>OY856344.1:6250000-6875000 GCA_963693475.1 Ectropis crepuscularia | reverse complement strand
GGTTAATAACACATTTTGCTCATAGGTTAGAATCAAACACAAGGTCCAATGGACCAATTTGTTGACGTGAAATGGATGCGGAAGACCGGTTTAGGATATAGACACATTTCTTTTGAAGTCGGTTAAAAAACTAAAAAAAATAAACATGAAAACATGGGGGGTTGTATTATTTACCTACTAAGTTAAACTAAAAATAAATTCATCTAGAAACCTTTAGGAAACGTATAAGGTATTAAAATACAAAACAAACAAATATTTCAACCTTTACTTAATAACATGTTAGTTTTCTTTAGTCGGTTAAAATGTCTTTCATTACAATCTGTGAAAATACATGAAGCTTATAACTAAAATGCCTAAGGTAATCACAGATATAATTTGCTTAACTTTCCTTTTCTTTTGTAATCGGGCAAAATCTTATTTTTAGGGTGACGAGCATAGTGTAATGCTAGGTAAAGATTTTCTTTTATAAACTCGTGTTCCATATTGTGTTACACTGTTCCGTTTTGGCCAGGCAAGTAGCTTACCATCAGGCACTTGTCTTGCTCATCTGTCACTTTATAAAAGTAGGTAAGTAAACTCTCTTCACCAGACATTAGGCAACAATAAATATGAGGATCCAATACATATTAGATCTATTTAGCATATGTAATTTGTTTTCAGTTTGGTGACATTATATACACATATATCATATATCACATATCACATAGCTTTTCATGTAGTCGGGTAAATTAGTGGTTTTATAACAGTAGTTAGAGAATAAACATCTTATAGCAAAATAATAGACATTTGTTTTGGTTGGTTTATTAAAATATTTCATTTTTAGGGTTCCTTAGATTAATTTCTTCTAGTGCAGGAGTATAGGTACTATGAGAATTTCTTGGACAGGATTAATCTGAAAATAATGATGTAAGGTCAACTAACAAGAATTATTAAAACTATAAAGCTTATACTACCAAGTTTAGCGGTGATGAAAAACATTATAAGGAGTCTGGTATGAGCAAATAATGTATTTTGTAGTTATTGACCTTTTGCTTCCAGTGAACGAAAACATTGTAAAGGAACTGACAGTTTTAAACTGTTGGCTATAATAGGTATAGTGAAGGAAAGCATCGTGAAGAAACGACAGGTTGAAATTTTTAGCTATAGGCCATTCTCTAGTGGTGAAGGAAAATAAAGCGAAGAAATAGGAGAGTTCCATCAATCATTTTTTAGCTATAGGTCATTCACTGGCGGTGTAGGAAAACAATACGAGGAAACGGGAGTTAATATCATGATATCATATTTTCTTTATTAAATATAGCTCATGTCACTAGCGGTGAAGGAAAGCGTCGTGAGGAAACTGCAAAGCAATAAAATCTGGTAATCTGGTCTTTTGCTCAACCAAAATCAGTAATAGTAGTGGGTTCCGATCTTGACTTCCCTTACAAGAATAGACTTCATAAGTTCTAGCGATGAGGAGCATAGTAGATTATAGATTAAATTTTGTGAGACTTACAAATCCTATAGAGGTAGCACCTATCATTTTTACATACTTCGGTAGGTAATTTAGCTTCTATTTTTGCAGTCGAGTAAAGGTTACAAACACAGGATTCTTGCTTAGTAAATAATTGTGTTTCTTTAGTCATTGAAAATTAATTTGTTTATCTCGAACCATCTTTGTTATGACAGTAAGTAATATCTAATAAAATGACAATACTGTTTGTAAACAAAGTTACCATAGCAACTAATAGTAAATAGTTTCAATACATAGTTTCTATTTATTAATGATATTTATTTTAGGGTTCAGTACAGTAATAGAATAAAACGATTGTCATTGTGGTTCAGTAGCTTGGGTTCGATTTCCAGCTAGATAAAAAAAGTTTGTATGAAGTTCGAAGATTTTCTATCTGAGTATCTATATGTAGACATAAGTATGTAAGTATGTAGTAGCAATTATATACGTAATATTTCAGTTATCGAGTTTTATAGTTTGTGTTATCTATTTATTTGGAAACTTTGACTAAGTAATACATGTGGGTTCATTTAAATATTAGTTCATGTTGCTTACTTAGGACTTTATTTTTGTCATTGTTGTTTGGTGATCTTATCAATTTACTTCGGAATACTAGTTCAGGAAATTAAAACGGGTTGACAAACTGGGGGTTGGGTTAACCGATTTCAATCAAATTTTAACACCGATAGATTAAACCCACTCGATATATAGGATAGTTTATTTCGATTAATAGTTTGTATGATAATATCCGAGCGGAAACGGAACGGCCTACTTTTACTTTACTTTTTTTTACTAGCGAGTAAAATGTAAATTTATGAATAACTTTCATTGATGATATTATTTGAGAATATAATCATATAAAAATAATACTTACTTATTTTTGGAAATAGGCTAATTAATAGATACGGTTACCGATAAAAGTTCAATATTAGATACCGGTTTTCAAAAGTTTTTTTTTGTGTCAGATTTATTATATAATAACAGACTTACCTCGAACCAAACATTTGTATTCAAGCTTAATATTTCATTTGCGTGTACGGGTTAAATATTTAAGTTTAAGTACCTAGACATAACTTTTGTTTGCGGTTCACCTGGATGAGTTTAATAATAATATGTAACATATATTTTTAAAGTAACAAATCAAGAATAGGGTTACCATATGAATAAAAATAATTTACCCTAAAAATAAAATTTAAAAATAATTAAAATAAAAAAAACATACTTTAGTAACGAATGTTCTAATAGGATGCATCTTGAGTTATTTAGATCATGATCATTATTTTTTTTTTGTTATTATAAATGTTTTAATATTATCAACGAAAGAGAGAAAAATAAATTCATACATTAAAAAAATAATTAAACATTACATTAAAAAAATTATAGTTATACAAAAATATAATTAATTTAAATTAATATAATATAAAAATATACAATTAAAATTAAATAAATTACAGGATTGTCTCAAGTTTTTGAAGTAATAATATCTAACTGATTTTAAAACAAAATAAATAATTATATTCATTATTAATAATAATTATCTTTATTGGAAAATAACTTTGGCTTTGACTTTTATAAGAACGTGGTCATACTGGTAATTTATAAAAAATAATTTTGGAAAATAATAGTAAATATTTTATCAAATGTTGATTAATTTAAAAAAAAGTTTCTGAAAGGTTTAATGGGGTTCGATTAAACAATAATTTAATTTATATGAGCGAAATAAAATAAAACAATTCAACGTAGTCTCATATCCTAGACAACAGTTGCTGATGGAATGAGTCAGCGTGTATCGATGAAAGGAGGGGATTGAATAAATTTTCGAGAGTTTTAATTAAAGTTTAAATGAATTCGAAAGGCGAAGGGCGTTATATTTATGAAATTATTTTTGAATTTGTGAGGGGCTTGCGCCATTAGCACTGTTAGAATATGAGACGGATTTCTCCAAGTTCTAAAAGTAGCTTAACACTTTTCAAAACGTTTTCAAGGGAGATTGACTTTGGAGTTAGGATTAAATACCTTAGTTGGTATGAGTCACTGCAATTGCAGGCCCCTTGAATTCGTTGCTTACACGCGGCTAATACCTTTACGCACACTTCACAGGTTCCAACTTTGGACTATTGGATTGGAGTCTTAAAGTCTTGGTAGGGAGAGTAGTTATTTAAAATCCTTTTATCTGTTCGCAAGAGTTGCTCTGGTAATCTGCGACAATGGATTGGTGGATTCTAATGTAAACAAGAGTTTTGCGTGGAAATCACTAATTTGTATCACTAGGATTGAAGAGCCTCACAAACTCTTTTTGTTAGCGGCGGTATCTAGGCAACGACGAGGTTAAAAATGTTTTTATAGCTACTCACTATCAAACCACGGGTTTGAGATGACATGACAATAGTTCTTGGGTGGTTTAAAAACACTATCATATTGTTGTAGGGATACATATATTCATTCTTGACACATAGATTGAAGCTACAACTAGAATTTTGATAAATTTAGTTGATACTTAGATTATTTGATTCTTTTGATAGTTCATTTTTCTTGGGAAAAAATTACTCCGTGTAAATTTTTAAATCTACGTAATTTTTTGGGGGTTGACTGTAACGAGACAGTAAGACCTCGTTGACAGAGAGCAAAGTAAAAACTTCTTTGAAAATTTTCAGTTTTAAATATTGGCATTTTTTGAGTTATTTTTTGTTTGACGAGAAACGTCACTCAAACATGCAAATTTTCTATGTAAAAAAAAATATACTTTCTTTGATAAAATTAAATAAAGAAATGTAAAAAGAAGGATCAAATAAAAACACAACCCATCAATTGTAAGTACATACAAATATAAAAATTGCATTATACGTAATTAGCGTAATTCGAATCTAAAAGTTGAATGATTCCAGGCCTATCTTTCGAGGAAACTGAAAATAGAGGAAGACTCAATTTATTACCTTTGAAATGAGCATATTTGGAGAAACCTAGGTACTTAAAAGGGTTACACTCAACTGTAAGTTTAATTTGTTGCAACTATCATCTTTGATTCGGAGCTCTAGTTCCGAGACTAGACGCGCTGGATTCGAGAGAAACAAGGTTAATACACGTAATTTTATGATTTTATGAAGATAGATATCTGTAACAAACATATAGTTTTCGAGAAACCCTCAAAGCGAGGATCCTTATTTTGCAATATGTGCATAATAACAAACTTTCGACAACTTATAAAATTTTTGTCCTATAGAGACATTAAAGTAAATTAATAACTTCGAGTACATGGTTATCAGTACTAATAATACTTAGGCTCTAATGGGATGAGTGTTTTGAGCTACAAGGCTTCGAAGTCAGTCCTTGGGCTAGATAAAATAAAGCTCGTCGAATTCCTGTTACTAATACAGAGCAAGAATTTGACAATTAGACTGTTCTTCTGGACTTGCAGAGTAAAATACTGATTTTATTACTGTCTGAATTATCACAGATTTAGTTCATAATCTATAAAACATACGCGATGAGACGGAATAAGTTCTTCAACAACCTTCTAAACAAATTAACACAGATTTAGATTATAATCTCTAAAGGATACGCGAAGCGATATACTAAGTATTATAACCTTCTAAACAAACAAATTAACGTAGATTTAGGCTTCATAAAATCTCTAAAGAAAATGCTATAAAACAAAAATAATGTTATAATCTTCTAAACAAATTAACAAAAACGGCAATGTAGTTAATTTCTACATAGGAAGTTGCTGTAGAAGTAGGAGTGAGAGATATACCAGCAAAATCTCACTATAACCTGCTGAAAGAATTGGGCTTGTCCAGAAATGCAGTACGTTCTATGCTAGAACGAGTATCTAAAACTGTACTGGCGGGTTTATGTCAGATTTAGCTGAACAGATGGGAGGTCTGACAGTAGTTAAGGTGAGTGTGGAAGTGCTTCACAAAGGGATCCCTTAAACCTACGCCCAAGTCACAAGTCTTGGGGTCTACTCCAGTTTTCTGTTTTTCTCTCTCTGTTGCATGATGGACACCTGGCTCTCGCACGGTGAATCCATAGAGTGCTATGTTATGTCTCTCTTCTCGCGGCTAGGATCGTGAAATAGTGTTAGTGAGAAAGCGAGGACATCCTCGTGGAGTCCCGACTAAAGCGGTATAAAAATAAATCTATACGAAATAATAAACTAAACTAAAATTCATATACAAGCTTTTCGTTTGCAGTAGGAAGAAGTTCGCTGTTTAATTCTAAAGGCAGGCAGGCTAGTTAAAACTAATCAATTTGTATTTATGGTAAACGGTGATTCTCATTTTCAAATACCTATCTATTAATTTAAACCTCTTGTTTTGTGAATTTGATCTATAATATTAAAATAACTATACTCCATAAACTCTCTTTGTAGATAGAATTATCACTTTCTTTTCAGCATCCTAGGTATTTATCAAAATTATCTCTAACTGCATTTTAGTAAACTATAAGATCTGTGTCATTTATTTATTTCTTAGGAACATATAGGTAAACCGGTCTTTTCGTAGAATCTCGGGTAATGCGGATACAACGTAGAGTCCTATACTTTCCACTAGACGTTCACTTGGCCAACTCTTTAACTATCTTCTCTTTATTTAGGTCCTTTAACTATCATTAATTATATTCAATTTATATTCAATACTTTTTTGTTTAAAGCCTTCAGCTCATATTTTGCAGCTTTGTACGGCCTTCAGCCAGTACAATTTGGTGAGGTGACCAGGATGAAAAAACCTATATATAAATCCTGAGTTCATTCTCCAGTAAAACTTTATAATCTAGGTTTACACTCCAGTCGATTACAATATTAATTATGTAATGCTTTTTCCTCTGGCACGCGATTCCGGCAGTGCAAATATTGATCTTATTCTATCTCTGTAAAAGTGCTTTTATTAACCTCAAGGCTTATGATTTTTGACAGTACCTACGTATATGATATTGGCACATTAGCATATGCCTATCAAAAATATATTAGAATGAACGACCACGAGCTATACGACAAAGAGCTAGGTAGGTAGTTTGTTATATGCCTAGTGTTGAAAATTGTAAGACTACTATGTTCACACCACATCCCACATCCCTGGGTTACTTTTGCGGTAACCCTTTAGATTTTAGGTACTATGTAAATGTAGAGACAGCAATGTTTTTAAACAATCTATGGCAGTTCCTCAATTGCCTATGGTCCTACTAACTTTTTTAGAGGAAATGCCTTTACGCAGCTTCCACCTTGAAGGGACACGGCAGGTGTGTCGGGCCCGACACCATTACGACGACTGCCTCTACCGATTTCTCATGCATGGCCAGAGGTCAGGGTCGCAGAGTCACTTTTCGCACTCCCGTCAACGACCCTGACCCACCTGCTATCACCCTTGCGAACCCGCCTCGCTGGGGGCGTTAGTACCCCCGCATTTGGCTCTAGTGACGCGCCGGAAATCAGCAGTGCGTCACCTCCTCGAAGGCCTATCCCTAGGGGGGGCGTCAGACGGCCCTAAACGTCCCTGTGGAGACGCCATGCGAGCCCAGAGTGGTGACTCTCCAGGCTCGCTCCCGTGTCCGCTTCCGCCTCAGTCAAGGAGCGAAAGGTTTCCAACTCTCGCTCCTTTAACTCACACGACCTCTCCAGACTTTCACATCATCTCTGACAGCGACAATGATCGGCAGCGAGAGGTCCACCCTCACCACCGCGGCTAAAGATAACCGCGGTTCCGCCTCTATAGCCGCATCGCGGCCTTTGTCCTTCCGCTGAGCACTCTGCTAATCAGATTGATCGTGGAGGACCTACATCTAGAAGACTTACATCTGGAAAACTTAGGAATTTCACTTGGCCGATATGTCATACGAGTAACCTTCCCAAGTCTTCCAGTCCTTCTCAGCCCCGGCCGAGATTCGCCATCACACAACGAGAAACGAGATGCCGCCGAGGCAAGTTGTTGTGTGATGCCCAGGGTGCACCACGTGGAGGTTCCCGAGCCACGCACCCCAGGGCTCTTATAACCTAATTTAATTGTACTCAACATGTACTACAACTCGTAGACAGCAATGCTTATGCTACCTTATTCAATCTATATGTTCGTAAACTGCAAATTGCCAATAGCAACCACAAGGTCATCTTGTGTAGGCTAATACAATACAGTGTCAGTTGTCTGTTGGATACAAAAACCCATAGTATCCACAAACCTTTACCAGTATACCACACTCTTGGCGTTCATAGATTTAAAAAAAAGTTATATATAATGTAGGTACGTATTTGAAAGAATATAGGTACGTACTACGTACCTACATATAACCTCAGAGAGTACAAATTTTCTATATCCAATGATATTTTAAATTTTGTATACTTACACGACTATTACTTATTACACTCTGAATCGCGAAGCGATCAGAGGGTCTGAAAAGCCGTATTCAGGGGCTTAACTAACGAATCACGAACCTCAACAATTACAAACACACCAGCCTAGCCCGAATGACATTTTGTACGTAACAGTTAATTTTGTAAAGTGAAATCCGTATAACCCATTAAGCCCGACTCGCGACGCGGCCGGCGTCGTGACGTCACACAAAAAATCATTACTAAAAAATGAAACCAAATTTTGTGTGTCTGTAAACGACAATGTACTAATTAATATCATTATCACCTATCTCTTAGGCATCAAAATAAACTAATAATCGAGTATGTATATCATGAAAAAATTAGGTTTAGGTTTAGTTCCAAAACCGGTTTTGCCCAAATTTGGCCTCTTGGGACTTCTTCGTAATGACGTATTCAACGGGTAATTTTCGTTATACTTTCATACGTTCATCGTGATAGAACATTTTCGACAAATCACGCTATGACCACCTGTAGACTGTAACGTGTATCATAATACTTCTCCAAGGGTTTGCTATCGAAATTATATCATCGGTGGAGGTAATACAAATATCTTACTTACTATAAACATTGATAACTGATAAGAGCTCGGATCACGCGACGGCGCCGTGGCCTCTACCGACTTATACTAGATTGGTAATCATAAGTCTAACTCATGTAAACATTATCAATTCACAAATTAATGTAATATTCCAATAACATTAAGAGTTTCGCCTCTGAATGAGGAATAATCACCTATAAACTCGTCTAAACCTTTATTTTGGTACACTAAAACTTGTCTCAAAAACTACCGAGGGACGCCCCACGATAGTTATAGAAGGTAAAAAAAAACTGATTCACGTCTATTGCAAATATCTCGTTTCCTATGGGTTTTATGTTATTTGAATTCATTGTAATTATTGTAGAGAATTAAATTTACTACAACTTTTGTTTCAATTGTTATTATGTTGAACCATTTTCGAGATAGAGGGCAGAGCCCACGCAGTGATCTAGACACACGGTAGTGTGGCAAGCCAAGTTCAAGTAAATATTAACTATTCAACCTGTAGTCCAACTAGGCGGACTGCATCGTCATAGTCAAGCGCCAGAACTACTCGCCTATATTATATGTATCTTAATATACGTATAAAAATCCAGTGTCATGATGTTTGTTTCCAGTGAACTCTTCTCCAAGTCAACCGATATTCACGAAAGTTTTGGTTCGACTTGAGGGATATGATAGTTTTTTTTATGTCGATTAACTGTCTCAATATTTAATTTATAATTAACAATGAACTGATTACTCATATCGATTGTTGTTATTGATCGTAAGTTTTATAAGTCTCGAACAAATGACGCCCTTTATAAGCCATAGGTTGTTGTTGTTCAACCCAAATGTAGTCGGGACTCGGGACGAGCCATGAAGCCTGAGGCATGAAGAAAGACGCCATGTTGAGACACTTATTGAATGGAAATTCAAAACTAACATGTTAAAAAGAACATGTTAATTTTGACTTGTAAATTACTCCAAAAACAAGTTTACCATATTCATAACTATTATTAAGCAAAATAGCCTCAATATATTATCAACCAAGCATTGAAAATTGAGCCATTGCAGACAGTAAAATTCATTGTACAAGTTGTAATGCACCACTGCTTCTCCTATTATTTGGACGAGTAACTTGTTAGCTTCTAATGAGAAATAACCGGTTTTGGATAAACGTCCGTAATAATGACACAATAAAAATTAAATAACTTTTTTTATTGTAGGTATTTAGGAGTGTAAAGCAGTTTACTTTCAACCTCGGTAGTGTCTATTTATTTTGACATAGCGCTACTATCGTTGATAACACAGTGTAATAGACTGGTGATACTGTCAGGTACTAAATCACTCTCGTTTACGAAACTATACTAATTAGTTCCAAGTTTTAGACTACAAGGTTTAGGACTATTCCACATTTCATATAAGAAAAAATAACAGACACATACATAATACGTAAACATAATCAAATTTCAGTGTTTGTAACATGAATGTGGTTTTTCAGAAAATCCCAGAAGGTTCCATCATCCTGCTGCACGCCTGCGCTCACAACCCCACCGGTGTCGACCCCAGGGCCAACGAATGGGCGCAACTCTCCAAGGTAAAAAACACAACCCTAAACTAATAGGTATAGACTATAGAGTATACTTTAAATATTTCGCAAAAGAACGAAAGTAGCCGACATAGCTCGAAGAGTAGCTAAGCTGAAGTGGCAATGGGCAGGCCACATCGCTCGCAGAACTGACAACCGATGGGGAAGAAAGGTTCTCGAGTGGCGACCACGAACCGGAAGACGTAGTGTTGGACGGCCTCCCACTACATTGTAGTGGGAGGCCGTCCAATCTGGAATTTAAAGTTTCATCATCATCATGAGCCGCAAGACGTCCACTGCTGAATATAGACCTCCCCCTAGATTTCTACAACGAACGGTCCTGCGCAACCTGCAACCAGCGGTTTCCAGCGACCTTCGTGAGGTCATCTGTCCATCTAGTCACTAGATGGACAGATGACCTCACGAGGATACTTTAAATGCCAGACTTTATTCTTTTCATAACAGCTGTAATAGGTATGTGGTATATAGAGTATATACCATAATAATGCTAGACTTTTCTGATAGTATATAGTTTATGCTTTTATACTTTTGGGATACACGGCCATACTTTGATTTTGCTTATTTAGATACATAATTCCTGTTATTTTTTCGTTGCCGATACGATTAAATAAGTTATAAAAGAATACAACGACAGATAGCATGTTTACAATGTGGCGTGTACCTACGCAACTTTCAAATACAGTTCAAGTTCGAATCGACTTGGCAGAGCTCCAATATTCGCTATACTAGACTCGCTTCTCAATGGATGAGAAAGCCCTTACGTCATAATTATGTTATTATCTACTGAATTAATTACGGTAGGCACAATATTAGCGTTAATATCTTCGATATGTGTTCACTATCGTAGATACCGAGTTTCAACAACTTGAGCAACAAACGTCTTTTTAAACAAAGTTTTTTTTAAACGAGCAGCAAAGTTTCGCATCTATTATATTAGCTGGTTTCACGGTTCCACCCGTGTTTTAAGGGTTTTCGTATTTTAACGGATTCCTAATTATTTTCCTCAAGTAAGAGTAGTCTACGTTATGACTTAGATTCTTAGATGACCAGCTACTTATGTGGTAGTGGAAGTCTCGTCATAAAATCGCCGGAATAAACAAACAGACAAAATCATGTTTTTTTAAATATAATTTGAACTTAATAAAAAGCTGTTAATTTGATATTACATACATACACTCCAATATTACGTATCTCTTTATTATTGGCAAACTGAAAATGATCCATTCAATACGTATACTCGATACAACCAACAGTTGGACAAACAATTATCTTTATTATAAAACATTTCCATTACTACTTGCCGATAACACCAATACCGTAGAGTATTATTTCCATTACATAACAGATTCAACTATTATCTTAGGAGAGTAATAAAGTTACGGTGTGACCCATGGGGTATCGGTATCTCATGCGACCCATAAGGTGCCGATGTCGCCCCATAAATATGTTGTACGTAGAATCTCCTATCTTAGCCTTGCAAAACAAGTGGTAACTGGTTTAGTATACTATCACGCTATCATTTCGTGATATGATTATTACTTAACGTGGATTAGATTCGAACGTGACGATTGTTTTTTTATTCTTTAGTGATAGGAAAAGAACGGAATCCGTTGAAAGAAATTGCAAAAATGATACAGAGTATCCGTTATATTCTTTTTTCAGTTATTTTTTATTTTATCTTTTAAATATCTTTTTAAAGGTGTAGAGTATTTTGTAACAGAACTAAATATCAATGAAAACTACACTAAGTATACTACATATCTAATTACTTAGACTAAGCCGATCTGAATCATCCATAGACGGATGAAGGTCTAGAGACAATCAAGAAGATCTATCCCTCTAGGAGTTGATCTGAAAGTTTAGATGTTTGATTGTTGTCTTCTGTTCAATCACGTCGGGACTGCTAAACGGATCGAGTTGAAATTTGGAACACAAATATGTCGTCGAGAGTCCAGTTATACTGCCGTCGCTATCAAACCTACATAAGACCAAACGCCACATGTAAATACCTTCCCCCAGGTCATCAAAGAGAGGAAGCTGTTCCCGTTCTTCGACATGGCGTACCAGGGCTTCGCCACCGGCAACGTCGACAACGACGCGGCCGCCGTACGCATGTTCGTCAACGACGGACACCAGGTCATGCTCGCTCAGAGCTTCGCCAAGAATATGGGTAAGTTCAAACCCATTAACTACAAAGACTATAACCAGTTTTTAAAGTCTTTAGGCGAGTTGAATAGAAACCATGGATCTCGCGTCATCGTCACCGCACGTTACCCATCAGCTGTATGTATTTTAACGTTCGTATTAATATTGGCGTTTGAAAGTTTCGCTTTTTTTTTTAATATGTATTTCAACTCTGCATTGCAACACGTAGGGAATGAAAAAATCTAGGTTTTAAGTTTTACTTTACTAAGTTTAACTTTTATCGGTAGCCCTTAATATGACGGCCATTTTTTTAACTACCTACTCGTATTATGGGTTTACACTTGAGTCCCATCTCGCCCGATGTTTATCGACAATGCTGTCTCATGCTTATAAGAATAAACTGATTGATTCACTTTCGATATGAAGACACTAAGATTGTAATCATTTGGGAAAAAACCACTGAATGCATTCCACAGCCTAGACGTTCTTATCATAAAGGTAGTGTCAAACCTCTTCATTACTATAGCTTTGTATTAATTATCGATTTGATTGATATTATGTGATTATATATCGTGTATGTTAATCTTATCTACATAGACAGTCTCGAATATGGTTTACAGCATGGTCTTACTTTGGTCGGCTTTTCTAACAATGTGTAAAATATTAAACATGTTGTGATATAGTGACTTACCTAAAATACTTGGACAAATGGCATCTCGAAGTTGTAGATATTGATACTGAAACGTTATTCAAAATGTGCATAACAGTTTGTAACATTCTATAATCACAGTTTCAGCAGTAGGTACATGTGATTAAACACACTATAATATATGGCTAATTTTTTACACCTTGAGTTACATACTTATTGAAGTTTTAGTGAGGATCCCTAATTGTTTTTCTAATATTCAATATAGTTACAAAATAGCATTCGAATGGCAAAATAAGTTTTGAAATCGTTTCAGTAGTTTTTTCGTTCTTTCGTTACAAAAGTACAAAACCTCTTAGTATATAAATTATAGAGTACATATATTATGCACATATAGAGAGATTGAGCACATATTCCGAAAACGTAGGTAATTTAACTCTTCAGACGTATGATTGATGATGATAATGCTGGGAAAAGATGTAATATTTGCTGATTAATAGGCAAGTATTACGTCAGACGAGATTATATCTATACGTTATAGTATCATCGAATTTTTTACTGATAGTAGATACTCTCTCTTGGGTCGGTCCCTCATATCTGAGGATCGTGGTCAGCATCAGGGTTGCATCTGGAGCGGATGATCTGCCTCCACCGGTTTCTGTCCCGCGCGTCTCTTACGACTGAGTAAAATTTTGAGGAAGACGGGTCCTTTACTTGATCGGTCCATCTGGTTGGTGAGCGACCACGAGATCGTTTGCCCTCAGTGTTCCCAACTATGATCAGCTTTTCCAGATTCCCGTCGCCTCTTCGCATTGTATGGCCAAAATATGAAAGGATGAAAGGATAGTAGATACAGATAATATTATTAGAAAGAAAGCTATTATGTCTGGTTTCTGGTTCCAACGGATTCCTGATTGTAGTAGTGGTAGGACTTTTTGCAGGGTCCGCTTGGGGAAGTACCACATATTTGCTAGTTATTCAACCGCCAATACAGTATATTGCTAGCATAACTGTGTTCCGATTTGAAGGACAATGTTTCTAGAGAAATTACATTACAGAGATAAAACCTCATATATCTCTGGGTGGTCTCTGACTAAGTGCAGTACTAGGTAGTGATTTGGATTTGGCCTACCAATATTATGTGGCTACAACAATTTTAGTACCGTTGAAACAAAGATGAAACGGCGTTTTCTAAAAATGAAACCTGGATAGACAGACTGATTTATCGCCCCCGAAAGCCGCTTACGAAATTTTATGAAAATCGTTGGAGATTTCCGAGATTCCGAATACTGAATCCGAATGTGCTGTGTACTCTTATCAATGCAAGAATTACTCGTTCAAAATTTTAAAGGCATTAGATTAAAAAAGTGTAAGGTGATATCAGAAAATGCTGATAACTAAAAAACTACGGCTTAGTATATGTCTTCACATATTACATATTCATATTTTTCCAAGAGGTCTGGCTACCGATTTTAAGATGTTTGTTTTCTTCATTGACCCATCCTTATCTTATCAGACTCTTCTACGTCAATATTGTGACCTAATCGGAAATAAGGTCAATTACTTGCGCATTGGTCATTAAGATCTTGACTTTATTCAATATATCTGAATTATCTTGTACCTACTGTATTTTTTCCTATCACTGACACATACACAAGTAAGCAAGCCTTAGTAATGTCTTTAAAAAATTCCGTCATGATGTTTGTCTGTAATGGCGATGCAGGTTAAGCCGCCTGGACATTTACCACACATTTGCCAGAATTGCAAATCCAAGATGGCCGCCGCCACAAAATGTCGAATTATTATATTTTGCTCAATTTTCTAAATATGGGTATTAAATGAAAGAACTTGATTAGTAAAATGCTTATACACTACAACTTTACAGCAAGATGGTCGGGGGTAACTCAACATTCATAATTTTGTTGTTGTTAAAAAGTGAGTTGCATGTTTTTTTTTATAGTGTAAGTGACGAGACGAGCAGGACATGTGCCTGATGGTAGGCAACATACGCATAACAGCAGAGTGACACGCAGCTATTGGAACACGAAGAGTCCAAATCATAACCTAGCACTGCACTACGCTCGTCATCCAGAAACCTAAAATATTATATCTCTAAGCCCTGTAATTTCTCTGGAAATATTGCCCTTCAAACCGGAACTCACTGATGTTAGCACATTATTGATTGGCGGCAGAATAACTGGCAAAGGTGGGGTACTTCCCCAGGCGGACTCTGCCAAGAGTCCTACCACTACTGTAGTAGCACAACAGCCCGCTAAATGTTTACACCGCTGGGACTCCGGGCCTTCTCGCAACTCTCCTTGCTAGAGGAAGCCCCGAACCCCAAGTCAAGGCCATAATCCACCACGCTGGCTCAGTGCGGGTTGGTGGATGACACATGACCTCGAAAGATTCTAGACACATGTCGGTTACCTCAAGATGTTTTCTTTTACCGTTTTAAATTAGCGATATTACGCACATGACTTCGAAAAGACAGTGGTGCCTGGGATTTGAACCAGGGGCTTCCGGATCGGCAGGCACTATTCTCCGGACTAGACCAGCCGTAACTTTTTACTAGTTACATGTATGGTGTCGTAATTCCAGGTCTATACGGCGAGCGCGCGGGCGCCCTGACCTTCGACTGCGGCGACGCCGAGTCGGCGGCCAAGATGATGTCGCAAGTGAAGATCATGATCCGCACCATGTACTCCAACCCGCCGCTGTACGGCGCGCGCCTCGTGCAGGAGATCCTCAACAACGCGGACCTCAAGAAACAATGGTACGTTATATTGTAACAATTAAACGAATGATTTAGGTCAGAGGTCGCCAAGTGACAAGCAGTCCAATAAATGTTCCCGTCACCGGGCCTTCTCTTGAAAGACGAATGATCTAGATCAGAGGTCGCCAAGTGACATAAGCAGCCCACTAAATGTTTCCATCGCTGGGCCCTCTCTTTTAAGACGAATGGTCTAGATCAGAGCTTGCCAAGTGACAAGCAGCGCACTAAATGTTCCTATTGCCGGGGTCTTCCCTTGCAAGACGAACAGTCTAGATCAGAGGTCGCCAAGTAACAAGCAGCGCACTAAATGTGCCCATTGCAGGGTCTTCTCTTGCGCGACGAATGATCTAGATCAGAGGTCGCCAAGTGACATAAGCAGGCCACTAAATTTCTCCATCGCTGGGCCATCTCTTGCAAGACGAATGATCTAGGTCAGAAGTCGCCAAGTGACCAGCAGCCTACTAAATGTTACCATCGCCGGGCCTTCCCTTGCAAGATGAATGGTCTAGGTCAGAGGTCGCCAAGTGACAAGCAGCCCATTAAATGTTCCCATTGCCGGGGCTTAGGGCCTTCTCTTGCAAGACGATTGATCTAGGTCAGAGGTCGCCAAGTGACATAAGCAGCCATTGAACTCTTAAAACACTAAGAAGCGACACGCGCTCTTCTACGATGGCAATGCAAAATCAGGTGACGTTTCCTGATTGAACCTCAGTCGTAACAAGTTGAGTTAAAAGTTGAGTGGACGTTCGCTAACAATTAAAAAAATATCTAAACTAATGTGATGTATAGCTATCTCATTTGCACCTACTGCCTACTTGTCATGATGTTTTTGTCATTCATTCAAACGTATCTCACGATGGAAGTGAAGCTATCTGCACATTGCGTATGCTTGTGTGAAATGTTCGCCACATTATGCTGTCTTTATGTTAGAGCGTACCTCATCTTCCTTTACTTAGTTATATCAATGTAAGCAGCCCATTAAATGTTACCATCAGTAGTGGTAGGACTCTTAGCAGAGTCCGCCTGGGGAAGTACCACACCTTTGCCAAATATTCTACCGCCAAGCAGTAATGTGCAAACATTACTGTGTTCCGGTTTGAAAGGCAATGATTCCAGAGAAATTACAGGGCTTAGAGACATAATATCTTAGATCTCTGGGTGACGAGCGCAGTGCAGTGCTAGGTAATGATTTGGACTATCACGTTTCAATAGCTGCGTGTTATTGTGCTGTTATGTGGCAGGCATGTTGCTTACCATCAGGCACATGACCTGCTCGTCTCGTCACTCTATGCTATAAAAAAAAAAAAAAACCATCGCCGGGCCTTCTGTTGCAAGACGAATGATCTAGATCAGAGGTCGCCAAGTGGCCAAGATGAAGTCGCAAGGTCTATGATGAAGCGAGCTTACCTAGAAAAATCCGATTCACTCTCGACGAAGACACCAAAATTGTTACCATGGAGGAAAACCCCCTCAGGCAAAGAATTCCACAGCCTAGACGTTCTTATAACAAAAGTATAATCAAATCTCGTTCGAATATTAGAACCGTCAACAATGAGACGATGTCGCTTTTTCGAGCTACGAGCAGTCCGATAGAAAAAACGGAAAGCTGCTCATGTAGATCAGTTGCACATTCTCCTAAATGTATCCGATGAAAACCCATAAGCTAGCAATTTTCTGGCAATATTCAAAATATTGAAGTCTTTTTCGAACAAGGGTGTCGTTACATCGTCGATGGAATAGATCGCAAAAGGATACATTTTGGCATACATCTCGATCTATTCCATAGCCTCTAATGAAAAACTTAGGTTAATACAGCAAAAAAAAAGCTAATAATCGTATTTCACACCTTCCAGGTTGAGCGACGTAAAGCAAATGGCGGACCGCATCATCACGATGCGCACGCAGCTCCGCGCCGGGATCGAGGGCGCCGGCAACAAGAACTCTTGGAAACACATCACCGACCAGATCGGCATGTTCTGCTTCACTGGACTGAAGCCTGAACAGGTAAACCCACCCTTATACTCATACATTTAGAGAGTAAAATAAACTGGATTCTAGTTTCGGCATAGTGCGCGCGCAGTTACACGTCGGTTGTAACTCTTGGAAACACATCACCGACCAGATCGGCATGTTCTGCTTCACTGGACTGAAGCCTGAACAGGTAAACCCACCCTTATACTCATACATTTAGAGAGTAAAATAAACTGGATTCTAGTTTCGGCATAGTGCGCGCGCAGTTACACGTCGGTTGTAACTCCTGGAAACACATCACCGACCAGATCGGCATGTTCTGCTTCACTGGACTGAAGACTGAACAGGTAAACCCACCCTTATACTCATACATTTAGAGAGTAAAATAAACTGGATTCTAGTCTCGGCATAGTGCGCGCGCAGTTACACTTCGTTTGTAACTCCTGGAAACACATCACCGACCAGATCGGCATGTTCTGCTTCACTGGACTGAAGACTGAACAGGTAAACCCACCCTTATACTCATACATTTAGAGAGTAAAATAAACTGGATTCTAGTCTCGGCATAGTGCGCGCGCAGTTACACTTCGTTTGTAACTCTTGGAAACACATCACCGACCAGATCGGCACTTTCGGCAGATTCTGCTTCACTGGACTGAAGCCTGAACAGGTAAACCCACCCTTATGCTCATAGGTTTAAGAGAGCATAATAAGCCAGATAGCATCAATAGTCCACGCGCAGTCACGCATCGGTGATAAGGACACGCATGCATATCTTGTATGTTTGTAAATTTCTTTATTCCCACGAATCTTCCAAAAGGCTGGATGGATTTTGACAATATATCGTTAGATTCGTCTCAATCACCCAAGTGTCCTTAGATCATCATCACCTGCAGGTTGCAGACGTCCACTGCACTGGACATAGCCTCCCCCAATGATTTCCAAAATGACCGGTCTTGTGCCGCCTCAATCAACCGACCGACCGACCGATTCCCGCGACCGAGACGATATAATCGGTCCATCGTGTGGCCGTCCTACACTGCGTCTGTCCTTAGATAGTATATTGTATTACATAACGGTTTTTTAACTGTTGTGTTTTTTTGCAGTCGGTTTTTTTAAATTAAAGTTATTTATTCCGTAGGTGGAGCGCTTGACCAAGGAATTCCACGTCTACCTGACCAAGGACGGACGCATCTCCGTCGCCGGCATCTCGTCACAGAACGTCAATTACGTCGCCGAAGCAATGCACAAGGTCACCTCCTAAGCCACCCGAATCTAGACCTTACCACTACACCCATAAATCTCTAAACTTCAGAACACGCCATAACCACTTATGCCTTTATGTAATAACGGTGTATTAGATCGTAAGAGCACAGTATTTATAAGCAAT
The DNA here is from genome assembly GCA_963693475.1 of Ectropis crepuscularia. NCBI lineage: Eukaryota > Metazoa > Arthropoda > Insecta > Lepidoptera > Geometridae > Ectropis > Ectropis crepuscularia. Next base: position 6,856,087 of record OY856344.1, on the reverse strand, counting down.
ATTGTTTTTCAGTGCGTTTGTTATCATTTTCTATGTAACTTTTTTTTCGAGATTATGATTCTTATATTTTTAAAACAGATTGTAACTATGTATGTATAGTTTTCGTATATAAAATATACTTTTGATGTTTTATTTTGTGTTTATCTTTCATTTAGGTTTTTCAAAAGCTAAATTTTAACAATTTTAAAGTGGAAGACGCTTTTGCTCTCCAGTTGAATAATATATGGGCATACATTGCGACATAGATCAAAATGAATCAAACAAAATTTTACGTAACAACACTTTGTATTCAAACACAATCTATGACGCATTGTAAAAAATAATTACAGCAAAAATGAAGTTTGTGATTAAACTTTTATTAGTTAAAATAAGTAGATAAAATAAACTTGATGCCAAAAACACAGAAATTGTATTAACATGTTCGTGGTGATTCTACTACGGCTAATTCTACGCCAAGTATGTACAGCTGACAAACAAAGGAACCTCTTAACACTATTTGCAAAAAAAACTGATGCAGGTCAATCGTTAACATTGCTCAAAAAAACTAAAATAAAAACAATAGTTTGCACAATATTTTATACAAAATTCGAATCCTCATAGGACACTTATAAATAACGGGAACACATTTTTTTTCCACAATTCTTAATATTGCATCGTGGTAACAATCTTAAACATATTCACCTGCATCTACTTACACCTAGCAACAATTCGCTAAACTAGGGCGCGTTCCGGATTACAACAGCGCTTACAACACTTGAGCACTTTTTCTGTCAACTTTTAGAGCTATATCTGTCACTGTAAAATTGCAATGACCATCAGTTTGCATAACGCGTGAGATTACAAACCCCCGGTAACTTAGGTTAGTTTATAATCTAACGGTTTTTACAATTGTACCTTTTTGAATGATCATGAGTTTTCGATAAAAAATACTATCGAATCCCATCAAACAGTCACATGCTCACCCCATAACAGCATAGGACCGAAGAAGTAAGAAGAAAAATTCACAAAAATATATATAGATCGAGATTCGGTCCTGTATAATTTAGAAAACATGAGTCCAATTCGTGAAAGTTCCATATCGTCCCTTACCGTAAAACACCGTACATTATCAAATTGGCCGCGCTCACAATTAATTGGCTTCAGCTCATTGCGCGTCTAAACATTTGGTCACGTGATAAAGATTTCAGCCAATCAGAAGCCGTAATTTGAAAAGTTGTACCAGCCAGCGCGCAAGTTGTTTGTTTGGCCTTCAAACGCAATTTTTTTTCGTCTTCTGAAAAGTTCGTAAAAATTAATTTTACGGTGTTGCTAGCTAAGGAGCAATATTGCTATGGATTCCCGTGTTTCCGATTATCACTGGTTTGATACGTCGACAACAGCGATCACGCTCAATGAGCCGAATTCAGAAGAAAAAAAAGCAAACAACGTGGCTATAATAGTGAGTTTTTTTCTCTTCTCATCTTTTGTGTTATGTATGTATTTGATCTTCAAGCGCCTATTCCCACACTATCGAAGCAAAATTTACATTTCAGCGTCCTACGGCCGATCCGGTACCCGCCCCACGTAAGAGACACGACATCCAAAAACATGCTTGCTCCATACATTTTATTATGATACAAAATATACTAATACAATCTATAAATCGACAGTTGTCAATGATATTTCATTAAAAATAAATTATGTACAAATTCTTTATAGAAAGAACTACAGTCACTACATTACCAATGGCACTATATTCATATAGTGAGGAATATGTACCATTTACTAAATTATTGTACCTACCTACGAGCTAAATTGTCCACACCATGTTACAGTTTCAGCCCATTGAACATACTAATTTTAACCATAAAAATTGCTTCTCACTCAAATGGATACCATCTGTACCTTAACTGATAGCTTGACGAGTATATATACAAAAACAACACAATACTTAGTATAACTATATAACCAGGCTATGGGAACACCTCGAGATATCAAAAATTATTTTAAGACATAAGTATATACAACATTGGATTTTCAGTGACACGACGGACTTATATTTTATTAAAAACTGCCGAATAATTTTAATAAAATACGATTAAGCTTTGCAATTAAAGATAATTCATAAAAGATTGAATCAATCGCTAACCATACTCTGCTGCGCATAGAAGACATGTTTTTTAAAACTCGACTATAATGGCACGGGTTACATTGAAATAGCGGCTCGCAATGGCCTTAAATATAGACAGATGGAAGAGATGAAGAGGACTTTGTCCAATGTTTTTCAAAAATACTAAAAAATAAGTTTCGCTAAGTATCTTTCTAACATTCAAGTAGTATCGTCTACCATTTACAAGTATGTTAGCTATGAGGAAGTAATTTTTCTGAAGTGTGTATAGATACATTTATTGTTGCCAGGATATCCAAACATTTCGTCATTTGAATTGGATGGTTTTTTGGCTCCTTTCCTAATTTTTTCACAGCTGGTCGCACTTGTGAGACTCCTATCTCCTAGGGTGAAGGCAATGGTTTTATATTTAAAAAAAACAGCAGTTCCGGAGTATGTGGTAACACTCACTTAAAGAAATATAAATCATTACATTAAAAATAGTTTAGACCAACATTTTTTTTGTTAAATCTTCAAATTTCGTGAATTTATTCGTAATTTTGGAATCTGACATTATGAAATTTAGCACCCCCGCCCAACCCTTGCCCCACTCCGCTCCGTAACCTGTGACATAATAAAAAAGACGTTTTCAAAATCCAAATAATAGGCGAGACGACTAAAAAAAAGTAATTATTCCGTCAGCTAGATCATTAAAAAATATTGTATAAGTACGTATTTTATTTTATATGTTTGACAATCAAAAAACGACGAGGTATAGTTCTTAGAAGTTTCGAGTCAACACAATATATGGTACGATTTTTACTATAGTGTGACGTCACAACCCTCTACTCAGAAAGTTTGATGATGTATATCTTTGTCAATTTTTGATGATTTGATAAAACAAAAAATACGTGTCCCATATTTTTCCATAATCTACCTGACGAACTAATTTAAATGCTATATTTTATACCCTGTCGTATTTTATACCAATTATGTAGATCTGCCAAAAATAATTCTCAATTTCGCCATAGGTGACGCTAATGTTTGATGTTGTTAGAAAATTTAAAAAATTAAACATTGGCGCCACAATTGGCGAAATTGGGAGAACTATCTATGACATTTGATTCATGAAAACGTCTCATTCACCGAGGAACGCCCTTGGATTTTTCTGTACGTTAAAATACATATAGTCCAATCAAAAGTAGATATAAAACATTACACAGTTCAACCAAAATTATACATAAATAAGCGGGACGATAAGACATGTATTCAACCGACTGCTACCAAATAACCAGGGTAGCGATTCTGAAACCATTCGGTTGCATCCGACACGGAATCTAATCTCTCGGTCTTTGTCATGCTAAACAGATAAGACAAAGACCGAGAGATGAGATTCCGTGTCGGATGCAACCGAATGGTTTCAGAATCGCTACCCAGGGCTTAAACACACTTCGGTAACATTACTAATCGCAGTAATATAAACACGCGTTAGAAATCTCACCATGCACCAATGGGGCGTTTTCCAAATGAAGATAGACTTGTCAAAAATAGTTCAAAATTTTGCCAAGTGTGGCACCACTGTTTGTTTTTGTGAAAATTATCTAACAAAATGGAACATTGGCGCCACTTATGGTGAAATTGGGAACTGTTTTTGACAAGTCTATCTTCATCTGGAAAACGCCCCATTTGAAAAACAGATTTATGTATGCGCAAAAATGGTGAGTTTAGTTTATTTTTGCCAGTTTTTAAAATGATGACACCTATCTGGGTAGCGATTCTGAAACCATTCGGTTGCATCCGACACGGAATCTCATCTCTCGGTCTTTGTCATGCTAAACAGATAAGACAAAGACCGAGAGATGAGATTCCGTGTCGGATGCAACCGAATGGTTTCAGAATCGCTACCCTGGATTATTTTTGACAGATGCAAAATGGTTGCACGTCACTGGGATATGTTAGACAGGTGCCAATATGACGGGTACTTCACTGGTCTATTTTTGGATACGAAAATGATGGCCCACCACTGGGTTACGTTTGACAGTTGCCAAGATGGCAACACTACACTGGGCCATGTTTTACAGTTACCAAAATAGTAGAAACTAGAAATCCATTGGTCTACTTCGACATTTGCGATACTAAGACCTAACCAGCTAATTTAAATTCTTTGAACTAACACTTTACAATAACCACATAAATAAAATAAACGGACATATATAATATTCAGAATGGACGTGCAAAGCCGAAAGGAAAGCGAAATCTTTTTCAACAACTTTTACTAAGGCGGTATCATTTTTGTATGCCACAACTGATTTTCTTTGCAATGTCCAGATATTCAGAATGGACGTGCAAAGCCGAAAGGAAAGCGTAATCTTTTTCAACAACTTTTACTAAGGCGGTATCATTTTTGTATGCCACAACTGATTTTCTTTGCAATGTCTAGATATTCAGAATGGACGTGCAAAGCCGAAAGGAAAGCGAAATCTTTTTCAACAACTTTTACTAAGGCGGTATTATTTTTGTATGCCACAACTGATTTTCTTTGCAATGTCCAGATATTCAGAATGGACGTGCAAAGCCGAAAGGAAAGCGTAATCTTTTTCAACAACTTTTACTAAGGCGGTATCATTTTTATATGCCACAACTGATTTTCTTTGCAATGTCTAGATTGGCTGCCAAAGTAAAAGTCATTTCAAAATGATAAATTGACTATGTGTTTTTGGCTTAGCATTCCCTCTATACCTATATAAACAGTTATTAACATTCTATAAAAAAAAAACAGATAAATAGAGAATATAACAAGGTTTCATAACATAATATTGCATTAAAACAGAATAGAATTATTGCATACCAGATCCATCGGCACAAAGATATCTGTAGAAATAAATACTTTCAGACATAATTATTCCCTAACAAAATCTCTAAAACTATTTGTGCGTTAAAAACAAAACTTTACACTAAAAAGAGAGTGTCTATAAAACATGTACTGTTTCAGTGCTTAGAAACCATTGAAGCCCTCTTATTACACTTGGCTAAGCTTTAGTGAAGGAATTTAGAAACAAGCAATCCTAGCTTCTGAATTTAGTATGCTATCTTATACCGAATGCTTCACTGAATTCAGTAGTGACTAAATTTAGCTAAGTGTAATAAGGGATTTATCCAAACAAGTGTCACTTGTTAGTCTTGCCCTCATAGTCAACTGCATCTCCCTTTTAATAATGTTTGCTTAAGACTAAGCAATAATTATAATAATCTATGTATCATGAAAGACACTAGAAAATCTTCAGCAGAACAATTACAAATTGCAGATAATATTTTATGATGGATATCTGTATATATAAATATATCTTAAGGTATATTTTTACTGAAATTATTTTAAGGTCTTGTTTCACAAACAGTTCAAAGTGTATGACTGTGTCTCCATAACAAATGGATCACTTTCAATGGTAATAGAGATTTTCCATTTGCCATTTTGTGTTGTTTTTAGTGTTTATTCTTATTCTCTATGTCTGTAAGAATTAGATGAACAGGTTACAGGTGATTTAAAATTTTAAGGTTTTACTGAGCGTCCACTAGGGCGGATTAATCTCATGAATCCACAAATATTCCGTGCGCGCGTTGCTACGCCATCTATCGAAAATTGGTCGTGCCAATTCAAATTATGAACAAATTCGGTTACCTTAGGTTCTAATGACGCAACCTTTAAAAGATAGACTGTCACGCAACGAAACCTCTCAAAAAGCAATATTTTTTCACGTTTTTGTTACATTTTTCATTCATGCTGCGGTCCTGTTGATAGTAGCGTAACGTTAAATAGCCTATAGCCTTCCTCGATAAATGGACTATTCATCAGAGAAAGAATCTTTCAAATTGGACCAGTAGTTCCCGAGATCCTTGCGTTCAAACAAACAAACAGACTCTTCAGCTTTATAATATTAGTATAGATTACGTTATTTTCCTAACCTCGTTTGAAGAGGTTTACTGAAACGAAGTTTTGTTTACGTAGAAAAAAGAAACGCGAGTGCGAAAAGGCGAGGAATGTGTAGAGAACAATACACCGATCCATTGCTTCACTACACATTCTAGTACATCACTATCTTTGTTGTAAAGGCTCGCACAGTTTTACAGCTTTACTATATATATCGCCCAGCCCAGCCCAGACAGACGCCCAGCCTAATGATATAAAGCTCTTTCAATATCGTTAAAGTTGCAGATTATCAAATCAGATCAACTGGTCTGAGAAACTGATTGTGAAATTCACTATGTAATACTTTTGTGGGGGAATACGTCGTGATGTTTCGTTTCACTTCAGCAAGGATTTGCTGTACTTCGTCTGCAGTATGAGGTGAGTCATTAGTCAGTGTAACCGTGAACATTGTGCATGAAACTGCATCGAAATATCGGGGACTCACTCCACCAAATATCCCGTAAATAATAATACTTTTGAATAATGATAGTGCACAACCGGATAGCTTATAAAATGTTTGTATAAGATAACTGCATGATGTTAGGAATTTTTTCAACCGTTTTTTAACACGCTTTTATTAGCTTTACTTGTAACTATGTATGTAAGAAAATCTTGAAATCTTAATTTGACCCACTTCGATTAGAATGAAATTTTGCACACGCTCTGAGTTCTGATGACAATACATGACTAGCTAAGAAACGTCATTTTAACACGCTTTTATTAGCTTCACTTGTAACTATGTATGTAAGAAAATCTTGGAATCTTAATTTGACCCACTTTTCGGTCTTCGGTTAGGATGAAATTTTGCACACGCTCTGAATTCTGATGACAATACATGACTAGCTAAGAAACAATCATTACAAATCCAATATGGCGGCCTCCCCAAGATGGCGGACTGGCTGTTTGAAATCCACCCCCATAATATGGGTATCAAATTAAAGGGTTTGCTGTCAGGAATACGAAAAAAACTGTCACGTGACTTAAAACCAATATGGCGGACAGGCTATTTGAAATGCACCCCCTTGATATGGGTATCAAATGAAAGAGTTTGCTGTCAGAAATACGAAAAAAAATTGTCACGTGTCTTAAATCTAACATGGCGGACATCCAAGATGGTGGATTGGCTATTTGAAATGCACCCCCATGATATGAGTATTAAATGAAAGGGTTTGCTGAATGGGATACGAAAAAAATAATCACGTAACCTAAATTTTGTAATTTTTAGTGCGTGCTAAAAGCGTGTTTTTTAGTTTTTTAAACTATTATATTTTATTTTTATGTGTACTAGATTTTCGAGATATCAAAACAAATCAATAGAAAGGTGTATGTTTATGATAATGAATAAAGCAGTTCAAACCAATTTATATTGAGTCTAAATCCAGTGTAGATCCTATGTCTTTGATTGCATACAGTCTGGCAAGATACAGTTTTTTAATAAAACAGGTTTATCAATATGATAATGTACAACTCGAATCTGAAAAAAGAACTGCAAAATAAACAATTAATTACTGATTTACCATAAGTTTGGCCTAATTTTGAAAATTTCCTCAATTTTCAAAAATATTATTAGCATTAGAATCTGTGACATTATGTTTGTTCTAATTTTTGCCAAGCTGTAGTGGACACCTTTTATTTTAACACTCACTAGCCGAACTGTGCGGGCGTTGCTACTCCATCTATCGAAAATTGGTCGTACCAATTCAAATTTTGAACAATTTTGGTTACCTTAGGTCTGTATTATCTATTCTATGCTTAGGTTCTAATGACGCAACTTTTAAAAGATAGACACATGCTGTCACGTAACGAAAGCTCTCAAAAAGAAATATTTTTTCCCGTTTTTGTTACATTTTTCATCCCTGCTCTGCTCTTGTTTACAGTAGAGTAATGTTAAATAGCCTATAGCCTTCCTCGATAAACGGACTATCCAACAGAGAAAGAATCTTTCAGTTCGGACCAGTAGTTCCCGAGATCCTTGCGTTCAAACAAACAAACTTTTGAATGAAAACATTTATTGTGCCAAAATAAGTTTCAGCTTTATGATATTAGTATGGATGTTGCTAGGTGTTATTTGAATTGAAGTTTATGTTAATGCAATATTTTCTTATATTTTTAGAAAGCTAATTTTAACACACAATTTATCATTGTATTTTTTATAAATACATAGTATCGTCAAAAATTACCTATAAAATAAGCATAAAAAGATGCCATTTAATAAAAATGATATTTGGTCAATTGTTTACTTCTTTTTTTAAAATATTTTGGACACAATAGTTTTTCACTAAAATGTTATTGGGATGTTTTTTAAAATTATTATGCATTGTTTAAGTAATTTGAGCGTCATAATACTGTAAATAATTATGTTATCAATAAATATTTAAGTAGTATAAAATTGGCGATTTTTTTGTATTTTTAATAATAAACCATGTGAAAGATATCAAATTACATTGAATTCAGTATTTTCTCAAAATGGGAATTTGTTTTTTTTTTTCTTGAAGAATTATTGTGACAAACTCCCATCATCAGTATTTACGAGTCAGACAAATGGCTATTCTAAAGGCTGGGCATTATTTAATTTTCGTTTTATAGAAAAAGTGTCAAACATGCAGACACTTCAATTGCTGGTTACTGGTAACCATTAATAATAGACAAGATATCTGCATCATCAAAAATATTGACAATGTTTCATCAACACAAGAGGTTAAAAGTACCCATAATTAAAACATTATTTGTTATTATGGGCATTAGAAATCTTGTAGGAAGGTGTAGCCTGATCATAATTAAATAATTATCATATATTATCTGTCTGATGGTTAGCTTTGTCTTTCTGTAGATCTAGCCCTGACTTCAAATACAGTAATTACTGAAGACCTGTAGATGGGAAAAGGTATTACTTTTGTACATTTTGTCCCCTATCCCAATGAATGATCCTCATTTCTGCTATACATATAAGTCATGCACTAAGCAGGTAATGTAAGTTTCAGGTCTAATATTTTTCAACAAAATGGTGCCACATATAAAACATGCAGCTGTCACCCTGCCAATCACTTTGAAAATCCAAGACAAGAACTTCTATACCCTAGATGCCATCAAAATGTCTAAATAGTCTATCAATCAATAAACCGATACATTCTGCAATGCTTCCTCATCGATTTTTGAGTTCATCAGCTTCATCACAATCAGATCTCAAACTTTAAACTTAACCTACTTTAAGACCATGTAGATGGCAGTGGTGTGCATAGATCCCACATTAACAACCAACCTCCGATATCTCGAGGTCGCGCTTTACCTTCTATTAGCCTCATCAGTGCCTAGCTCTCTCAAAGAGATTAATGTCACTTCCCGAAGTCACTAGTTCCCAGTCACCGTGCTGGATAAATGCGATCTCACTCGAGTTCATCACTGGAGTCATCAATGAACACATTAAAGCTAGAGGGGGCCGCTCGTTATTTGTGGAGAGTTTCGGCGGGCGGGTCGGCGGCGCCGCAGTCGTCGCCCAGCAGCCGTCGGAGCTGGTCGTCTAGCGCGTGCTCGCGCCGGGACTCGCGCCCCTTCACCTCCTCCCCCGCGAACACGTCGTCCCCCGCCAACAAATTCTCGTCCAAATACGCGAACGAGTCCAGGTTGATGTCCGACGGCGCTATCGCAGTACTGTACACGTCTATCCGCCGCTGCTGCGACCGCGCCTCGGCCACCTTCTCCGATAACTTCTCTTTCGCCTTCGTGAGCTCGTCGCTCTCCACTCGGTCTAGCTTCGTGTCGGCGAGCTTGGTCCGCTCGGGAGCTTTCGTCTTGAGCGCGAACGAAGAGTCGTTGCTCGACGAACCCTCGTCCTGCAGTTGGCTGAGCAACGTACGCGTCGCGACCGACATCGCGCTCGAGCTGCTAAACACTCCGCCGCTCTCGCCTAAAAAACGTACGACAATTGAATAAAAAAATGAAAAAAAATATCCGGAAACATTTAGCCGATCGTCTTACCGCTGGTGGGCGTGTGCTGGCGCGGCTGCGTCGCGCGCTTGCGCTGCCGCTTGCGGCCGGTGCCCATGTACTCCCCGTCGCTGTCGCTCGACATGCCCAGGTCGAGATGGAGCGAGTTCAATTTATCGTCGTCCTTGTCTTTCCTGGAAACCGTGTCGAGTTCCATCTCCCAGTCGGTGACACTCGACGAGTCCTTTACGCCCTCGGGATCCTTTCCGAATTGGGATTTGGATTCATCTTTCTCCATGACGCCCTCTATGGGTGCAATGCCGGATATACTTTCGACTGTGGAGTCGAGACTGCTGGTGTTGCAAGTCTCCTCCGTGAGCTGCGTGTCGAACAGAACCGGCGTGTCTGGCGTGATGTGCGGCGGCTTGTCGGCGAGGCGCGCCGCGCCGGCCGGCGCGCGGCTGTCCAGTATTTCCGACATAGTGGTAGGCCGCCCGCTCTGCTCGTTATTCAACTCGAGAACTATAACGTTGCCGGGCGTCTTGCCTCCCTCCGCATGCTCCGCCTTCGACGCCTGCAACAGCTGCGTCACGTTTTTCCCCATAATTATTTTTGACATGTCGTTCCCGTTTTTGGCGAAAGTCAATGCCTTCCCTATCGGCGTCCCCTTCTGTACGACTATGACGTTTCCTTTTGCACTCGACGGTCGCACTATGGGGTTAGTTATTTTGGGAGTCGTGATTGGGGTGAGGCCTTTTACAGGTACTATGTCTGCCAGGTTGGCCGTCTTTATCGTTTCCATGCTGGTGCTCTTCGGTGTAGTGGAGATCGATCCTGCCGGTTTAGACAGAACGGTGACAGTCGATCGGGCAACTGAAGGGACCGATTGACTGACGGGCACAAGTTTCATAGTCGTCGGAATCCCTCTAAAATGTATGAGCGGTAATTTCCGATCGTGCTCGGTGCCCGGTTTCGTTCTAGCTTTGGAGGGCACCACTACCATCTTTTGTCCCTTAGGGTTGAGCACTAACGCTTTCGCGGATACTTTCAGATCTGTGGCGGGAATGCCTTTAGGGGTGAGGCTTTCGGTTAACCTCGCAACGTTGCTCACACTCTCGGACGTACGTTCTTTCATGACCGTGCTGACCGCCGACGTCACAATGAGCCTCGAGCTGGCCAGGTTTCTGGCGTCGGGCGTGGGTTTCGGTACGACAATCATCTGCTCTGTTTTCCCGGGCACAATAGGAGTGCGCGTTTTCGGCACCGACCCTATAACTTTAGTGGTGATGAGTTTTGTCGGCGTACTCAATACTTTTTGTGGAGTAGCGCTTAAAACTTTTTGTGTCGGAGTGGGCGCAACCATGACTTGCCGATTCGACAGTACCTTGATACCCTCCATCGGTTTATGTACAACTTTGACGTCGCTCGATTTTTTTTCTGATGCAATCTCGGTCCGGGCTTTTATGATATGCTGCCTGCCTACTGACACTTTGGGAGGTGGTGCACTCTGCGCTTGTAAGGAACTGACGTCATCCGGATGGGGCTCTGGTACTTCGAGTTCGTGTGGTACTGTGGCGGGTTGTGTGAGGAGCTGCATAGTAGGCGAGTCAGCCATCATTCCAGCGGACGATATCGCTTTAGATTTCACGTCATCGAAATCTGACTTCGGTTTATTTCCGAGCACCGCTTGCGCGTAGCTCGCTTGGAAAGTGTTAGGCGGGCCGGCGTAGTCTAGCTGCATAGAAACTGGGTTGTATTGTTTGTTGGGTGAGAGAGGAGGAATTTCTTGTTGTAATTTTCTCGCTCGAGCTTTTGTTTGTCTCGGGGCTTTGGGAGCTCTTGGCTTGTGTGGCGCGGAGCGCGGCGCGTGCGGATGATTCGATTTACTTGTTGATACTTTGCTTACTTGATTGTATGAGTGTTTTGACTGATTCCCTGTTTTACCTGTAACAGAAATTATAGCATTAATTAGGTTCACAGTTAAAACCAAACAAACCAAAATATGCAACTTTTATTTTGTTTCAACCATTCTCGTAATCTGTTTTTTTTTCTGAACAAAAATTAACTTAGCTTACTTTTGCAGCTTTTTCATTCTACTACCAAAAAGTAGATTGATTGTTCAGATATAGTGAAATTACTGGACAAAAAGGAGAAAAGATACGACAAGCACTACTTCTGAATCCTGACTGGAACTGCATTGTTATGGACAAGTCAGGAGGCCTATCAGGTGTCTGGCTTTTACACTGATGCTACCAGTCTATATAGTAGTGCAAAAAAGGAAATGAATTATATGGATTTAAAAAACACATACTTGTACTTGGCTGTGAGAACTTTGAGTATATTTGTGAGAGGTCAAGGTGCTTTTGATTGGTATTGATGGATATATTCCTCATGCTCTTTGCTGGAGTTGGGACATCGTCTGGCACAGCACCTCCTTCCGGGACTTTACGTTTGCGAGTAATGAGCTCCGTGTCCCATAGCTAAAAGAAAACATTTAATGATAATCATTTTAATAATTAATAAGATAAGTTAGTTTGTAAACTGATGTTGTTAGATTTTAATCTGACAGTTTTTACAATTTTATGGTGACTTATAAATATTGAGTATTCCACAGACCGGTTAAAGTAAATTAGGGTACCATAATTCAACTTCAACTCTTGGTTTATTAAGGCTTTTATTGTGGTTTAGCCTCATAATTCCCCCCATGTCACGTAGAAAGATAGACCATGCACCATAATTATATTTTTCCAACAGTTAGTATATTGTGTAAAAATATTGTCAAATATTCCATTATTTAGCATGCTGGCAACCTTTGTATACTTTGACATTAAATATTTGTTTATGACAATTATAAAGATCACTCCTACCTTTAACGTTTGGTCTTCCATAGCAATGGGTGGGCTTACAACATCATCCATAGTTTCATTTGAGGTCAAACCAGCCTCTGCAGTTTGACCCTCAGCATTGGGCACCTCTTCCTCATTTGACTTTGGAGCCACAAGTTTCTCTGCAAGTCTCTTCTCGAGCTCTTTGTTTTTAGCTGCATTGACCTCTGAAGCTTTATCCGCAATCTCTGTGTAGATCGTCTGTGGGATCCCACGAGGAAGCAACGGTATACGCCTTCGCCCTTCGCAAATCCATCCTAACCCTGTATTGGGACCTGATAACCTAAAACATAGTAATATTGGAAACACACTGTCATTGTTCTACAATTATTCTTTTTTCACATAGAGGTTGAGGTGTTTGTGAATTTTCCTTTACTAATGTACACTCAAGCCAGCTCAGGCTGTGGGCTCGAGGCGGCGGCCTCGGACCGCTACTATAATATTATGGTGCGCCACTCTTCTTGCCTACCGTGACCTTGGCGGTATGGCTTCAGTGGAAGAGGATTGCCGGTATTTGCGGGGCGCCGCTTTCCTTATCCTTTGCAGTCGAAAGTCGGATGCGCCGGGGACAGGGGGGTGTACCCCACAGGAAGGCCCGAAGATGGGTAAGTTACGGCGGGTTAACGGAAAAATGCGAGAGCGGTCCCGGCCGCCGTAAAGGGGAACATCGTGGAGCTATTAGCTGTGTCTGTCCGTGGTGTCGAATCTGACAGTATGCACATCTCAAACCGACCGAAAAAAAAGGTTCATCAATTTGGGAGCTATGATGCCACAGACAGACACATACATACACACACACATGTCAAACTTATAATACCCTGTCATATAATGCATCAGTGGTTAAAAAAGTATGCATCCCGGAGTCCATGGAGTTGAATTTTTAAAACAAATTTCTCCTTGAATGATGCTTGTTTAGCTTCTAATTTCTAGTGTTAGAATGCGTCTTTTGTGCATATAACTAATTTGTGGGATAACTAATTTTACTCATTTTATTGTAGGCGGTAGTAATTTTTGTATAATACTAGGAGATGCTGAATAGTAATAGTAATTTAAATAGGTAGTTATATACAAACTCGACAGTGTTTAACACCACATAAAATTAACTTAAAGGATGATTATTAACATATTAATATTTCCAAAACTGTTTGACAATAGGCAGATTACCTTATTCTGCTGGCCTATCATAAACTAAATAAATATTTTTTTCACTTTAAGTTCACTCCTTGTACAAACATCATTAGAAAACATTCATATAAGAATAAAATAAGTTTTATCATTAGATCTCCAATTAGATAATACTATGTTTAAAACTTACTCAATTTAAAATCCTAATATTATGATCTTATTTGTAAAAAAAAGGTTATAACTTTAAAACTAAATGACATTTCCATATTTATAGGTTACCTGTCAAAATTTATTAACTTGAGGATTTCTTTTTCTACAAAAAATGCTAATTATAACTTCAAACATTCTTCCTCAAACAATATACCACATATAGAATCACCATACAAATATGCATGCATGGTTTCATAAGCAAATCAAAAATAAAATATGTTTGTAGATTTTAAAAAGAATACTTTTTGTTATAATTTATTTTTCAAAAATTGCACACAAACACACTTGTTTGAATTCACATAATCATCCAATATGCTAATGGGTCAGAGCTCCAGGCAACTACAGCCATCTTTGACTGAGTGCAACTGTGTTTAAAAATAAATCAAGAAGCTTAGGCAACTTTATTTTTTTCTAAACTTACTGGTCTGCAATAGTAGCTAACAACTCGTCATTAGACACGCGTCGAGCCTCAGCACTGTGCCGTTCATGGCTAATGTGTAAAACGGCGCGCAGTTCTTCCAGTAGCTTTTTTCTGTTGTCTTCTAATGCTCCTTGTGCTCTAAACACACTGATCATATTCGAGTAGGCTTCCAGTTCTACAAACAAAAGAGTTACACCTTAAATTGTTTGTCACCATTATCATTTCTCTAGTTATAAATTAGCCTCAACCAATGGAAGATAATTTGAGAAAAGCATAGGAGGGAAAATGAAAGCCATTCTTGACTAAATTTTGTACCAAGTCTACGGAGCGTTAGACGACATTCATCGCGTGTGATATTGAGGAGCATTGGCCACATTTTCGCTTTTGTATGCTAAACACTTCAATAGGACTCCTGGTATATGATTTTAACCATATTTTTGTAAATAATTCTATTGGCAAATATCCATACTGTTTACTTCAAACGACAATTCGTTCATTTTGACACTTCAAATCAAATAGGAGTTGGAAAAACCAAAAATCTTGCTTATGGCAAAAGTGATACCATAAACCGTGAAATATTTTCCCAGAATTTACATTACAAAAATAATTTCTGAGAACTACCAAATGTATAGTAGTAAATGTAATAACTATAAAGATAAGCAAAAATCCAAATGTGAAATAATACAAGGCCTATCGAACACAGACATTAACATTGAAAACAACATGAATCTCACTGGTAGAAATCTAATCCTCAATATCATAAGCGACCTGTATACTCCGGCTAAAACCAAAGATGTCGTTCAAGTGAGTTTGTTCAATTTTGTGAACTATGAAGTAAAGAAATGTTAAAATGTAACTTTTCATGGCCAACAACCGACAGGCGAGCGCTGCGACATCGTTAAAAAAGGATTACTCAACAAAAAACCACATACTTTATGTTTTTGTAAACGATAATGTACTAATTGATATAATCACTTACGTCCTATCTATTATTAGAAATCAAGATAGAGCCATCATTGAGCATTAGAAGTGAAAACTTATTTTCGTGGACCACAGACAGATTTTTCGTGGGCTGTGAATTGGTACCATGATCATTGGCCATCTAGAAATGCGTCAGCCATGGTCAGGGCCACGCCTTCCGGTTTCACCCGCGTATTTTCGTAAAGAATTTATTTCCTCAGAATTTGATGAGCTATGAAATTCTGAGTTTTCACTTCTATCGGCAGTTCCTATGACTGCCAATTTTTTTTGCAAACTTACATGTGTATAAGCTTTCAAACATATTTCATAGGTTAGATGAAAAGAAATCAACGAATATTTATTTACAATATACCTAAGGAACAAGTACCCATACTATCTAAATCAGTAAACAATGTGTTGAAAGAACTTGAGATTATTTATTGTAAACACAGAAACAATAAAAAGTCATGTTTTATTGTTTTATGTGTGTGTCGAATACAAATTTTCAAGATCGCAATAATATACTTTCAAATTTCTCATAGTAAAATGATAATAATACCTGGACTACCTAAGGAAAAATTTAAAATCATTTTTGACTTATGTTTTCTAAAGATTCCCTCCCCCGCATTCCTTCAAATCAAAAATGCATAAAAGTAAAAGTAAAATATATAAGTGACTAGCAGCGCCCCGCGGTGTTTCCCGTGCCCGATGTTCCCGTTATTTTTCCGAGATAAAAAGTAGCCTATGTGTTCTTCCAGACTACAATCTATCTGTGTTCCAAATTTCAGCCCGATCCGTTCATACGTTAGGACGTGATTGGATCGATATGTTGTTTTATGTGTTTTTAAGCCACCTAGTGCCGAAATTGAGATCTTCCTAACCACTTTAGAAGAAGCATTGAGTAGAATATCTAAGAAAACTAAACAAATTGTGATGTGTGGAGACTTCAACACAGACATACTTTCGGAATCTCGTAATAAGAGCAATATATTAATGTTATGCCAATCTTTTAATTTGACAAAAGTGTTCACTGAACCCACAAGGGTCGCAGTAACTAAGAAAGGTTGTTCTCCAACCTGCATTGATAATGTTTTTGTAAACTGTGAATACATTCATTCTGAAGTCCTGGATTGTTTGCGTTCAGACCATAGGGGCTTGAGCATTTATCTTCCTGCTTGTGTGAAAAGGGCGGAAGAGAATGTGCTTGTTAGACCCATTACATTGTCCCGCATGTCTGCTTTAAATACCGCGATAACTAATCATTTTTCGAACAATTTTTTCGACATGACTGTTGATGATCCTAATCGTAATTATTTTGATTTATTTAAAATGCTGAGTACACAATTTAATAATATTTTTCATACCAAATTAATTAATATTAACGCAAAACCGAAGTTTGCCGAATGGGCAACACCAGGTCTTATTAAAAGTCGCAACAATCTTTATAATTTATATAAACTAAAAACATGTAACGACGATGTAACAAAAGTCTATGTTAAGACATATTCAAATATTTTTAGAAATGTATGTATTCGAGCAAAAGCAATATTCATTCGGGATCAAATTAAAAACTCCAACAACATGATAAAGAGCACGTGGAAGATAATAAACAATGAGTCTGGTAAAACTAAAAGTCGTGAAATGATGCGCGCAGTTCGGGTTGGCGAAAAAGTCACTACAAAAAAATCGGACATTGTAGATGCTTTCAAGTCTTATTTAGCTGATATTCCCTTAGAGACTAATAAACACCTAACTTCGTCTCTTGCAGAGGAAATGTTGACAGAAAATGTTGATTGTCCTTCATCTACATTTGAGTTTCATCATGTTACTGCCACTGCGATACTAAAAACGTTCAAAGACCTTAAAGTTAAGAATACAGAGGACTTATGGGGATTATCTGTTAGGGTACTTGAGGGGATTATTAATAACATTGCCCCATATTTAGCAGAATTATTATTTAACGAATGTATCAAAAATGGCACATTTCCTGACATGATGAAGTATAGTAATGTGATACCTTTGTTTAAATCTGGAGACAAAAACGACCTCGGAAACTACAGACCCATCTCGGTCTTGCCCTGCATCAGCAAAATATTCGAGAAACTAGTTCTCAGGCAACTTTTGTCTTACTTTAATATTAATAACCTATTACAAATAGAAACCATTTTGGATTCACAAAAGGACGTTCCACTACTGATGCAGGTATTGAACTAACTAATCATATATTGAAAGCCTGGGAAGACCATCATGACGTACTAGGAGTATTTTGTGACTTATCAAAAGCTTTCGACTGTGTTCATCATGAAACTCTTTTGAAGAAACTGCAGTTCTACGGGGTATCGAAACCAGCTCTAAATTTCATTTCTTCATATCTTAAAGACCGTGTACAGATAGTCGATGTTGACGGTGTGCAATCAAATGAGTCGCCCATAAGAATAGGTGTACCACAAGGTTCCATACATGGACCTTTCCTGTTTCTTATATACATTAATGATCTACCTTTCATGATAAAGAAAGATAAAAATATAGAAATAGTTATGTTCGCCGATGATACATCGCTTCTATTCAAAATTAATAGAGGAATAAACAATTTCACAGAAATTAACGTTATTTTAGACATTGCATACAAATGGTTTGATGCAAATAATCTAGTACTTAATCCAACTAAAACGATATGTATAAAATTCTCACTCTGCAATGTAATGTGCGCTAAACTTGATGTAAGACTGAAAGATGAACTTATTGAACCTGTACAATCTACTCGTTTTCTGGGTATTTCAGTAGATTCAAAGCTTCAATGGGGTCCTCACATAGAGAGACTGGCTGACCGACTTAGTTCAGCTGCCCACGCTGTTCGTCAAATTTAAAAAATATCGGACGTCGCAACAGCTAGGCTTGTTTATTTTGGCTATTTTCATAGTATTATGTCCTACGGGATTTTATTACGGGGTTCAGCTGCAGACAGTTTTCATATTGCAAAAGAGAGCAATCCGTAGTCTATATAATTTATCAGCTAGAGATTCAGTACGGGAGGTTTTCAAAACTATAAACACATTAACAGTCCCTTCATTGTATATTTATGAATGTATAATGTATGTAAGAAAAAAACGAAGTCAACTGAAGAAACTAACTGATCTGAATCCAAAAGCCCACCATAAACACAAAATTGTATTTCCTAAGTGCAGACTTCAGAAAACAAATAACTCTTTTAAATGTAATGGCATTCGCTTCTATAATGCAATCCTTGCACAAGTCGAAGGTCTCAACGAAACAAAGTTTAAAAATGAAATAAAAAGCTACCTATTGAGCAAGGCATATTATAATATAGATGACTTTTTTAGAAATAGTAACGTATGAAAGAGAAATGTGTCGAAACTAGAATCTTATAATAAGGTAAAATAATAGATTTATAAAACTTTTGAACAATGTTTGTACTCATGTAGTATCTTTATACTGTATGTATTAATTATTTGTTTTTTGTCTTTGACAAAGACATTTCACAGCTGCATTTGTTGACGAGGCTCTTTTACAGCCGCTTTATTCCTTTTGACATTGTTACTTTATCTTATTATCTACACAGATTCTTTGCCTTTTTGTTAATGACGTTACCAAGTGTTCTTATGAATTTATGGTTCGAATAAATGAATTGAATTGAATTGAGCATTAAACATCCAAATATACAAACATCCATACATTGACATTTATAATATTAGTAGGATTAGCTTAATAATATAGTATGTAAAATATTAATCTTGTCAATCCAGTAGATGTATGTTATGATTCGAAAAAACGATATTTTAATTAATAAGAAATGTTTTTTTTCTATCATCCACATTACACATAATCTAAGTATTTTCATGTAAATGTATACAACGTATTTCATAGTGTTCTTTCCTATAAAAATGGGTAAATTTGAAGTGTGGTAATATTTTTCAAGACGCGTTCACCATAGACAAGGATTTGAGATGCATTTCGACATTTCCGACTTTAGATTAACGTTTACAAAGACTGCTTGTTACAGGCATAACTTTTTCATTTGGAAAAATGAGCTGCACTTGTCAAAAAAGTATAAGTAAAACTCAGACTATTTATGCTTTCGTAAAACAGAGAGAGAGAGAGAGACCGTGAACCCCAGACCTTCGTTATTTTAACAAAGATTTACATTCTCTTTGTAACAAAGCAGAAAGTTTGTCAGCACGTACTCCCGACATAGGTAGATAACCCCACGGGGGGTAAACCTCATACAAATCTTATGTCATTTTTTTTTTCTTTTCGCTATGTCATTTGAGTTTGACAACCAGACTAACAAAGCTGACACTTCTGCTCCCCGCGCTTTGCTTCAGTAGTCACAATTTGATTTCATGCCAACGTCACTACTTGTCATAATTTAAAAGAGTTCTAGGTACTTAGTCTGTGAATTTCAAAATTCCAAAATTCCACGTTAGGGATACCTATAAATTGGACGGTATCGGTTTATCGATTGTCATTGTCACTAGATCAAATTCATAGTATTCGTTTAATAGTATTGAACTATCGCGTGTTTTTTGACGTGACAACGTCTTATAATTTGATGAAGCCGGCTGCACGCCCGCAAAACATGACATCATGTGCCGTTAACGCCGTTACCTCGCCGCATGACGTCATGCGTCGTTACCTCGCTCTAAGGCGTAGTTGAAGTTGTCACGTTCAACTATCGTCAGTAAACCGACTTTACAGACAACCATTTTTGACGTGACAACGTCTTATAATTCGATGAAGCCGGCTGCAACGCCCGCAAAACATGACGTCATGTGCCGTTAACGCCGTTACCTCGCCGCATGACGTCATGCGTCGTTACCTCGCTCTAAGGCGTAGTTAAAGTTGTCATGTTCAACTATCGTCAGTAAACCGACTTTACAGACAACCATTTTTGACGTGACAACGTCTTATAATTCGATGAAGCCGGCTGCACGCCCGCAAAACATGACGTCATGTGCCGTTAACGCCGTTACCTCGCCGCATGACGTCATGCGGCGTTACCTCGCTCTAAGGCGTAGTTGAAGTTGTCACGTTCAACTATCGTCAGTAAACCGACTTTACAGACAACCATTTTTTTTAACGCGGTCTGTTCTATGGCCGTAAATTTAAAATTTGTCACATTGTCTCCAACCGTGTTTGTGTCGTCATTTTTGAAATGAAAACTTTTGGCTCACCACAGACAGATTTTTCGTGGGCTTTCTTTTTGAATTGAATTCTAACGTTACGCTCGCAAATGATAAAAAATCTTCGGCTACACTCGGTACCATGGCCACTGGCCATGTTTATTTTTTTTAAATAAAGAGTGACGAGACGAGCAGGACATGTGCCTGAGGGTACACACACACACAAACACCAACATACCTGCCACAGAACAGCACAGTGACACGCAGCTATTGGAACATGAAGAGTCAAAATCATTACTTAGCACTGCACTGCGCTCGTCACCCAGATAAGATATTAAGATCTAAGATGTTATATCTCTAAGTCCTGTAATTTCTCTAGAAACATTGCCCTTCAAACCGGAACACAGTAAGGTTTGCACCTTACTGCTTGGCGGTAGAATAACTGGTAAAAGTGTGGTACTTCCCCAAGCGGACTCTACCAAGAGTCCTACCACTACTAGAAATGCGTTAGCATTTCCCACTGGCCATCTAGATATGCGTCAGCATTTCTAGATGGTCATGATCAAGCGACGCGACGCCTTCCGATTTGACCCGCGTAGCTTACAAAGTAAGCTATCAAATTCTGAGTTATACGTTTTCACTTCTATCGGTATTTCCTATGACTGCTATTTTTTTTTGAAGCATGCTCAAGCAAAAACACAAAGATCAAAAGGTAAGTAAGGACTGCAGGAAAGAAAATTGGCCAAGTGATTCAATGTTTTTTATGGAATAGTTTCATTCACTGAGTAATAAACAGTATTTACACATAGGTCAAAAGCAAAATTTAGACTTTTTACAGAATACAAAATGAATAAATAACCCACACACAGAGAGACATTTCAAAATGTGAAACCCATCTCATAGCCCAAATTTTGTAATAGGTATCGATATTTGACTTAGTTTCGATATTACGATAAAATTTTCACATTATCGGGCATCTCTACGACACTATTGGTATGATTGGTATACTTTTTTCATAAAATTTTAGTATTTATCTATGGTCAAAATGACGTTTGTGTGTTGATCAAAATAATTATTATTGTTTACATTTTCGTGTATTTTTGTTCTTTATTAGGTGCAAATGTTCTTTTCGCACCTTTTTACCTAAGATTTATAACAAGTGTATTGTACCAGGCTGCAGTTACTTCGGAAAATACGTCTGTTACAGTATACGTTTCCTCATTGGAAAGAAAAACACTCCAAATATGACTTATATCCTGTGAAGTGGTGATTCTTTTGCTAAAAAACTGTTGCGGAACTTAATCAAGATGATTTCCGACTCTAACATTGGACTCGCACTATCGTAGTTAAAATTATATAACAGAAAGTTTATGGGCACCTACGGCTCAAAACATTTTTAAAAGAAATTGTTCAAGAAGAAATAAATGTATCAAGTCAATTTGCGCTATATTTTCCTTACAGAAACTGGTTCCTTTTAGGCGTAAAAAATTAAATAATGTATACCTACCTACTGGCGCGAATGCACGAGTTGGCAAATAAGATCTTTGTGTTGATGCAATTTGTTTAATAAAAAAAAATAAAAAAAATGGCGCCATATCATTTTCAGCACAGATAAAGTGAATTTAGTCTAGTAACCATAGACCTCAGAAGAAGTACCCATAGACCAATGTTCCTTGTTCCCGACATGTCCGTCTGAGAGTATCTCTCTACTTAGTCTGTGGATAACCCAGACTAGGGTAGCGATTCTGAAACCATTCGGTTGCATCCGACACGGAATCTCATCTCTCGGTCTTTGTCTTATCTGTTTAGCATGACAAAGAGACCGAGAGATGATATTCCG
Organism: Ectropis crepuscularia; assembly: GCA_963693475.1. Lineage (NCBI taxonomy): Eukaryota > Metazoa > Arthropoda > Insecta > Lepidoptera > Geometridae > Ectropis > Ectropis crepuscularia. The sequence goes on along the minus strand of OY856344.1, from coordinate 6,833,531 downwards.
TGTCGGATGCAACCGAATGGTTTCAGAATCGCTACCTTGATTGCACAGATAGCATCAGGGTATTTTATTGTTACAAGAAAATGATAACGGATCTTTGGCCGCTAAAAAAAAAAACGACGCCAACTTTACCCAAACCCCTTTTGAATTGAGTCCCATTATGCCTAATGCTTATTATGCTTTTGACAACTAAGTGAAAGACCTACAAGCGCCTCCTTTCATCGTTTTATTGAACCATATCTTTTTGTCTCGTCGGAAAATGCCTACCACTCATGTGTCTTTCGGTGCTTGTTGCTTGACAGATGTGCACCAAAGAAATACGCCCTACGGACAGACAATTAAAAAAAAAAAAAATACTTGGATGTCTTAATTTCTATCATGTCATTATTATTTTGTCATCTGTGACGTTTATCTTTTCGAAGTTCGAAGAGAAAAGTCAAACAGTGTCTGTTGATTGTACGTTGTGTTTATTTGCGGATTTTGCTACGTAAAATAAGATAATGGCTGCTGAAATTAAACCCGCCCCTAGAACACCTAATGACAGGTTTTCTACAACAAAAAAACCGGCACTTCTAAATAAACTAGAAGGCTGCACTGATGATGTTAATGCCGCAGTGGTCATACCTGGAGAGGACGGTGTAATTAGCGTCTGCGATGATAAGTAAGCAAGATCTGACTCACCTTTATCATATTTCTTGATAATAAAAGTAAACATGACCTTTTCTACCCGAAAAAACATTATGCAAATGTACCCTCAATCAACTGTCAAAGTATGCAGTTTAATAGCTTTCTATAACATCTCTCCGGTTTTCCGCTTAGAGAACATGTTGAGTATCTCACTTTTGTTATAATTTCGGCTTTGTCCCGTCTAGTTAAAGTTCTTCAATTAAAACACAAAAGTGGGTATGTTTTAGGGGTGGCTTTAAATGTATGTACCTAATTTTATTATAGGACAGTCAGAGTTTGGTTGAAGCGTGACTCGGGACAGTACTGGCCGAGCATCTGCCAGTACATGCCTTCGGGTTGCACATCTATGTTTTATACACCGGAAACACGGCAGCTATTCATTGGCCAAGAGAATGGAACAGTTTCAGCCTTCACTCTCACACAGGACTGTAATAGAATAAATCCTGTAAGTATTGGCAATACTGATATAGCTGAATGAGAGAAAATGTATGTGCTGTTTACAAGGTGGGAGGTGGCTTTCTGTGTATCCTTTTCTTTGCTAGTCAACTAGTCATTTCAATAAACTGAAGCAAAACTCTTAAATTGTGACCTAAAAGTAACTGAATCAAAATATCAAATCTGTAATTAATAAGTTAAGATATTGACCAAAGACAAACGTGTCATGAATCAATGAGGAAAGTTTACTAAACTTTCCTTGAGCTAATTAACGAAATCTGGCCAAATTAAAGTAAATAAATCATAATCTGTACACAGTTTAAACATGTTAATGAACTTAAACTAAAACTAACTTGCAAAAAGTTAAAGAAATATAGACTCTATCTTATTAGAATTTCAGTTTAAACGTGGCCTAAACCTATATATGTGCGGTGCCTGTATATGGTTTAAATGATTGTATATAGTATCATGCACATCATTACATGTTTTCAAATGGATTGTTGCATAGGAAGACAATAACAATTTTGTAAAGACATAAATTTAAACTACTGAATTTTTTGGATTTTAGAGCTTGTTGTTGTTGATGAAATCTCTCATAAATTTTCTACCATTAGACAATTTACAGTATCTGGGTGTTTCTATGCTTCGTCTCAATATCAGCTATGGGGCAGCATTTATGTATTACGTAATGCAATTTAGAGGGAGGAGGTGTCTTGGGAAACATTACTGTGCATTATGGAGGTATTTTTTTACTTCAAGAAAACCAGGAAAGTAAAATCTCTTAAGTTGGCAACTTGTTTGGTGACATTGAAGTAAAAATCACTTTGATGTTAAGTAATGTTTACGAAAAATTAGAGGAAGGGTGTAAAAAAATGGTGAGGTGCGTTTTGAGGGGGAGAGGAGGGGTGTATAAAATCTTAAAATGTTGCGTGATGAAGAAATGTGTGAAAAAGTGTTGTCAAATTGTGATCATTGATGCTAATCTCACAATGGAGGTTCCTTCCATGTGATCAAAACAAAAAAAGATTTCAGAACCCTTGTAGAAAACCTGTATTTGGGTGAAAGCTTGCATTCTACTGATTATGAACAAACAAAGTAACTTAGGGACCAAACCAGAAGTCTCAAATAACACAAATAATTTATGTTGTGAACAAAGAGTATTGTTGTGTGGGACAAAGCCGTTCTTGTTTTTCATAATTTTAGTGTTGATTTTATAGTACAGTTTTTTTTACTATTATAAGCTTAGAACTCAGTTTAGGAGGATGTCAGTATAGGGTCAACGCGATGGACCGATGATATTGTTTCTGTAGTGGAAAGTCTGTGGATGAATGCGGACAAGACCAGTCATTGTGGAATTATTTGGGGAGGCCTATGTCCAGCAGTGAACATCTGCAGGCTGCTGATGATTATGATAGGTTTACACTTGGTTGCCATCTCGCATGATGGTAAGTGATGATGTAGTCTAGCTACGATGGAGCATGCCACCTGGACATACTTTTTTTGGGCTTAGAAGATGTCAATGCTATAAATATACATCACTGTTTACAAAGATTTAGCTATATGGGTTATATTCAGCATTAGTTACAATAACAAAGAAACCAAGTAATACTTATTCCATAAAAGTATTTCAGTTCTTGTGACAAGGACAAGTATAGAGTATAGATAAGAATTGTGCACTGTAGTTGAAGGTTGTATAAGTAATGTTTTTCATAATGTATACAGGGTTGTTCTACATTTCTATTCTGTACTTTATTGCAAATAAATAGATACTCTTCATTGTACTGTAGAAGGAATACAATAAAAACAAGCAATACAACTGGCAGACATATAATCTCAAAGAGATTTCTGAAAATTATTTTCTTCTTAAGATTTAGCAAGCAGTAGTGTGCGAACATTACTGTGTTCTGGTTTGAAGAACTTTCATCACATTTATAATATTAGTAGGATGACCTAATTTGGTCCAAGTTTGATCCTGTCAATGTCCATTGGGCTGATTAACCCATTTGCGGATTCCCGAAGAAGGCCCAGTTGAGCAAATTTAAACTCAATCAACAGGAGTTTAGATTTAAATTAACTGGAACACGGCTTTCCACCGGTGGGCCCATGCCACAAATGAGGTTAACTTACATTTGGAGTTATATTGATGACATGTTTTGTTAAGATGTCCTTTGTTTCTAACTTTTTTTGCTTCAGTATATAGCTCATTAATCATAGATTTAATTTGATATTGCTAAACACTTACCATGATAAAAATTTGACAGTTTAATTAATTCTCTTGGTTTTATTTCTGGAATTATCTGATTGGAGAAATAACATTGCAAGGTTTAATCCTCCCCAGGTCACCAGTAGAAATACAATAAATTGAGTAAAAAAGACTTGGTTAGAAGTGCCCCACTACTTTACCTGCCTAGTTGCCGACCCAGTGGGTTTCTCGCCTTAAAAAATAGGCTTACGTACTATTAGATATTTTTTAATTTAACATGTACGATTTGGAGGGGGGGGGGGGGGCATGTCATCTGTTACCTCCCCCTTTGGACTGCGCCTGTAGTAGTCGTGATATTGTACGCAAAGAACGTGCTAGCATGATCGTGATTTTTAGTGAAAACAATGGATTATAATTGACTCTTAAGTTTTAGTTTTCTAGAAAAACAGTTTCAGCGTTGTTTACGTAGACGCTGCGCGCTGCGCAAACGTAGACACTTTTAGACCGCTGACCGTTTGATACTCAAAAGGCCGCCGGCCGCGGCTGAAACTCAAGTCAGACTGGACTGACAATCTAAATTGGATATAGGTATATGACAATGAATGTTTGTCTGAATATCCTTTTGTCCTTTATAGAATCGTAAACTATGCATTTGATCATGTGATGATCATAAGCAAAGTTGTTGTTCATGAGCCTAATACGGTTTCTGAGTCGGTGTCGACAGGTAGCGTAGCAAGGCGCGCAGGGTAGGTACAGCTAGTTATTTTGCATAAGCAGCCCACTAAATGTTCCCACTGCTGGGGCTCAGGGCCTTCTCTCGCAAGGATAGAATTACGGCCACAAACCACCACGCTGACCCAGTGCGGGTTGATGAATGACAATGACTTCGAAAGATTCTATGTACATGTCGGTTTCCTGACGATGTTTTCCTAACACTGTTTAAAGTTAGCTGCATTACGCATATCACTTCGAAAAGACAGTGGTGCGTGTGGGGTTTGAACCCGGGGCTCGCTGATCGGCAGTCGCCGTTCTCACGACTAGACCAGCCGTTTCGTTGGCTAGTTATTAAGTGTTAAATTATTTGTAAATTTTCAGACTCGGGAGTACTTAGCGCATACAGCGCGAGTGACAGCGGTGGTGTTCTCGTTGAGTTGTGAATGGGTGCTGTCTGTCAGTCGAGATAAGCTGTTCTCGTACCACTGCAGTGAGACCGGCCGCAGGATCGGGGGCTACTCGTTCGAAGCCTGGTGCACCGCTTTGCAGTATCCTTTTACATAATTATATAGATAGAAAACTCTTTATTGTGACTTGTGACTGGGGCCTGATTAACCCTTAGGCTAATTAGAGAAAAATCTTAAATGTGACATAAAAAACAAATATGAACTAGCGCCGCAAATGGCAGCCTTATTGCTGTGGGTAATATCTTCTAGCCAACTAGCTTTACTACAGCGATGTCAAGTCGATTAGCGATACATCGAGATGATGAGGTGTTTGTACGACGCCGCTGCGATGGCAGTCAAAATTCAAGACCTGCAGTTAAGACATATTCCTCTGCAGCGAGGGGTGAGACGTAATTTAAACGTAATTTCCCCGAAATTGTTCTCAAACGCATTATAGGGTATGTTTAAGAGGCTGGATGGGGTTGGACATGCCCTAAACATCAATGGCGAGTACATCTCTCACCTACGATTTGCGAACGACATGGTCATTATGTCAGAGTAGCTGGAGGATATGAAATGGATGCTGGACAGCCTGGCTAACGCTTCTCAACGCATCGGCCTCCGGATGAATTTGGACAAAATAAAGTAATGTGCAACGAGTTCGTTGCTCCGGGGCCGATTGCCGTAAATGGAACCACTCTCGAAATTGTTCAGAGATACGTAGTGGGTCATGAGAAGAATCCAGTTGGGCTGGGAAGCATTTGGTAAACTTTGTCGAGTCTTCTCGTCACCTATCCCACAAAGTCTCAGAACAAAAGTGTACAACCAGTGCGTCCTACCCGTTATGACCTACGGTGCTAAAACGTGGACACTGACAGTCAAAATGGTCCGAAAGCTCAAAGCTGCTCAGCGAGCTATGGAAAGAGCTATGCTTGGGGTTTCTCTGAGGGATCGCATCCGCAATGAAGTAATTCGTCAGAGAACTAAAGTCACCGACATAGCTCCGGCGTATTAGCAAAATGAAGTGGCAATGGGCCGGCCACATCAGTCGCAGACCCGATAACCGTTGGGGTAGACGGGTTCTGGAGTGGAGACCGCGAATCGGTAAACGTAGTGTAGGAAGCCCTGAGACTAGATGGAGTGACGATATACGAAAATCGGCTGGTGGCGGTTGGAAACGTAAGATCGAGGATCGGGCTGAGTGGCGTGTTATAGGAGAGGCATATGTCCAGCAGTGGACGAACACGGCTGATGATGATGAACTAGCTTTACTCAAGTAGTCAAGTAGTCGACTTCGTTCTGATTGTACAATTATAATTTATAAGCTTATTATTCAGTGGCTTGAAGATAGAGATAACAATAGACAGTACACAATTTAGTGTATTTAGAGAAAAGAGAGCAATAGATATTTTAGTATTAAAATTAACGTGGTTGTTACACATATTGATTAGGTAAACGGGTAACTCACGTGTAATGAGGTCGGTCAATCCGACTCGAGTTTCGGCCGCGTCCGGCGGCCTTTTTCAAGGAGAGTGTACGCGCCCGATGGCTTCTGTGCCAAACGGGAAGCGGGAAGCGGGAACGGGAAACGGGAAACGACGGATCGAAGTAGAACCGGAGTAGGATAGTCGCGAGTTTATTTCGAAGTTACGTTTTCCGTAGGAAGATAATAGACGTCCTGATCATGTGTGGAGTCGATCGATAAGCGTACCAAAAGGCTCATGGACACTCTAGTGCGAAAAAGACTTCAAATTCTTGAATATCGCCGCAAAATTGCTAGCTTTCCGGATTTTTTTCCGGATACACTTCGGAAAGTTTGCAACTGATCTGCATGATCTAATACCACCTTGCCCTTTTTTCTATCGGACTTCTCGTGGCTCGAAGAAGCGGCACCGTTTCATGGTTGTTATCCCAAAGACACGGACAAGAAGAGGTTTGACTCTACTTTTGTGGTAAGACCGTCTAGGCTGTGGAATGAGTTGCCTGAGTGCGGTTTTCCCGATTGTTTTAATCTTGGTGTCTTCAAATCGAGAGTGAATCGGTTTCTTCTAGAAGGTAAACACGCTCCATCGTAGACCGCATCGTCCCTTAACATCAGACGAGATGGCGGTCAAGCAAACCTATAAAACTTTTAAAAAAGCCCAATTAATGTAAAAAAATATATTTATCCCGTTTCGCAATGGTGAAATACATTCAAACATACAAAAATCGGCTACTCATCCAATGTTGATTCACTATACAAGATTTACAAAGTCTGAAAAGAGAAATAAGATAGGTGAAGTTTCCGGATCTTTATTGATAATCGCCCGTATGATTATGACTCATTGTTATATAGAGCAATAAGGGCAAAATTTCATCATTTTCAAGCGACATGTGAAACAATGGCGGTGACGTCATTAGCGTCAAATATTTTTATCTACATGAATTTAATTGCTCTTTTAAATTTCGACGCTATCAAAATTAAGCTCGTTAAACATAGGTACCGATTTAGGGAAAATTAGTAGAAAATAAATGTCGCCTTTATCGCAACTTCTGTCGTAATACGTGTCGCTGATAGTCAACCTTATCGCTAAGAACGATCGCTTCCAGGCATCCTTAGGATGATCGAAAGATAATAACACACATTCAGGGTAAGGGTGCAATGTGAAGTAAGGTTTACTGTAAATATATATGTATTAAGTCTTGTAATTTTTTAAGTTTGATATGAATGGTACAATTGTTAGTTGTTTGTCTAGACTTTTTTGCCAATCTGTAACTTGTATGATGTTAGATGTTTATCAGGATATTGCGTAGGAACTTAAAGAACACATTAATACTTGATATTGATTTACTCTTAAATGTAAAAGTAATAGGTAATACTCGTATGACAACATAGGACATGATAAATGATCGGTAACAGTTTTGAATGGGATGTAATATGATATATCCTGAGCATGTGACAGATTCGACTCGCAGTCGAAATACGCGTTTGTGGGAGACTACAGCGGACAGATAACGATGCTGAAACTAGATAACAACGGAGCGACGCTCGTCACCACGCTCAAGGGACATACCGGGTAAGTTGCAAGTAATCTACGCTTTTTAAAAAAAAAAAATTTTGACGTGACAAATCTAATCAATAATAAATCTAGTAAATCGATTAACGCCGCTTGCACGAAAAATAGGCCCGTTACACTCATTGTACGGTTGCGCCGCATCTATCTCTCATCCACTCGGTTGCATTGTATGCAATAATTCTTGTTCTTGTTTTTTCTCATGGCTTCCATTCGGTAATATTACCGCAATTTCGCCAGCGTCCAGCGTATGAACATTGAATATGCAATCATATCATTTAAGTTTTGTACGATTGACGTTGACACGATAAACTATAGTCCGTAAACCGACTTTACAGATAACCGATTTTTAAACGGTTTTTTTAGCTCACCCCGTTTGTTTTATTTATTATTTATTCTTGGGTCAAATTTAGTAATTCAAATTTCACCCTCTTCCTGTCAACCGATTAATCTGAAATTTTGTATACACTTTGGATTTTAGTGACAATACAATTATGTTTATTCATTATCATTATAAATTCAAGATGGCCGCCGCTACAAAATGGCGGATAATTTATGTTTTATTAATCCCATCAATATGGGTATCAAATGAAAGGGCTCAACAAGCAGAATACAATATACTATAAAAAATTCAAATCCAAGATGGCGGCCGCTACAAAATGGCGGATAACGTAGGTTTTATCAATCCCATCAACATGGGTATCAAATGAAAGGGCTCAACAAGCAGAATACAATATACTATAAAAAATTGAAATACAAGATGGCGGCCGCTACAAAATGGCGGATAACGTAGGTTTTATCAATCCCATCAATATGGGTATCAAATAAAAGTGCTCAACCAGTAGAATACAGTGCACTATACAACCTCAATATTTAAGATGGGCGCAGCCACTAAATGGCATATAATAATAAGATTTAAATTTAGAAATTGAATCTGTAATTTAGGTATCTGATTAATCCAGCCTGAATCCACCACCCAAGTCAAGATTTTGTATCGTGTTGAGGACTGTGTGGCGTTAGGGTGGTTAAAAATGATAAGTACGGGCAGTACATTTATCTTAAACATTGCAATGTATGTTTAACATAAAACCGTTTAACTTAAAAAGTTTTTTTACCTATTTTTATTTTTTCGTAAAAAGTCGAACGAAAATTTTCGACACTACTTTCGTGATAAGAACGTCTAGGTATGTGTTGCCTGATTGAATTAACCCGATGATTACAATCTTGGTGTCTTCAAATCGAGAGCGACTCGACATACCGGATAAGTTACAAGTAATCTACGCTTTTTTAACCTATTAAGCCCGACTCGCGACGCGGTCGGCGTCGTGACGTCACACAAAAAAATCATAACTAAAAAATGAAACCAAATTTTGTGTGTCTGTAAACGACAATGTACTGATAAATATTATCACCTATCTCTTAGGCATCAAAATAAACTAATAATCGAGTATGTTTATCATGAAAAAATAAGGTTTTAAAGCCTCAAAACCGGTTTTGCCCAAATTTGGCCTCTCGGGGCTCAAGTGATTAAAAGAGTTTTTGACGTGACAACGTCTAATAGATTATCGTCTCTTGCACGCACGAAAAATTGTCCCGTTACTCTCATTCCAAATACGCTTGCGCCGCATCTATCCCTCTTCCACTCGATTGCATTGTATGCAATAATTTCATCAATGTTTTGTTATGGCATTGTCACGTTAAACTATCGTCCGTAAGCCGACTTTACAGATAACCGTTTTTTTATCGTAAAAAGTTGAAATGTTTCACTCTACTTTCGTGATAAGAAAGTCTAGGCTGTGGAATGCGTTGAATGAGTGGGGTTTTCCTGACGGTTACAATCTTGATGTGTTTAAATCGAGAGTGACTAGAAAAGCACGCTCTATTGTAGACCGCATTGTAGCTTTACATCAGGCGAGACGGTGGACACGTGTTAACAACAATTTTTGATCAAAAAAGAATGGCTGTTGGGCTCAAGTGGCTCAACTGTCAACTACTACCAACTGAACTTTGGGGCTACGGCAGAAGGCGCAGGGCCCTACAAACCTAATCTTACCGTACTCAAAGAATACGTACTGCTTACATCTCGTATGACCGAATAGCGCAAGGGCACCTCATACGATATGAACTCAACTTGGCCTGCCGCCGATAGGGAAGAATTAGAAACGACCTGGCATCCTAGAAGGTGTTGCAATCTACAAGATATTATATCATCCGGTGCGAATATAACATTTTTTAGTGGTAGCACTCTTTGCAGTCTCTTAGAGAAATGCCACTCCTTTGTCAGTTATTCTTAACATCACTATGTTCCGGTTTGAAGGGCAATGTTTCCGGTGTAATTACGGAGCAAAGAAATGGATCATCTTTTATCGCCGGGCTACGAATGGGTTGCCCGATAGTTCAATCTTAATCTCGAGAGTGAATTACTTTCTTCTAGGTAAAATATTGCATCGTGACTGAAAAACATCACGCTTAACATCAGGTGAGATGGCGGTCAAGGATAAAGCTCTAATAGTTGGTGTTACTAACCACTCAGCCACAAGGCCTGTCAATGTTATATTTCTTACTAGTAGCACTCCGCGCTTTAACCTGCTTAGTTAAAATAGCAACAATTATCTATCACCAAGATCATGAAGTTATAATTGTATAATGTAAATTAATATAGTTTATGCTAATCGTTTCAGATCTGTAAGAGTTTTGAATTGGGCTCCAATACCACAACTGCTCTTCAGTGGATCCTTCGATCAAAGCATCATAGTGTGGGACATAGGCGGGCAGAAAGGAACAGCTTATGAACTGCAAGGGCACAGGTATGTGTTTTGAAATATGTATTTGTTTACTTACAAGAATTGAGTATATTTAATTTAATTTATTTGTATATTTGTTTTGTTTTTCATTTTTCTTCTGTGTTCAGATATATATTTTGTTTACCAATGTATTTGGCTTTGATGTTACCACTTATCTCGAATTTCTATTGTTTAATTCTGTTTTTAAACTGGAAGACGCAGTGTTGGACGGCCTCCCACTAGATGGACAGATGACCTCACAAAGGTCGCTGGAAACCGCTGGTTGCAGGTTGCGCGGAACCGCTCGTTGTGGAATCTAATGGGGGAGGCCGCCTATCTTCAGTGGACGTCTTGCAGTTGATGATGAAAATAAATAATCAAGGAGGCTCCTCCCATACAATAAAATAGGTTTTCGTCGTCTGCGAAAAGTGTCTGTAACTTGCAAGATTAGGTTACAGATAATGGTACGAAACCCTTCGTGAGCGAGTCCCAAACGCACTTGGCCGGTTGCTTATCATATTTCTCTGTTCAGATAACTCCCCATTGTAATATTCCTGTAGATCTACCGTTCTAAATGATTACGTCTTTCAGTAACAAGGTAACCGGGCTCTGGTACGTGGGCGGCTGCGAGCGCCTCGTCTCGGCGGGCGAGGACGGCGCCCTGGGAGTGTGGGAGATGGGAGTGAGGCGCCGGGAGACGCCCGCGTGGAAGGAGTCCGACCTGTGCCAGATCTGCCGCGCGCCTTTCATATGGAACGTTCGCGCGATGATGGAGAAGAAACAGTTAGGTGAGTGAGTGAGTAGGACGAAGTCAGTGAGTTAGAGTGCTCGGGAATCATTTCGTAATACCCTATTTTTCCTATTTTGGATGTTTAGGTGTTTGGTAATATCATAGCGGAACGTCTGAACGGATCGGAGGATCTACCGCCTAACTAAAACTGTCTTAGCTCTGATATTGCTCTCTCTTTTCTTTTAACTTGAAATGATAGAGACAGCGATAGCAAATCCATAGCCGATTTAGTTAGGCGGTAGAAGGGCGTGTTCGAAGTTGGAACAGAGTTATAAAATAGACAGGAATTGTTACTTTTTGATCACGGGAAAGAACGGGAATTGCGCGGGTTAAAACGTGGGCCGCTGCTAGTGCGAAACGACGAGAAGCGGTATAAGATGGAGTGGTTACATATAAGAGATTAACTCTCAATCTAAGGTCGTATACGTATTAGTATGCAATCTATGCATGAAAATTAACGTGGTTGTTACACATATTTACTCACGGATGTGGTTGGTACAATCCGGCTCAAGTTTCGGCGCGCCACGTTACCTCAACGACTGTCGCGGGGGTGCAGGTGAGGGGGTTGCGCATTTTGAGTCGGATTGTACCGACCTTACGTGAGTTACTCGTTTACTTTAAATAGCCATATACGTGGTTCCGATTTATACTTTATACAAGCTATACCTACTATTGTTAATATGGTTCTTTATGTATTGTGTAGGTCTGCGCCAGCACCACTGCCGGTGGTGCGGCGCGGCGGTGTGCGGCACGTGCTCGCCGCACCGGCTCCCGCTGCCGGTCATGGGCTTCGAGTTCCCTCAGCGCGTCTGCACCGCCTGCTACGAGACGCTGCGCCATGAATCGTACGTACCCAAGCCGCGACCCTATACCGAGAACATCATAACGTGAATATCTGAGACCCTAAACCGTGAATAGTATGCGTATTACGTACGTAGGCTATATCTATACATATAAAAATCAATGCCATTTTTCGTTGTTAGTAAACTCCTCCTAAACGGCTGAACCGATTTGAATGAATTTTTCTGTATGCGTTTGGGTAGGGCCCTCGATGGTTTAGATTCACAAATCAGCCCGGCAGATGGCGCTGCAGTTGGTATCTAGGTTATTATCCGAGCGAAGCTGGAACGGGCCGCTAGTTCTACATATTTACGTACACCGTTTTTTACATTAACAAAATTTTACAGTCCATATAGGTACTGTAAAATTACGAGACAACGTGCAATAAGTTTCCTCCTGAACTCAATATTCAAGAATTTGTAACTAGTTATACACAAATATAGTGTATTATACAGAAAACCGAAGAGCATATTCGGCCACTATGTATAGCGTATGTGGACTATGAGAAAGCCTTCGATTCCATCGAGACCTGGGCAGTGCTTCAGTCTCTTCAGCGATGCCGCATCGACTATCGCTATATCGAAGTGTTGAAGTGCATCTACAGAAAGGCGTGAGACCGGGAGATGTTATATCTCCGAAACTGTTCACAGTCGCGCTCGAAGATGTTTTCAAGCTACTGAACTGGAACCTGCAACGGATATGGCATTAATATCAACGGCGAATGCATCACTCACCATCGGTTTGCCGACGACATAGTCATTGTGGCGAAGTCGCTGGAGGACCTCGGTGCTATGCCACAGAATAAATATTAGTACAAGTACAGAACACTCGCTTAGCGAAAACAATTATATAAATAGCGACTCTTGCTGGGACACAACAAAGTTCAATTCAGCTCGCAATACCTGTCGCGATTTTCAAATAAACATTTGCGCTCTTTCTAACGCGTATCTCTGTCCCTGTCTAGCGCGGAGGGTTGTCGACATATCTAATAACAATATGCGCGGGAAACGTGTTGCGCGAGCGCTCAGCCGTGCGTCCGACAACCGACTGGCACTTGTTCCCTGGGAGTAACGGTCTAGCTGTAGGCTAAAACCGCGCGACCTTGAGCGAGTGATGATGCACTGGCTATGCTCAAGGACCTCAGTAGAGTATCCCAAAAGGTAGGTTTGAGGATGAATATGGACAAAACGGAGGTCATGTTAAATGTTCATATCTCACCAGTACCTAAGGGTTGTTGTTGGGAATACCACACTCGAAGTTGTTGACGAATACGTCTACCTGGGTCAAAATATCCAATTAGGTAGATTCAACTTCGACAAAGAGGTCCAGCGAAACATTCAACTCGGATGGGCAGCGTTCGGGAAACTTCGGCACATCTCTAAGTCCAAAATACCCCAATACCTAAAGACGAAAGTCTTTAACCAGTGCGTGTTGCCAGTGATGGGTTATGGAACTGAGACGTGGTCCTTAACTGTGGGCCTCATAACGAATCTCAAAGTCGCTCAGCGAGCTATGGGGACGGAGAGCTATGCGTACATACTACAGAATCCGTAATGAGGATATTCACAAAAGAACGAAAGTGGCCGACATAGCTCAAAGAGTAAGCAAGCTGAAGTGGCAATGGGCAGCCCACATCGCTCGGAGAATAGACAATAGATGGGGAAGAAAGGTTCTCGAGTGGCGACCACGAACCGGAAGACGCGGTGTTGGACGGCCTCCCACTAGATGGACAAATGACCTCACAAAGGTCGCTGGAAACCGCTGGTTGCCGGTTGCGCAGGACCGTTCGTTGTGGAAATCTAGGGGGGGAGGCATATGTTCAGCAGTGGATGTCTTGCGGCTGATGATGATGAACTAGTTGAAATTTACAAAAATCCTGCTTAAAAGTATGATAATGTTTTAAAATAATAACAAATACTACGACGCCATTTTTAATGAAAAATAAAGGAACGACATCTCTTTTGCATAGCTATTTGCGTCTGTCTCTCACTCTGTTCCGGCCTGCCTGCCGCCGCTTTTCGCCTCTCGTACCTATATCTCTTCTTCATCTAAATCCACGCGCGCCTGCCTTTCAAAACTACCGACTGTTTAATTAATTCGAATTATGTACTACAAAATTCGTCCATATTTATCTAGGTAGTACCTACCTATTCCGTACCTACCTATACCGTTTATTTTTTAAGTTATTATTGCTAACTTTTCCATCATACTTAGTTATGGGCTTAATGCAAATACATGCAAATTACATACAATTTAGTTGTTTCAATCTATATGTATACGCTAGATAGGGACTAGTTAAAAATAATGCATTTTGACATTCAAAAAACTGGAATTAGCTATCATGTCCACCGCGAATTGGAACACTGCTTTGGCACCTCACTTTGTTTTAAAACTTGTGCAGTGTCCGATTCAAAATTAAAAAAACGACGTTTTATTTTCTTACCAAAAAAATACACGGTATATCAGTAAAACGTTTCACTAGCATTTTCACATAGACTGATTTTGAACGCGATCGACACGTAACTGAGGAAATGTAGGTAAGTGATTATTAAATATGTTTTAAGTAATTTATCTTTGCGGTAGTACGCTAGCGACGTTACCACGATGGGGGCGGTCGTTAGTACTTGTCAATGGCTTGATGTGTAAATAAATAGCACTGATACATATTAAACTACAAACTTCGTGCGAAAATGATTTTAGTGACAATAAATTGCATAGTTACCCAAATTTTTTTCATTAGATTTTCAGCAGGTTGTGTTCAATAACGGCATTAGAAACGCTGTTATTTTGCAAATGTAAAAAAATAACGGTGCATTTGTAACGTTCTTTGATGTGTATTTTTTATCTACTACACTAACTTACTACACTTCTTTCGTTCGCAGACGGGAGTCGTTAGCGTCGTTCCACGACATGAAGCACGCAGTGGCGTCTCTGTTCGTAGACGAGGCGACGGGTCGCATGTGCACTGCTGGCCGCGACCGCGTCATCAAGGTAAGGAGATATTGCTACAGAAAATATTACTGTTTTCAAACCCTGGCACAAAAAAGGGGCCTTATAGACAACGACAGCAATTCCGCTTATTACCGTTAATTATACTAGTAGTAGTAGTGTAGTGGTAGGACTCTTGGCAGAGTCCGCCTGGGGAAGTACCACACCTTTGCCAGTTATTCTACCGCCAAGCAGTAATGTGCAAACATTACTGTGTTCCGGTTTGAAGGGCAATGTTTCCAGAGAAATTACAGGGCTTAGAGATAAAACATCCTAGATCTCTTGGTGACGAGCGCAATGCAGTGCTAGGCAATGATTTGGACTCTTCATGTTCCAATAGCTGCGTGTCACTGTGCTGTTATGTGGCAGGAATGTAGCTTACCATCAGGCACATGGCCTGCTCGTGTCGTTAATCTTTATTTTAAAAAAATGGCTGTCATATGAACTGCCGATAGAAGTGAAAACTTATAACTCAGATTTTGATAGCTTACTTTGGAAACTACACGGATGTAAACCGGAGGGTGTGGCCTGGTCATCATGGCATGCCCATCTAGAAATGCACCTCCATTTCCCATTGGCTGACGCATTTCTACATAACCAATGGCTATGGTCCCGAGTTTACCCGAAGATTTCTTATCATATCCGAGCGTGACGCCAGAATTCATTTCACAGCCCACGAAAAATCTGTCTAGGTGCGCCAAAAGAACTTTTCACTTCAAAAATAAAAATAATAATATTACAATAACCCAGTAACTGTTGTTTAGAAGAACCCAATAACCGTTATTTAGTAAAACTACTTAGGTATTTATACCGTCGTATGCTTTAAGTTTAATACTCGTAACAACT
Organism: Ectropis crepuscularia; assembly: GCA_963693475.1. Taxonomy (NCBI): domain Eukaryota; kingdom Metazoa; phylum Arthropoda; class Insecta; order Lepidoptera; family Geometridae; genus Ectropis; species Ectropis crepuscularia. The sequence continues at coordinate 6,817,749 of OY856344.1, read as the reverse complement.
CTATGTTCACACGCATTCAGTTCTGATTACGAAAAGGTTTTATGTGTGACCGCTGATGAAATCATAATAGTTCTTAGCTCCATAGTCATAAAGTTGTTATTATAGCAGCGCCCCGAGGTTTTGCCACGTCGTTCTTATTTCTGTAATTTTCCCCCGATTATAATAAAATTGTGCTACTTCAGATTACTTACTTATTATCTAACTACGGTCCACAGATTTTCCGTTGTGATTGTGCAACAAACATCCAAACTTTCAAATTTATAATATTAGTAAGATTGTTTATCGTACTAATATTATAAATGTCAACGTTTTAATGTCTGTTGCTCAATCACGTCGTAACATCTCAATGAATCGGGCTGCAATTTTTGACATCTATACTTATAATAAAACTGTAGCGGGTTGAATTCTGTACATTGAAGATATTTTGATAAAAAATTTTTAGGGGCACTCCATAGTCGATACTGATGGAGAAACTGCAATTTTTTTCTTTCATGTCTGTCTGTCTGTCTGTCTGTCTGTATAGGGAACTCTCATCACGCCGAAACTACTGATTCAATTCAAATGAAACTTGACATGATTTAAGATCATACTAAGTAGATGGTAGCTATCTACTTTTAATCCCCAAATTCTGCACGGTTTTCTTGCAGAAAGGGGTGAAAGTCAGAATGTGTATTTGGTAGTAACTCATGTTTGCGTTGTTCAATTTCATTAATTCTTATTTTGTTAGAAAGAACACATTTTTAATATAGTTCCATCAAAATTTTAACGTTATAGGTCGTGTGGTTCGGAAATTACATAGAAATTAAATAATAACGGTAATAATAAGTTCGGTACATACTAACTTTTAAGTATTCTGTGGCATTGTACACACTAGGGATGTTACGGAGGTCATTTTACCGGAACCGAAGGCGGAGTCGGAGTTTTTAAATTTGATTTATCGGAGTCGGAACCAAAGTCGGAGGCATAGGTAGGATTAGAAGTGGTGGAAAGAGAGACAATTGATTTGGCTATAATTTTTTTTTTGTAAAACACGTGGACACGATATACATTGACGAACAATTGATTCATAAACATAAACATAATTTTATTTCGGTACCAAGTAAGTGTCACAATATTTTGAGTACCCTGCCCTTTGCTTTAGTTCTAGAGACTGTGTTGCAAAAGGCAGTGTCTTCCATGAGATACTAGATATAATAATATAAAACAATACACACGATAACAATTAACGTTACAATTAATTCAGGAAGTTGGGATTTTGTATTTCAATTTACTATCCAGTATCCACCACAATAAGGGATTATCTGCAATATTTATACACCTTCCCTCCGATTATAACCTTCGTTTTAAAAAGTTTCGGAGCCTAAATGTAAAATATTACAAAACTGGTTTAAAAATAAACCATAAATGATTACAATATTGTGTTTGGCGTTAAAAACCCGAACAATCTGCAATATTTATACACCTTAAAATTAAAACCTCCGTTTTAACAGTCGGAACCAAAGGTGTAATAGTAATCGGAAGTTCCGACTTATCGGAGTGGAAGCTCATCCCTGGTACACACACCGCAGTTAAATCCGCCATCCGTCAACAACTTCAACTTTTTTGTATGGCCTCCATTTGGTAATGTTACCGTAATTTCGCCAATGTCCAGCGTTTGATTGTTGTTATAGTCTTCTGAAGTTTATTTTGTAGTAGAGATAGGGAGTCTTGCCACAGGTGATCAGTCCACTTCAGGTAGTCTTGGGTTTCATGATGGTCAGAAACGTCTGGTAATCGGTGAATAGGCAGGATTCTTGACTCTGATGATCGGTCAACTTTGAACACTTTTGTTAGTAAATATGTACTTCATATAATATGATAGATAACTTTACTGTATGGGACAAATACAAACATGACATCACAAAATAGACATAAAAAGATATAACTTATAGTAAAATTAAAATACAAATATATAAATATCTAATTTACACAAAAGCTATCACAATTTAATTTTATTTTTCTGAATATATTTACTAAGGACATACACAAATGAGGAATATACAAAGGGGAGTAAATTGGAAAAGTTAGTGGGACAGGAAAGGTCAGGTGGGATCATGTCATAGAGGGAGAATTGATTTCTACTACACTAAAAAAAATGTGGTCGGTGGTACCATCAGCTAACCCACATTCACACAGAGAGTGATCTCGGATTCTTAATTTTGAAAGGAATACCGGAGTGCAGGCAAAACCCAACTGCAAGCGGAAAATAGTAGATGTGGTCCGTTTGGGGATATTTTTGTATTTAAAAAACTATTTTTACTAAAAAATATTTTTGTATTTAAAGAGTTTAGGGGGAATTGTAGGCTGTACTTGACCATTAAATTTGCCAGTTATAGACTTTGTACGAGACCAGAGTGTATTGCAACTTTCAAGTAACTTAGGTTGGCACGTTGCAGATAAGTCATGGGAGTACACATGGTAGTGGTCTATAATGCCCAAAGTGGTAGCCTGTTTAGCATGGAAATCGGCGCACTAATTTTCTAAAATGCCTGTATGAGCTGGGATCCAGGCTAAGGTTATTTGCAGTCCTAATTCATGGGCCTCCAAAAGATCTTCTTTAATATTGAGTATTAATGGGAATTTAGTTTTGCTTTTAATCTGATTGGCTAAAACAGCCTGTAAAAGCGTCTACCTGTCACTATTATTAGTATCGAGGAAGTAATGGTAAGTTTGTTCTATGGGAGCCCCCCTTAAATATTAATTCTTTTAGTATTTGTTGTTGTAGCGGCACTATAAATACACCATCTGTGAAAATTACAACTGTCTAGCTAGCATCGTTCTTGAGGTATAGTCTGGTGACAGACGGATGGACGAACGGACGGACAGTAAAGTCTAAGTAATAGGGTCCCGTTTTTACCATGTACATATATTATATGGAAAACAGGGAGGCGGTTTTTTGAATATTAACAAAAACTGGATGACAAGATGTGCAAGCCCACTACCAGTCAAAGCGTGCCCAGCATGCTGGCGGCAGTACCACGCTGAATGGCAATGTTTATGCGTTCGTTGGGCCAAATAAACGCCAGCATTTTTGTCACGCGTTGCGTCGGCCAAGCGCTCGGAAAGGCTTTTGAAGATGAGGTGAGCTCCCGGCCCCCACAGGCACGATGTCTCAACCCCAAAAGGCTTAAATATAAAACCACTACCGAGGGTTGCATATTTGCGCCGTTTGGCCCGCTCACCCTGAATTAGCCGCTACACTGGCCCCTACTATGTGTCCCTGGAAGATGTGATGGTGCCAGAGTATCGCCGCAGCTTGCGTCAGCACCAAAATGATAATCACCATCGTAATGTGTCGTATAAAAATCCTACAAACTTAACACTGCGGCTATGTTCGATATTCCACAACCTATGTAGTATGTTTCATGTTGCTAAAAATATTAAATATGAAGTTGCTAAACTCGAATAAATATATTTTTGTGTGGAAAAACAAATTCACTCGGTTTGTGTAATGGCCACCCATCCAAATATTTTTACGTAACTAGATACTACTAAGTTCGCAAGATCAACGTACGCGAACAAAGTAGCGGGTTCAGCTAGTAAATAATAAAACATAAATATACTTTTTATCCCGGAAAAATAACGGGAACGGGAACTACGCGATTAAAACCGCGAGCGCTGCTAGTTAGGTATAAATCAACTATTTACTCACTAAATTGTATGAAATTAATTTATTGTTGTAGTTTAAATTTATTGATTGGTAGATGTTTTATTATTAAAAATACGATAAATATTATAATTTATTGTAATACTTAATGTTTTTGTTATAGGTTTGGGACATCAGTGTTTTACTTGCGCCCGCGCCGCAACCCGGAACCAGCGACCAGTGAGATTGAACCTACTTAGCCAGACATACTTCAACACAGCTTCATCAACTCCTTATCTACAACTCCCAAAATCAGTCTGCATCCATGAACGAACAAATATACTCTCCAACTACACATTAATCCCTTTTAGCCAATCAACACAAAACGTGTTCGTACGAGGCATCTCTAGAAACTCCAATCATACTTCAGAGAGTGAATCTACCTCCAAAACGGGATATTTTTTAACAAAGGACCAATGTTGAAATCTCAGAAGAAAAAACAAATGAAAAACGCTTCCTGTAAAACATTGTTTAAAGCTGCCACGGGGTTGTTCACTACACTAGTATTACTCGTAATTACGGAATATTGACTGTGGTAATATGATAGAGCGAATCCCCGATATTTTGATGCAGCTTTACGCACAAATGTCACGAGTAATCTGTATCAAATAAAATAGGTAATATGATACAGCGAATCCCCGATATTTTGATGCAGCTTTACGCACAAATTTCACGAGTAATCTGGAGTAAAATAAGCAGTGTTTTGTTGAAATTTACGTTCGAGTTCGACCAACAGTAGTAATCGTCCCAAGAGGCTGAAAAGGAGAGGGTAGTTTGATAAATCTGCTCGTGAGTAGACACTTTTGTCTTAACCTGCTTATCCGTAAATATTGTACGTGAAATTGCATCGCAATATCAAGAATTCGTTCTGCTGTACATCTACAGTATATATCCCGTAATTAATAATACACATGAAAGAAGTGACTGGAAAAATTGTCTGTAGATTGTTGAATTTTTGTTGCGATGGAAAAAAAAAAACATTTTTATGGTTAGATTTAATCTTACAGTATCTTTGGACCAATTCATTCAATCCAATGTCCAAAAAACAATACAATAATTTCAAATTAATCTGTTATTGTTCAAGTTTAAAAGTCAGTTTCCCAGACTCTCATTCATCGAGAATAGTTAACTTTCAGGCTTATACAATAGCGCAAATAGAGGTTATTTTCGATTGCAAACAATACAAATGTTGAGCTAACTAAAAAAACAGCAAACAGTACGCGTGTACGTACGCATTGCGTGCGTGTATGAATCGTTTCATTACGCTCTAGGTACCTGTAGACAGAAAGCCTATTTTTTGTCTGTCTTGAGGAGACTAAAATTGCAATAGAAAAAAAGGCAACATTGAACTACTATTTTTGATGTTACGTATATTTCTTATTAAAACAATTTAAAGATATAATATTTTAAATTCTCCTTTTGAGTTAAAGAAACTCATAAAAATCTGTAAATTAATGTATACTTTTCTAGTTTTAGAAAAAAACTAAAAATATTATTTCTAAAAGCTTTGTAAGTACTTCCTAAGTCGAGATAGGCCATTTTTATTCTTATATCTACAGTTATTGTTTGGATTATTTTAAGTTAAACAATTGAATGTTAAAATCGGGTTCAAAAAATTGTATCGCTGAATTACTGTTTCTAGAAATATCTAAATGCTGGTCCAACGAAAAGATTTACGGCATCCTTACGTGTCGTAAACTAAGACTGATCGTTCACTCTACGTTATCTATGGTATTAGAAATAATACCATAATATTTAATTTGTACACAAAACATTCAGGTTTACTCAAAACAACTGAACTAAACCGAAAAGTGCGTGCTTTTTTACGTACAAAATATCGTACTTAAATGAGTATTGTAGCTAAACTACCAAAACCATAAACAGTGCCAAAAACTATCGATACTTTTAGATATCGAGAAATCACCCAACACTGCTTCCTATACATACTAAAATAAGTTATCGTTTTAAATGACTGAAGTTGTAATTAAAATTATAAAGATCTTGAAATTAAACACGGTTTAAAAAAAACATCGATACTTTTAGTTATCGATAGATTACACAACACTGTTTTCTATACATACATAAATAATCGTTTTAAATGCGTAATCACAACTAATAATACTGTCTCGTTTCCTCCTCAGTGCTAAATAAATAATCGTGTACCTTTTGAACATTATTTTCTATGGCGCCAAACTTGAAATCGTGAAAGATAAGTTGATTAGAGTCCAAAGGACATGTTTGTGTGTAACAACAGTTTTCACGCTTTGTGGGCTTATCCCGAAATCAAATTTGTTCACAATAAGTACGTAACGACACTTTTGGATTAGTACAGTTTTTTACGTAATCCTGTGTAAATTAAAAATATATGAAAGCAGAGATCCAGTTCTCGTTATTTGTTCCAAACCAGCTTGAGGATTGAAATCTGCATGTTGTCAATTATGTATCTGTATATTATAACATTATTTATATAAAATATATAATCTTTCTATAAATACGCGTCTTCATAGGTTTCTATTAAAATGACAACGATTTCTATTCCCAAGTTAGAAAAACACTAGTGTATGTCTATGGCAAAATGTATTTACGTGTGACTGATAAGGGTATAACTTAGTCATTGTGTTCACGGTATGTATCTTGTAAGTTTTTGTCGGGTAGGCGACGACAACTTGTGGGACATTGAAGAACTGTTTATAAAATTATTGGAAAACAAAAAAAAACGAACATTAAATTGACGATACTTTACAATGTCGATAGGTCACTAATTTCGTGTACTTATGTAAATAATCCTTCTAAATGCGCAAAGTTATAAAACAATGAAAACCCATAAAATGGAAGCATCAAAATCTGCCGACACTGTTAGATGTCTAACAGATAGTCTATCGATGTCTATAGATGAACTATGTTCTATAGATTATTATCTGATACTATTGCTATACAGATTCACTGAAACTCAAAAAATATTAAATTAATTATAGTATCAAAATCCATCGATACTTTTAGATATCGAGAGATATTACCCCAACACTAATTTTATACAGACTTAGATAAGAAATCGCTCTGTCTTGTTTCCTTCTTAGTGCTAAAGAAAGACATGATTTTTAAGTATCTGATCAAAGAAAATTTGAAGGTCGTCTTTCTAGAACAAAGCGTAAGTGTTACTAAGTCTCTGCTTCACGTTGTGTACGTGAATTTTGATGAATAATTTTGGGCTTTTGGTATAACATTCATAGTTTTAGCTTTTGTTTACCATTTTCATATTTCCAAAGATAGTTCGTTGATCATGTTTACTAATAATATTTTATATTTGTTATCGCTATGATGTCCATGCGACTTGTTGCTTGTGTGGTGGTCGAATGACGACTAAACCAAAAATAACTGCGATTCACTATCCACACGATCCAATCGGTTGCGTACGGACCATATTCGATGAGTCACCGCAACAAACTGTCAATATTATTTTTTTACTATAAGACCAATCGATAATTCGAGAAAAATATCAATTGGCGTAATTCATTTTTCAAAACAGCTATATTTTTGTATGAAACAGCTTTTTTTGTATTCCGTGGTTGGTCTTTGTCAATAGTTGTTGTACTAATAGTGTGCACAGCGCATTATTAATATAGCGCACCCTATCTACGGATCCCTATAAGAATATAATGCAAAAAAATAGTTAATAACATTCCAATGGTTATGATTTGCTTCTTATCCATTCTTGTGCACATATTTTCCTGTGCCTTATTTCTAGATCTTTTAAATCTTCTAGGATACGTTCCATCATTTACCGTGAAACGAGATTGATACGATAATTATTAATAAAATAAAATCAATATTATCAACATACACGAAGACCCGGAAATAAACTATTCCATTTAATTTAATTTTTGAGCAACTTCGTTATTCAAAATAATGTTCTGTTATGGCAACTCCTGTCACACTAAAGTTTGCAAAGACAGCTAAATTGAGTTTATGAAAATGAATGGCCCTAAATTATTCATCGAACTTTATATTGTCTATGGTATGGTATAGTATAGTTCAGTCGGTCGTTTTTGGAAAAACACACTCGCCGACGACCTCGTCGCTATTACTTCTTGAACTAAGACTTTTTGCGACTCGTCAATGATCGGAGGTCAATTCGTCTTGTTTTCGCCGTAATAAGCGAAGAAAAAATTTGTTGTAAAAAAAGTGATCTTTTTTATATAAACGGAGCAATTAAATTTAAAGTTACTGCTGTTTCAGCCGTCAAAATTTATTTTTTCATTGATTTTGTGAATATGGAAAGCCCTTACAGAAACCGTGGTAGTGTAAGTTGAAGATCGAACATTACCTTCATCTCATTTACTCGAGTACTTCTCCAAGTGCAGGTACAAGTTTGTCATAACCGCTGATTTTAACGTTGAAGGAAAAAGTAAGAAAACCCACTAGTTCTAAAATAGATGGATATCTTTCGAAGACTTGTGTCATACGCACTAAGCCGGCGTGGTGGAGTATGGCTTTGATTCCATACTTGTGAGAGAAAATTTTCTAGTCTCGATAGTAAGAATAAAGTGGTGGCTTGATGCCTATAAATGTTGCTAGACATGCCATACGAAAAGCGATAATATCGAGTTATGGAGTGTTGTGCCGAGCCCGTTGGAGATTCTGTGTTTCCAAAATCGACATACTGTTGCTGATAGCTCAATATTAAATGGAGCTTCACACGAGTCAGTTGTTATTTATATTAGAGATATATTTAGTGTAACTAAATCTTATTTTTTGTAAGCACTTTTAATTACTTTTAATTTTAATATATTAGCTACGGTGTAAAACAAGCTTTTTAAATGCACTTGTTGTAGTTTTGCTATGTAGCCGTATATATAGTCATTTTGTAAAAATGTCGTAATATATTTCCTCTTGTGTATATGCATTCTATGGGACAATAAATTATGTATATAAACTACATCAGGTATATACTTTTAAGCTTACTGTAATGTACATGTGTCGTTTAGGTTTGAATAGGACTATGCAAGCGACTTGCCTTTGAGTAAAATAGAGCTGTTATTATTAGACAGCACACATACAGTAAGCGCCGTCGGAATACTAGACTAACGCCGCGTAAACGCTAACAAATGTTATGAATGTTAGAAAAAAGCGGTTCCTAGCGAACGCAAATTATTTTCAAACATTTGCTAGCGTGCTGTATTAACCGCCATCTACTACGCAGTTTAGAACATTTTTCTTCTTTTGAAAACGACATTTAATTTGTTAGTTGATAACTTGCATAGTTTACGTCAGCCATTTAAGACCAACTTATTTTATTTCTATTTTAAATTCTGATTGTAAAGATTTAATAACAAATAGATGCAAGGTGCTGACTTTGGAATTAAATTGTACGCTAATAGATTTTGTTTTTTTAGTGCTATAGCGGAAGTTGTAAATGACGATGGGTGTACATTTGTTTCCGTCGGTGCCGCCGAATCGGACAAACTTAACTGGAAATATAATCGAGAGGTTTATCGCTTAGCTAAAATGGTTATTGCTCTCCTTTTCTTTTCGCTTTAGTTTAAAGGGAGAACAAAACAGTATTACTTGTTAGGCTGCCTGTCTAAAATGGTTACTGCATTGATATTAGTCTATATTTTCTCTTGAAATTAAAGGGCAAGCAATATTAAAGTCATAGTCGTTTAAGTTAGGCGGTCGAAAGACGCTTTCGCCCTTCGGCTACCTCTAAATGGTTTTTGGTCATTGATTTTGATCATCCTTTCTTTATTTTCGCTGAAATTAGAGACAAGGTAACATCAATGCCATTACCCTTTTAGTTAGACGATTAAGGACAAGGCATCCCCTCCATTACTAAAATGGTTTATATATTAATGCTCTTACTTAATTTTCGCTTGAAAGTAAAGGGAGAGCAATATAAACCTTTTTAGTTAGGCGGTATAAAGGTTTCCATCCATTTATACGACTCCGCTCCCTCCCGACAAATAAAATACACTTAAATATGGGCTTTATGTCATGTCTGTTAAGATATAGATTACGTTGGGAACATAAACTAGCAGACGGGTGTCAGCGAGTGGCCTGCTAATTTGTCTTGGCTCAATGTGATCTGTATCTTAACGTGCATGGCAGAAAGCTCATATTTGAGTGTATTGTATTTGTCGGGTGGTAGCCGAGTCCTGTATGTCGGCGCAGAACTTTAGTCTACCACCTTCTATCTTTATTTTTGCTTGAAATTATAGGGCGAGTAATATCAAAGCCATAATCGTTTTGGTTATTCGATAGAAGGGCTGATACGTTATACGTTCCCAGCTTCTGAGCTAAGTAAATATACATATATTTGCTTTGCCAAGTCTTACTGTAGCTTGGAGTGGAGACACGCTAAGAAACGAGTCTTGAGTTGTGATTTTTGTTTTGTTCTGTTGAATTCAATACCCTCAATCTGTACCTGTACGTAAATTTTTTTCGGGTGTGAATTAAGGAAACATGATAATCACTGGTTTGTTGCACTTGATCACCACCTAACCTGGAGGTCTACTCTGTTTCTACGAAAACGAAATTTCGAAAAAAAACTCGCGACTTTCCTGCTCTCGTTCTACTTCGTTTCGTCCGATACAACATTGTTTGACGTTTAAATGTTCTAAGCATACTCTAATTAGAGTAGACTTATAACATTTAAACGGACAAAACGACGGATCGAAGTAGAATTGGAGTTGGAAAATCGCGAGTTTATTTCGAAATTACGTTTTCGTTGAATTAGAGTAGACGTCCTGGTGTTAAGCGATGGGCGACGGTGCGTTCTACGATAGAGCACGCTTACCTTGAAAAAACAACCGCTAAAATTTAAGACACCCCTAAGTATATCCATTAGGGAATGTATTCAACAGCTTAGAAGGCATTATTGCGAAAATGTAGTGTGATTCATATTTTATGTGATGCGGTTAATATGTATCCTACTTATATGTGTTGCGGGTATGTTATATTTGAACTATATGGCGGGTATATTAGATTTGCGAATTTGGTATTGAGAGGAATTGGTTTTCAAACATTGCCCATCCCGGCGTTCTATAGAGGTATTATGGACGCTTATATTTTTACTTTATCTACTGATCTCAAATCGATTCTTAGCGTGGTTTTGAGATGTATCAATGTCTAATTTTATACTTTCAATAGTTTTGGCCGCGCCTGGAATAATTGGTATTCTAAAGAATCTGTCTGCAGGACACTAGGTTTGGCGTGGACCAAATGGTTGGTGTAATTGAATTGTATAGATCAATAAAAAATATATAAATGTTTTATATGTGAGTTATTGTGAGATAATTTTGTATGTCCTGCTGATTCTTGAACTGTGTGGTTAAAGTAAATACCAAGATGTTTATTATCTACTTGTAAGAAAAAAATTGAGTCTCATGTGTATAAAAAAAAGGGTTTATACGAAAGAGAACCTTATTCTAGAATTTCAAATTGCTTAATGTCAGGCAAGCTGTGGTCAAACGTAAAATTATCTCGCTAAACGTCTAATACCCACACAAATAAGACTATGCAGACCTCTAATTCATTTCAAATCAATAATGCTCACATATTTGAATTGCACCGGATTTTTTGAATAAAATGGAAAATATTTATGGTTTTTTTTTCTAGCTTTTAAATCATAAATATCATACTAACTGGAAAAGGACTATTGCAGAGGCTGTTAGAGAAAATAAAACACTTTGTTATTTTACTACCAAGCAGTAATGTGCAAAATAAATATTGTTTCTATTTAACATAAGTACCTACGTATTTAAAATAATATGTTGTATTATATCAGATATCTGGCTGCCATAGTACCTACTAGGTTTGCTTGAGGGATTTATGTAAAAAAATTTGATCAATATATATGTATGTATTTATCACAAATCTATATGTATGGTTCGATAACCAATCCATCCAATATTGGCGACGCACTATGTTTGCACAGTGGACTTATTTAAAAAGGAATATTTTAAGAGCAATTAAATTTCAAAGCAGCATATACAACATTATTCGTTGCTGCAGTGCTTTAGTCAATTACTCTGTAAATTAAGGGCCTTCAAAAATCTTTTTACAGGCTAACTAATAACCATATTTGTACCGTACTTATGTAAAAAAAATAGTGCCACTTTACACCATAATATCTTCCATTTTGTTCATTGTATATAAACTCATCAATCATTACTGGAATACTTAGCGTGGCTTTTAGTAAAAAAAAAACTATTATATTGCCAAACAAAATGTATGTAATTGAGATGTGATTCTTAAATATAATATTGTACTACATCATAATCCAAAATTTAGCTCATAGAAAAGTAAAAAGTATAGTTTAAAAACTGTTTTATTTTAATAAATATCTCAGAAATATTCGAACACTTTAAAAGTGCGCCCACATAAAATGTATACGCTCACAATGACATATAAGCGTTTTAAAAAAAAGATTTTCAAAATGTTACTTTACTGTGTAAAATACAAATAAAAAGTTTCCTCCGTTTGAATAAAAGTAAGTATATTTTATATGTGTATTTACAATGGTTTCAGTATTATTTCGGCTACTTGATATCCCATAGTACTTAGTAGCTTTGCTTAGTTTATAGCTAGATATTGCTGTGTAGAGATAAAATGAGAAATAATTCTTCTCAACATAATTATATTAAAAAAATAACACTTGCGGTTGATAGGCATTTATTAAAGTTTTAGATTTTCTTCATGCAAACGCTAACGCTAAGCTAACGCATCTTAATAACTATTTAATTTCATAGAAATTACAGTGTCCAAATAGACAAGTATAGTATTTTAATGTAAAGCTTCGTGCTAGTATGCATTTTACAACGTTTATTATCATTGTGAGAATGTTTGCGATAAACAAATTGTTGGAATAACGTCGAATTCAAAGATTATAAGAATTTATTTATACAAACAATTTTATAAGAGACCAACACTGAAATGTCAAAGAAAGGGATAGCTGTTTCATCTTGTAATGGATATTTTTTTGTTTTTATTGAAATTTCGGTGTTGGTGCCATAAATTATCGATGTTAAACGTTTGCAGTATGACCGTTTACGGAATGACATTTCGAACTGTTGTTTGCGCAAGTAGCTGCGCAGTAGATGATTTTCGTAACAAAATTGTGAACCAACTTCAGTTTTTCGTCCCAAAACAGTCGAAGTGCACTCGAGATTTAAAGGAATATAGACATTATTACGTATAGATTACGATGCATATTTATGTGGACGCGCTTTTACATGTTTGGTATTAAATATTGTTACTAAGTTTTAAATCTTATTTTATCTTAAAAACATCTAGTTAATCCTGTTCATTAAAATATCTTACCTATGTTTTAATTTAAATCGGCGTACAATATGTCTATGTAATAAATAAATTAACTATTTTACATTATTAATAATTATTTTATTTAAATAGTGTTACACAGAAAGGGTATAATGATGATGACTGAGGCGTGTTTTTTCTAACGCATTATTTCAATACTGAAACCACGAAAAAATGCATTGCGTTTTTCGCAAAATACGTGTTAGTCCGTAGTTTTATAAAAAATGACATGTCTATTAATCTACTATGAAAAAGTTGGTTGGATTATGGATTTTCTGGACATCGAATTTTCTCCAAAGCAAAAGTTGTTTTTTGTTGTTGAGTTGAAAATGTTTGTTTCGATTTATTGTACGTTTTCTGTGTAACACTATACTACGTATGCGAAGTAATACTGTAAGCGTAATAGTCGTGTATTCTCAGCATATGGCGGACTAGTGACAGTTTCTGTGTTGGAGGGTAGTGAGGGTACATACTACAAGTTTACGGCTGTTAGCGTTTAAATGTGGCCTTTTGAAAATAAAACGCGCGTCTTTTACAGTGTTCGATAGATGGCGCAATGGGATAAAGACAAAGTGTTAACACTAGATATTAAATTCATAGGAAGTACGTTACCAGAATTCACGCATAGGCTTTTTTATCCCGATAAAGTTAGTAATTCCCTATTTCCAGTGGGATACTTAATGAACTGACTCGTTTGTGAATATTAATAGGGCACAATCCTCAAAAAAACTAAGTAGCCCGTTAGTTAGATTGCCAAAAAATATTGTACACGTATTTTTTCTTTTGTTTCACAAACAAAAAATTATGAAGATACAGCGCTTCGAAGTTTCGTGTGACGTCACTTGTGAGTACTATTTTTACTCACGAGTGACGTCGCGACCCTCTTGAAGTTTGATGGTCTATATCTTTGACGATTTTTAATATTATGAAAAAACAAAAAATACGTGTCCAATATTTTTCCATGATCTAGCTGACGGACTAATTAGGATGGTGTATTTTTGACCCAATCCGGTACCCTATTGGCGAAAGTAAATTATAGTGAAAATCTTTATAGCCACAAGTTACATCTCGGGGCGCAGCTAGGCTATATAGCTAGCTACTATATATCCAAACTATATAGTTTGGATCATACTTAAAAGAGACAATCTTGGCGGTAGAGCTCACAGTTGTAAAGGTGAAAGTCGTCGGTATGTGTGGAAGCACCCTAATGGCTCACGGTACGATATTTCACTCCCGTATTCTGACGCTCCATTCTAAATCATAAAATAATTTATTTGCTACGAAAAAACAAAAACCGACTTCAATTTAAAATTAAATTGAGACATTCGACCGAATTTCATAAGAAGCTATTAACTACGTCGTTCAGATAAATGTATGTAAATTTTAGTTTTTTGTTCATATTTAAAATACTGCCACACCGATTTCGATAAAATCTCATTTAGGGATCACTTCTGAACTATGATCTACCAAACCATCGGGCTAGTGGGTATATGCGAGAGATTCGGGCTGTGTAACTTGAAAAGTTATTTCACTGCATCAGTGTAGGCATTTTAAATATTTCTCTAGCCGATGGGATTTTAACCCCCATTGTTCTCCATTGAGATCGGAAATGTCGCATGAATCATTCGTACCTAAGTTATCGTCACACTTTTCTACAGCCGTCACTTGTTTCTATACCCGTCAAAAACTGTTCTGGATTGAATCAGATAAAATTGAATTACAAAAGTTTACACAGGTCTGATCATAACACATTGTTGGTATTTGTAATTAAAGTAACTGCGTATTGGTTCGTTCACGTAAGTCTAGCAGCACTGTCCTAGTATTGACACCGGAGGCACTCTGCGACGCGCGGTCGCCGCCTAACTAGAGTATTCAGGTACTGTACGTTCGGACCGTTCACCCCGGACAGGTGTACTGTCCGCGCGGTACGCACACTTGTCCGTTGAACACCAGATCTGCGTCGCATGTGAGTGATGTCCGGACGCCGGACACGCAGAAGTAGTATCTCTGGCAGGCGGTGCCCGGGAGAACGAAGAATCCGTCGCGGTCGCACCGTCCGTCCTCTTTGTTCGCGCGTCGTTTGCCGCCGCACTGGTGCTGGGAAGCGTCCACGCACGCTTGCCCGTCGAATATTTTCCCGCCGAGACATGACAGCGTCGCGAGCCGGTCACCTCTCTCGCAGTAGTAGTACCTGAAAACGACGGATGTTTTAGTTAATTTTATTTTAAATGGAAAACAAAAAGCGTTATTGATAATTAGAAATAAGTGGAAGCTCTTAAGCCAACAGTTTTCAGTGAGGAACATTGAAAAAATAAATCTCCCAGTCGCATCAACAGTCATATTAAAGGCCCGACATCTTTAGTTTTGATTTAAAAATTATAAGGAAAAAACGATTTAAGTAAAAAAGTTTGAGTTTTCTTGGTTACGTTTGGCTGATAGGCTGGTACGAGTATAATTTTTTTGTTGTGAAAGTAAAATTTAAGATAATGTTTTAAACATTCTCGGTACATAGGTATTCTCACTACGTAGCTAGATGCACTAGGGGAGCATAAAGCGTATAAAGCTACAAAGGTAGTATGTTTTGAGATGAAGCCGGGTTTAGTCACCTGTGGCAGCCAGACTCGATCTCCGGGTGGTACCCGTTGGTGCGGCCGGCGCAGGAGGCGTCGTCCCGGCACAGGTCGGCGGTGCGCGGCACGCACGCCTCCCCGTCGAACGCCTGCCCCGGCGCGCACGCGTACACCGCCTTCTGTCCGCGCGCGCACGCGTAGTACCCGCGGCAGCCGTCCGAGCTGCGGTAGCGGCCGTCCGCGCGCGCGTGGCACGAGTCCAGCTGCAGGCTCGGGCACAGGTAGCCCGCCGCTGGGGAGCAGCGCGCGCCGTCGAACACCGCGCCCGCCTCGCACGCCAGCGACGTGCGCAGCGAGCCCTCGCAGTGGAAGTAGCGCGTGCAGTTCGAGCTCAAATCCTGGTAGGTTCCGCTGGGCAGGCCGGCGCATTCGATCGCCTCCACCGGGCCCGCGCACGGGTACCGCGCCGCCGGCACGCAGGCCGCGCCGTCGAAAGCGAGTCCCGCGCCGCACTCGCCGCGCGACACGACTCGCTCGCGCCGGCACTCGAACCACGCGCCGCAGCCGCGCCAGTCCCGGTGCGGCCCGTCCGCGCGGTTGAAGCACGGGCTGAGCGCGGGCGGCGGGCACGCGGCGCCGGCGCCGGCCGGCTCGCAGCCGCCGCGCGCGAACACACGCCCCGGCTCGCACACGCCGCGCCGGATCACGCGCCGCGCCTCGCACACGAAGTACTCGCGGCACGCCGTCGAGCGGTCCGCGTACGCGCCGTCCGCCGCCGCCTGGCACAGCGACGAGCACGCCTCGTCCGAGCAGAAGTCAGCGTCGCCGGCGGGCAGCGCGGCGGATGCGGAGCGCGGCGGCGGGCACGGGCCGGCACAGGCCCCGCCGCGGCACGGGCCCACGGCGCGCAGCTCGCCGCCGCGGCAACGCATCTCGCGCCGGCACTCGTGCGACGGGTCCGGGTAGTCTCCGTCCGCGAGCCCGGCGCACACGGGCTCGTAGCAGGTGCCGGCGCCGCGCGCGCACGCCTGCATCTCCAGGTCGAACCAGGAGCCGGCGGGGCAGGCGCGGTCCACGGCCGTGCCGTTCTCGCAGCGGTAGTAGTGGCGGCACGCCGAGCCGGGTGTGGCGTACGCGAGCGTGTCGGCGGGCGCGCAGGCGCGGCGCACGCAGCGTTGCTGCCGCCGCGGCACGCACGCGCCCGCCGGCTCGCTGAAGGCGCGCCCCGCGGGGCACGCGTACCGCGCGCGCACCGCTCCGTCGGCGCAGCGCACGTACTCCGCGCACTCGCGGTCGTAGTCCGCGTACAGTCCGTCCCTCGTGCACTGAACGCTCGTCCCACCCGCTGAAAAATACACAACACGTTCCGTTACGACGGTTCGATTCTCGCGGTTCCGTGTGAAAAATTACAATTCTAACTGTGATTAATTATCGAGGAAACGGCTGAAATAGAATTACGATGATTAATTTTTAAATGGAGACCGATAACTCTGATTCGGAACCGGTATTTGTCGAATAAAAAAATATGTTGTTCACTGTCGAAACTCACTGGGTAGGAGCGCGGCGATAGCGATCGCGAGCAGCGCTCGAGTCGCGGGCGCGCGCAGCGGGTGCGCGCAGGCGGGCGCGCGCGCAGGCATGTCGGGCGCGAGTGGCGGCGCGGCGGCTGGCGGCGCGCGGGTTCCTTGACATTCGCCGGCTCCCGCCGCGCGCCGGCGCCGGCCGCCGGCCGCCGGCCCGGATGCAGCCTCCGGCAGGAATCTCGCTCCTCCGGGCCGCTACCGCCGGCACCGCTGCGCCGCGCGCTCGCGCCCCGACCCTGAACTTTGTCGCCTTACGTAACGACGATATAAATTATTTGATTATTCCATTAAAATCAATAACTGCAGCGATCTGATCCTCTTTAATCGGCTGATACATTGCGGTTTCATCTTATAAGGTCCGGTCCGACTCACTTGTTTATCCGTCGCGATTGCGTAAACACGGCTAATAACTCAATCAAAAATGTACATAAATAATTTAAAATCCCTTTTTTACATGCGAAGAGGATGCCGTACATTATCTTATTTATATTTTTTGCCGCCGGAGAGCATGATTGCTATTCCTCGGTTGTACCGCCTCGTGGGAAACTGTTACAAAAAATAATTAAAAAACAAAGAGATCGTGTCCAAACGTAATAAATACTCGGTACTGAGCCGGAATCTCCGAGAATCCGCGTACGCAAACGTATGATCATCTATCGACATAGTATCGGGTACCTAACATCATTTACATTGACCGTGTATCACTAATATAGAACATCATTTGGTGTTCCTAACTGCTCACAGTAGTAGTAGCACGTCATTACATATGCGGATGAGTGATATGTGGTAGGATGTAGTGATCAGATAGTTTGTAGTGGTAGGACTCTTAGCAGAGTCCGCCTGGGGAAGTACCACACCTTAGCCAATTATTCTACCGCCAAGCAGTAATGTGCAAACATTACTGTGTTCCGGTTTGAAGGGCAATGTTTCCAGAGAAATTACAGGGCTTAGAGATATAACAACTTAGATCTCTGGGTGACGAGCGCAGTGCAGTGCTAGGTAATGATTTGGACTCTTCATGTTCCAATAGCTGCGTGTCACTGTGCTGTTATGTGGCAGGCATGTTGCTTACCATCAGGCAGATGTCCTGCTCGTCTCGTCATTCTTTATTAAAAAAAAAGAAAAGAGAACACTTTGAAATACTGGTCCCGGTGGTTTGTGTGAATAACAAAAACAATGCCACATCAAGATCTTAAAAGGGTGACCCTAAAAAAACTGACAAGAGCAACAACATGCCCATACGAGTTAACTGACCGCGAGCCAGGCGTAGCATCTTGACATTGGCGCAGGTTTTAGTAACCAACTTCATAGGTTCTATCAATTTCTCGAGAACTAGCTGCAATTTTAGATGTGATCGTGACCTCTCTACGACATCCGCATTACGACGACTAAGAACCGTGTTAAGTGCTAATGATGTTGACATTAAGACGGTTGAAATAACATTAGCGAAGGCAATGATGCTATTCGGAATGCTAGGAATGTGTGATGGTCGGCGGATGTCCGCAGCGGGTGGTCGTTAACATTGCCCTGGTACTTGTATCTTGATAGTAGCCAGTTTCATTCCAGTTTTGACGTTCATTATAACAAGGAGTTTTTGCAATTGTAACTGTATCTGGATCTCACTACAACAAATCCTAAATGGTAGAGCCAAGATCCAAGATCATCCAATAGGTAACTTTAAACGAGCAATTCTTGTATTTACATATGTATATCTATATAGAATCTGAATTTCGAACACGACTCCAACAATTTTCACGAAATTTATTATGCAGAGGGTTTCGAGGCGATAAATGTGGGTTTATCGCATTTTTTTTTAGCAAACATTTTATCCGTGTTTTTAAGCTATGAAAAACTGAGCAAAGCTCGGTCATCCAGGTATTGTACCTATCTGATGGCACTAGCAGATGTTGTGTTTTGCCTTGCTGCTTATACAATTTCATTCTAATTCATAAAAGTACAGTACCTAACTATGTCAGATCATAGTCTCAGTTTTCAGGATTCAAATATATAAACTTGTATGTTAAAGATAGTTCTAAATTTCGCCAAAGCTTTATTTTATTTTGTTAAATTTATCTGACAAAATGAAATGTATATTCTGTGGACAATTCACACACAACACCAGGCACGCCGCTGGCTGTTTCGGCGCCCGCGTGCAAATCCGATTATGCCGCCCCAAGGTTCTTAGTTTTGTCAATAAGAAGAACAATTAAAAAAAAATTGGCAGTCATAGGAACTGCCGATAGAAGTGAAAACTTGCTGTTTCCCTGGTACTGGTACCTAGGGGCAAACGCAACTCATTTATATTTCTGTTGTCCTGGTATCTAGAGATAAACGCTGGGCTGTTGGAGGTAGGTAATCGAAACTCTTTACTGTTTCTGTTGCCCTGGTACCTACCTAGCCGTTTTTACCGAGTTTACCCGAAGATTTCATATCCGATCCGATCCATTATCAAATCCAAGCGTGACGATTGATGAATCCATTTCACAGCCCACGAAAATTCTGTCTATAGCGCGCCTAAAGAAGTTTTCACTTCAAAAAATATCTCGATTACTTTGGATTTGAAATTTGTGCAGTATTCTACTAGTCGAGCCCTATCATTTGATAGCCATGTAGAGAGAGTAGTGAAACAAAAACGTTTTCGCCATTTTGTGGAAGCGGCTATCTTGAATCAATATTTACGAAACATGGGTAAAATCTCCACAGTAAAGTGGCTTCCTAACGAAAAAAAACGGCCAAAATTGGTACGACCGTTCGACAGATACGATGCGGTCATAGGTTGCACGGTGTATGGGCATCTGTGCAACTGGGGTAGGCCACAATGTTGAGGGGTCGGCATCGCGGCTGTGGGGTGGAGGCCGTGATGGGAGAGAATAGTCAGTATTGCATTGCTCCGCTCTCACGGCCTTGACCGGGTCACCACCGTTAGACGGCGAACGCGGTGGGGCTGCAGAGGAAGAGGACTGTAACTATTGCGGTGCACCACTGTTCCTATCTTCCGATGCAATCGAAAAGTGGTAAGCGGCCACAGAACTGATTCGATGCCGGGGCCAGGGGTGTCCAGACATGGGGGGTCTGGCACTCACTTATTGGTAGGTCCCCGAGGTGGTCACGGCGTATCCTGGGTTCAAGTGCATCGGTGATGGACCAGTGACGCACCGCTGGCTTTCGGCGCTACACTACAGCTAAATGCGGTGATTCCGTCCAGCAAAACAGGCCCGCAAGGTCACTGGTGGTAAGCCAGGGTCGTTGGTTGAATGCAAGACGTGATTCCGCGACTCGGACATCTTTAATTAGGCTAGGTTAATTTTGAAACCCTGCCGAAGAGTTTTCCCGCATCATGTTATCCCGAGGTGGGGGGGGGGGGGGCTTAGTAGCCGTGGCTTGGTCATCCACAGTGAAGCTAAAATAAAACTTGAGGTGGCACCGCTCGTCTATACGCTAGAATTCAATTTACAGTCCACGAAAAATCTGTCTGTGGCGCGCCAAAAGAAGTTTTCACTTCAAAAACTGCCCAAAATCGGTACAACCGTTTGAGAGATACGATGCGCTCATAGGTTGCACGGTGGGTGGGCACCGGTGCAACTGAGATGGGCCGCAATGTTGCGAGACGGACATCACGGCTGTGGGGTGGATGCCGCAGCAGGAGAGCATCGTTGGTATCACGGTTTACGGAGCGCCGCTCTCCCTGCCCACCGTAGCCTTGACGGGGAGCGACAGCGTTATATGGGAAATGCGGAGGAGCCGGGGGGACCAAAGGTGTCCAGACGCGGAGTCGTCTGACACCCACTTACTGGTTGGTTCCCGAGGTCGTCATGGCGTATCCTGGGTTCATGTGCGTCAGTGATGGGGTTGTGCTCCATAGGAGGTCCCGGAGACTGGCAAGCCACAATTTCACGGAAGAATGCGAGAGTAGTCCCGTGTTCCCGCCGTCAGTGGCAAATGGAACCCCGTGGAGGTTATAGCCAGTAAAGACGTCCACCCATGGTGTAGAATCCGACATAACCGACCGTCTCCCAGAGGTGGGTGTACGTAAATGCATTTCCTCCACGTACAAAAAAGGATAATATTGAAAAATTTAACATCAAATTTGTTATTCGCTGTCG
Source organism: Ectropis crepuscularia (assembly GCA_963693475.1). Taxonomy (NCBI): domain Eukaryota; kingdom Metazoa; phylum Arthropoda; class Insecta; order Lepidoptera; family Geometridae; genus Ectropis; species Ectropis crepuscularia. The sequence goes on along the minus strand of OY856344.1, from coordinate 6,796,493 downwards.
CCATTTTGACAGATTAGGGAGTTTCTGTGGAACTAAATTAAATGAATAGGCTAGGCAAGTTGCATTACATGTCAAAAATCAGTAACGGCGCTAGGGGGTGCCCAGAGCGCCGGATACAAAAGTGCGCCTGCGCTTGCGGCGCAGCGCCCCTTCCTCCCACGCGTTCAAAAGAAAGGGGGCGCCGTTAGAAATCTCGCCTAGGACGCTGATAGTGTTAAAACTGGTCTGGTCACTGGGTCAACTGGGTTGTTAGTACACGGGCTAGGCTCTTAATTATAAGGCTTTTTTGGTTTAGAACGGAAATTTGGCTCTGTTGGAACTTTTGTTATTTGACCACTTTTATGTTTAAATTAATCGGACTACCAAAAATAATTTAAAAAGTTTAAAAAATATATTTTTAGAACGTTTTTTCTGCGCGGACTCCCATCGAAATGCTTTTATGTCCTACTAATAAGCCCGCAACACCTGCAACACCACGTAGTGTGAAGTGGCGGGTTAACGATGTAGTAGGAAGTTGAAACTGTAGCTAAATAATTTAGCTTTTGCTGGATCAATGTTGATGTTAAATAGTTTTGATAACTTATAAATTTGAATTACGTAATTAGTCGCTCGATTTGCCGCCCCCCTGGCCGTGCCGCCCGCGTGCTGCGCACGCCTTGCACGCTGCCTTGCGGCGGCCCTGCACAACACTATCTGACCCCAAACTAAGCAAAGCTTGTATGATGGCAGCCAGATAGCTGATATAATGCTTATATAGTTTTAAATACATACTTATTATACATAGAAACACCCAGACACAGTGCAAACATTTGAATTCATCAAACAATATTGGAGCATTTTTAGCAAAGTTCAGAATTATCGCATTCTAAAAACATCTACATACATTATTGATCTGACAAACTCCATTACTTCATCAAATGTATCAATATTTGTTGTTGATTGTTCTACCTCCTCTCATGGGACACCCTTATCGGAAATATGATCTTATATATGGTTGTAATTATCAAGCTTGTTCATCCCATCACTAAAGAATGCGATCAAGTCACGCTTCATAAAGCTTATCAAGCCTTTAAGCTTCAAACTGTTTTGATCACATTGTTGTTAAGCAACAATGTGATCGCAGCAAAACATTCCGAGCAGGATGTCCCCGTCACGTGCGGAAAATTTGCCATTTTACCCACTCCGCGACTCTTAGGTTACGATAGCGGATAGATTAATCAGAACACTTCGCACCAATTCTCACGGCTATCCACGACTGCGCCACAATCGCATCATCTATACTTCTATACTAATATTATAAAGCTGAAGAGTTTAATTGTTTGTTTGTGTTTTGAACGCAAGGATCTGGGTAACTACTGGTTCGAATTGAAAGCTTATTTCTATGTTGGATAGTCCATTTAGCGAGGCTATAGGCTATTTAACATTACGCTACTATCAACAGGAGCGGAGCATGAATGAAAAATGTAACAAAAACGGGGAAAAACATTGCTTTTTGAGAGCTTTCGTTGCGTGACAGCATGTGTCTATATTTTAAAGGTTGCGTCATTAGAACCTAAGGTAACCGAATTTGTTCAAAATTTGAATTGGTACAACCAATTTTCGATAGATGGTTCAGCAAGTATAGGTATAATATTTTATTGATGGCGTCAAAGATAGTTTTGGATGGCTTATACATGAGGCGTAGTTCAATTGTTTCGTCACAGGACTTCTGTATGGCGCAGGCTCTACTTGTCGTTACGTCGGTGTTGCTAGCACTACTTAATCGAAAAACTACGCACATGTCTGAAAAACTGGAGCAGAAATTCAAAGCACAACAACAAAAAATCGAAAATCTATAAATACTTAGACCGATAAAGCATGATACAACGTGACCTTCTGTAAAATTTATTAGGTACCTAGGTACATTAGGTACATTCATCTCTCAATAAAAAAGATAATTAAAACATACCTACTTTAAATCAAATATGATTTTTTCTGTGATTTACATTGAAAATTTAATTGTTTTATCATCAATAATAATAGATGCAGAATGACACAATATGCACTATAAATATGTTTAAAACAAAAAAGGACAACTCCGGAGAGTCTACCGCCTAACTAGAACTGTCCTAACTTTGGTATTGCTCTCTCTTTCCTTTTCGCTTGAAATTATAGAGAGATAGCATACAAACACAATATATAGGTACGTCGGTAATGGTAACAGCGTCGCCAATTTGATTGTTTTCCCATTTCCAAAAATGCCCAACGCGTCTAAAGAAGATTTCGTTTCAAAAAGCTATTATTGTTTTACTACATGTACCGAGTCGTGCGTTTGTACAATTGACTTTTCTTTAGAAAAAATATGTCAAATTATTAACTTTAAGGCATACTAGTTAAATTTATTTAACAAATAATAACGTGAAACATTATCGTCAAAATTGACAAAAAATATTTTCAAGACGTTTTATTTTTGCAAAATATGATAACCTGAAAACGCTTCAGCGGAACACGAGTCAATAATAATAATAAAAATAAAAACTGAGATGAATTTAGAAAAACTGTAATTCTACAGTTTCAATAATTATGTTGGTTATAAATGTTTGCGCGGTCCGTATTGTAGTAATCGATTACCTTTCGATCGTTATCTCGTCAGGCAACAATTACAATAAACTTAGCTTCGAGGTCAGTTCCGCATTAAGCTACGATCCTCTGCGTTTGACCGACACGTCTACTCGTAGGAATGTGAACTCGCTCTTATGTTTTTTGCTAATGGTACTTGCTTTCATACTATAGAAGCGTTTGTTCGTTCAAATAGCGAGAAAGTATTCGTCGCGTAACGCAAAGGAACTAAAAATTGGAGCGACGCGAATGTTACGCTATTTTTCATACTTTTGTGTTTACTTTGTATTTTGGGTGGGTTGATTACACTTAGAAAGCCAACTTAGAAAAAAGAGTAAATCATACGTCCTACTGACATTTTGTAAATTTATGCGAAACTGGATGTTTGAATGTTTGTTGCCCATTCACATTGAAACGGCTGAATGGATCGGGTTGAAATTTGGAACACAGATTATAGTCTCGAATGGCACAAATGCTACTTTTTATCCCGAGAAAGTTACGGTAAGGGCAACTATGCGGGTCAAACCGTGGGGTGCTGCTAGTAATGATTATAACTTCAAAATATTGTAGATTATAATAATTTATCTGCATAGATTTAAACGAAACCGGCGCATTCTAGCTGTTAAGGAAGAGGCAGATTACAAAACACCTAGGTAGGTACCTAAATCATAGTACTTACTCATGAAGCGGTTTTTTTCCTGTCGTTAACATTCTTGTGGAACTTCTTGAAACGGCACGGCGAGTCATCACAGATGGGAAAGACCAAAAGTTTCAGACAATTAGAGCGAGCTGTGGGCGTAGTTTGATTAGGATATTAGCGCTTGGACCACTAATGTGAATATTAAAGTTCTTTGTGTTTATGAATCGTCGTCTCCTTATTCGCTAAGGTCAAGGAAGCGCAGTGGAAAATCGCTACATGTGGGAAAAATCGCGGTCATTCAATCAATGGATTATGATAATGAATTGTGAACACGTTTTACTTAGATACAGAGTTACGCAGACGATCCGTCCACACCCGGATCGCTTTTTTATTAGGGTTACGTAAAACGTAAAAACGGAACCCTTATAGATTCGTCATATCTGTCTGTCCGTCGGTATGTCACAGACACTTTTTGCCGAAACTATGAGAACTACACTATTGAAACTTGGTAAGTAGATGTATTCTGTGAACTGCATTAAGATTTTTACAAAAAAAAAAAGATAAAAAGAAAAATTAGGGTTGCCACTCATATTTAGAACTGAAACTCAAATTTTTTTTCCATCAAACCTACACGTTTGAGATGTCTATCGATACGTCTTCAAAAATGATGTTGAGGTTTCTAATATAGTTTTTGTCTACACTGAATATTAATTTGCGCGAGAGACACTTCCAAAGTGGTAAAATTTGTGACGCCCCCCCCCTCTAACTTCTAAAATAAGAGAATGAAAAAACTAAAAGAAAATATATGATGTACATTACCATGCAACCAATGCAACAATACCATGCACGCATAAGTTACGGCTGGTCTAATCGGGAGAACGGCGGCTGCCGATCCGGAGACCCCGGGTTCAAAACCCCACACGCACCACTGTCTTTTCGAAGTCATGTGCGTAATGCCGCTAACTTAAAACGGTGAAGGAAAACATCGTGAGGAAACCGACATGTACCTAGAATCTTTCGATGTCATGTGTCATCCGCCAACCCGCACTGGGCCAGCGTGGTGGATTATGGCCTTAACTCTCTCCTTGCGAGAGAAGGCCCCGAGTCCCAGCAGTGGGAACGTTTAGTGGGCTGTTGATGATGATGACAATGCAAACTACCAACGAAAATTGTTTTGAACTCGATCTGATGAGTAGTTTTTTTTAAGTACGTCATAAATACATCATTAATAAAACTTCGATCAAAGTTACAACGAACTAAAAAAACTATATGTAGGTACCTACTATGTATATTATGTTACTTGCTGCAACGGAACCCTTCATGGGCGAGTCCAACTCGCACTTGGCCACTTTATTTTGGATAACTTTACTAATTAAACTAACATTGCAAATCCGCGAGTTTGGATGTTTGTTGCTCAATCACGTTGTAACAACTGAACGAATCAGTTACAATTTATGAATACACTATCAGCGCCCTGCAGTTTTACCTACCTGCGCAGTTTTCGTTTCCATGATGTACCCGTGATGATTAGCCTATGTTTTTTCCAAACTAAAGGTGCTAGTTCGCGCTGAGACCGCGACACGAGATCACGACAGGAGACCACGCCCGGAGACCGCGACAGGCACTTGTCACTATAGAATTGTATGGGCGCCAGTTCGCGGCAAGACCGCGTCACATGTCTCGCGACACGTGTCTTGGTCTCATGTCGTGGTCTCGGCACAAACTGGCACCCATACAATTCCGTAATGTCTGCGCGCGCACTAGCCACCTTATATTCTAAATGAGCTCCAAGTTTCAACCAGATCCATTCCGACTTAATTGAGCAACAAACTATCGCATTTTTAATATTAGTAGGAAGTGGAATATAGGCCCGCATATCACATAGGCTATTCCGAAAAAATTTAGAGTTCCTTGGGGATCTTGTTCAAGTGTTCAATCCTTTACCTACTTTTCATGCCATTTTCTTGAATTGGACGCGGTTGAGGACAAAGTTTGTCCTACAATAGTAGTGATGCATGTGTCACAGCAAACTAGCTTGATTAGCCGTTCAATCAACAGCCTAGCCTCTTTACTAAACATCGCCGTTTATCTAGCGCATAGCGGCCTCAATGACGTTTGTCTGGCTCATGCTTATTAGGTTATTCGTACGATGAGGTGAACATGTGACAGGAATAAAAAAAGTGGCCAAGTGCGAGTTGGACTCGCCCATGAAGGGTTCCATTGCAGCAAGTAACTTAAGATACATAGTACACATAGTTTTTGTAGTTTGTTGTAACTTTGATCGAAGTTTTAATAATAGTGTATTTATGACGTACTAAAAAAAAACTACTCATCAGATCGAGTTCAAACTAATTTTCGTTGGTAGTTTTCATGGTAATGTACATCATATATTTTTTTTAGTTTTTTCATTCTCTTACTTTAGAAGTTAGAGGGGGGGGGGGACACACATTTTACCACTTTGGAAGCGTCTCTCGCGCAAGTTATTCAGTGTAGACAAAAATTATATTAGAAACCTCAACATCATTTTTGAAGACCTATCGATAGACACACCACACGTGTAGGTCTGATGAAAAAAAAATTTTTGAGCTTCAGTTCTTAGTATGGGGGGCACACCTAATTTTTGTTTTTTTAAAAAACTTTTGTAAAATTCTTAATGCGGTTCACAGAATACATCTACTTACCAAGTTTCAACAGTATAGTTTTCATAGTTTCGGCAAAAAGTGGCTGTGACATACGGACGGACAGACAGACAGACAGACAGACAGACAGACATGACGAATCTATAAGGGTTCCGTTTTTACGTTTTACGGAACCCTAAAAAGATGAAACATCTGAAATAAGAAATTCTTTTTTTAATACTTTAAAAGCTTTAAAATGTAGCTAGGCTAGTTTATTTTAGAAATAACTTTCATTTAAAAACTCGACTGCAAAAAATCAACAGGTAGGTAGGTAATAAAACATTAAATACTATCTAAGGACACTTGGGTGATTGAGACGAATCTAACGATATGCTTAGTTCAAAATCGATCCAGCCATTTGAAAGACAGTAGCCCACGTAGAATAAAGAAATTTACAAATATATAAGATACGCGCGAAACACATGGCGGACCCACCATACCACTAGCCCTACCCCTGGTGGTAGTGTGGGTCCCAAACCATATCACCATCATGTCATCGAGTTATAGTTGTGACATATTCTTGAAACAAAAGTTACATAACCCTTCTTTCAGTCGGGTTAAAAAAGCAACAAAATTTGTTGTTTACAGTTTGTAGAGTTTCGGCGCTAGAAAATGAACCTAAATTGAAATTAACAGGCTAGGAAATTAATGAAATGCCATCGATTGAAGCCCTTTAACCTAGCTGTTTGATCAGATGGCTGAATATTATTCAGGAAGCTAGTTAAAGGAGCTGTTTCGTAAAGAACTTAGGCTGTTGATTGAACGGGTGAATACCTAAGCTAGCTGGCTGCAACATAGCTATGTACTTACAATCATTATACACGTGTAGGTACCGTGTAACCGCGTATGACCCATGCGTGTTTGTTTTTCAAACCTTGTTATTATTAACTTTATTATTGCCCAATCCTGATTGATTTATAGCCTGCTAACTGCTATGATCGTAGAAGAAACATCAACGGTGAATATATTATTAATGTTGCAGTTTATGCATTCCGCGGCACTCGCATGCCTTGGGCAAGGAGGAAGCTAAATTTAAATTCCTCTCGTTACTAACTAGTTCATCTCTAGCCTTGACTGACATTCCATTTGAATAGTTATCTATCTATATTAGTATTACAGAGCGTAAAATTAAAGTATCAAAATTCTTAAAACTGTTATGGGCTTTAGTATTAACAAGACTGTGATTGCAACAATAATGTTTTAGTTACTATACCTAACCGACAAACTTGAATGTTCTATACCTATGTGGTAATTATATTATACTTAGTATTAAAAGTACTGAAACCGTATTTTAGGGTTTATTTTTGAAGTGAAAACTCTGGCGCCCCGCAGACAGATTTTTCGTGGGCTGTGAATTGAATTCTAGCGTCACGCTCGGGAATGATAAGAAATTTGCGAGTAAACTCAGTACCATGGCCATTGGGCATTGGGCTATATATATATATAGCTAGAAATGCGTCAGCATTTCTAGATAGCCATGCTCATAGCCACGCCCTCCGGTTTCACCCGCGTAGTTTTCAAAGTAGGTAAGCTATCAAATTCTGAGTTATAAGTATTCACTTCTATCGGCAGTTCCTATGCCTGCCAATTTTGTAATGCTAGTACTTACTAGTAATCTTTAATTTTTCATTTTGTTCTTGTGTCTATGGTTAGTAATGGTCCGAAACAAAGTCAATTATTATTATTAAAATTAAACTTTTTAAACAGCACTGGTAACATTAAGTGGGCTGCTTATTTTGATGATGATGTCCTCTTTCCAATCTATCCTGCTAATATTCATCATCATCATGACAAATAAATATAATACGACATGATTGAATTAGATTCAACTCTTGAATGCAAAATTAAAAACCTCAAGAGCTAAATCAATACAGAAATGCGTTGTGGTCGGTAGTTACGGAATTTCCAAGCTCGGGAAAACCTGTGTTAATGATCTGTATAGATTTACAATTAATCACAATATGCTAGGTGCTTCCTTAGAAAATTTGAGGGATATTCCACTATCATGAACTCATGATCGACCTTTCGATGACAGGGTGCTTGACCCACCTTGAATCAAATGGCTACGTCATCTCATTTTGACCTTATGGCTTTTTGACTGCCGGCCAGAGACACGGCAAGGAGAGACACTTATTAAGTCTGAAATTGGAACCTTTTCAGCTTACCCAACTGATTCATTTATAACCTTTTTTGTAGCTGACCTGGTTGGCTTAGTCGCTAGTAAGCCTGCGAAACATAGGTCATGTATTCGATTCCCAACCCTTTCCAAATGTTTGTGTAATTAACGCACATATTTGTTCTATATTTGGTTGTCTCCATGTACATAATATAATAAGTGTGCATTTACAATTACGTAAGTATTATATCAGCCAAATTGGTTTCTATAGCCCAAGCTTTGCTTATTTTGGGGTCAAATGGTGTTGTGTGAAATGTCCATCAATATTTATTTATTTATTTTAATATTAATTACACCTGGTCTAGTCGGGAAAACTGTAACTGCCGAACCGGAGCCCCTGGTTCGAATCCCACGCGTACCACTGTCTTTTCGAAGTCAAATGCGTACCTACTGCCGCTGATTTAAAAGCGGTGAAATGAAAAACAGACGGAACAAAGTAGCGCGAAAGTTTGACTACCGAATGAATTTGAAAATTAAATAATATCTACCCATTGTGGACGTGACAGTATCCTATTTTCCATATATTTGCAAGCATTGCGTGACGATAACGTTCTCGCTACGTATCATAGTATAAACTTATGGACAAAAGTAGTAACGATATTCTATAGGTACCTAACAAGGTTTTAATAAGTATATATAAATCGATAAAATAAAACTATGAAGTAGGAAACAGGATATAGTTCTACTTAAATGCCTACTTATAATAGAGACAATTTGCCCAGCTACCGTGAGCTTAGTACCAGGATTTAACTAAGTACACGCTGTAATTCTTACGCAAGCAGGTATAGAAATTTCATGCTTATCGTTTATCGTAAATTGAACTCACTACCGCTTTTGTTTGGGTGTTGCTATGTACTTACTAATCATAAGTAGGTATGTGTTTAAAATTATAAAAGTCTAAGTAATTAGGTATATGTTTGTGACAGTAACCTATCGTACAATGGTTAGGTAGGTACTGTGATTTATCCTACAAAACATGAATATTCTGCCGCGGACTTTTTTGTAGAAATTGCTTCGAGGAATAACAAACTTCGTCTTGACTTTATTTTCGTTAAATTTCAAGTTTAAAAACCAGTGTACACCGTGAACTAGACAACTAGACAGCCGCCATGAAACGAAACCCGCCATAATTTAATCTAATTTCAGAATAGAGTCCATACTCAAAGAGTCATAAGTGCATATGACCACTTAGGGAATAATACATGGCATAAGTTTAGCTTAATTTGGGGTCAGATAGTGGATGTCTTTTTACCCGACTACGCGACGCAAAGGAGTGGTAATGTGTTTAACAGTCTATGTATGTATGTATGTTTGTATGTTCCTTTGAAGCTCTATACAGACCAAACGCCTGGGTCGATTTTTATGATTCACACGTCAATCGATTCCTCTTAATCTGGCGAGTGACACTAAAGACATGACATTAGTGTAAATCCAATATGGCGGTTACCGGACGCCATTTTGTCCAAATAAAAAAAATGAAAATCACTCAACTATGTCAAGAGGGGTATCGTTGAATAGGTATTTAAAAATAATGTTTAGCTTTCTTTCAATGTTTTTCGATTTGACTGACCGTTTAGGATGTATATCGATTTAAAGTTGAGTAACAACCATTCTCACATTTATAAGTTTACTAGCTGACCCCGCAAACGTTGTTTTGCCTTAGTGAACAACCCTTGTCACTTAGGGGTATGAAAAATAGCTAGTAGCCGATTCTCATACCTACAGAATATGCATATAAAATTTGGTTAAAATCAGTAAAGCCGTTTCGGAGGAGTAAGGAAACAAACACTGTGACACGAGAATTTTATATATAAGATAGGTAGCAGAAAACTTCGTATAACTAACTGTACGTGTGAATGTGGATGGACATTATATACTAATGTATCTAGTAGGCATCGATATAAAATAATGTTTAGCTTTCTTTCAATGTTTTTCGATTTGACTGACCGTTTAGGATGTATATCGATTTAAAGTTGAGTAACAACCATTCTCACATTTATAAGTTTTAGGTAGCAGAAAACTTCGTATAACTAACTGTACGTGTGAATGTGGATGGACATTATATACTAATGTATCTAGTAGGCATCGATATAAATCAATAAATGTGCCCTGAGCACCTTGAAATTGGTAATAAACTGCGTCTCTGTATGTATCGTAAGTGGTTTACAAACAACCAATCTACTTGACCCCTATAATCGCTAGCGGCGAGATTTGCTGAGGTTTACTTATTTTGGTTGTCGACAACGTATAATGATAGGTAAAAACGTTCGGCGTCCACCGCGTCCTGCAACCGACTAGAACGGAAAGAGTGAGCTCACTCTTTCTAACGTTGACATGATTGCGTGCGCCGTGAAGTTTGGGAGGGCCCATCTTGCGTTCTACGATCTATAAATAAATAAATAAATAAATATTGGTGGACAATTCACACACAACACCATCTGACCCCAAACTAAGCGAATGCTTGTGTGATGGCGGCCAAATAGCTGATATAATACTTACATAGTTTTAAATACATACTTATTACACATAGAAACACCCAGACACGATGCAAACATTTGAATTCATCACACAAATATTTGCACTGGGTGGGAATCGAACCCAAGACCCTCGGCTTCGCATATATTCTAGTAGGTATATTGGACTACCTTTTTTTCGTACGTGCAGGAAATGTATTTACGCATACCCTGTATATTTGTAGTGGTAGGACTCTTAGCAGAGTCCACCTGGGGAAGTGCCACACCTTTTCCAATTATTCTACCGCCAAGCAGTAATGTGCAAACATTACTGTGTTCCGGTTTGAAGGGCAATGTTTCCAGAGAAATTACAGGGCTTAGAGATATAACAACTTAGATCTCTGGGTGACAAGCGCAGAGCAGTGCTAGGTAATGATTTGGACTCTTCATGTTCCAATAGCTGTGTGTCACTGTGCTGTCATGTGGCAGGCATGTTGCTTACCATCAGGCACATGTCCTGCTTGTCTCGTCACTCTTTATTAAAAAAAAAACCCTACTGCCCCGCCCGGGAGATACAGCCGGGTTATGTTGCACTCTATATCATGTATGGATATGGTGCCCCTATCTACTAATAAACCTCCATGGGGTTTCAACTCTGCCGCTGATAGTGGGAACACGGAACCGCTCTCGAATTGCTCCGCCTTGGTCGCCCATCTCCAACTTCAAACGATTTAGTGTGTATTAGGATCCTCGACCTCTCAACGCGTATGCTTCAATGAAACACAGGGAAAGGTATCCGAGGCACGATTTATTGACCAAACTATAAAATGTATATGATTTCCGACGAACACATCGTTTGCGCGATTTAGATATGGCCAACGCCATCTAGTGGTCGTTGATGGAACTAAACATCAACAACTGCCTTAACATACCGCCCACCAAGGACATTATGACGAATAATGTTCTTAAGTCTTCCGCCCACCGTGATGGGTTCATATCTTTGTCCTTGGTGAGTAGTATTAACGAACTAACAATAATTTGAACTACAGCGTAGCCAATGAACTGTACAAACGATGAACGATTTACATAATAAAATACATTTTTTCCGATCTTATGAACTTAAATAAACTATTAATTAAACTAACTATGAACTGAAATGAACTTAAATGAACTAACTAACTATGCACTTGAAAGTACTAAACATTTGAAATTAACTGTGAACTCGAATTAATTATAACTGGATTGTACTAAGAATTCCAATAAATGTTGAACTTGAGTGAACTAATTTGAACTATAAAATATTAAACATGTTTGCCATTATCATTTGGCTGTGACCTTAAAGGCTGTGACCATTTGAATTTTAACAAAATATTATTGACAGCTAATAAACACAGTTTTGACGTAGGTATTTTTACAGTAGTATTTTTGACCTTAATATGACCAGGTTATGTTATTGGAACCAAGATGTTTTGCACTACGTGACCCATAAATTTGGCAGTATACCGTTCTCTTTTACAAAGGCAACATAACTTATGGCTGGATTTGGTACCATACTCAACCATTTGTACTGATTCATTAGATTGCACAGATATTCCTGGAACCAGGGACGCCATAATGAGTCGCCATCTAGACAATGAATTTACATGTGACTCCAAATAATTGGTCTCAGGTACGACTAACAGCGGTTCCATTATTATGATCTGTCTCCTGGTTTAATTATTTGAATCAAAGTTTTGTCTGAAAGGTTTATAAATTATTTTTACACAGCATATGAGTGCGTGATCTAACTCGATATTCGAGAAACAAGTTGTCCGAAACAATTATTTTTGATAACTTCACTATTTTTTGTAACCTTTACAATACCAAACCATTGGATTGACTTTTTCTTCAAATTTAACACACATAAGTATAAACTAACTTCGTTTTCTTCTACGAATCTGCTTCTGGTATAATAATTCTTCTTTAGTGTTTATAATTGTCTGATTATCTTTACATTAATAATTTTCTGTTCTATGTCTTTATTGTATTTTAGGTTTCTTATTTGTACCTACTATTTGTAAATTGATATTTTTATCTCTGTGGTGCCTTATTGTATTTTATGTATTTAGGCTTACTGTACTGTATTTATCCGTTTTATTTTCCATGTTGTTATTTGTTTTGTTGACCTAAATTTATCCCTTTGTATCATCCTTCCCTTTTTTGATCTGTTTTCTCTACTGTCCTTCGCTCTGTTGATCTATGTTCCAAATTGTCCTTCATTTTTTGATCTATTTTCCTTGGATTTGTTAATCTATTTTCCCAATTGTCCTTCATTATCTGATCTATTTGCTATGTTTTCCTTTAATTTCTTTATCTATTTTCCTTGTTGTCCTTTGATTTGTTGCTCTATTTTCCTGATTGGTCTTTATTATTTGATCTGCTTTGTTCTTTGGTTTATTGATCTTATTTTCCAAATTGTCCTATAATTATTTGATATTTTTCCTGATTGGTCTTTATTATTTGATCTGCTTTGTTCTTTGGTTTATTGATCTTATTTTCCAAATTGTCCTATAATTATTTGATATAATATATTATATGTTTGATCTATTTTCCTTTTTGTTCTTTGTTACTAAATATTTATTTATCTTCGATAGTTTTTTTTTTATTTAATTAACCCATTTTTGTAAATTAAAATATATCTATAGCTCTTTTGAAAACTTTACATATTGCAATTTTACTGATTATCTCAAAACGTCCCCTTTTATTATCCTCCTTGTTGTTTAAGTAATATATTTTTAATTAGGTGTTTTTGCATCTATAATCTGTAATAACTTCACAATAATCTTGTTCTTTCATTGCTCTTGGTTGCTCCATAACATTGTGTTCTTTGATCTGAGTGAGAAAGTTTCTTATATTATGCGGTCCTCCTATATCCACAACAGCGCCAGACACAATCCATCCTAATGATGTTTGTTGAGCTATGAGGCTTCCAGATATTGGGCATCGCTTGATTCCTTCCAACAAGATCTTGCTGTATACGTTGGCACCTAGCAGTATGTCTATCTTGTTAGAAAGGTTGAACTGAGGATCTGCAAGCACAATGTCTTTAGTTATCCAGTTGACGGCTTCCGAAGCAATGTTCTGCTCCGGTAAATTCAAAGTTATATTTTTTACCACATACGCTTCCGTTTCCAAGCTGAACTCTGTATGTATCCGTGATCTTAGTTTTATGCATACTTTGTGTTTAGGTGTTAAAGCCTGGTTTCCCCCAAGGCCAGTTACTGTGCCATTGATAGGTATCTTTTTCAGACTCAATAACTGCACCGCCACTTCTGTGATAAAACAGGTTTGTGATCCCTGATCCAACAATGCTCTGACTGTCCGAGATTGACCTGGAACCGAGTCAATGTCAACTAACGCTGTGGGTAATATAACTTGACCAGAGCTTGCAACATCTTGCCTAGACAGACAAGAAATTATTGGATTAGTACTATTGGGAGTACCAGTAATTTCATCTGGTTCTTGGACTGTTAAATTAGGAGCCGATGTATCATCATTATCCTTGTTAGTGTTTTGATGAAGAAGAGAATGATGACGTCTTCGGCATATTTTACAAGTAGTTGGTTTTTTGCAAGATTTAACTGAGTGATTACTGCCCAGACAATTAAAGCAGATAGAATTTTTGGCGACAAAGTCACGACGTTGTGGTGTATTGAGTTGGCTAAACTTTTTACAAAAACACAATTTGTGATTTTCGTTACATAACTCGCAACGCAATACTGGTCCATTGGTCACCAAAAATGATCTTGCCTTGATAGTGGAACCGCCGCTAGGCAACCTTTTAGTTTCGACAAACTCTAAAGCACGAAATCTACTTTCCATAAATATCTTCAGTTGATCTAAAGTCGGCAACTCATTCACATCGCAGGTATTGATATGTAACTCCCATTGTTTTTGAGTTTCTGGATCTAACTTGAAAGTTACAATATGAATAATGATAATATCCCATTTGGACACATCAACGTCAATATTCCTAAGTGCACACATACAATCCATTGTAGTATCCAGTAATTCTTTTAAACCTGACGCTGATTCATTTGTCAAACGTCTTTGGCCAAACAATCGCTTCAAGATGCAATTCGCCAAGTATTTTTTATTATTGTAACGTTTTTCTAATAACGACCAACATGCGGCGTAATTGGCATCTGTAATGGGCGTGTGTTTGACCAATTGACCTGCTTCCCCGGTTAAGTGTGACTTTAAATAATGTAATTTTTGTACATTATCCAATGTACTGTTGTTATGCACAAGTGACACAAATAAATCTTGAAAAGGTGTCCATTCCGTATAAGTTCCGGAAAATATCGGAATCGTGATTTTAGGTAGGCGTACTAAAGAGCTTGCTTGATTTTCTTTGGGTTTGGACACATTTTCTTGACTTGAACTAAAATTATATTCATTAATTGCTGCCTTTAAAGCAGATTTATAAATAACATAATTATCCTCTACACTTTCATAAAGTTCTTTTGTTACGTATGAACTCTTTGTTAATTCTGTTGTACTATATTCCTCATACAATTTTGTGTTATTTGATCTAAACAACTCCCAATCCCGTTCTAAATTTTCCAATCTTACTTCCACATATTCTAAAGTAATTCGCTCTCTCGGACTTTTTTTATAATTAGATAAACCTTTGCGAATCGAATTATACAAATTAAATTGCAGATCTACTAAACCTTCCATCTTTAGGTACATACAATAATATATTATACTACACACTTTATAATTATCTTATAATTTCCGCTGTTTATAAATATGACAATGAAGTTAAACTACTAAATGTTAAGCTAAACTTTAAAAATCATGTGTTATCAATGCTAATACAAAGTTAAACTTTTTAAGAATTTTACAAGTCCAAAATATCTTATATATAAAATTCTCGTGTCACAGTGTTTGTTTCCTTACTCCTCCGAAACGGCTTTACTGATTTTAACCAAATTTTATATGCATATTCTGTGGGTATGAGAATCGGCTACTAGCTATTTTTCATACCCCTAAGTGACAAGGGTTGTTCACTAAGGCAAAACAACGTTTGCGGGGTCAGCTAGTTTTTATATAAAATTTGCTAAGTGTTCGAGAATTAACGAACAATTTTTAAAATTGGGCATAGGTTCCCCGTACCTTCGTTTTTAATGAAATTATTCTAAGTCCTAACCAAAACATGCAAAATTATTCTAAGTTAATATTTTAATGTAGCACTGACTCGAAAGTAAAAGTTTTTGAACACAAAGAAATAAAGTCCAAATTATCTTGTATAAATATTCTACTCACAGTTGAAATTGCACTTATCCTCAGGGATTGTCCTATGTTCCGTCCGTAGAAGTGGTTTGTCCCTGTGTCCTCAATTTTGGTTGTTCTGGTTGTCCGACTGAACTACTGCACTGTTTTCCATTTGCTCTAACCGAGCACCCAGCTTCGCCATCCACAGCTTACAGCTTGCTAGCTGTAGCTCACAGCTTGGCACCGCTCCGACGGTTTCCACCGTCTACGACGCCGCTGTCGTCCTTTGTACTCAGCAATTGCCACCCGTCGCAGCAATTGCACCCGCTGGTTGTACCGGTGGCCGCTCGATGCCCATACCCGACCGAGCGCCTTACCACCAACAAAAAATAGCCCAGTCGAACACCGTATCCGGCGTCAGAAGGACCATGTACTAGGATCCTCGACCTCTCAACGCGTATGCTTCAATGAAACACAGGGAAAGGTATCCGAGGCACGATTTATTGACCAAACTATAAAATGTATATGATTTCCGACGAACACATCGTTTGCGCGATTTAGATATGGCCAACGCCATCTAGTGGTCGTTGATGGAACTAAACATCAACAACTGCCTTAACATAGTGCTCAACGTCAATCGAAAACCTATACTAACACAAAACTATATGAATTACATGCAGTAGAAAAACCTACATATTATTATCATATCAGTAGAAACGAAGGCAGTCGGGATCCATTGAACAATTACATTGTATATCGAATAATAATGGATCCCGACTGTTCAGTTGTAATGTTCTTTTATTAGAAAATATTGTATATATTTCAATAGTATTAATACAATAACATATTATAGAATTCTAGACCACCAGAAATCTAAGTGCTTGTTTTATTCTTTTCAGTTTTTTTAGAATGCGAATACGTACTTTGGTTCACTTTTGACGCAGTCGGGTTTTTGAGTTTTTAAATTCGATTTTTTTTTTATCGACAGTAATTCTGCATTTGATCACCATCTCGTCTATGATGGAGGTCGCTTACCGATGAGAATACTGCAATGTTATCTTGTTATCGCGCTTGTAGTCTAGTCATCAAGATCAAAAACGTGCAAAATAGACATAAAACTCCTAGAAACATGTGTGATACCTCCTTCGATTCGGAATGACGTCTAGAAAACATGTATTTAAGGGTTTTGTAGCACATACGAAAAAATGCGATAGTTATTAACAAAATAACATTACAAAATGAAGAATTTTATGAAGTACTTTAATGAGAAGAGCTCCACGAAGCGAAAAATGTATACAGCAACTATTTCAACTTTAACGCCGTAATTTATAAAAACAGATACCGGAAAAAGATTAATTAATTTACATTGGTATAACTTTATGAAAAATCGACATATTTTATTTCTTTTACCAAGGTATTGTACGTTTAAGTATCTAGATTACACTATATTAAAAAAAATATTGATAATTAACACTGTAAAATCAATATTTTAGATGATGTGCCGGTTTTTTTGACGCGTCTATGCCGTAGCGGCCTCGTGGAACTCTACTTTCAGCGTTAAAAAAAGTGTATAAATAATAAAGAGAGTTCTAGGAGTTGAACCTTAATATTGGAAAGGAGACGGCTCATTTCTGCCCCAAGTCGTTTCAAGTTTAGGTACTTAATTAGCCCCGGAGACCTAAACAAGTCATTTAATTAAAATAACATAATTAAATAATTCAAACTGTACATTCAATTCTAACCTGCCAAGCGGGGATTGCAAATTGGTGATTAAAAAGTACCTTAATGACTATGTATAAGTAATTTTGTATTAAGGTACTGTAGTTCCATAAAACCAAACTAGATGGCGTTGTACGGCGTTAAAACACGCTAGCGAAGTATATGTGAATTTAAATAAGCCTGTTAAGGTTTAGTTCGTGGTTTGTCTTCGGGTCAGTACACAATTATTAAGTACTACGGTGAACACTCATTTCATTTGTACCTTTGTGTACAGATTATAGTTATGCTATAGTCAAAGTCGGCCATGTTGTTCTCAATTTAGTTCAGTTGAAGTTTACGTACAGTAAAATTTGTTCGAAACCCACACAACACATGGAATTTCTTTATTTTTCCAAAGGTTATGTAATTTTTTTGTGGTTTGGCCGAATCTCCGGTCCTTCTCTGTATTGAGTCGACATTATTCTGAGCACAGTACGTCGCAAAGTAATGAATTTACTACCTTCTTTTAGTGGTAAGTACATAATCACGTCCTTGATTACCTACTTGCGGCGTTATTTTTTTCAATGTTTTAGTTGATATCTTTTAAACCCCGCTATGCAGGATAAAAACATAAACGGTTCCTCAATGTATATTAAAAATCCTATACAATGATCCAATTTTGGTCAAGTCTCTTGCACTTTTTCTGTGGGGCAAATGCCCATGGAAAATGGGCCGTCTCCTTTCCTCCTCTTTCAGGATCTCTTTTTAAAATATCTTAAGTATCATTAGTTACGAAATGATTAAGGATAAACTAAACACCTTCATTTTGTAATCTTATTTTGTTAATAACTATCGCAATTTTTGATGTGCTAAAAAACCTTTAAAAACATTTTTTAAACGTCGTTCCGAATCGAATGAGGTATCACACATGTTTCTAGGAGCTTTATGTCTATTTTGCACATTTTTGAACTTGTTGACTAGACTATTATTGCTCGCGTAGCGGAACTTTTACCGAGTCTGGGAGGATGTCTGGCCCATCGATTTTGTCTGGCCCATCGATTTTGTCTGGCTCATTCGAAAATATTCTGCAATATTATACTTAATAATATGTATAAAATTCATGCTAAAATTATGTAGTAATTTCCCACATTTTTTTGACGATTTTTAAAGCATTTGTTAAAAGTGATGGCCCTCAGGAAAAGTCTGGCAACTGTAAATGTGTGCAAATAACAATATCATAATATACTTACTAGCAGTGCAAAAATAGCATAAATATGTGTAGGATGACACATGTAAAACTGGCCGTCATGCTTTGGCATAAGTTTTTTTTTTGAAGTGAAAATTACTTTTGGCGCACCACATAGGTACAGATTTTTCGTGGGCTGTGAATTGAAATGTAGCGTCACGCACGGAAATAATAAGAAATTTTCGTGTAAACTCGGGACCATGACCATTAGTCATCTAGAAATACGTTAGCATAACCCTTTATCTTCACCTCCACTCAGTTGGACAGCTTACAAGTGACGCCCTAGTGCTGAATCTTATTATTTTATACCCTTCTATCTTCTATCATCCTACATAGGTCTAGGGTGGTCCATATGACCTATACATTTTGTTCACGGGCCTGGATTCTAAACCGTTTTACCACTAATTTCCAGCGGATGAATTATACTGATCAATGCTCGCGCAAAAGGCATCAGGAACAAAACTGACATAAGTCTGCATTACCTACGAAATAGTGATGCGATTTTATCGACCAGGAGCCGGGGTTTGAACGAAATAGGTCACGAATGACATAGTCCAATATTTCGATTATTCCTAAAATGGGTATGGGTAAAATGGGTGGGAAATTTTTCACTTTCTTTATGCCCGAAAATGACTGGTCTCGTGGCTTAGTTGGTAGCAAGTCTGCCTGCACAGCCCGGGCAAGGGTTTAGTTCCCATCCAGTGCAAATATTTGTGTGACGAATACAAATATTTGTTCTGCATCTGGTTGTTTCTATGTATAATAAATATGTATTTATTTATCACTTATGTGATATGACACTTATATAGTTGTAAATACACTTGTTGTACTATGGGAGCCAGATAACTGGCTCCCATAGTATAGTTACAAGCTTTGGTTAGTTTGGAGTCAGACAATGGAGTGTGTGAACTCCCCAATTAAAAAAAATACTCATGTACCTGTAAAATACCTATATCATACCAAACACAATTTTTCAGCTTATTTGTTATTTTGTGTTTTATATTCGGTGATCTGTTGGTAAACTCCATTACCGACCTTTCCATTAGCTTCATCATAATACGAGTATAACTACGGTAAATATCCCGTAATTATTATTACTCGTTTATTTGAATATGGTGGTAGTTTAGAACATAGTGGTAGTGGGCTAGATCATCTTGGTTATCATTGGACGTTCCCTATGGATAGTTTAAATGTATATAGTGTAGTAGAGTAGTACCTAAGTGTAGAGTAATTAGTATTTAAGATTTTATAATATTTTGTAAATAAAATGTAAATTGACTTTGATGACGAATCTACCCATGAGTTACACGTGCTAATCTAAAACGGGTGTCTCCATAAAATTTCTCCTACCTTCGATGAATCGGTCAAACAGGATGTTCTAACATTACAAACTATTATTAAATATTAATGTAGTCAAAGAATTTAGCAATTTAAATAAATTAAAACTTAACCGCCTATCCGTTCCAAAACTTTTAAAATTCAATATTGATAATTATAATAATTCGACATTAATAGTTGTTATTATAATGGGGAGGGTATTAATTTGCGTGTCACCTGTTCCATTTCCCAATTTGTAAACTAATGGTCGTTAATTCTAGAAATTTGCGATTAGCGAATCAAAAAAGTGCCTAATGTATAAATATGTCAAATGGTATTTCCAGATTGTTACAATATTATCGAACCAGCCTAAATTTGCTATTTATGAAACAAAAACTTGATAATACACCTTTTTATAGATTAATGTGACGAGACAAGCAAGACGTATCTAATAGCACATTCTATTAAAGTAGTATTTTTTATACTGTGGTAATAGTAGGTAAGCAATACAAAAATAAACTATCCACTGTGCTGTTATAGGCACCTGCCTATAGGTAACAGCATAGTGCCACGCAGTTATTGGAACACGAAGAGTCCAAATCACTGAATTGCCTGCTCGTAACATCTAGATATACAATGATTTATCTTATTGTTCAGTAATTTGACTGGAAATATTGTTCTTTGAGGTGCACAGTAACGGTTGCAAATAACTGCTTGGCGATAGAATACATTCTGTGTATTAAATATCGGGAATTTGTTAATAAAACAAAAAATACAAATTATTCATCTAAATTTATTTTTTCGCCTTCAAAGTAGGCCCCATCGCTTGCAATGCAACATCTCCAACGCTTCACCCAGTCTTCCATACATTTTTCATAGGCTATTTCCGATATCGCCTTTAGCTCATTCAGCGAATTTTCTTTTATGGCTTCTATCGACTCAAAACGTTTTCCTCGAAGTGGTAATTTTAACTTGGGAAATAAACAAAAGTCAGACGGAGCCATATCAGGTGAATACGGTGCTTGGTCGAGAACTTTTGTTAAATTTTTCGCTAAAAACTCTTTCACTATGTGTATGCTTTCGCTGTGTGTATGCACCATGCATCATGGTGCAGTATTCATGAGTTGGGTTGCCACAAATCTGGACGTTTTCGGCGGATACTCTCACGCAAACGCTTCATGACGCCTAAATTATATTCTTTACTAGCTGATCCGTGCGCGCATTGCTACGCCATCTATCAAAAATTGGTCGTACCAATTCAAATTTTGAACAAATTCGGTTACCTTAGGTTCTAATGACGCAAATTTTAAGTTAGACACAAGCTGTCACGCAACGAAAGCTCTCAAAAAGTAAGATTTCCCCCCCGTTTTTGTTACATTTTTCATTCATGCTCCGCTCCTGTTGCCTAGTAGCGTTATGTTAAATAGCCTATAGCCTTCCTCGATAAATGGACTATCTTACAGAGAAAGAATCTTTCACTTCGGACCAGTAGTTCCCGAGATCCTAGCGTTCAAACAAACAAACAAACATACAAACAAACTCTTCAGCTTTATAATATTAGTATAGATTCACTGTTTCTCCCTCTGGAAGGAATTCGGAGTGAACCACACCACGGTAGTCAAAAAAAACTGTCAGGAACACCTTGATTTTGGAGCGACTTTGCCGCGGTTTTTTGGGTTTCGGCTCGTGTTCGAGACGCCATTCTGAAGACTGTTGGCTTGTTTGCATGTCGTACTCATAAACCCATGTCTCGTCGCCAGTTATTATACGTTTCATAAAGGTCGGATCCGTAGAAGCTCGGGAAACCATGTCTTCAGCGACATGCTTTCGCTGCGCTTTTTGAACAAAATTGAGCTCTTTTGGAACTAGTCGAGTGGCGACGCGTTTCATGCCTAAAATGTCAATGAGAATGTTGTGGACGGACTTAAAAGATATGTTCACCGCACTAGCCAACTCTCTCAGACTCATACGTCGATTTTCGAGCACTAGCTTCTTGATTCTGTCGATGTTTCCTTTGGTCGTAGCGGTTGAAGGTCTACCAGAACGAGGCAAGTCTACTACTACTTCTCGGCCTTCTTTAAAAGCCTTATACCATTCATAAGCCCTTGTTTTCGATATACATGATCACCGTAGGTATTTCGCAACATTTTTAGTGATTCACCACATGAAATATCATTCGAAACACAAAATTTAAGGCACACTCTTTGTTCAACAATATTTTCCATTGTAAAAATCACCGAGAACTCAAAACTATGACCAACAAAAAGTGTAGTTTAAAATTTTGCACACCCTCTTCTGATGACAATATGATTATGACTACCTAAGAAACGTCATTACATATCCAATATGGTGGCCTCCCCAAGATGGCGGACTGGCTGTTTGAAATCCACCCCCATGATATGGGTATCAAATCAAAGGGTTTGCTGTCAGGAATACGAAAAAAATAGTCACGTGGCTTTTTAAAACTATTACATATATATTTAAATTTAGTTTTGAACATAATGTTATTAGGTCACATTCTTTGGTGTGGAAGGCAAGTTTGTTATTCCTTTGTTTTTGATGTTTCACAAATCTTGTGCTACTAGCTGATATGTTATTCATTTCTTCTGTTTACCTCACCAGTCATGTTCTTTTGTAATATTTATGATATCTCAGTCTTTGATTATTTGGATAGAGGCATCTTTGTTTTTAGAAGGGGACACTTTTTTGGGGCATCACACACATATTTTTTCGTAGCCTGCATGTGAATTGTGAATGAGACTGATCGTCACGTTTGGAAGTGAAAGATTCGATCGGGTGAACTTGGGACCACCGAATGTGCATGAGCGAGAAAGATACAGTCAGCTGCCTCCGATCTGATGCTGCAGATCTGTCTCCGCAGTCACTGTCGTGTCGCTGTGTTTGCTGTATTTAATTTATACCTATGTCATTATTTTTAATCATGAAAATTATTCAAAAGTTTTTAATAGTTAGGTAGTTCGTATTTTAGTTTTTACTTCTGCCGCACGGTCTTAAGCACAAACATTTTTTTAAGTTTTCGAAAGATGGAAAAGTTGTGTAGGTATGATCGAGTCTATTTTTTTCAATTGTTTGTCTATTAACTGACGTAACGTCTGAACACTGAGATACAATTAAATGCTGAGAATAGTCGTCTTTGGAAAAAACCTCGTGATAATAGTTCCTTATAATACAAAATTTCATTATTATAAAAATTCAAAAATACGAAGATGACTTCGGCTATCATGTTACCTACTAAATAAAATACTGTACCTACCATACTATAAAATACCCTAGATCATGTAGTAAAAGTTAAGATTTAATTAAATATGTTTGTCTGCTGATGGATATCTTCATAATTTATAAACAAAATAAAATACCTAAATGTAAATCAACACCGACAAAACAAATTGCTGGCATTGTCTAACGATATTAATCACGATTCTCAACGGTTCCTACTATGGTATTTACATAAAATCAGCCAAGTGAGAGTCGGACCAATTTAAATTCCGCGGGTTCCGTACAAAATATTGTTTTACCGGTTTCATGCGCAATGTGCTTGCGCTTGGCCAGATACATTTAGATACGTGGCTTGAATGTAGTGACGCGAACCTCACTACCGGAGTCGGACTCTGGGGCTCACAGACCCAGGTATTTAGGGCCAGGGGTTCGGTCTCTTGCATTTGCAGCCCTTTCACGGTGGCCATGTAAGGGCTTTGTGGTCCCTTCTTTTTCCTTCTATCGTAAGATCTCAATCTTGTGTTCATCACTCACCGGGTCCGCCAGAAGATTCTTTATCTAAAATAAGCAGTAAACAGGGCACGCTTGAGCATATATCTAATAAAATATACATAAATGATCCTATAAATACCTAATTTTGTTATCATCGAAATCTCTGTCTAATTACTAATCCAAGCAGTTAGTTTAATTGTTATGCCCATTTAATTGATTTCAACGAAACTATTAAAATTACTTAGTTAAATGTGTGAATTTAATTCGTAAATTTTATTTTAGTACATAAATAATTATTAAATTGATGGATATTCAATCAATTCAATTGATACACAACACCATCTAACAACAAATAAATGTTGGTTGCTTCAGTGACATCCGTCGAGTACCGAGCACGGATCTCTAAACACCAAAGATGTTGTGCGATTCCGCGCGGCGTCTAACTGGCTGTTACCAACGGCGGCTATCCGGGTTAAATTCTCGAGTAAAAGCCTCCAAGGTCTAGGAAATATCGTGCCATTTGAGATTCTCGTCTAATACGCGATCGAACTTCGTAGCAGGACTGAACGTAAAGTTTGTAAAGTACTTACAGCGCCAGGTTTTACCCGCGCAATACTCTTTCCCGTTATTCAGTAGCTTCCATAGCTTTGCTAAGTTTGGGGTCCAATGGTGATGTGTTTGAAATTTCGACCAATATTTATATATTTTATTGTAATGAAAATAAACTTATTATATGCTATTGCAGACTACATATTTTTAACTGTGTTCTAAATTTCAACACGATCCGTTCAGCCGTTGCAAAGTGATTGAAAAACCAACATCTAAACAACTTTGACATTTATAAAATAACTAGCAGAGCCTCGCGGTTTTGCCCGCGTAGCTCCCGTTCCCGTTAGACAAGATGACAAGTCTAATATTCCGAGACCTGATAGCAAATTTGTTGCAAAAGGCTGAAAACATGTCACATAGTTCTCCTATTAGGTATATCCCTACATGGAGGTGCAGACCTGGCTGGTGAGAAGCGGGGCAAAACCTCCGTGTTGGGGTTTAATTGAAGAGCTTATGTGACAAGTTTTCAACTTGACTCGAACACCTACCCAAAATTTGCTACTAGCTCTCGGAATATAATCTGCACTTGGGCAGCGCGGTAGATCTTGACAGGGAACGGTGGTCTTCTTATGTTTATAGTTTGGAATTGAGTTTAATTTAATAAAGTTTGTCAAGAAGGAAAATGGAGCGTTGGACGCGGCACCAGCAAGCTGGGTCGACGATATTGCGGGTCAAACCTGGGTAGCGATTCCAAATCCATTCGGTTCCATCCGATACGGAATCTCGTCTCTCGGTCTTTGTCTTATCTGTTTAGCATGACAGAGACAGGGATTGTCATTCCGATTGTGAACCATTCGGATTGCATTTAGAATCGCTATCCCGGACTCGATTGGCACAGGATCGAGGCAGATGGCAAAGTAAGAGAGAGGCCTATACCCAGCAGTGGGATAGAGAAGGCTGTGGATTATGATGATGAAGAAGGATGTATTTTATTAAACGTATGTGAATAAGTTATCGCAGACTATAATTATTTCTTAATAATTGTTGTCAAACGAGGACTTGTTAATTGATCTGAGTCACAAACTTTCAGCATCCGAGAGTGAACCGGACATGTTTCGTCATAGCACTATTAAGGTCCATTAAAAGTTAAAAACAAGCGTAGTTTTCAACGAGATGCGTGCATCGTCTTGTCATCGGGTTACGACTACTAATTCAAAAGGGTTAGCTAGATGCATGAACTACTTATTGTAAATAAATAAAAAAAAAAAAAAAATTGTCATTCAAAGGAACTACCGATACCAGTGAAAAGTGAATTTGAGTATTAAACAACACTAATGTAGTACAGTCCGTCCAAGCTACAGTTATACTGCTAAAACCACAAAGCTCTATGTTTAGATGTGTCCATTTAAAACTTTTATAGGTTTACACTTGACCACCATCTAGCCTGATGTTAAGCGACGATGGGGTCTACGATGCAGCGTGTTTACCTAGAAGAAACCGATTCACTCTCCACTTGAAGACACCAAGATTGTAACTATCGGGAAAACCCCACTCAGATCTAATATCTATGACTAAAACGCATGTAGACGAAGTGAACTCACAAGTTTTCACTTTGCTGAAAAGCATCTCACGCGCACGGACGTCTTCGCCGCTCCACTGCCTCTGCGACAAGACTTCTTTAACTCAGATCTGAGCCGGTACATATATACAGATTAGAATAATTCCTATGACTCGTTGAGTCACGCACAATGGCCCAATAGAGAGGCTAGGTGCGGAAAAGGCTCCGTCAAACTAACTAACATGACTCGTTGAGTCACGGGTCAAATGCAAAAAATTGCCAGTAATAGGGACTGCCGATAGGAGTGAAAACTTATAACTTAGAATATGATAGCTCTCTTTGGAAACTACACGGGTGAAACCGGAAGGCGTGGCTATGACCATTGCCATCTAGATCATCCGAGTTTACCCGAAGATTTCTTTCATTTACGAACGTGACGGTTCAGCTCAATTCACAGCCCATGGAAAATTTGTACTACGTGGTGCACCAAAATAAGTTTTCACTTCAACAAGCAGCTAACGGCTCAGGTGCAGCTCAAGAACGGTCAGCAGTTGTTTGTAGAAAAGTAATATTTAGCCACAGACTACTCAACAGGTCAATAACCACAGACCACAGAGTAGTCAAAGTATCTTTGTGTACTTTTGAGCTGATCTGTGATCTGTGAGCCGGTTTACGAATGCAGCTCAAACGCTCAGCTGAACCGCAGCTGAAGTTTTTCTAGTGAGTTCCCCATGGCTCCGACACTACGCCTCTACGTTGCTATGCCGCAGCCAGCATTACAATGTTGGTGACGCGAGCTTATAATATGTCCCCTATCAAAAGAAGCTCAACGCGGCTAAAGCAGTTTTCACTTCACAAAAACTAAAAATGTATTTACGATTGGGGACCTTATCGCTAACAGCGTCTAAATCTTTTCTAGGCAACCAACAAGCAGGTATTTTAAATAAAATAATCCAGGTAGCGTCCTATTCAACTATGAACCACTTTTTAAGCAATAAGGACAACCCTACATTCAAATTTAAAAAATCATACCTACTGAACTGTGGGCGTTAACAGAACTACAAGAAAATAAAATAAAAGTCTGTCAAAATTCAATAGAAAGGAGTATTCTAGGTTTAAAAAGAACGGATAGAGTGAAATTACAAGAAATTAAAAATAGAACAAAATTTAAAAGTGCACACACAGCTTATTTATGTTAAGAGAAACTAAAGAGAAATGGACTAAATCAGACACAGAATGGTATCCAAGAGATAGCAAAAGAAATAAAGGTAGACAAATCAAAAGATGGGAAGATGACTTCAGAAAAATAGCTGGTCCGGTATGGACCCGTTTAGCAAGAGACAGAAATAAGTGGAAATCATTAGAGGAGGCCTTTGTCGACAGACAAGCTGTTACACACAAACATCCAGTTGCCGATAATTTAAGTTATAATATATTGAATTAATTAAGTTTTTTAGGAAGTAGGCATCTGTCAATTAGTCATAAGAAAAGAAACAGCAATAAAGGCTATTTTGTTTTTATTTATTTTATTTTTTACCTACTGAACACAGAAACTACAAAAAAAAATGTTTGTCAACAACGTCATAACAAATAATTGCGTAACGGGACATTGAGTCATCTTTTTTCGTGCATGCAGCCAGCGTTCATCGATTTATTTGATGTTGTCACGTCAAATTTATTAGATATTTTGAGTGTTGTCCTTATGGTAAGTTGAACTTATTTATACTCTCAAAACTGTAAAGGGTCAAATTATGTACACTAAAGATATATAGAAAAATAAATTTAACTTGAGGTGCGGCAATTTCGGCTTACTGTACAAAGTCTGGGTAACCCTGTATTGGATATTTTGCCCGGGTTCTCATAATTAGAAGCATACTGCTAGCCGGAACTTGGACGACGCCACTAATAAAGCTGTGTGTACAACTTAGTTTTCTCATATTTGGAGATCATTATAAGAACGAGTCCGAAATTCGTAAGATATGCTTATTAATTATTACTCACACTCTAAGATTACCTGTCGATTCAGCCACTTTGCAGAGTCCGCCTGGGGAAGTACCATTTTTACCAGTTAGGTATTCTACCGCTAAAGAGTAAAATGTGTAAACATTTATATGTTCCGGTTTAAAAGGAAATGTATTCAAAGAAATTACAGACAAAGGAAGAAGTCATATCTCATATCCGAGTGACGAGCACAGTGTAGTGTTAAGTAATGATTTCATCTCTTCATGTTCAAATATCTAAGTGGCAGTGTGTTGTTATGGTTAACTTGTAGTTTTGTCTCACTCGTTATATAAAAATCTGTTCGTTAATTTTTAGATCGAATTTCGTGAGACCTAGAGCGGATAGATGACCGATTAATATCATTGACATTACAATATACATATTCATATTTTATTTGAGACTAACTCCTGTTTTTCAAACATTGACTCAAGGCTTATGCGAACCAAAGATCTGCTAAACTTTTAGGTAAATTCAAATAGGCATAGACCGATCGACATTCTTGATCTTGACCAATAAATGCGAAAGGTTTGGATCTATGGTTTGGATGTATGCTGCTCAATTACATCGTAACTAATAAGTGGATCGGGTTTAAATTAAGAAGACTTATTAAAGTTTGGAATATCACGCAGGATACTTTAATCGTGAGAAAATTACGGTAACGGGAACTACGCAAGTAAAACAAATACTGGTAATGCATACATTTCAAAACGGAACACCAAGTTTTATTAAAACCTCCTACTTCCTATTATTGTCTTCCATTTTGAGAAGCTAGGAAGATGAAAGGTATGATTTTTCAACTAAAATGTTATTGTTTATACTTAATTACCCCACAGCCACGATGCTAGCCCCCCAACATCGCAGCCTACCTCAGTTGCGCTGGTGCCATACACCGCGCAACCTCTACCTGATACCCCCAACGTCACAGCCTACCTCAGTTGCGCTGGTGCCATACACCGCGCAACCTCTACCTGATACCCCCAACGTCACAGCCTACCTCAGTTGCGCTGGTGCCATACACCGCGCAACCTCTACCTGATACCCCCAACGTCACAGCCTACCTCAGTTGCGCTGGTGCCATACACCGCGCAACCTCTACCTGATACCCCCAACGTCACAGCCTACCTCAGTTGCGCTGGTGCCATACACCGCGCAACCTCTACCTGATACCCCCAACGTCACAGCCTACCTCAGTTGCGCTGGTGCCATACACCGCGCAACCTCTACCTGATACCCCCAACGTCACAGCCTACCTCAGTTGCGCTGGTGCCATACACCGCGCAACCTCTACCTGATACCCCCAACGTCACAGCCTACCTCAGTTGCGCTGGTGCCATACACCGCGCAACCTCTACCTGATACCCCCAACGTCACAGCCTACCTCAGTTGCGCTGGTGCCATACACCGCGCAACCTCTACCTGATACCCCCAACGTCACAGCCTACCTCAGTTGCGCTGGTGCCATACACCGCGCAACCTCTACCTGATACCCCCAACGTCACAGCCTACCTCAGTTGCGCTGGTGCCATACACCGCGCAACCTCTACCTGATAACCCCAACGTCACAGCCTACCTCAGTAGCGCTGGTGCCATACACCGCGCAACCTCTACTTGATACCCCCCAACATCGCAGCCTACCTCAGTTGCGCTGGTGCCATACACCGCGCAACCTCTACCTGATACCCCCAACGTCACAGCCTACCTCAGTTGCGCTGGTGCCATACACCGCGCAACCTCTACCTGATACCCCCCAACATCGCAGCCTACCTCAGTTGCGCTGTTGCCATACACCGCGCAACCTCTACCTGATACCCCCCAACATCGCAGCCTACCTCAGTTGCGCTGGTGCCATACACCGCGCAACCTCTACCTGATACCCCCAACGTCACAGCCTACCTCAGTTGCGCTGGTGCCATACACCGCGCAACCTCTACCTGATACCCCCCAACATCGCAGCCTACCTCAATTGCGCTGGTGCCATACATCGCGCAACCTCTACTTGATACCCCCCAACATCGCAGCCTACCTCAGTTGCGCTGGTGCCATACACCGCGCAACCTCTACCTGATACCCCCCAACATCGCAGCCTACCTCAATTGCGCTGGTGCCATACATCGCGCAACCTCTACTTGATACCCCCCAACATCGCAGCCTACCTCAGTTGCGCTGGTGCCATACACCGCGCAACCTCTACCTGATACCCCCCAACATCGCAGCCTACCTCAATTGCGCTGGTGCCATACATCGCGCAACCTCTACTTGATACCCCCCAACATCGCAGCCTACCTCAATTGCGCTGGTGCCATACATCGCGCAACCTCTACCTGATACCCCCAACGTCACAGCCTACCTCAGTTGCGCTGGTGCCATACACCGCGCTACCTCTACCTGATACCCCCAACGTCACAGCCTACCTCAGTTGCGCTGGTGCCATACACCGCGCAACCTCTACCTGATACCCCCCAACATCGCAGCCTACCTCAATTGCGCTGGTGCCATACATCGCGCAACCTCTACTTGATACCCCCCAACATCGCAGCCTACCTCAATTGCGCTGGTGCCATACATCGCGCAACCTCTACCTGATACCCCCAACGTCACAGCCTACCTCAGTTGCGCTGGTGCCATACACCGCGCTACCTCTACCTGATACCCCCAACGTCACAGCCTACCTCAGTTGCGCTGGTGCCATACACCGCGCTACCTCTACCTGATACCCCCAACGTCACAGCCTACCTCAGTTGCGCTGGTGCCATACACCGCGCAACCTCTACCTGATACCCCCCAACATCGCAGCCTACCTCAGTTGCACACCACGCAACCTACATGTCTGCATGGTCGTCGGCCTGGAGGCAAAGCTTAATATTATAAAGCTGAAGAGTTTGTTTGTTTGAACGCAAGGATCTCGGGAACTACTGGTACGAATTGAAAGATTATTTTTCTGTTGGATAGTCCATTTATCGAGGAAGGCTATAGGCTATATAACATTACGCTGCTATCAACAGGAGCGGAGTATGAATGAAAAATGTAACAAAAACGGGAATAAATATTGCTTTTTGAGAGCTTTCGTTGCGTGACAGCATGTGTCTATCATTTAAAAGGTTGCGTCATTAGAATCTAAGGCCTATCTCTGATCTAAGGTAACCAAATTTGTTCTAGATTTGAATTGGTACGACTAATTTTCGATACATGGCGTAGCAACGCGCGCACGATTCAGCTAGTAAATAATATGTTTTGAAATACAGCGGTACGTATGATGCCAACTTTATTGACTTACTTCGTAAATAGGTATCGATAACATGCATGTAACATATAGTGAAGCATAAATCAAGTGAAGGCTACTTCATGCCTATTGTTGTGAGTATTAGGAGCAAGGATAATAATACTTCTATCTAGATTTATTAACTCTACCAACCTTTATAAAATGTAGATTATTATTATTGTTCCTAATTTTTTTTAGGGTAAAAAGATATATATAAAAATGATAAAATAATAAGAGTTCGAACCGGGCCTGGATTGGCACTGGACCGAGCACCCAGCTGGGGATGATGATGATATATGATCTGCTATTTTTCGGGTTGTTTGATTTCGATTTGGAATTCGATTCAAGAAGAAAGTTGATTCGGTTTGAAACGATCACACGATTAGCTCTGCGCATGCCATAAAAAGATTTTATAGAGTGGAAGAGAAATAGATGCGTCACAAATAAAATCAATGAAAACGTTGAAGCTGATCGCGATCGTGCCACTCTACAGCTTGTTCTGCGCTCTCGCTTGCACGTTCTGATCAGGCGGCACGTGACACATTTTCGTGCGTGCAACCGGCGTTTTTCAATATATAAGACGTTAAAAATATCTCGTAAAACATTTATGATTTAGATTGTGGTATTTAACAACATATTAATAAATGCGCATATGACAGATGCTTTATGTGTCGAGTTATCAATATCATATTAGTTAAATACTCTGTTCTTGACACAGTATTGTGACCTCAGCCGATATTCAAGACAAAACCTCATCAGACCATTATTATTGCATTTCATTTGCATAATGTATTTTGATTTTTGTGACTAATCCGTTCTGCACCTGTGCTTCATAGATGTTTTTGTTGATGACCTTTTTTTAAAGTTTATCGCGACTATGATTTTGCGACGGATTGACTTCATGGGAACATGTTTATTATTTCTATTCGATATCTCCAAGGAATATTACGCCAACTCTAAAACCCTATTGATTTGGCTGAGCAGGGAGAGAAATACGAGTAGTGAAGGTGAGTGTTGACGTACGTCACAAAGGGGCCCCTTTTAAACCTACGCCTGAGTCACAAGTCTTGGGGTCTACTTGAGATTTCTCTCTGCTACACGATGGACCCGGCACCCGCACATTGAATCCATGGAAGGCTAAGAAGTTCGTCTCTCCCTAAACCTGTACAGTGTATATCTGCGGGATTTATAAGGGAGCAATTGTAGAAAAAAATATCGGTACCTAAATTATTATATATCACCGACTATACCGATGTTACTATAGTGATTATATTCCTAAAACTTACTATATTTATGAAAATATCTTTAGAAATATAGCAACTTCTGATATTTTTGTAATTGAATGCTTTGGTGAACTTAAAACGACTTTACGAACGTGTTGGTAGTTGGAGTCGTTTTCTTTGGCGGTATCGATTTGGTCAAGTTTGTGTATGAACATATTATGGATTAGAACAAACAGGCATATATCATCTATCCCACTAATCCGACTAATATTATAAATGTCAAAGTATGGATGTTTGAATATTTGGATGTTTGTTGCTCAATCACGCCGTAACGTATGAACGGATCAGGGTGAAATTTGGAATACAGTTAGATTATAGTCTGGAAGAACACATAGGCTACTTTTTATCCCGGAAAAATAACGGAAACGACGGGAACGGGAAATACGCGGGTAAAACCGCGGGGCACTGTTAGCATTTTATATGTATTTCAATTTACTCGTAATTACAGTTTAGCTAAGTTTTGGTTAATTTCAATGTTTAGAGAACACATCAAAACGCTTTACTGCCTAGAATAGCGTCTGCTCTGTACGCTAAACTGGTCATGGTTAGACATCTTTCTAGAGCTTCTTCCCACAGACTAACTGTAAGAAAGGTTGTCTATTTGTACCCAAAATTATATTAATTTGCAGACAGCTGGACGACGTAAGCGAAAATGATAAGAAAATATAGTAGAGCTTGCAGAAATTACCTGGCTAAGAATTGGTCTCCATAATCGCGTATATTTGGGTGTCCTAATCTAATTACGACATTTCTATATATCAACTTGTGAGAAATAGATAAAGAAAATTCTGTGTATTAAATAAAGCTATAATAGGTAATTTTACCTAACGAAAAATATAAGAGTATTTAATAAATATATTGTTAGTTAAACATTTCAGGAATCCCAGGGTATTTTTGTTTGAGTCATAAAATTAAATTTAAATAATTTTTCTATGTAGGTACCTGTGTCTCAAATAAAAATAATTTCAAACATGTTTCGACAGGTGTTTGACATTATAACCTGTTTTGTTGTATCGAAGATTTAGACGAATTTACCTCCGGTTCCAATTAACGATGCTTATAGTATGAATATATATCAATTATAATGTTTTTCTGGCGGACTTCTTATTGGAGAAAGCCTTGTGTGAACTGGTTAATGTATTAAACGGAGGTTTCATGCAAGAGATAATATGTAAATCCCACTAATACCCTATTAATATCGTAAATGCGAAAGTTCGAATGTTTGAATGAATGTTTGTTACTCATTCAAGTAGAAACACCTGAAGAGATCTAGATGAAATTTGGTACACAGACAGATAGTAGTCTGAAATAGCACATACACTAATTATTATTACCCAATTATTATTATTACACAATATTACCCAAGATTATTATAGAACAGAGAACTATAAAAATAAAACCGCGGGATGCTACTTGTAGTAATAATGTATATAATATTGGGTTACACTGTTTTTCAACGGGCAGAGCCTTAATTTACAAAACTAAATTAAAAGAAAAATACACTACCTTTAAACTACCTTTGACTATCTTAAGATTTTCATCGGTCTTCAATTCAGATATGTTATATACTTAGTTACACGAGAGAGACAACATCTCAATAAACCATTAAAGATGGGAAAAATATAGAGTTCAGTATCTATTGAATTAAAAATACATTCTAATAGCAGTGCTCTCGGAGTTGAAACAGTCTACACACCTTATGTTACAAGTTCGTGTTACTCTCCAGAGGTTACGGTTTGCTAGACCGACCGTCTGCTTCATTAACACTCTTAGTATTAAAAAAAATATATTGGCAGTCATAGGAACTGCCGATAGGTGTAACCGGAGACTGTGGCCTAGTCATCATGCCATGGCCATCTAGAAATGCGTCAGCATTTCCCATTGGCTGTCAGCATTTCGCATTTCTAGATGGCCATGCCATGATGGCGAGACCACGCCCTTTCAGCATTTTCCATTGGATGACGCATTTCTAGATGGCCAATGGCTATGGTCCCGAGCTTACCCGATGATTTCTTATCATACCCGAGCGTGACGCTAGAATTCAATTCACAGCCTACAAAAAATCTGTCTAGGCGCGCCAAATAAAAAGTTTTCACTTCAAAAAAATATTGTGGTATCAGCCTGACTTGTCGCAATTGGGATGTGATGACTGAACTAAAAATGTACTACTCTAATGAGTCTATTAGCTAGATGATGAAAAAGAATGGGACACGTGTTTTTGTTTTAACAAATTATTAAAAATGTACAAAGATCTAGTCACCAAACTTACAGAGTGGGCGACTGTGACGTCACGTCTACATAAAAATCGGATATAGACGTGACGTCACTCAAACCTTCTAAGCACAATTTAATCGTAATATATGTTTGTGAAACAAAATAAAAATTACTTGGACGATATTTTTTAATAGATAGTCTAACTGACGAACTTTTTTAAGTCGCCTTGCCTATTCTGAGCAAATACTTCTTTCTGCCTCCTCTCTTTTTAAGATAAGTAAATATAGTGATGGGACGAGCACAACATATCTCTGATGGTCAACGATATACAAAACACAGTAATTTTTGCACATACATACGAGTAGTATTGTCTCCCTGCAGTTGCAAAAAAAGGTTTTTATAACTAGTTAACGAGCCCATTTGGTACCCAAAGGGATTATTCCTTAGGCGCTGCGTAAACATAGATACTTTTAGTTTCCACTTGCCGACACCTAACACTTTTTGATCGTCTTTTGTCTTGTTGTTGTTGTACTATGACTAGAGACAAAAAAAATATTATTGCTATTGTATTTATGATATTGTATTTTTTTAAAATATTTTGTGTCTATACACAAAATATTCTAAATAAATACACGGGTAACTCACGTTTGTTTTAGTCAGTCCAGTCCGACTCAAGTTTCTTCGGCGATCTTTTTCAAGGAGAGTGCGCGCGAGTGTTCGCATCTCGCTTAGCACTCTGACTACACTCTGTCATGACTACCTACATCAAACGTGAGTTAACGTGTATTTATTTAAAATGTGTAATAACTACGTTAGTTTTGACACAAAATATGTTTACGTATGTTCAGGGCTTATACTCAAAACATTGTAACAACTTACTTAGTACCGAAATAAATTATGTTTATGTTATGTTTATACTGGTTCTACATTCAACTGTTGTAACTAACATAGGACACAAAAAGTGTCCACGTTAGCACCGATCCTTAATTGAACCTCGGGGATAAAAAATGTTGTATTAGTTTCGTCAAGAAAATATACTAATCAATAAGGCTTAAGCTTAAGCGTAAGCGTAGGCATGAGCTTCAATTTTCATTTGATGGATGACTTCGTTTTGGAGAAGATTCCGCAGAGAAATTCCGAGTATGGCTTGTTTGCGCGCTATGCGTCTTTAAACCAAATACCAGTTTAAGGTACTACTACTAAATTATCGGAAGGTTTAAAAGATACATACTTTTTATTAAATTTTGACGCCTTGTAATTCCCAGTGAATGTAATTTGAAATTGTAGTAAGTACCTAAGTGTTTTGTAGAGCAGAGTAGGTAAATGATTTTTAATTTAATTATAATTCACTAGCAGTGCCTCGCGCTGTTACCCGCGAAGTCCCCGTTCCCGTTGTTCCCGTTGTTTTTCCGGGATAAAAAGTAGCCTATGTGTTCTTCCAGACTATAATCTATCTGTGTTCCAAATTTCAGCCCGATCCGTTCATACGTTAGGACGTGATTGAGCAACAAACATCCAAACATCCATACATTCACATTTATAATATTAGTAGATTGTTATGAAAAAACAATTGTGTGTATTTAACAACCAAAAATTTTTAAAGTATTTTACAGAAAATTATTAAAGTATGGAACCAAAAGAGTTTGGTAGGCTTAAGAAGTGAAAATTTACTAAAATACCTGTATCATCATCATCTTACGCTTTTCGCACTAGATCGGGTAATCACAACATGTTTGAAATGTTACATACATAGGTACCTACCTACTAATAGGATACCTAGTAGGATACCTAGGTAGGTATCCTACTAATATTTTAAAGTACATCAACAGCATCAAAGCAGGAAACATCGATGTTTGTTGCTCATTCGTTGTCATCGTTAATTTGAAAGACAATTAGATGATAGTCTGGAACAGCACATTGGCCTATTCTAATTGCGAGAAAGTAACGACAACGGGAACACATAAGGCTTCTTTCTTTATAGGAAAATTGAGGGAATATAAAAAACACGGGAAAAACCACAGGGCGCTGTAACTAAAGTCTATATTAAACTCTTACGAAATAATCGATTAACATGAGAATCATTCGCAAAGTTCCGTTTTGATTACAATATTTAAACTATTCACATGACCTCAAATCACGGAGACGCAAAATTTGTTGTACCTATTTAGTATGTTTTATAAAAAAAAAATATACAGGTTTCATAATATGTCTACACATGAGCAATGAATTAATAATTTATAACTAAAGCTAATGTTTACATATGTAACGATGATATTTGTATAAATACCTATTTGAGTGGTACCTAATTGTCTGCCGAGTCGGCCATGTCCTGTTCGCTTGTTATATTATTCAACTGGCATTATACAAAATATCTAATTAATTATAATAACCGGAAAATAAACGATCAAACTCTCAAAATTATTTTATAGGGTATAGATATAAATAGCCAATTAAGTTTACTTGAGATTGTTATCTAAATCCGTATTGCTTGATGGAGCAAATTGCACAATATCGTATTCAGAAAAACATAAAAAATATACAATAAAAAGGTATTTATTGTTTTTATTCACAACTTCCATAGTTTACTTATAGAAATTACACGCACAAGATCACTTTTCGTTTGAGGCTGCCAAAACTTCTAAAGGCGATGATGGCCCAGAGCGACTATAATAGCTATGGAAAAAACTTTATTTTTTTGGGTTTTTGGGCGAGGCCAGTGGCTGAAAGGGATTTCTTCTTTGAAAGAAACCTGATTTCTGACGACTGAAAGTCAAGTAATGTAAATAGAAATAAAGTAGATAATACCTACTACGCGAGAGTTCCATGAAATAACTAACTTTTCTTTTTACATATTTATAAAAAAAGAAACAATAGTACATTGTTCACCGAGAGGAGAAAGTGACCGATTACCGTCGAGGGTGTCGTTTAAAACACCCGAGATCGGGAATCGCACTTTCTCTCGAGTGATACATAGTGCTTTATACTACACCTACGAGGAAAATAAATTTATTTAGTTTTCTACGAAAACTGAATCCTCAAACAACACACAAATTGAAAATGGCGCCAATGGCGTCTGCAATTTTCACATGTTCTTTTTTCAAATTGTTTGACACCATCCAACACACAGCTAGTGGTCAGTGTCATTTTGCGAACTTGGAGATAAAAACTCACTGTAAAAACTTTTTGGCTTTTGATATTTAGGTTACCAGCGCATAGTCTTACCCAAAATTAAAAAAGAAAAACCACGTAAGAAATGGATTTTCGTACACTTTTCTCTCCCGCTCAGGTGCGTTTTCTTGCCGCATATTTGTTCGATATGCAATGACGTACTTTCTACCGTAAATTTGATAAAGTATCAAGGTACTTTCCGAGCAGGTGTAGTATAAAACAACATTCTGGCCTCCCAATGTAGTAGAACCTACATTCTACAGTAAATCTACAGCAGAGTCTACATTCACCAGTAGTCAGCAACTAGTAGGCCGATGATAATGATGATGTAAAACAGCTGTTACTTTATTATAGGCTAACTCCGTGCATAAATGTGTATGAATACAATTTACCTTGCTGATTAGAATAAGGCTGACATTGAACGGGGTCGGGTCAGCTGACTTGCGACGCGATGACAGTGGATATTAATTGTAACACTCAATTTAATCATGTTATTAATGATAAGACCATGGGACATTATTAGAAAAATGTTTAAAGATTGCCGATAGATGCCGAATCGACTGTTACTGCCGTATGTCAAGCAATTACTCAAGGATTTTTAGACTCTTTTGTACAATTTTTGAAGTTTAGAAGTTTTTTTTAGTGTTAAAAGTAAATACATTTTTGACATTTCTAACGTTAAAATAATTCTAAGAGTAAACATTTGTGAACAAGTCAAGGTTAATATGGCACTCAAATACACTTCAATTTTATTTATTTTTATATAGATTTAAGCTATCCATTTTTCAAAGCCACTATCGAGCACCATACACTTTATGATGTCCGATAAATAGACAAATAGATAGATTAACTCTTTATTGCAATTGCACTTCACAAGTAAACAAAGTTACAAAAATATACAAAAACTGAAAACAAAAAAAATTAAGTAATAATTGGCGACCTTATCGCTAAAAGCGATAATCTCTTCCAGGCAACCGCTGGATGGAAAAGGAGAAAAGAAGAATGAGAAGACGGGGAAGTACAAACAAGTGAAAGATATTTAGAAGTCTGTAAATATGAAAATTTACTTTTAAGTATACTAATATGATATGAATACACTACAATACTACACCTACATATTGATAACAGTACATCCAAACACATAAATACGAATTAATATAAACTAATATATAAATATCATGTTTTACTTATTACAGGAGATATAATATGAAATTGACAAAAATTTAGGATTTACGATAATTTACGATAGTACGTATAGACATACTTTTTATGGCATACAGAATGAGCAGAATCCCTCAAATTGGAATATATGCTCAGAATGCACCCTTCTATCGATCCTTTATAGTCCCCAAACTACATAATTTAACGTTTTTTTATTCCATTTTTTTGCTTAAATGCATTGGGCTATTAGGTATTTTCGATTTAGAGAAGATTGGAAAAGTGTTGCTCTCGATCGGGATAAGTAGAGGGGGGGGGGGGGGGGGGAGAGGCCTTTGCTCTACAATGAGATAACATATTTATGCTAAGATAATAAATAGTAAATATTGTCGATTATATGTCTAGAGCTATTTAATAGATTAACCTTGCGAATGATTGATTGCTTCCTTTCTTGCTAGCTTGCCTGCTTACTTGCTAGTTCGCTCGCTTGCTTACTGGCGTTTGAAAATACCTCATTGAGAAAGCGGTCGGGAATCGTTCAGCCAATATGTAAATATATATAAGTACTTATATATAATAAAACCTCTCTATTTTAGGTACATATAGATTGTGCCACTACTTATTGAGGTACTTTCTGCAACAAAGCTAACAGTATCTTACCTGTATTTATCATTTGTAAATTATTGTGTATACATGGACGAAAAAAAAAAACGTCCTTGTGTGTATATCACA
Source organism: Ectropis crepuscularia (assembly GCA_963693475.1). NCBI lineage: Eukaryota > Metazoa > Arthropoda > Insecta > Lepidoptera > Geometridae > Ectropis > Ectropis crepuscularia. The sequence goes on along the minus strand of OY856344.1, from coordinate 6,756,777 downwards.
AAAAGCTTTCTACCTAAAAACCCCGTCAAAGCTAATTAGTAAGTAAGTAAATAAAACGGCGTCTAAGTTTATTTCATGACTGTATTTTTGTAAAACATTATTTTGGGGCCCGGTGTCTTATGTGTTAACCCCAGAAGTAATATGCTACTGAACTTGAGGCTAATAAAGACCATCTGAGGCCAATTGCCATTCACTCATAAAAACATTATTTATTAGTCTTAAGCAATGGGCGGGGGGATGATCAATCAACATGTTGATTGATAATTTCCCTATTCCCAGTATCTGTCCGATACTGGGTTTGGCAAATGGTTTCGGGAGTAGCGCAGGTCGCAGTGATCCCCTAAACAAGGCCAGTGGACTATCCTTCACGAGGTTGCCGCCTGTTTTTGACCAATTACCCTATGTAATTGGTATAACAAAAACCTCTGGCCGAACCACATTCCTATCCCAATGCCCTCTCCTTATTCCAAGTTCTCCCTCCCCCCCCCCCTCCCCCCCAAATAGCAAACCAAGCATCTGCAATCCTCGTCCTACTCTCTTCCTCAACCCTTTCACAACTCCTTCCCCTTCTGTTCTCCTTTTTTACCCTCCTTAAACCTTGCAGAGCCGCCGAACCGTGGCGACGTATAACCACTTCTTGGCCCGCAAGGCCCTGGGGCACCAAATATCCCCAAAAAGTCTGCACCACACCTACCATGGGCGGGTAGTGTGTGAGTTCCTACACCAGCTCAACAACCCTACGATGTCCGCACAATTAAAATTGACACTACCCCAGGAGGGTACCACTAGCTCACCAGCTAGTGGAGAATCCCTCACTGAGCCTAGCTCAGTCTGCCCCTCGTATTCTGGGGGGGGGCAAATTGTGCACACAACCAGGCGCTAGCCTGGATTTGACTGGCCTCCTAAAGGCCATGCCACACACCACACACACAACCACCTTTGAGTCGCAGTGGACTGTAACTGCTCACGGGCGCCCTTGCAAAAGGGAGAACATGCACTCAAAGGCTGACACCAAACAAACAGGGCCGAGGGGCAAATCACAACGCAGACGCCAAAACAGGCGTGCGAAAGCTCTTCGGTCTAAAACACCAAACACGGGTATAGGCACTGTAGCAGCGGAAACGCAGCACACGCCAGTACCTTCCACCTCCACAGAGGTGGCACAACCACCAGCACCACCACCACCACCACCACCCAGCCAGCTGAAGAAGCAACGGGGCTCGAAGGACTCTCGTGGTAGACGGCCCGCTGCGACGGCTCCCGTTCCAGAAAAGGAACATCCCGGGAAAGGGAATTGGCCGGACAAAAGAGCTTCCTCGAAGCGCGCTCGTCTGGACGAGACCCAATCTCCTAGGGGGGGAGCCAAGCGTGCGAAGACCGAGCCCAAAACCAAACGGCCGGTGAGCTACGCAGACGCGGCTCTATCGCACCTTAGGGTAGCGATCACCACCGTCCCGCTGAGAGACCTGTCGCAGACCCAGGCAGAAACGGTTCGGGAGGCTGTCGATGACAGAATCCTAGAAGCCGTGCTGTCCCCAGCCTCTTCGAGTGCGCTCGCACCATCATTCCGCGGACGACCCTTCCTTTTGGACGGGGCTTTAGCGATGTGGTGCGAAGACGCGAGTGCGCTAAGCTGGCTGCAGGAGGCAGTCAAACACATTAAGTCACCCATACCCAACACCACTCTCGCAGTCATCAAACAATCGGAGATGAAGAAGAGGCTCAAAGCAGGGCTTCTGATTCATACCCGTATCACAGACTCTACCACACTGCACCGAGTCCTTTGTGCCCAAAACCCATGGTACAAGGTAGACTCATGGCAGTGTTATGACATGACGGTAGACGAGAAACCTCAGGATACCACGGGTTCCAAGGAAAAGGTGGTGCACCTTATCCTAGGAATACCGGAAGATCAAAAACAGGGTATCCTTGATAGAGACCGCCGGGTGGCCCACATGTCGGGAAGTGGGTACATTCGCTTCTTCTCCCCAGAAGAAGCAACAACGGCCGGGAAAAAACCCGAAACTACAACCACAGCGTGTGAGACTGTGGCAAAGGAGTCTTCAACTCCGGAGCCATCCGCCTCTGCTCCCCAGCGAAGGGAGAGCGAGGAGGAAGCAGTCTCACCGCTGCAAATTGAGGGGTGCTCCAGCGACGAAGATGACGTCCTGCGCAGTCCCTAGCCCCCTCAATTTTATCCAAACCAACCTCCAGCACAAGCAAATAGCGGCGGCCACGCTACGCAGAGTGCTGGAGACAAATAACAAGACCGTCGCTATGATTCAGGAACCCTGGATCAGAAATAACAGAATCTGCGGTCTAAATAACATCGGCGGTAAGTTAATGGTCGACACTACTGTTGATAACCCAAGAACCTGCATTTTTATGCCTAAATCTATAAATACCACTTTGCTTAACCAATTCTGTTCTAGAGACCTAACCGCAGTGAAACTCATTACGGAAAAACAAACTGTCCTAGTCCTAGCATCAGTATACCTGCCGGGCGAGGGAGAAATTCCTTCAAGAGAACTGGCGGAACTGGTGCAGCACTGCGAGGCACATAACTGCGAGCTGATTTTATCGGCGGACTGCAACGCTCATCATTCTCTGTGGGGAAGTAAGAATACCAACAAGAGGGGTGAGTCTTTAGCCGAATACTTATTTCAAACTAATCTAAACATTATGAACAGAGGTACGGAACCTACATTTGTAAGTTCCAGGTACCAAACTATCATAGACATTACCTTGGCAACCAACGCGGTGGCTAGTCAAATCGAGGGATGGCACGTATCAGACGAGCCATCATTCGCAGATCACCGCCGCGTTTGTTTCCAACTACAATATAAATCAACAAGCCCTGTCCCATATCGTAACCCCCGTAAGACTGATATAACAAGGTACACAAAACTACTAAACCAAGCACTAGGTGACATACATTTAACTGACACAACACTTAGTACAGACAATATAGAATCAAACGTACAGCTTCTCACTGCAACTTTCATAAACAGCTATGAATTGGCATGTCCTGCTGTTAAACCAAATGACGTAGGAAATAGATCTTGGTGGGGGCCAGAACTTGAAAGACTACGTCAAGGACTTCGAACACTCTATAACCGGGCAAAAAATACCAGGACTAATGAGGACTGGGATAAATACAAACAAGCACAAAAACACTACAAGAGGCGAATCAGATTCAGAAGAACAGAATCCTGGCACAACTTCTGTAGTAGCATAAACTCAACAAACCAAGCCGGAAGAATAAAGAAAATCCTAGCTAAAGGGGAGCCAAATCTTCTGGGATCCCTAAAAAAGGAAGACGGCACTTATACAAACACAGACAATGAAACCAATGCAGTACTCCTGGAAACCCACTTCCCTGGATGTCAAATCATAGGAGATCAGGAGTGGCCAGAAGAACACTGCAGCACACCAACTGCCCCAGAGTGGGAAGTGGCAAACAAGATAGTAACTGCAGACAGAATAGAATGGGCACTGAAAAGTTTCAAACCCTTCAAATCTGCAGGTCTGGATGGCATATTCCCAGCATTACTACAATGGCAACCAAAGCAAGCTATAAAGCACTTACTACCAATATATAGAGCCTGTATAGCCTTCAAATATATACCAAAAAAGTGGAGAGAGGCGAAGGTAGTATTCTTACCAAAACCCGGTAAGGAGGACTACACACACGCTAAATCGTTTAGGCCCATCAGTCTAACCTCATTCCTTTTAAAAACACTAGAAAGATTAGTGGACCGATACCTAAGAGACGGCGCACTAAAGCACAAACAACTGCATCCTCAGCAGCACGCTTACAGGAAAGGCAGATCCACAGAGTCGGCACTACACATGGTAGTACATAAGATAGAATCGGCTACCGCAAACAAGCTTTCAACACTTGCCGCCTTTATAGATATAGAAGGGGCTTTTGATAAAACCATGCATAACAGCATTAACCACGCCCTCCGAAGACACAAAGTGGAACCAGTGATTAGGAACTGGATTACCGAACTGGTCAGCAAGAGGGCGGTTCAGATAGTGATGAATACTACTACAAGAGCAAGAGTAGTTAAGGGATGCCCCCAGGGGGGTGTCCTATCACCACTATTATGGAACATAGTGGTGGACAGCCTTCTTAAGGCACTCAATGAGAAAGGGTACACTACTATTGGTTATGCAGATGACATTACAATACTGATAAGCGGGAGCGAGGAAAACATGTTATGTAAAGTTATGCGTTCAGCGCTTCAGATTGTAGAAAAATGGTGTGACGAGCATCAACTGTCAGTAAATCCAATAAAAACAGAACTTATTCTTTTCACCAACAAAAGGAAGTTACCAAAACTACAACTACCAAAACTATTTAACACCAAACTCTCCCTATCATCTGAAGTGAAATATCTGGGCGTCACTCTTGACAACAAATTAAACTGGGCGAGCCATATAGACACAAAAATAAAGAGGGCCTGCATGACTTTTTGGCAATGCCGGAGACTTGTTGGAAAGAAATGGGGTCTCAATCCAAAAATCACACTGTGGTTATACACATCAGTTATCAGGCCCTCTCTGACCTACGGATCGGTTGTGTGGTGGCCCAGAACACAACTGACCACAGCAAAAGATAAACTCCAGAGTCTACAACGCTTAGCAAGTGTAACAGCCACTGGATGTATGAAAACCACACCATCAGCCGCATTAGAGTATCTCTTAAACCTGAGACCTCTACATTTAGTCATTCAGGAGGAGGCCACGGCAGCCGCCCTAAGACTAAGAGCAAACGGACTATGGAAACAGAACATTGAAACACGACACTCAAAAGTTCTACAACGGGTCATGGAAGACATACCGCTTCTTGAGGCACCCATGGATAGAACAATATGCCAACATGTCTTTGATCGTAGATACAATATCCAACTCAATGCAGAATCGAAAGATAGCTCTGGCAGCAGAGAAGTTAGGATATATACTGATGGCTCCAAAACCGCATGCGGTACAGGAGCTGGTGTCTTCTCAAATGACTTAAACATAAGGATGTCAAACACCTTAAGCAACTTAAACACAATATTTCAAGCTGAATGTATCGGCATCACCAGGGCAGCACAGGCAGTTGCAGCCAGAGATGTTGGAGACCTAAATATCAAAATTGTCTCCGACAGCGCCTCCGTGCTTCAAGCCCTTAAAAACAATACTATAACCTCTGTCCTTATACTGGAATGCCACAATGCACTCCAATCCATAGCGGGTGCGAACAAGGTAACCCTCCAATGGATTAAAGGACACAGCGACTCACTAGGTAATGACGCAGCAGATGAGCTGGCCAAAAGGGGAGCAAAGACAAAGGTACATGGACCGGAACCACTTATGCCTATACCCCAGGCTCAAATAAAAACATGGCTGCGTAGAAATACCGAAGAAGCCCATTTAACTGAATGGAATAAAAATGAAGGATGCAGGCAAACAAAGAATGCTATTCCGGAAGCATCTAAAAAGCTTGCCCGCAACCTCATCAGACTAAACAGGGACAAAATTCGCAAAGTTATAGGTACAATAACTGGTCACTGTCCCCTAAATAAGCACTTATATACCATAGGTGTAACAGACAGTCCTCTATGCAGAGGATGCATGGAGGAAGAAGAAACGCCACAGCATGTACTTGTGGAGTGCAGCAGTGTGGCAGATCAACGGGCAGAATTCCTCCAATCTCCATCGTCTGTTCCGGATGCCTGTCGCAACCTTAACAGGATGCTTGCCTTCTGGGACAGCCTGGGCTGGTTGGAGTAAAGGGAAGTATGAGACACGTACAATGGCCCAATAAAGAGGCTAGGTGCGGAAAAGGCCCCGCTAAACTAACTAACTAACTAGTCTTAAGCAACTTGGGAATGTTTGAATGGTTTATGTTTCTATACTGAACCACTGAGCAAGTAATCACTACGTTATATTATACTAAACAAAAGTCGCCTTTGGATATGGCTTCATTCTTAGAATTATAAGGTTTTAATTTCTAATCAAGACTACCGACGCCATCTATTCAAACTTTGCGGAATTAACTTCATATAGCAATACCAACGAAGCCTCCGTCACGATCGAAAGGTTGTACTTTTGTCGATGGATAGGTACCAATACATTTTAGTTCCATCATTCTTGTAAAAGTAGTTCTGTTAATTAACAAGGTCTCAAGAAATGTACAATTGTGAAATAACTTGTCGTTTGTAAGAGTAATATACTTACTTAATGATTTAAATACTTACCAAAATGTTTTTTTTCGTTAAGTTACTACTGCTAAGTTATCACTTACTTTCAAAATTTTAAAGTATTAAATCGTAAAACTTCCCATAGATGGCATATTAGAACGATGATAAAACAGCGCTGATTTTCTGCGCTTAATTTTAATGGCATCGTCGAAAATGTTGTGTGTCTATTTCGATTTATTAATGAATTGAATGATACTTTAAAAGTGTATGTTGTTTAAGTGTAATTTGTGTAAGGGAAACGTGTTGAAATGTTTGTAGGTTAGGAAATGAAGGCTGTGTCAAAGATGGCGGCGGCTGCGTCGGTGCAGTAGCGCAAGCCGTAGCGGCGCGCGGACACGCAAGCCAGGTAGGTTAACATTCACGCTCTGTCGCATTTGGTCGTCCCGTGCGCATCGCCTCGCCATCACAACGTCCGCGGTCGAAATGTATGCGCACCATCGGTGATCGTGTGTAGTGATCCTTATCTAGTGATAGTTCGCACACAGTGCCTGTGTTTGTGATATGTGGAGGATCAACTCCGGACTCGCAGCGAGCGCCTGAGCAGCGGATCTTAACGGTAAATTTCATCAGACGTGACGATATGACCTGCCTCTGTTTACTCGTCAGGTGATGCTGTGATACACGTAAACTCGATATTCAAACTAACTCTGAATAATTCGTCGGTTATTCTGAAGACGATTGATATCTAAGCGGCTTGTCCCACATTCTGATCGTAAACTGGTCGGTTTTCTTCCACGTAGCCCGTAGCGGTGTTTACTCGTGAATTATGACACCTATATCCGTTTTCTGTCCGTGCTCTGTGCTAAAAACCTATACAATACAACTAAAAATACTATCTCTATGAAAGTTGTTCTAATGTTGTATTACCTATTAATTAATTTTACCGTTGGAGATGAACGAGGGAAAACTATTTAGGGTAAAATTAACTTCGATTTGCAATTGATTACACGTTTGATCGTTTAGGAATCTTATTGGATCTTAATTGGCACCTCGGCGGGATAGTTTGCGGTCATGATTGTTAACGTTAACGAGAGATAGTGTATTTACCGTTATTGTAAATACAGCTAGATAATCATAGCTTAAAGTAGTTGTATTTAGGTCTGTTAATAACTATGAGTTGTCCTAATTATGTTTAACTATTAGGTTACTAACTTTACTATCTAATAATAACTTATCCTACTTTTTTCTAAGAGAAACCATTAGAAATAACAAAAGTTACTGTTATTTTAGAGTGTTTCTCGTATGTAATTTGATACGAGAAATTTTCGCATCGAAATAAATAATGATATTAATTAAATAAATAACAGAATTATGATTAACCACTACCTACTACTCTTACATATTCTGCGTGACCAGTTGTATATCTTACTTTCATATAATAGGTACTTCACTATGTTTTATTACATAGAAACACCCAGACACAGTGCCAATGTTTGAATTCATCACACAAATTTAATGTTTGCACTGGGTGGGAATCGAACCCACGACTCTCGGCTTCGCAGGCAGAGTTACTACCCACTAAGCCACGAGGCCAGTCACCTATATAGAAACAATTTAATTTGTATTAAAAAGCGGAAAAAATAGATGTTTCGTTATGTCGATATTATCGCATGATTATTATTAGTGTTGTGTAAGGCATCAACGCCTCACACAACACTAATATTCAGAATGGCTAAACGGATCGTATGATTCCAGACTACAAATTTCATAGTATGGAATGGCACTAGATTTCATATCAACCAGACTAAATTCACAAATTGTACACCGATCAAGCCTTGAGCAACCATTTATGACTTAACTTATGAACTGATAGAAAACGTGCTTCCTGTCTCGCTAAATTTAACAATATCGGGAAATTTAACAAACCGAAATTCAAACAATATTGTATTACAATAACATCACGTTGTCACAGCAACCGTACTACATGGCCGCATCTTACAACAATGGCGTACGAGTTCTCATAGAAAGTTGTAAACAATGCAGACTACTGTAAGAAACTAGAATGTTTGTTGCAATAATGAGTCTCGTCTCCTTGGCCTTAGTGATTATCGTATCACTCGCCTTAGGAAATGCTACAATATTATGTTTTCTCTTACGTAATCTGTTTTTATCTACGACAAATTCAAAATGACACTACAAAACTGTTACACCGTACCGTCAAAATCTACTAAGAAAGATTGTGATAAAAGCCTCTGGAGGTGGAAAATTGTAAATCATTTTAGAAGTTCAATTCTGCCAGATGAAATTAAACCTTACCGCTGGGAAATAGCAACTATAATAACTACCAGTTACTATGGGAATATATTCTTTTCAAATATGAATATTTACACGGATTAAGTTTCCAGATGATTTTGCTCGGAATAATCATTATTGTTTATAGTATTAATATTTCGTAACATTCCTATGATAAAATGTTTTGTTCTGTGTCTCGATTTGGTTCAATGACATCAAGTTGACAAGCGACGCTCACTTAAACCGAAAAGACACTATCAAAACATTAAAAAATGTTTTGTTTGCATTACAGAAAACTTCATATTGTGGGTTTTATCGGAATCTTATACCTTTAACAAGCAATTCTTGTATATACCTATATATATAAATAGAATGGGAATCTCGGAAACGGCTCGAACGATTTTGATGAAATTATATATGCAGGGGGGTTCGGGGACGATAAATCGATCTAACTAGGTTTCATTAAAAAAAACGCATATTATGCGCGTTTTTAGACAATGAAAAACTATCACATTAGACATTAGAATGCGAAGGTAAATTTCGCCGCGTGGCGCGGCAGCAAAATAGCTCAGACGGGAAGTCAGGCGGTCACGAGTTAGTAGCTCCGGGTTCGAATCCAGATTCCAGATGGATTCTCTTTTTTCCTTTTTTTTAAGAAAATCTATTACTTGGAGCCTTTTGTCTGTAGGTATCTAAGTAGTTTTAGTATTTAAACCGAGCAAAGCTCTGTCACCCAGGTACTAAAATCTAAAACAAGAAAATATTTTTTAAAGTGACAGACTTTGTAGCTTGAACATTATTTCGCTGTCTCTGTAATTTTCAGCTTTGCTTTTGTCAAACATTATTTCTGCCATCAGTTCTCTGAATTGAGGTGCGAGATGCGAGTCTAAAAAAAGCTCAAAAACACACCTCAATTCTAAAAAAATGCTCCACTCTATACACGTCACTCCGACGTTCGTTTCCGGCGTCTCCATCCGCGAGATCTTCTCTTGCTTGCTGCGGAGGCGAGTGACGAGGATAGAATTGATGCCTTTCAGAGTGATGGTAGACGAGGGCACCACAAAACTCTGACGCAGCCACCACCAGGGTCAGACTGGGCTGAAAGAGTGGTGGCGATCACAAGTAAGCAAGAGTGAATCGGTTTCTTCTAGGTAAGCACGCTCCATCGTCGCATCATCGCTTAACATCAGGCGAGATGGCGGTCAAGTGTAAAACGATAAAAGTAAAAAAAAAAGCCCGGGGCCCCAGACCTTATCCTACGGTTGGGGGTCCGCGCAGGTTGGGGCCCGGCTGGCAATTGCCACCTCGAATCCGATCAGCCCGACGTTAGTCATCACCAAGGAACTGAAAGAGGCCTGACTGACCCAGACTCTTTACTCACCTGGAGCAGTGTCCCAAGGACGACGATAATGGGGAAGGTGTCAGTAATTTGCTATTTACCTAAAAAAAGAAGATCAATGTAGTAGTACAGGTTTGACATGCATGCTTGATAATATTTATTTTATGACGTGTTAATGATATCTAAAACAGCTCTTTTCCATCCTCAACTACGACTAAAATTTCCATAGGTCTTGTGTTGCATAAACTGCAAGCTTTAGGCTTAAAACATTATCGCAGTTGTTATTATATTATACTAGCTGTTACCCGCGACTTCGTCCGCGCGAAATAAATACTAAGGTAACTCAGGCAGTGCATATTTTTACACCCAGACACATTTACGGTCACTAAAAACAGCTTACCTATATAATAAAACAATTTCATCAAAATCGGTTCAGTTGTTTAGGTGTGTAAGCGTGAGACATTCGTCCCCCATTTTAACTCCAATTTCATCACCATACAGTTCGAAATTACAAAATTGCTAGAATAAAAATTTATTGGCTTCGTGCCAAGTGCCTATAAGTATACAGAGTTTCATGGTTTTATCTTCAACGATTGGAAGCTTCCATGTATACTTTCGTCATACCATTTCAATCCCAATTTCATCCCTATACAGTTCGAAATTACAAAATTGCTAGAACAAATATTTATTTGCTGCGTGTCAAGTGTCTATATTCAGAGTTTCACAGTTTTATCTTCAACGGTTGGGATCTTCCATGTTGACATTCATCCCCCATTTCAACCCCAATTTCACCCCCATACAGTTCGAAATTACAAAATTGCTAGAACAAATATTCGTTTGCTTCGTGTCAAGTGCCTATATTCAGAGTTTCATGGTTTTATCTTCAACGGTTGGGAACTTCCATATTTACATTCATCCCCTTTTTCAAATCCAATTTCACCCCCGTACAGTTCGAAATTACAAAATTAATAGAACAAACATTTAACTGCTTCGTGTCAAGGGTCTAGATACAAAATTTGATAACTTTGAAAATCACGAATTTTCATACAACCGTTCATCCCTTGTTTCACCCTCTTAGGGGTTGAATTTCGCAAAGACCCGTCTTAGCGAGTGCCTACGTGCTAAAAGGGACTTCCATGCAAAATTTCAGATTCCTAGCATTTGTAGTTTCTGAAATTCCTGGATGAGTGACCTTTCGCTTTTATATAAATAGATTTCTAAAATAGAAACATTGATTTAAATTTTATCGATTCGAAATATACGAATATTCTATCCTATGTAGAATATGTTACACAATATTTAATCACGGTTTATATTATTATTTACTTATCTGGAAGTTTCGGCAGCGTTGCAACGGCCGTAGTCACGAGGAGTCTTCTCGTCTCATCTCGTAGATCGTGATAAAGTCATCTATATTATTTTCAATATAAGATCAAATTGCGAAAGTTTAAATCATTACGAGTAAGTAATAGTAGCGCCCAGCGGTTTCACCCGCTTAGTTTCCAATCCCATTATTTTTTCGGGATAAAAAGTAGCCCATGTTTTATTCCAGAATATTATCTATCTATGTATTAAATGGCATCCCAATCCCTGCACTAGTTTTTACTGGAAAGAGTAACAAACATCCATCCATCCATAATCACACTTTCTCGTTTATAATTTTCGTTAGGATCTTAATTTGACCATGTTTAGTTTCCTCATTTAAACTGAAAGACACTTACATGTAACTATCTATATACACAAGTTGAAAAAAAAATGACGGCTGTAAAATCATGTTTTGATAACACGAAAGACACGCAACGCTGTAATGCGATATACGTTTTGCACCTGTTATGTAAACAATGTTAACAGAACATTAGCTCACGATGTCCCTAATGATTGACATTGTCGATGTGATAATGGTGGAAGTGCACGAATGTCGCAATTTCCATGTACATTCTAATCAAATTTAGTGCAATTGTATTCCTGAAAGCTATTACACCATTTTATAAAATATAGTTATGGAAACTAACGAAATGATCGATTGTAATATTTTCCTTAGTGACATAGAATGACGAATGACGATACTGATATTTAGTACCGAAAAGTAGAGAAGACATTTTTTTTATCAAAAACGTGCTTGGATTTTCTCACTCCGATTTTAGTGTATGATATAGTTTGATAATTTAACAGAAGGAGCATCATTATTGTGGACATGAGAAGTCTAAGAAATATGCACTCACTTTATCCTCTAAAGAAGATACATGGATGTATAAGGAAAAGAGTAATGAATGTACGTATCTTACATTGTTAAACAAAGTATGATGACAAAAGTTGACCATACGATTATAAGTCAATGGTACTACTGACATTAAGGCGTATATTTAGATAGGTTTAGATTATAACTTTACTCAGAATGACTCAAAGAATAGTAACAGCTAGATGCACTAAACAGAAGAAGTGTTGAAAAAAGAACAATATTACCACGTGATTACAACGTTATTACAACGTGAATTAAAAATATAGAAGTAGATGAAATCAATGCTGATATCGATAAGGAAAGAAATGGCATTGACTTCTGCGCACAGAATACAACGTTATTTTCATCTTCTTCTTGATCGCATCCTCATTACTGAGGGTCGTGACTACCATCGACGTCCTTAAACCACCTTTCTCCAAGCACTCCTGTCTTGGGCCATCCGTAAGCAAGTTTGGATGTTTGTCCTTGCTGAGGCCTTGATGGTGTCTATCCACCGGTATGGCGATTTGCCTCTACCTCCCTTCCCTTCAACGTTATTTTAGTAAATGTATTTTTTTTTATCAAAAACATAAAAAAGTCCGCTACTTTTGCACTATACATTACTCAGCCTAGTGTCAAGGATCCCCCACAAAATTATTGATCTGAAACTACTTCCGAGCTGAGCTTAATGTCAAAATTTTGAGTAAAGTGTTAGAAATTTTCGACTTTTGTTACGTTCAACGTCAAACTCGTGATCAAGTACCGTTTTGGCATAGATAGGTGTTAGAGGTTAATCACTTTCATATGCAATTCATCAAAACGGTTAAATTTCTTTTCAGCCAATTGATTTTCGAATGGTTGTAATATTTAATTGCTTTGTCGCATAAGTTATCAAATTAACCGAAACGAGTAGAATTCCCTTCAAATTAAAAATAGCTAATAAAATGTATGATTACAAAATTTTAAGATATACTTACTAAAATGTTGTGTAAAAGCCTTTGATACTATCTTTAAAATATCGACATTTTCAATACCTACATATTGGCCATTGAATGGAGCCGGCGCGGCGTCAACGCTATTTATAGACTTTTGGCATTTGAAATTTAGCTAAATCCTTAGGTATAGCGTGCCTATAAAAAGATACGTAAGTGTTATAAAATTGTAATCAATACTCACGAAATATTGTTTGTTTAAGTTCGTTTTTTGACTTTTGGATCTCTAGGCTCTGCAATTTCTCTGGTAACACTAGACCAAACCAGCGTGGTAACCCTATCAGGGTATAGGACTGGGTCAAAAATACACCATTCTAATTAGCCCGTTAGGTTGATCATGGAAAAATATGGGATACTTATTGTTTTTTTTCAAAATACTAAAAACAGACAGACATATAGAACATCAAACTTATAGAGTGGGGGGTCGCGACGTCACTCGTGGGTAAAAATCGTACCCACGAGTAACGTCACGCGAAACTTCGAAGAACTGTATCTTCGTCATTTTTTGTTTGTGAAACGAAAGAAGAAATACGTGTTTAATAATATTTTCTAGCAACTGACGGATTTATTTGTTTTTTGAGGACTGTACCCTATTATGATAATATTATTAGCAGTGCCTCGCCGTTTCACCCGCGTAGATCTTTAAATCGGAATACAGTGATGTTTGCACATTACCGTTTGGCGGTAGAATTTCTTGGAACACTCAGGTTGCCACACAATGTCTCTTCCCTCTTAAGTGGTGAACATAGTCGTATATGTGCACTTGGAAACAACAGATTATTTGCTAGAACCAATAAATATGTTATCACCTGTATTTTGTTTGCCGTGTATTTCACTATAGTATTATTTTTAATACTGGGATGTGAGTCTAAATATGTGTCATATAAAAGAACAAGTATCTGATTATTTAAAGGAATGGGTATGACTGATAAAATTTAGTGTAGAGGGCGCCGGTGGGATACCATTCACTTCTACCCGCCATCTCAAAAGAGGGGTTGGCGCTATAAGTAGATGGAGCTAAGCCGTTGAAGAGCATTCCTTTGTGAAATATTATATGGGAAAGATCGAACAGATGTCAATATAAATTCATACATTTATTCAATTGGTTTACTTTTACTCAATTGATAAGAAATAGTATTTCCGCATTAACTGTTTTCCCAATAATACGAAATTTCATGTTACCCAGTTAAGTTTCAAATGAAACAAAAGCAATAAATAGGTGAGTCGCGTGTTTTAGTGCTTATTGCACATGTACGAGGAAAACGATAAACAGTATCTGTGTTGCCAAACGTGCCGATATTGAGTACATACGCTTAGACACGGTTGTGAAATGGACCCAAATGAACAAACAATTCGGGTTTGAATTCATTAAATGAAATAAAGGCACTGTATATTTTGGAAGCTGAAAAACGGTGGCTTGAACATATGGTTCTATTTAAATTGAAAGCAGTTACTGCGGTAAAATAAAACGAGGGCAGGAGTAAACGTAGTGAACCGTAGACAGAACGTTTAATTTTACAATCGTGAGGGCGTAGGTTCGAATTCCGCTTGCACCACGTGAGTATATTTCAAAGTGTAGATATGTAAACACAATGGCCCAATAAAGAGGCTAGGTACGGAAAAGGCCCCGCTAAACTAACTATGTATGTGTTTGTGACTACGGGTTTTAACCGAAGCCGAAGTAATCAAAGAAAGACTTGATTCGCGGCAAATATGATGTCCTCCAACTAGGTGGTGAATTATAATGATACTAGTTAGTAGTGCCCCGTGGTTTCACCGTGATGGAACGTGGACTTTTTTTCGCGGTAAAATTACTGGCATGGCAACTACGAGGGTAAACCGCAGGGCACTGCTAGTGCTGTGATAAACCTCAGTTTTCCAAAACACTCTAAGGCACATTTTCGACGTCACACGTCACAGATGCCGAAAATTTATGTACTAATCTGACTTAGGTATTTTCAAGATGTGAATGGACTAGTCAAAGATAATTCTCAGTGGCACCAATGTTTATTTTGTGAAATTTCTCTAACGAAATAAAACATCACATCTCTTATGCTGCAACGAAGAGCTATCATTGACAGTATGTATATTTTCATTGAAACCGTCTGTTTTCAAGAATAAAATAATATAACAGATGGTTTTTACCTTGCGTAAGTTTACTTGTTCAGAAAATGGCGGTAATATACAGTATTTAATTAAATGTTATCAAAAATAGGTTGAAATCAATTACCACTGTCACGCGCTACAATAGACATCAACGCGCAATTGGTTTAAACTCCACAGATAGTCTAAAATTATAATATTGGACTATATACGTAATCTAAATACTTAATGCTTGCTAATTATGCTTGTAAAATTGTTACAAGTGTTTTTAATTAGTCTAGCCCCCATTACCAAAACTAGATTACTATGAGAATAATACAATACTCTACGTATATTTAACTACTTACACCGAACACACCTGAATTATCCATAGGCTAATGAAGATCTAAAGATAATCCAGATGATCTAGCTCATTATTAGTGGGAAGCGTGCCCAGCTTGTTGGTGGCATTACCACGCTGAATGGCAACGTAACTAGTTGATTAACCGAGGTTAGGGAGTAAAAGCCTACTTACGTTCTCACTGCTGTGACTCGGGGCCTACTCTTATAAAAGGAGAGAGTAAAAAAGTCATAATCCCCTACTCTAGCTAATTGCAGATGACACATGTCCACGAAGTATGCTTTTCTTCGTACAAGACGTTTCCTAATAAAGTTTTCCTTCACCGTTAAAGCTAGTGGCGATGACAAAATTGTAAATCTTTTCTTGGAAAAATATTGAGGAGGTGTAGACGAGGTTCGAATCTACTCAAATGTATTAATTCTGTATTACTGGATGGTGTATAATACCCATTTAAGCATAAAATGATGTACCTAATTATACTCACGTAACGTTAGAGTTACGAATAGGTGTAAAAATAAACATGAAATACTACGTATAAGGCTCGTTTTCACAATTCAATGCAAGTTACCTAGCCTAGTTTAATGCAAGCTGAGCTTACTTTAGTTTTTGACTAAAGTTTCGAAAACCTTTATTGAAATTTACCATTAGAGTAAAAGCCAATGGTAATAAATAATTAGCCTAATCATTTCCATATGGAAGGATACTCTGTATTGCAGGCGGGGCTCAAACCTACAAATTCACAATAGGGTACCGGGCTGAGTCAAAAATACACTATTCTAATTAGTCCGTCAGCTAGATCATGGAAAAATATGGGACACGTATTTTTTGTTTTTCAAAATATTAAAAATCGACAAAGATATAGAACATCAAACTTCGAGAGTGGGGGGTCGCGACGTCACTCGTGAGTAAAAATCGTAGGCACGAGTGACGTCATGCGAAACTTCTAAGGGCTGTCTGTATCTTCGTAATTTTTTGTTTGCGAAACATAAGAAAAAAATACGTGTACAATATTTTTTAGCAATCTAACTGACGGACTAATTAGTTTTTTTGAGGATTGTACCCTATTGCGAAAGTAGATAAATTCTTTTCTATGATTCTAGGTCATGTTTATTCACCAACCCACACCGGGCCAGGGTTTATCCAACATAATTGCCTTGGGCCCCGAATTTCAGCACTGGGAACATTTAGTGGGCTGCGTATGCTATATTCTCGTCACTAGATCACCACGGCTATTTGGATTATATTTTAGCTTTTGTTTTCATGCATTTGCTACTTTTACTTGATTTACTAATTTATGACGACGACGATGCTACTGAATACAAACAAAATTTATCTATCTCAATCAAATAATTAATTTTTCGATAACATATTATGACTAAAGTCTTTTACATTGAACAGAGAAAACGATCCTAAAACCACAGCTAAAACTGTGTCTTACAAACACGTATGATCTTCGTTCTTGTATGAAGTAATCGTGTCTTTAGAGTTTCATGAAGTATGTAAAATCCACTTATTTATAATATACACTCATTATATGTAGGTATGTACATACCTACTTATATTATTTATATACGTATGTACTTGTACATACCTACATGGCCTATAATGCCTACATACATGCCGTCGTACCTATACTAAAACAATTACCCAGGGCCTATGCGACTCAAAAACCGGTCAAATTTTTGAGTTAGGTAAGATAGATAGGTACAGTCCGCGAGGTATAAGCTGAGCTTTGCATTAGTGTGAGTGATCACCAAAAGTACAGTCAGACGCAGGACGCTGTGACCATGTTCTCTTAATAAGGTGTTTCTTCAAACCAGAAGTGCTGCCATCTGAATATGATTTTGATGAAGTGTGAGTGGTGTCAATATATGTTTCATCGGTATAAAAGATAGGCCTGCCCTGAATACGGTATTCGGAAATTTTAAGTAAATAAGTTATACGTAGGTGACGGATCTCATGCTTTTCCATTAATTTTTTCTGTTATTCTCTGCCCTTGACCATTTGAATCCTAAAAGAGATACTTCTTTTCGCAATGACCATATTGATCCTGGATAGTTAATGTCAGCTTGTTGTTTAAGAGTTTGTTGTCTGACTGTACTTTTGGTAATAGATGCGTATGCATGTGATCACTCACACTAATGCAAAGCTCAGCTTATACCTCGAGGACTGAAATTCTACGACATCTGTAACATTAAACGAACACAGACAACTTCGAGTTCTGTCATTTTTAGGGTTCCGTAAAACGTGAAAACGGAACCCTTATAGATTCGTCATGTCTGTCTGTCTGTCTGTCTGTCTGTCCGTCCGTATGTCACAGCCACTTTTTGCCAAAACTATGAGGACTTCACTGTTGAAACTTGGTATGTAGATGTATTCTGTGAACCGCATTAAGATTTTTACAAAAAAAATGAAATAAAAGAAAAATTAGGGTTGTCCCTCATACTAAGAACTGAAACTCAAAAATTTTTTTTTCATCAAACCTACACGTGTGTGGTGTCTATCGATAGATCTTTAAAAATGATGTTAAGGTTTCTAATATAGTTTTTGTCTACACTGAATAACTTGCGCGAGAGACACTTCCAAAGTGGTAAAATATGTGTCCCCCCCCTCTAACTTCTAAAGTAAGAGAATTAAAAATCTAAAAAAAATATATGATGTACATTACCATGTAAACTACCAACGAAAATTAGTTTGAACTCGATCTGATGAGTAGTTTTTTTTTAGTACGTCATAAATACACTATTATTAAAACTTCGATCAAAGTTACAACGAACTATGTATATTATGTTACTTGCTGCAACGGAATCCTTCATGGGCGAGTCCAACTCGCACTTGGCCACTTTATTATTATAGGGCTGTTGGACGTCTACATACCTATGTGTTGTTAAACTACTTGAATAGCCTGACATAGACGTCTATGTCAGGCTATTTAAGCAGTTTAAGAATACATTCGCGATCTAAATTATTTTTAATTATTTCTTTAATTTTAATTTTAATTAGTATAATAAATGTTTGCCAGTAGGTATCTGTATTTTTAGTTAAGTCTTCTAAACATTTTGCAATCATTAACAGTAGTTAAAATTCCTTTAAATCTGAACCGGAAATTGTAATGGTTGATTTATTTAAAAGTGTTATGTTCATTAACCGATACCGTAATCTAATTTAGCCTGTTTGCTATATAGTTTGTAGTGGTAGAATTCTTTGCAATTTCCTTACCATAAAGGTACCATACCTTTGCCAGTATATTGTTTTAGTTTAGTATTTACAAAAAAAAAAACGATTTTTTTATAAGGTAGAAAGATGGTTCCTGATGTATACCTAACGCCTATATACCTGATAGTAAGTTACCACCCAGAGATACTAGACAATTTAATTCTTTGCCTAGTAACTTCTCTGTACACATTCTCCTTCGAACAAAAACACGGCTATTGTTTGCTCATATCTGCTTCGCGATAGATTAACGGGTATAGGTGTGGTACTTACCACAGAAGAAATATGCATACCATAGATAAACTATGCAAATAATACTACAACTACCAAGTCTTAATGTTGTTACTTACATTCTGTGATGTATTTTTCCACGGTTTATAAAAATCATGTACCTTTTATGATGAAGGTTGGCAATTAAGAAGGTTTAATATAATATAGCACATAGCTACACAACAAATCAATAACGCGGCAACCTTGGAGTCGGTAAATAAACAACAAAGTTCAATAGTTTCAACTTCATTAATTATAAAATTAATTGTAGATACATGCAAATACAGGCATCTACATGAATACTCGTGGAAACTCGTTATGAATCCACCTGGCTATTGATAAAGCCAAGCCTTTTCTTTTGCTTACACTGTACCGCTTCGGCAGTAAAAGAACATCTTCAAATTATTATCTACCTTATTCTGATTGACTTAAGATCAAATTACATTCTGTACTAGTTAGTTGGCATATCCCAGGGAGCATGACAAGTAAAAATTAACGAGATAAAAAGCGCAGAAATAATTCTTATTCTGCGTCTCAACCCATGGATTGCTGTATTTGAACAATAATTATATTCGTCAAAGCATTCATTGTGAATGCCTCGAATCGTTATTACAAAATGAGCTCTTGGTATTAGGCATAAGGTTTGGAATAGCGTTATTGTATTTGAAGCGTCAAATCGTTTTCACCGAAACTCGATTTCGATTGAGTCCGTGACCGACATTGAACTTGAGAGACATAGTTCTTGGTCGTTGGCCATCGGACGCTTCATTAAGAATGGCATCTATCGATATAAAGCAGCTTTGTCTAGAAACAAAGTTGTTTATGATCTGATCCCAGGCCAGACAAGAGTTTTTATTTGATCCAATTTTTCTTTTTCTGTTGCCTGAGTGGCGATGTATAATTTGTGGATAGTAAGTAATCCCAAGCTTAGGTTTAATCATTTGTTAGATACTCATAGTCGTAGGATAGACCGACAATCTGGTTTTATTTCAGCTCCACAAATATACTTAAACAAATGTCCAAGTGAACATTTGATCTCAAAATTGAAATCATAAAATTCTGTGAGCACATACTTTAATGTTTTTTTTTTTAAAGTTCAATTGTTTTTATTTAATTTAAATGTTGTGTCTAGAATGAAAGCAAATACGTCATATTTTTGACCTTTTCCCGCAAGGTGTGGTCAGCACAGAACGTTTGTATCTTCCACTACTATCTTTTGTCCGTCATTTGATCATTTACTCTTTTTGCACGCATATCGTCTGTCATATGATACATATTGTACACTTTTTGAACACTCCTTCCTTTTATTTCTTCTTAACATCAGGTTAACGATCTCTTACAAAGTAATATTTTATGTCTCTTCTCAATATGTTGGCCCAATACTCAGTTCCACAGCATTAGATTCTGGTAGTTTTATTTTTTCAGCCACATGCTCTCATTCTTAACTTTTTCTCTTCTTGTATTGATTTCAAGATTTGCTGAAACAACTGCATGTAACTTTCTGTAATTATCACCTTTGAAAGCCCAACAGTCAGATCCAAACAAAAAGTATCAAAGTATCCAGTAAGTTGTAGGTGGCACAAAACTTGACACTTTCTGACTTCTTCTTGAAAATTGTATAACTGTCATTTTTGTTTTCTTTTGATAATTTGATGTTCTCGATTTCTACTCACTTGTTGTTATTGCTATTTTTCTGTATTCTTTTTTGTGCTCATCAATATTGCTAAATAAAGAGTTTTGTTTCTTTTTTTTCTCTAGTATTTTTCTATAAAATTACTCAACGTAAAATATATAATTGAAACAGTTACGTGATGCATCGATGAGATAGTTGCCACTTTCACTTGGTTCCTCAAACTCACCAGCCTAATTCGGGATGAATGTTGATGACGATAGCCAAAGAACGGCACAGGAAGCCCATTGTCCTCAGGAATGTCCTTTGAAATGTCCTAATTTAAGGCAGCACGTGAGTTGCATCGCAAACACTTTTATAAGCGAGGACTTTCACTTAAACGTACATGAAGGCTTGCAGACTTTAAAGTCGAACTCTAACGAGGGAGTTTTTATTAAAACATGAAATTACCTTAAGAACTATAGACCTTATTACTTACACTATTTACATCTAAATTAAATCCATAGACCTATGAAGGTCTAAAGATAAATAACCAAGTTGATGAAGCTCTTTCATTTTGTTTGTGTATTCATTCATACTTTCATACCGAGGATTAACGGTGATCAATAAAAAAATGGAGTGTTTACTAGTACAACTTGACGGAAAGACTCGTTGCACTTCTACCCATCATTATTTTTTTTTACAAAAATACGACAACTGGGGTATAAATACGAGATGCACCTATAAATTCTACTAAAGGTCGATAATTCATCTTGATCCAGAATTCCTCCGAGAGTCGTATTCCTCATGTCTGAGGGTCGTGACCACGTCTCAACAACTTCTCCACGATGAAACCACGCCATCTCCCTCTATCCCTCCGGCGACCTGTAGGGCGTCGTAGACTGATGTGTCTAAAGTAGAGCGAATCTGATCTGACCAACGCATCGGACTGCGGCCTCGTGTTCTTTTGCCGTCAACTTTCCCAGTAACTATCAGCTTCTCGAGGTTGTGACCTTCCTTCCTGGCTATATGCCCAAAGTACTCTAGCACTCGTTTGAGGTAGATGGTAGAGAGTCTTGTCTTGATCTTTAGTTGCTGAAGTATCGAAATATTGGTCCGACGCGCCAGAATTAATCGTTGTATTATTACTAAACTTGGTTCGGGATCTGCTTTGTAAATTTCAATCTCAATTTCAGTCTTGACAGGCTACTGTTTAAATGCTGCCGTATCAACGTCTCATAAAACAGTCATTACAATTCTAAGAATTAAATTTACAAATCAAACCAGTAACATTGCTGTTAGTCAATACGTTATCATTTTCATTTAATGCAATAAAGATATCGTTCAAATAACCATGCAATTTTACTTACTTTGATTTACTTTGCGCTTGATTGATTTTCCTTTGAAGATTTTGACATCTTTACCATGTTACGAAATTATCCGATTGAAGTTGGGATCACATCCCTCTCAGTATTTTCAGAAGTGAATATGTACAAGTAGATATGTAATACAAACCAAAAAGATATGTATCATCAATTGCTTTGATGGCGGAAAAAGACTAGTGTAAAAATTGACACATTCCAAGACGAACCCTTTGACACCTTTGACCTGTCGTTTGCCAAGCTCTGTACCTACTTGCTAGCGGGATAAATTAAGGCCCTCTCCCTCCCCCCTCTACCTTCTTATGAGAAAAAGCCTCGGGTCAAAGCAGTGGGAACATATTCTATAATATGGATGAAACGATGATTCGTGCAATCACGATCTATCTAATATCTTGTTATGCTTTGCGTCGACATCAACCCAACGGTTCAGAAATAGAACTATGCTACAAAACTCGCAAAGAAGCCTTATGATCTGTGGGCTGTGAAGAATCAGTGGTTCTTGCTTTGACTGCGCTTTTATAAAATTCTGTTATCTGCTTATTTTTAGTATTTTTACCAGTGTATGATGCTTTGTGTCATAATTTGTAAGGTAAGGTTTTGAAAATAGTTAAATGCTATTTTTTTAGAATTTTCAGGTCATGTCAAGGTGTAAACTATTTATGGGTTAGATTTATAAGTATCTTTAAGTACAATTAATGTTCAGCACACTCTTTTTTAAGGACAATAAGTTTACACTCGACCGCCATCTCGCCTGATTAGCGACGAGGCGTCTATGATGGAGCAAACTTACCTAGAAGAAACCAATTCATCTAGGCTTGAGGACACCAAGATTGTATCCATTTTGAAAAAAAAAACCCACTCAGGCAATTCTACACCCTCACTTCTACTACGAAAATGGAGTCAAAACTCTAAGTCCTCTTTAACCTTATCATTTCGAACGTTAACCATTAAATAATGTTGCTTTTTGCTATCCGATAGACAACGAGCAAGGAGTTATTAGATCTTCCAGATCAACTGCTCACTCTAATTTACACTTCAAACGTTCAAACATTCTTCTCTCGTGTGTTTTCGTGTCTAAAATGATGGAGTGCACTTGCCTAATAAAAACACCCTTTACCCACACGAACCTATTACATGCATACATCTTTATAATGAATAATTATACCTGCATCATCTAATTCGTTTATGTTTCTACTCTGTTTTATTTATTACTTAATTCACAAAACATTTTCTCTCGCAGGTTCTTTGTGTTGCAACTTTGTAATGAGATAATTATACTGTGTTTATATGTTGTTTAGGAGTTTTTATTAACTTAAAGATAATATAAGTGCTCATGATAGGATAACGCAGAACACCTGTTCTAGATTATAATGTTTAACGTCCACTATAAACAGCTTTTATTGTGAGACCAAGACCCCAATACAAAATAAAAGCGGCCAAGTGCGAGTCGGACTCGCCCATGAAAGAAAAGCAGCAAGTAACATAATAATACCTACATAAGTTCTTTTAGCTCGTTGTAACTTTGATCGATGCTTAATAGTGTGTTTATGACGAACTAAAAAACATTTCGGTGGAATTTTGCATGGTAATGTATATGTTTTTTTAGTTTTATCATACTCTTTTACGGGGGGGGGGGGCACACATTTTACCACTGTCACTACAAATGTCTCTCACGCAAATCAATCAGTATAGTGACATATGGCATAGAATAGATAATATAGATAGAACGGACACTCCCCACCCCCCGCCAATTTCAAGCTTCCTCCCCCTCGCGGACGCGAGGCAGACTCAACGAAGGGTTATTATATCGGACGATAATTTTCTATGAGAATACGACCAATGATGCTGTATTATTTAACAAAATGGTACCAAATTTTTCGTCTATTATACGAAACAAGAATAAGAGATTTTTAATTTCATAAGAATTTCTACAAAGGTTGAATCATTTTTATAAACTGTGTTAAACTATTCTATATAAGTTCTGTGACTAGCCTACCTATAATGAAATACGCGATATGTGGAGTGATTAATTAATATATTATCAGAATAAACTTTTCTCTTTGGGTTAGTGTACTTAACTAAAAATCAATTCGTACATGGTACCTTTATTATCTCCTATTTTGTTTTAAATGTTCTCCCTTCTGTTCAATCTCTGTTCTGTTTCTGTTCATGTTCTGATGAAAGTTATATTTACCTACATTAAAGATCGAACACTAACTAGGTAAGATTGTAAGCCACAGGCAGGTGAACTCACGGGACACAGCGATTCCATAATAGTACATTATGATATAAGTGCGGTAAGTTGATAATTACAGCCGAGGCTTTATTGCTAGCTCGAGCCGAAGGCGAGAACTATAATTAGCAGAGGCTGTAATTATCAAAGCGCACGTATGTCATACGACGTTTTATAACATATTTGCGAGGAAATGAACAAAACTCTGACGACATTTTCAAATAAAAACAATACACCGAAAAAAACGCACGGAATAATATTTACTTGATCACAGATCACAGCACAGAGTAAGTAATCACTATGGATCACAGATTAGCAATGCGCGCACATCGACGCCTTTTTTTTTTTAAGCAACGGCACAGAACCAGCCGGTATGCCATTAATAATAAAGTAAATTAATATTTTTGT
The DNA here is from genome assembly GCA_963693475.1 of Ectropis crepuscularia. Classification (NCBI taxonomy): domain Eukaryota; kingdom Metazoa; phylum Arthropoda; class Insecta; order Lepidoptera; family Geometridae; genus Ectropis; species Ectropis crepuscularia. The sequence continues at coordinate 6,732,184 of OY856344.1, read as the reverse complement.
GTTTTGTTACAGAAAAATTAAAGTCATTTATGGTCAAATTAATTAAATTAACGAATTTAATAATTCTTTATTTTATTTTACCTCTCGAAGTTAATTTTATTCATAAAATGTTGACCACACTTTTCTGACATAAAAACTCTTTACTAAGATTTAAAAAGGTACCGTTCGTTTTAGACGGAGCATATCTCTCTACCTAGTCTGTGGACGGAGCATTTTGAAACCGTGCGTTTTACATTACACATTACAGCACTAGTGCGTAATAAGATACATTACGATACAGAAATTGGTCCAATAAGAGACCCTTTACGAGCAAATATGTTATAAAATAATTTAGTAACCCTAGATGACACGCACACATGCGTAAATGTGTTCGAACGACATATGCGTAGTTGTGTGAGTGTGGGTATGTCGACTTCACCGTTTGTTTGGAGTTTAGGCCGAGTGTCCGGGGTGTGCATATAGGCAAGGGACATAGACGTATGTATGGGTTTGAAAAATTTTGAGTTTTAGTTCTAAATATGGGGCATAACCTCAAAATTTATTGTTTTTTTATATTTTTGTATAAAAATCTGAATGCGGTTTACAGAATACATCTACTTACCAACTTTCAACAAAATAGCTCTTATAGTTTCGGAAAAAAGTGGATGTGACATACGGACGGACAGATAGACAGACATGACGAATCTATAAGAGTTCCGTTTTTACGTTTTACGGAACCCTATAAATAAAAGGATACTCGAATTGACAACCGCCTCCTTTTTGGAGGACATTTATAAAGGGCTTTTTCTTTTTGCGAGATTTACCCTGAAATCGCAAAACATTATTACGAAAAAAAAAATACCGAAAAGGGAACTAATAAAGTAAAAAAATAATTTTTAATTGGTTTTCTGATGGGTTAAAAATATTGTTTATATGTCCAACTTGATTATGTGTAGCGAAGCCATACAAAATTGCAGCAAGCTCGTTTAGCTACAAACATATAAAGGCGACAATTCAATAACAATCTAGACAGTTCTAAAGGATTTATTATATTGACTCAACCTAGTTAACATATTACAGGCCGATAGGAGACACTCATGTCGGCGTTAAGAGTAAACATGAGAATGCGAAATAGTTTTCTATTTGTGTAATTTGGAAATTAGCCGCGCTATTAGCATACTGTTGCTATTGCACTGGTGTCATGTGAAAGTGACGTCTGCTAATGACAGAACGTTATGGTGCTAACGTACTAGCCAAATAAAGGATCTAAGCTGAAGTACACCGATACCTATGATGTTATTCTTCAAACTGCTTTATTATTCCTTTTAAATATTGTAGGTATGTATTCATATTATTGAAATATTTCGAAGAAAAGAGGTTTTGTGTTCGTCTCTACCTATAGTATTTTTTTTACATATCATATGTCAATTGAAACAAAAAGCCCTAACTTAACTACTTAAATGATGTACAGTAAGAAAGTATCTCTCTATTTAGTTTGTAACAGTAAGTAATAAGCAGAGTTAGGTAAATAGTTGAGCAGTGCTATTGTCGTTGAAAAGCGCACATTTTATGGATTAACGCGTAAAAAAATCTGAAAATCGTATTACCTATTATTTTGTATAAGTAAGTTGCCAAAGTCTGAAAAATGTTGTTCAACCACGTATTACGTCATTATGGTTGGTCGGATTGTATTGCAATTTGGACTCAAGAGTATTTATAGTCTGGAATAACACATAGACTTCTTTTCATCGCGCATAAATTACGGGAATGAGACCAACTCGGGTAAAACCGGAAATAGCTGCTAATCTTATCTATAAAATTCTCGTGTCACAGTGTTTGTTTCCTTACTCCTCCGAAACTGCTTTCCTGATTTTTACCAAATTTTAAATGCATATTCAGTAGGTCTTGGAATCGGCTACTAGCTATTTTTCATACCCCTAAGTGTTAGGGGTTGTTCTCCCCAAACATTTTTTTTAAAGTTTTGGTCATTTTTTTTGTTTTCATTTTTTTATAATGTGGCGTTAAAAAATACATACAACCCTAAATGTTTACCCTTTTATCACCAACCCCTGCTTTTTTATAGCCATTTTAGTAATTTGACAGTGAACTCTTAAACGACGGGACCGATTTGAATGTTTTTTTTTGTGTGTGTATTCGAAGATGGTTTAAATTCACAAACAAGCCCGGCAGATGACGCTGCAGACAGTGTCTAGGTTATGTCCGAGCGAAGCCGGAACGGGCCGGAACGTTATCTATAAAACACTTAAAAAACTTAAAAAAGTGCGGTTTACTCTCGCTGTAAAGTATCTGGTACCTCGCTAGATACTATGTAATTGAAAGCAAAAAATCACTAAAAAAAACTAGAAAACATGAACAACAACTACCAAAAATTCGTAGCTTCACATAAAATATGTGTTTTTACAACTAAATATCTTAAATTATGTAAACGCAAATCTTCCGGAAGCAACGTGTTTCAAATAAACACTCCAGTTACCATTACCGGCTGATTTTGAATGCGTTCACGTAAATGTTTCCGTCGTGAGACGCGCTGTCACTACTCGAGTTGCATTTGGAATTGGGACTACAATTCACATGGGTCTCACGCGTTTATTTGACGAGTCCAATTGTTTGTTTGTATATTTTTTACACTATACCGATGCGACAAATTGAAACGATTTTATTGAAGTTATACTTCTTTTTGCATGTTACGGAAAAAATAAGAGTGTTATCGGTGTTAGCGTGTCAATATTTTACTAAATATTGTAACTAACTTTGGGTTAATAGTCCTTGCGTTGAAAATATTATCAATTCTATGATTGAACTATTAACTTCTTCCGTGGGTACAACCCGTACTCACACCCACACACATTTTTTAGGGTTTTAAGCCACTTTTGTATATGCCGTGATTGCCTAGCGTCTACATCGTGTGATTCACAATCATGAGGTCTTAGGTTCAAATCCCGTCTGCAGCTCTGACTTTGAGTGGTGAAAACAAAGAAAAATGTTTTTCACCACCGGCTCTTTTTCACCGTTAAGGTGAAGGAAAAACATCGCGACGAAACTGTTCCATGAATCTGTTCTGAAAATGTTCCAAGAATCTTTCGTGGTCATGTGTCATCCGCCAACTCGCACCGGGCCAGTGTGGTGGATTATGACCTTGATTCTCTCCTTGCGAGAGAAGGCTCCAAGTCCCAGCAGTGGAAACATTTAAGTAGTGGGTTGCTTGTGCTATAAGCATAATTATCTTGCGAATATACATACATCATTACCCACATAAACCTAATGACGAAACAACCTTTATTTTACGAGAGTTATCAGGGATTAAGTGACAAAGAACATTATCGTACATTCTATTCACGTCACTAGTTTACGTAGAATAAAAAGAACAAATAGAGCTATCTTAATTGTTCATCTAATGCAATTTAGGTCAAGGTAAACGTGTCTTTTTGTCTGTACCTACTGGTTTTTCCATAGGTATAACTTAGATCAGCTCCCCTATGGCTCAGCTTTTTTCTAAATTTTCCTTGTCCTGAAAGAGAGAACAATATCATATGTACATTTGTAGGTACATGTATTTGTTAGTCGGTAAAACCTTGATCTAATGGTTATGGTCTTTTTTTTTTTTTTTTTTAATTGAAATATCTACTCCACAGGCTCCGGGGTCCGTGATCTTTGTCAATACAATTTTTTTTTACAGATTTCTTGGAGTAGGAGAAGAAAAGGAAAAAAGGGGGGAGTTGGGCACATTTCAAACTTAATTCTAGAGCTCGTCTGTAGAGCCGATCACTATCGGTTGGGATCCTACCGCTAGTAATTAGAGATGCGCCGAGTAACACTTTAACCGAGTACTCGGCCCATCTCTACTAGTAATCGACTCCACATTGAGTCTTTGCCTTGCCATTTGCCTAAGCCGCCTCCTCCCGGCCCAGAGCCTCCACTACGGCTGCATTTCTGTCCCTGATGGCCATCTGTAGGTTGAACTCTCGGATGGTCTTCGGTGATGCAGCCAACGCTCGCCGCACGAACCGACCGATGGCGTCGTCGGTGTCGTCAGCGTAGTAAATGAAGGTCCCCGTGTGCCGTGAGATTGCAACAACCGCATGGGGCACGCTCTCGTGCCCCATGCGGTTGTTGCAATCGGTCGATCGATGACATGGATGACATATGTGTTATCTACTAACCCGCACTTGGCCAGCGTGAGCAATTATGGTCATGACTCTGTCCGCATGACGGAAGAACCTGAGAACGACTTTTTATAGGTTTTTATTTGTCTGGGTGTTTCTATGTCTAATAAGTATGTATTTACAACTATATAAGTATTATATCAACTATTTGGCCACCATGTTACAAGCTTTGCTTAGTTTGGGGTCAGACGGTGTTTTGTGTGGATTGTCCACCAATATTTATTTATACTTTTACATTCAGAAACCGCCTCATTGTATTTCTAACATACGATTTCTTTTACAATCTGTACTATAATATAATGCTGTACAGTTGAACCACCGAATCCCAAAAACTGGCTGACTCGCGTAAGCTTGAGGAAATGTGCTCAAGGCTTACACGAGTCTTAACCGAAATTATTGTGCGAAGCCATTAAAAATAAAATTTTCGACGTTTATGACGTAGGTGCTCAAAGAAACAAAATCGAGCTTAAGTCCGGTTTCGTGATACAACAGTTAATGTTTGAATACAAGAATGTTTCAATCTAACAGTCGGAACTTGAAAAAATCTTTTCGCGTCCGTATGCCCGATTAACCGAAAAAGACGAACTGCCAAAAATGTATAAAAGGCCATATAGGGTCAATTCTATGTCTTTTAGTTCTTTGAAGTCACAAATTTAATGTCGAAAATTTCTAAAGTGTCTGGGGAAGTCCGCCTGGGGAAGTACCACACCTTTGCCAGTTATTCTACCGCCAAGCAGCAATGTGCAAACATTACTGTGTTCCGGTTTGAAGGGCAATGTTTCCAGAGAAATTACGGGGCTTCGAGATATAACAACCAAGATCTCTGGGTGAAGAGCGCAGTGCAGTGCTAGGTAATGATTTGGACTCTTCATGTTCCAATAGCTGCGTGTCACTGTGCTGTTATGTGGCAGGCATGTTGCTTACCATCAGTCACATGTCCAGCTCGTCTCGTCACTCTTTAATTTAAAAAAAAATTTGGAAACCAGTTGGAGCGGTACTCCAACTGGTTGCGTCTCTCAGCTAGTAGTGAGTCTGCTCACTTAGCCGAAGGTCACAGGTTTGATTCCCACCCGGGACAAACATTTGTCTGATGAATACAAATATTTGGTCTGCGTCTGGGTGTTTTGATTAATAAGTATATATTTTATAATAATCACCAATAATTTATTTGGTTTTCAGTAGGTTCTATGGAAATGTGAACGTGAACATACATTAGGCTGCTTATGATGTTAAGTTACTATACTCTTATTTCCATACATTTATAATATTGAAAGCTCACGCAGTACCTTGAATTTGTTTTCTGATTTCTTTGAATAATCGACTCCCAGCGATATGTTGAGAACACTATTGTTATCTAAAACACTTTCTCGAGTAGCGGCTGTGAGAAATCGAATCGCTTTCGTCTTCCAATATCGATGGATGTAGTGGTACGTGAGGAACATATACACGGTCCTGGTGTCGGGGCAAATGTATTTCGATAACGCAACACGAATATAAACACGATGTGAGCTCTTCCTTAAAGAAAGTTACGATATTGATATCTATTTAGTGTAATTCTGAGTTGAATAGTTAAATCAACATCAACAACAACAACATCAACAGCCCACTAAACGTTCCCACTGCTAGGACTCGGGGCCTTCTCTCGCAAGGAGAGAGTTGAGGCCATAATCCACCACGCTGGCCCAGTGCGGGTTGGCGGATGACACATGACTTCGAAAGGTCTAGGTACATGTCGGTTTCCTCACGATGTTTTCCTTCACCGTTTTAAGTTAGCGGCATTACGCGCATGACTTCGAAAAGACAGTGGTGCGTGTGGGGTTTGAACCCGGGGTCTCCGGATCGGCAGTCGCCGTTCTCCCGACTAGACCAGCCGTAACTTAGTTAAATATTACACATTTATTTCATTATTTTAATCAATTAGTAGGTATGTACTGACTTACCGAATTACACTAATGCGAATAACAATTTGACTATTAAAACCAAAGTTAATTTAAATATATCAAGGTACAGCATCAAAACTTTTAATAAAAACTACAATTTAATAACAACTACAAATTAATGGCCACATGGCACATGGTTAATTAACCCTATGGTAACTTAAAACTCAGAAACGCATACAAATCATCAAATATTCATGAACATTAGGTATCATATATTTTGTAGAGCTTAGGGGAATAATATTCATGTACATCTATTACTGGTAGAGGTTTGCAGTTTTAACTTCGTTTTCGAAGTTTTCCAGAAAACAAACTATCTCTGTACCAGATGTTTTCATCAATATTTATTCGGTAGTTTTTGCACAAAAGAGTTGTAACAAACATTTTACGCAGTTATAATATTGCTAACAGCGTCCCACGGCTTCAGTTAGTCCCGCCTAGTTCCCGTTCCGTAAATTTATTCGCAATACCTAGCCTATGTTCATTTCAAAACTATAATGTGTATAGCATGTTCCTTTCAACTCGATCCGTTCAGTCATTCCAGTATGATTGACCAACAAACATCGAAACATCTACACTTTCACATTTATAACATTAGTGGAAGAATCACTACGAGCTGATCTTGCTGACATTTCGCCGTAAAAAACAACACATCACATTCCGAAAACCTACCTATTACAATAGAATAGTGACGTGCGGTTTAGGCCATTGACTAAGTCGGTAGAACACAGGCCGTGACCCGCCACCTGCCGCATGCCGGTCATGGGTGAATGAGACTAACTGCCTGCATTGTTGATGGCCCCGTATGATTATAGGAGGGAAGTTAATAGGCACGTATATCATTGCGCAAGTTCGTCTGTATGAGCTTAGAACGTTTGACATTATCGGTGCGCATTGTCCACAATGAGCTCTTTTTAATTACTACTACTCCGTGACTACTACCTATCTACCTTTTAATATGTTTTTTTTGTAATATAGCAGGATGGGAAAGATTTGCACTCGGTGTGTTGCTTACCAGATGTAATTCTTGGTAAAACACTAGGTTCATATGTTCTCGTCCAGCCAACTCATATGGGCAGTATAGTGCCACCCAACTATTTAAAAAGAAAGAGTCCAAATTATATATAGACCCTCCAGATAGTTACAACTTTGTCTAGGGGAGCAACCGTCCAGTTCAATCAAACATCTTATGGCGTTACTCCTATGAAGACCCTCTAAAAAGATCATTGACTAATTGTCCATCTTCAACTATACCGAAATTGCCGAATGATCAAGGAATGAAAGCTGTATATTATAACCTAGCTAGTAGCAAAAATCAGCGCCCACCCGAGAAACGTATTTGAGAGTTGAGAGGGATTGAGGGTGGACATTCCTTGAAAGTAGTTTCTAAGGACGCCTCCTTTACTCCTAGCTTATTTTATGGAAACTTATTTCAATAGCGTAATGTCGAAAGTAAAATTATATAATGAAGCTTCCGTTAACACACAAAGCAAATTTAGCATTCAAATTCTCACGTCACATAATCAAATTTATTTTAGTATTAAAATTAACGTGGTTGTTACACATATTGATTAGGTAAACGGGTAACTCACGTGTAATGAGTTCGGTCAATCCGACTCGAGTTTCGGCCGCGTCCGGCGGCCTTTTTCAAGGAGAGTGTACGCGCTCGATGGCTTCCCGTTTGGCACTGATGGTTTCAGTGCCAAACGGGAAGCCATCGAGCGCGTACACTCTCCTTGAAAAAGGCCGCCGGACGCGGCCGAAACTCGAGTCGGATTGACCGACCTCATTACACGTGAGTTACCCGTTTACCTAATCAATCAAATTTATTGTTCACGAAGACCCAATTATAACGATGAGCATATTGTACGAAACGCACGCACAATAGTAGTAGTAATATCGTGAGAACTATTATTTATTCTATGGTATCGTAAAGTAACCCCTTTATTTATACATTTTAGTTTCCCTTATTTGTAAACAAACCACATGTCCTGTGAACTGCTCTTGAAGCTTTGTAGGTATCCAGTTAATATTAGTTAATCGCGGAAGCACTGTGCCTTCAGCGCTGGCTTCGTTAGTCACTAAAGACGACATGAAGCCAAATGTCATTGGCCTATTTAAAAAATAATGATCAGCGACAATCTAAAAGTGTCACAGGGCACAGGACGAGAAGCGGGAACGATCGAGTCAAGGATTTTTTTCTAGGAACAGCTGATTTATGGCTTTGTCCTAAAATGCTTAGTACAGTATGATGTGTTACTTAGTACATCTTTGTTACAGCATACAGTCTAGTTCAATGTTATCTTTTGGAAGTCTGTACCTAGGTTAAATAGACTTATACGTGAGTTTCAGAGACGTTAGGATATTACATTCATGTTTATCTGAGGATTTAATCCCCAAGTTCAAAATTCACTGAAACAAAAGATGTCTCGTATGAAGAAGTACCGCTCGCCCTCAGACTCTCACTTTCTTTCGTCATTAATTTTATTAATTGATGTGGCTAAATACAATATCATGATTATTATCGATTGCATTCAACGATTTTTATAAATACTTACATTTATCATTTGTGGAACGAAGATATCTAGGTAATTTATTGGTACAAAACCAAAATATGTAATTGAATATCGGACTGCCAGTAGCTCGAGAAAGCGACATCGTTTCATGGGTTTCCAAAGACTACCGAAGAGGTTTGATTCCACTGTTGTAGTAAGAACATCTAAGTAAAGTGGCATGCGATGCCCTAGCTATCGTATTTTCCAATGGTTTCAATTTTGGTGTCTTCAAATGGAGAGTGAATCGGATACTTTAGGTAACCACGCTCCATCGTAGACCGCATCGTCGCTTAGCACTGTGATACGAAATTATTTTTTTTAGGTCAATACTTAGCTGCCCTTTCCGTCTTCGCTCGGTTATTGTCATATAAATACCATTAATCGAAATAAAAACTATCCTATCTCTAATTTTGGGCCAAATTACATATAAGTGCCAACTTTCGTAAATATTGATTGACGTGGTGAAGAGTTTACTCGGAACAAACATCATGACTCCAAGGACGCCCACTGTTGCCCTACTTTACAATGTATTGTTCTTTCTTCTGTGTTCCCTTTTATTTGCTCTTTATTAAGAGCATCTATCTATGACTTAGGATTTTTATTCTTTCAGATTTAATTGGGGTTGTATCATTAAATTACAATCTTTCAGTCAACAACTTAAAAATAATAATACGAAACTCGCCATATTGAAGCCGCACTTAACCTAATTGCCCGAGCTATACGAGGCTAGTTTTTAAAGCTGCTACTTCTAGTTTCGTATAGACAATGCTACGCAACGCTAGTTGTGTCTACACAAAGTAGCTTATTAACACCAGCTTGCTATCCTAGCTTGAAAAACTAGCCTAGTGTAGCTCGGGCATGGATGTAGTAAGCCAGCGGCGTCAGTTGTCGGAAAGGTGCGTCTGCGCCGTCACAGCGGTGACTCAGTACAGCCCACGCTTCCTGTCGCCGGACGTTCGGGGTGAGGAAGTGAGCTCGGTGATCCGTAACCATCGATCGACTGCCCTCGCTCAAAAAATGCATTTTATCAGCTTTCTGGCTTCCATAGTTCCAGTTTTTGAAGTGAACACTTCTTTAGGCGCGCTACAGACAGATTTTTTGTGGAGTGTGAATTGAATTCTAGCGTCATGAACGGGTATGATAAGAAATCTTCGGGTAAACTCGGGACCATGGCTATTGGCCATCTAGAAATGCGTCAGCCAATGGGAAATGCTGAAAGGGCGTGGCATGGCCATCTAGAAATGCGTGAGCCATTGGGAAATGCTGACTCATTTCTAGATGGCCATGCCATGATGACCAGGGCACGCCCTCCGGTTACACCCGTGTAGTTTCCAAAGTAAGCTATCAAATTCTGAGTTTAAAGTTTTCACTTCTATGGGCAGTTCCTATGGCTGGCAATTTTTTTTTATCCAATGTATCTCCAATGTCCACGTACGATTACGTGGACGTTGGAGATACATTTATCTCCACGTACTCCTGGGTTTATGCCTACAATTTTTAAAGTAAACATTGGTTTTCATGCCGCATAAATGTTTTAGAGGAAACATTGGTTTTTATTATTTTTCATCTGAAATGTAGGAAGACCCAACACAGAGGGACAGATTTAATATTAAAAAATTATATCAGTCCTTGAAATTATCTCTTAAAACGATTTTTTTAAAAGCTACTCCTATTTTTTTAAAGGCCCAAAGCTTCCATCACCGCTGCATGATGATCTTTTATAACCACCTGCTAGTTATAATAGTCTCTGATGGATTTTGGACGACAAATCGCATCAACTTTGATATTGTCGGTGTAATAGATAAAGTTCCCAGTATCATGAGACAAATAAGACGCGTGCGTGCGTTCGGGACACTCGTGTTATAGCTATATAATTATAAATGTTCAAGCTTTGTTGCTTACTATGAGTCTTACATGTAGAAGGTTACGTGCATTGAAACATTCAGAACGAAATTCGGTTTCTCTAGCCAAATACGTGCTCACGTCCGCGTGTGAAATAATATACCACAGACTGTATAGGTCTGTAGGTACTGCGGATTTTTCTCGCCAATATCCAATATGAACATCTTTGTCAGAGGTTAGGGACAATATTGAAATCCCGACAATCATTTGCACACCCCGTCATCTAATTTTCCACATTTCTTTTTGCATACTAAAGTTGCCTGAAATATATCACAATCAGCTCTAAAGCCGCCACTTTATAGCTTATAGCCGCTGTCTACAAAGCTTAATGTGTATAACTTTATTTCAACCTGTGAATTATTGTAAAATGGTGTGGTCAATAAAATGTATATCGATCTAGGTGTCTAATTCCATTTTTTTAAATACGCATACATATGAAATAGAAGTAAATAATACATGTACATATGACAATGACTTCTGAACCTCGATTGTTATGTGCTTTGGTCTTGGCAATAAATATGGAACAGTTAACTTTTTTTTTCTGATTTCAACGTTGGGTTTAATGAACACAAAATAGTCGCAACTATCTAGCAGCAAAGGTGAAATCCGATGGAGGTTTTGGGAAAGAGAACAGCTTGGGGAAGAGATTACTGTCTTTTTAAAAAAAAAAAGAGTGACGAGACGAGCAGAACATGTACCTGATGGTAAGCAACATGCCTGCCACATAACAGCACAGTGACACGCAGCTATTGGAACATGAAGAGTCCAAATCATTACCTAGCACTGCACTGCGCTCGTTACCCAGAGATCCAAGTTATTATATCTCTAAGCCCTGCAATTTCTCTGGAAACATTGCCCTTCAAACCGGAACACAGTAATGTTTGCACATTACTGCTTGGCGGTAGTATAACTGACAAAGGTGACCCTTTCCCAGGCGGACTCTGCCAAGAGTCAGTCCTACCACTACTAAACTAGGTAGGTACCCTTTTTCCTTTTTTCCAAAACTATATTACCTAAATGATCCAAAAATAAAATCCAGATAATGCAATAAAACCCTCTACCTGGAGTATAATCAACTCATCAACATTATCTATATTTACACTATCTAGATAACCGTGATCCCACGGTAAAATGGACCAGATATTATACTAAAAGGTTCCGCAATAAGGGGTATTCATTTAAAACTCTCAATTTTCTCGAAGTTTAAGATGTGGGATCATCAGTTGATTGCGAAATATAATTAACTGTTTCATAGGATGGATCGTTTTCAGAATAAAAAAAAATGTTCCGAATTACTAGATACGTAGGTACAGTAGGTAGGTAGGTAAATTGTAAGCAATTATTTGCTTATTTTATATAAACAAATGTAATTTTCCCGGGAACAACAGATAGATTCGTGAAATTACTGTGTTTATGTGTGATGATGGTTAAATGTGAATACAGCATCAAAAACAAAACTAGCCACGCCGCGCTGTAACGAAAATGTCGGATCAATTCGTTTCTGTTTTTATTTTCGCGTTATCTTTACAGTTGTTAAATGTATCAACTTTTGTAAAAATATATCTTTTGTAATTAAGCTTATACTAAACGGCTGTATCGATTTTGATTAAATTTTTATGTGTGTTCAAGTTCACGTGAATTCGAGAATGGATTAATGATTAAACAATTAGAAATGTTTATGTTTTTTTTGTCCGGTAGATAGGTATGGCGGCAAGAAGTTCGTCAGATCAGTTATATCTTAAATTTATAAAAATCCAATGTCTTGGTGCTTGTTTCCAGTGAACTCTTCATCAATTCAACCAATATGTACACGAAGTTGGCATACATGTGTAATTCGGTCCCTTAGAGATTGTATAGTTTTTGTTTCGACTAATGGTCTTAATAATAATATCTTATTATACATGGAAAGATCGCTGGACGTGATCGAAAATTAAGGCGGACTGTACTGATTATGTATATAAAACGTGAGTTACCCATTTAGAATGTGTAATAACCACGTTAGTTTTCATACTAAAATAATTTCTTTTTAGGCCAGAAGGGGTTGCGGCCTCGCTAAGATATTGTTTTAGTATGAAGTCGCTAGTGTTGTTTAAAAATGGAAGATAGCCTTTCAGCTTCGTGTACCGTTCATGCGTAGCCTTCTACTCCACTGTCGTTCTGCCTTATAAATTCGCTTTACTTGTGATAACTACGGTAGTTGCAGGCTCAATTTTTCACGTATCTTGCATATGATTTGCAAATTAACATTAATCTGTACTTACCTACAATTATTTAAATATACTTGTTTGTTTTCGTCGCTGCAAATTATTCAAAACACCAACAATTACACAATAAATTAGTGAGATAATACCCTGTTTTTCGAATACATAGGTACAGGAAAAGTGAAACAATTTTTATAATAGTGTTTTTGAAATTTTGGTAGGACTATTTGGAGGGTGAAGTAGAAACTGCACCTTTGGTAGTTCGTAGAAACTGCACCTTTGCTAGCCGTTCTGTTCCCAAGAAGTAATGTGAAAATATAGCACTGTATTCCGGTTTGAAGGGAAACATTTCCTGGAATGTTATTTGAAAATAAGGCAATGAAGTATAAGTTTACTGCTATGAAATTTAAATTTACTGGTAGTCAAATTTTCAAATTTCGTAATTATTTGAGTTAGTAATTGAGTGAGTATAAACAGTTCTCTTTATGTTCCCTCTGCTGATACTCGGGTTTTTCTCTCACAAACATATAATCAAAGTCACACTCCACCGCGCTGCCCAAGTGAATGTGAATAGATCCGTGTATTTTTATAACTAAGCGCTAAATCATAATAATCAAATTTCAATTATGTAAAACTTCAGAACACGAGGACAATAGAGGTGCCTACGTTGCTAGTTGCTATTATATGATAAAAGTATTATGCCAAGGTTATGGATACGTCATAATAACTACTAGATTCTGTTGTTTCTCGACTAGCATAGTCGAGATAGCATATCTATCTCAGATTCTGTAGGCATGGTATTTAGGGGTTAATTAAAACAATACCCCTAGCGGACTTGAATGGAAACGTACTTTCTATACATTTGTTAGTGTTAACGCGACGATAAAATTTACGCTGAATTTTCGCGCTTTGTTGATATACAAATAGTGCATCGTTTACAATTAACGTTCTATATTTCGAGTAAACGGAGTACATTTTGCGTGCTAATCTAAAAGAGACCATTTCACAGTCGGTTGTTTATCACGGGGAGCTGCCACTCGGAAAAACACTTTCCTTTCATCAATTTAAATAAATATCTATTTTAACTGAAGTGAACGCTCTCAAACTATCCAGTATCATTTATATCTACCTCCATACATATACGAAAACGTAATTTCGAAAAAAAAAACTCGCGACTTCCCTAGTCTCGTTCTACTTCGTTTCGTCCAATAGAACATTGTTTGACGTTTAAATGTTCTAAACCTACTCTAATTAGAGTAGACTTAGAACATTTAATCGGGCAAAATGACGGATCAAAGTAGAATTGGAGTTGGAAAGTCGCGAGTTTATTGCGAAATTACGTTTTCGTAGAAAGAGAGTAGACGTCCTGCTCTCTGACTATCGCAATAACTCGGGCAACGCATTGCACAACTAAGCTAATCTTGTAAAGCAGTGGTGGCATCGTGGGGAGAAGTGGGTTGTGATGAATATAATCTGTGTTTTTTTTATAGCATAGAGTGACGAGACGAGCAGGCCATGTGCCTGATGGTAAGCAACGTGCCTGCCACATAACAGCACAGTAACACGCAGCTATTGGAACATGATAGTCCAAATCATTACCTAGCACTGCACTGCGCTCGTCACCCAGAGATCTAAGATATTATGTCTCTAAGCCTTGTAATTTCTCTGGAATCATTGCCCTTCAAACCGGAACACAGTAATGTTTGCACATTACTGCTTGGCGGTAGAATATTTGGCAAAGGTGTGGTACTTCCCCAGGCGGACTCTGCTAAGAGTCCTACCACTACTAAAAAGTGTCTTCAAGTCTAGAGTGTCTGGGTGTCAGGTAAGCGCAGTCCATCATAGACTACATCGCCGGTTAACATCAGGCTAGGTGACAGTCAAATACAAATCTATTATTGACAAAAAAACAAGATTATACAAAGTGATTTATGCGCAGAAAGGCACCCAGAAAATGGTATACTCTAAAGTAGGGACATACTATGCGTACGCGCACACTAACTACACAATAGCGCACGTGTACAGCGGAACTAATCGCGCCGGAAGTCCTTTATCTGCCGGCCGTTCATCTCTCACGATCATACGCAGAACATGCTCGTCATAGTTCAAAAAACGCGATGAAGGTACTTTGATTAGGTATATCATAAATATTGGCGATATAACTCACACAACACACTGTCTATACCCTAATCATGTAAAGATCTTTTCAATAGAAATCAAAGAGAGAGCGATAGCCAAGCCAAAGCCATTTGATTAGTAGTTTTTGCTTAAAAGAGTAGGTAGCAATCATTGGTATTAATACAATACACTTTTTTTTAATAAAAACAAAAAAATATGTTCTAGATCCGTTCAATCGTCTTTTAGTACCTACCTAATATAACATGATACTATATTAACATGATGAACAATAACATACACAAAAGGATACCGAAGAAAAGTCTCCACAGACCAATAAAGCATTGTATCAATGTAAAAATTTAGAACTTTTATTTTTGAAATCGGTAAAAAAATAACTTTAGAAAGAAGATCGACGAACAGTGACCTTTCTCACGGAAGCTTTCACTATTAACATATTATAATGTACTTTATAGATACAGGGCCTAGTGTAAGATGGGGCTGATACGTAAATAAATAGTTCCATTCCTCGTTAATCATATGCACTGCAAAACTTTGGAACGGATTGTTATATCGGCTTCCCGTCAGTTATAATCTGGTGTCTTTGAATTTATAGTAGGTAAACAGGTAGTACAAGTAAATTTTGTTTCTGTGTAAAATTAATTTAAGCACACTCAGTCGAAATCTTGCAGCAATCATTTTATGAACCAACTTCTTTCAATATTGGCGGTACACATTCTCGATTACCGTCGTGAGGTATCTTTCCTATGATATATAATTATTATACATTTCAGTTTATACAAAATTGTGGTTTAATAGTGTGATAAATGGGGCTAAATAATTTAATTTTATCGTGAAATCAGACATTGATAAATAGAAGATTTATTTTTATTGTGACAAACATATTGAAATATTACAGGGAAATACTTCCAAACTAGCACCACAAGTGGGGGTCTTGTTGTCGCGAGCAATCTCTTCCAGGCAACTCACTTGATTAGAGTAAATTACGAAAACATTACTCGGAATGTGACAAAATATGCGCAGGCATGTTAGGGGCCGGTTTGTCACATTTGTGCATAGCCCGCTATGTAACGGGCGCGGCATGCGACAGGTGGTTCCGACTCTACTTAGAAACGTGAACGAGCTGGTTGAACTAGTTGTAGGGACTAACGTGGCCACTATGATACTCGTATGCTTTTTATAGTTATGCTTACATCAACAGCCATGTCAACTAAACGGCCACCGAGAATAATATGATAAAAAGTAGTGGTAATCTGGAAGTGACGATAGAAGTGAAAACTTGACCAATTATTACGTACAACGTACACACAATAATATATGAAGCGGTATCGGTAATGATTTTAATGTCGCGAGTTGAATTGTTTTTTCTCATCTCAAAAACAATCCAAAGCGCCTAAATAAAAAAATGTGCAAGTCTTGCTTTCTATAATGAAAAAAAAGACACCATGTATATGAGGTATGCTTGTAGTCAGAGCTAACATTTTTTATTTTGGCGACAACATTTACCTAATATTCGAAAGTGCGTTTCGTTTAGATTACGTAGGTACGTATATGGGAGATACTTTTTATAGTATAGAGCTATAGAGTGAAGACGAGCAGGATACGTACCTTATCGTAAGCAACGATTGTTTAATACTAAAATTCTAAGTCATAAAATTTCACTTTATCAGCAGTCCCTATAAATATTTTATCCGCTATACGTCTGTGCCTAAAAAAAAACTCGCCTTATGGTAACGATAAGTACGGTTTACGATAGAGCGCGCCTAGCTAGGAGAAGGGATAAAAATAAACAAAGTATTGTAAAGAGAACACAACATATATTTCCACGACCAGCTGATTAAGTTGCGTGCAATTATATCAATCAGTGTTCAGTCAAGTATTGCTTTTTTAGAAGATTTAGAGGAATAAATTACACGTTTTGCCAGTTGAAGTAACACGGTTACACGCATCTGTGCGTCGCATCGTACGAGTGTCATTATGATCTGACGGCTCCGGGACGAGATGACATTATAATTCAGGAGTCGTGAGCGAGACTCATCAGCAACGATCGTCAGATCTTCTTAAATTATATTTAAAAACTATCTCTTTGTAAACTAAATAATGTTTTTTTATACATTTTTGTAGAGGCAGCTAAGTATTTGCAGAGTCCGTGGGCATGTGCCATACTTTTGTCAGTTTATTTTACCGCCAGACAGTAATGTGCAAACAAATAATGTTGAAAAACAATGTTTCCAGAGAAATTACAGGGCTAAGAGATAAATCATCTTATATCTTGTTTTATCTGGGTGACCAGTATAGTAAGGTTTGCATATTGTTGGTTTGCAGTAGAATAACTGGAAAAGGTGTTATAATTTCCCAGGCGGACTCAGCAAATAGCCCTACTACCACTACCAAACAGATAATTTATTGTAAAAATACGCGCGATACGCGTGATAGGTGAAGAAAGGGTAGAAACATATTATGTATGTATGTCAAATTATTGCCATTGATAATTGCTTTCCAACGCCACTTTTCGTGAAAATTGCGACTATTTTTGAGAGATATTTTTACATTACAAACGCGCCTCATTATTTAGATAACGCGACTCTATCGACAAAGTACCTACTGGTGTTCTGAATAACCCTGAACATTTTAGTAAAACATTGCCGTAGCGTTCAAGTTTAAAGTGTTAAAACACAAAGTAAACAAACGCTTTATTCGTCGAGTGCGACTACAATGGTCCACTTCACACCTGCCTAACGTTGTATAGAACCCTTTGGCTTTTGTAGCTAGCGATTTGCTTTTTACCTCTTAAAGCTTAGCGTGCACTCCATCTGACGGGCAGCTAAGAGAAAAATATCCACCAATAGAACCTCTTTGTTTTCCTTGCCTCGCATTTGTTGTTGTTGTTTGTTTGCTTGTTTTCGGATTGCTATCCTTAGTGCTACTTTTGACAAAAATATCATATCAAAATGTTGTACGGGACTTATGACAAAGCTGGATGGTCTAGTAGCCATCAAAAACAGCACTGTCACAAATTCCATACAACGCATATAACGTTAGGATTCGAATTACTTTCAAATTGTGTACGAGTACAATTGGTAATAATTAGACAAGGGATAGCAAAACATGGTGAGATGGAGAAACAAAAAAAAAACCGCTAGTTGAGATTTTTTGATAGCATGAAGTGACGGGACGACCAGGTTAGTAAAAATAATAGGTCTGCCAATAACAGCACAGTGTTATGCACCTATTGGAGCATGAAAATTCCAAATCATTGAATCCATTGCCCATTTTTTTTTTCAAACGTCATTATTTTTCACTACATACTTATATATTGCGCTAGTCACCCAAAGATATAAATAAGATAATTCATCTCTTTTCCCGTACTCTCCTCGGAAACATTTCCCTTCAAGCCAGAACACAGTAAGGTTTGCACATTACTGGTTGGTAGTAGAAATAACTGGCAAGCTAAAAGACTCATCCTGTCTCAAAACTCCGCTGCACACTCTCACACTACTCGGCTTTCTCGCGCAGCTTATCTTCTAGGTGGATAGTGGATACCTAACTTTAAACATGGTCAGGAATGTAAAACAATGACCGTTTCTTACTCTTTAATTTCAAACAAAGTTCGATTCTTTTATACCTAATATGAAATCCAACAACACATGTTAGCATAGTCCTCGAGGAATTGTGTTTTTTCCTAAACGTAAGACTCTTTAATAAAATCCAGTGTTTCTGCAGACTAATACTCAGATGTAATTGCGCAAACATTATTCAGCTCAGATAATAGGTATTTTTGTTTATGACGACGTATGATTTTTGGCTTCTACTACGTTACGTGCCGTACTTTGACCAAAAAAGTACTACCGTACTTTGACCAAGCATAAAAGGTGCAAAACCTTGAGCTAAGACTTGACGTTATAGAGCGTGTTTATTTAAACAAATGTTATAGTATTCCCGCAGAAGCACGTGTATATCGTTAGTTTATGACATGCATTTACTATTCTAAGGAAATGATAAACTGCTTAACTGTCGTTGAAACTACACGACCGATGCACATCTTTTTATAAATTTAACAGATAAATGCAATGCAGTGGTTAGCTGTTGAAGTGACTCTACTTTTTCCAAAGTTTAGTCCAAAACACCATGCTATGTAGGCCACCGTATAGCCATATAATTATATACGATCCTGCGCTCGATTTGTTTTACTCACTCCTACTAATATCATAAATGTTTAAGTTTGCATGAATGTTTTAATGTTTGTTGCTCAATCAAGTAGGAATAGTTGCAACGGATCGGGTTGAAATTTGTAACACATTTGCATAATAATCTGGACTAGCACATTTGCTACTTTTTATAGCAAAAAAAGAACGAGATCGGGAAATACTTGGTTAATCGTGGGACGCTTTTAGTACTTAATAAGAAATAACATTAGATACGCTATGCAGGTACCTACCTACTTCAATGTCTATTTTTCTTGTGAAACAATTTAGCTTCAGGAAAAAGATAATATTAATAAGACTGGAAAACAAATATATATATTCAGACTGGCGCCATTTAATTTTTATTTTTTTTAGTTTTAAGGTTACCTATTGTTTGGATCAATTTTGCTTACTTTAAGATCGCCAAGGTTTATATGCAGAAAATGTAATTCCTCAACCGCATACTAGATGGCGCTGTTAGTGCTTAACACACGCATTCGATTTGTTTGCTAGTTTCTACATTATTCAACTAAAATTATTCAATAAATGAGATTCCCACCCAGCACTATCGTGTTTCAATACGGACAGGGAACTTCCATTCACATATTCGAGCCGGATACAGCACAGTTTGTTGTTTCGGGTTCTGAGTTTGTTTTGCGGAAATTTACCGGCACACAGTAGCAGCAGGCGCAGTGACGCACGCCGGAAGAATTTCCAGCCTCTTACACCGGAGGCACAAAATATTGGATATTCACAGGACAAGAGTGATTCCGACACTGGCGCCACCTGGCGGTGGTAATCAGAATCATTTCTCAACGGCGCACATAGGAGTATTAACATGATCTAGCCGGCCAAAATTACATTTCTCAGAATTACGCTCAGATAAAAAAAAATGCATTCCTAGAAGAGCCAGGTAGTTGGGCGACCCAACCCTATTGTTGTTTTTTTTACCCACCCCAAATTTAACAAGATATAGTCAGTTGAAACTGAGACATTGCTCGAAGCGGTTGTTTATTTTCAATTTTCGTGCTTTAAAACTCAATTTTAACAATTTTTTATTTTATGTTGTGTTGTGAATAATCCAAAATTGGCTATGGATTCTGAAACTGCTGGTAAGTGACTTATTTTACATATTTCAAATATTTAATTTTGTGACGGGATTATATTATTTTTCGTCATTTGAAAAAATACCGGTTTAATTCCCTAATTTTTTCAAGAAAATTTAGTTTTACGAGGCTTTTTGTTTTAGTGCCCGGCATTACCCGGCTATAATTTTTATATATTCGTAATATATAGACTTTCTACTTTTAAAAAAGGAAAAAATTGGTTCCTACTAATTCCTACTCCGTCATCTGGAGCGATTTTAGATATCGTACTTAAAAATGTAAAAAAAAAATTAAATTTTGATTTAATTTAGTTTTTATTATTTCAGGACCATCTGGAAGTACTTTAATGACTCGCAAGGAGATATTTGGTCTAATGAGATCACAAAATGGTCTCAATTTTAACGACCAATTAGAATATGTTGAAAATTATTTGATTTCACATAAGTCGTAATTTTGCACGCATGAAATCAGAAATGAAGCATCGATGGGTAGCAGCAAAATATAGAAGTGATCTATTTGAAAGTTATACACTTGTATTTAAGGTTTTATGAGATACTGAACCATTTCTAATTGATTAAGAGCGATAAATAATTTTGGCCAGCTAGATGTCTCAAATACCCCTCTGTGCGGCGGAAGAATTCAACGGTAAATTGGTTCATCGGAGCAGTCAAAGCAAACCAGGAGGGAGCTACAAACGGATTTGTTCGAAGGCAGATCAATATTCTACACATGGCTACAAGAGGACGCCACCATCGATTAATCAGTGAAGTATTGAGTTAAATCGTGAGTACAT
This sequence comes from Ectropis crepuscularia, assembly GCA_963693475.1. NCBI lineage: Eukaryota > Metazoa > Arthropoda > Insecta > Lepidoptera > Geometridae > Ectropis > Ectropis crepuscularia. The sequence goes on along the minus strand of OY856344.1, from coordinate 6,711,207 downwards.
TTATTATTTCAAGTGAATATTTATTATTTTCAATTTTCAAATTAAATTCAATAGTGAAGTGAAATTTCTGTGATTTATCGATAATCAATATCGATAATATTTGGACTTTAACTTTGTGCATGCTAGTTTAGGACTTAGAATTATAAGGCGAATTTGGTAAACACGGGGAACCTATGCCCGATTTCAATTTTTTTTATTGCGACAAGGTTCTATACACTTGTAATAATTTTGTATCAGTCCGAGACTTAGAAAATTTTAATGAGTAGTTTACTATTGCGATAAGGTTCTATAGACTTGTAAAATTTTAAGTTTCTTGTAATAGATTCGAATCAGTTCTACAGTTAGAATATTTCCATTAAGTAGTTTATTATTGCGATAAAGTTCTATTGACTGTTAAGTTTTAAGTTTATTTCATTATGGAGCCTATGTACAAATTACAGTTTAACAAAAAACATAATATCATTGAGAGAGCAATAATTAATTACAAAAAGTCGCCTAAAGAACACATCAGTACAGCATATATTCGGGCAAGATTGGATCAATTAGACAAAATTTGGAACGAATTTATGTCAACTCACACATCCATAGTTGAATCTGCCACAAACGAAAGAGATGCGTACTTTAGTGACAACGTTTATGAAGCCACAGAGGAATTGTATATTAATCACAAAACTGATTTAAATCATGATTTAGATAAATTCAAGGTTGAGCAAAAAGTAGATCAATCAGAAAGCAAAACACAAGGTGTAAGTCAAAGTGTAAAACTTCCGAGGATTCAAATTCCTAAATTCTCAGGGTTGTACTCAGAATGGCCTACCTTCAAGGATTTATTCACATCTTTAATACATAATAACTTATCATTGGATGACGTACAGCGCATGCATTATTTGAAAGGGTTGTTGAGTGGCGAAGCCGAACAATTAGTCCGCCAAATGCCTGTAACGTCAACCAATTATATGGAATGTTGGTCATTGCTGATGAGTAGGTACAACAACAAGAGGTTTTTGTCAAATTCTTTATTAAAGCGATTTCTTAATCAACCTAATGTATCACAAAGTTCCAATGCAGTTAAAGTTTTACTGGACACCACCATGGAGTGTCTCAATGGTCTGAAAAATCTTGGAATTGATGTACGTTCGTGGGATGTCATCGTGATCTACATAGTGAGCGCTAAATTAGATCAAGAATCGCGGAAGCTATGGGAGACGCAAACAAGTACCAGCGATGAACTACCCACGCTTGCACAATTCGTGGATTTTTTAGAGGCTAGGTTCAGAGCATTGGAGTTTCTGGATGAAAAGTCTGCCAACCCTAGATCATTTAATAATAATACTCCTCGGCATAAAGTACACCATGTTGTGAACGACAATAAAAATGTAATAAATCCGTGTCCATTTTGTAAGGACACTCACAAACTTGCTTATTGTAAGCAGTTCGCAAGGGAGAGTCACGATTCGCGCAGAAAGTTTGTTTTAAATGGAGGTCTGTGCTTTAATTGTTTAGGTTCAAACCACTCCGTCAAACATTGTCGCCAGACCACATCATGTCACATTTGCAAAGGGCGACATCATTCATTGCTGCACCCAAGGGCTGCTTTTGTAGCGTCAGACAATGTCAAATCACCTGTTGATTTTAAATCAACATTGTCTAATAATCAGGTATCGTTATCAGAGGGTCAACAATCAATGTCAAATGTCACGTCACATTTTACTAGGGAGTCGGAAGGCGGAGTCCAAGTCCTGTTAGCTACGGCGCTTGTCAAAGCAGATACAGGTCATGGCTCAATTCAACTGCTGCGTGCGTTATTGGATCAAGGATCCCAGGCATCATTCATAACAGAGACTGCAGTTCAACTCCTTGGTCTGAAGAAAAGACCTGTGAAGACAGTAATATCAGGTCTAGGTGGTGAGAAGAGCTCCTTAGCTTCGGATTACACAGTCATAGTGACTTTTCACTCACACTTAGATCCCAACATCAGTATACGAGTACATGCGTATATACTTAAAAACATCACATCACTTTTACCATCGGCGATGGTGAAGCCTTTCAACTGGCCTGAGTTAGAAGTGGTCAGCCTCGCTGACCCACAATACCACACACCAAACAAGGTTAATATTTTGCTTGGTGCTGAAGTTTACAGTAAGGTGTTAATGAAAGGCTTGATTCAAGGTCCGCCAGGATTACCTGTTGCACAACAAACAACCCTCGGCTGGATTTTATCAGGTTTGGTTAAAAATATCTCAAATGAAGACACTGTCTCTTGTCATCATATTTCAATAAGTTCACAAATTCAACCTGATGATAATGAACTCCTAAAAAGATTTTGGGAGGTTGAGACAGGCAGCATTCCTGAACATCACAACAAGACGCTTACAGAGGATGAACAGCGCTGTGAACAAATATACGCACAAACTACACGGCGTGATGTTGACGGCAGATATATTGTCAAACTGCCATTCCGTGACGAAGATCCTCAATGTAAATACGGGAACACTAAAGAGCTCGCAATTAAGAGATTCTTGTTACTTGAAAATAAATTCAAGAAGGATGCTGAATTAGCAATTCGATATAAGGAGGTTTTTCGGGAATACGTCGACCTTGGTCATGTAGAACGCGTACCTGAAGACCTGAAGACATCTATGGCAGTATACTTACCCCACCACGCCGTTGTACGCGATGATAAGGCAACAATCAAGGTCCGAATTGTATTTGATGCTTCAATGAAGAGCTTAAATTCACCTTCACTCAACGATGATCTATTGGTTGGTCCTACATTACAACATCCATTACGTCATATCATTATGAGGTGGAGAATGCACCCTATAAGCATCTGTGCAGACATCATTAAGATGTATAGGCAGGTGAAGGTGACTTCTGATGATGCTGATTTTCAGAGGGTCATATGGCGAGAGGATCCAGGATCTGAAATGGAAGAATACAAATTAGTAAGAGTTACATTCGGTACAGCGTCAGCTCCTTACCTAGCAGTAAGAACTCTTCAACAGCTGGCAGTGGATGAGGGTACACGCTGCCCGGATGTAGCTGAAAGAATTAAAAATGATTTTTTCGTTGATGATCTCATGACAGGATGCCAGTCAATCGAAGAAGGAAAGAAAATACGTGCAGAAATGTCAGACTTACTTATGACGGGAGGATTTTCTCTGCAGAAGTGGGCAAGTAGCTGTAATGAGTTAAATGAAGAAAATAGACAAAAGATAGCTGAAAACATCGAGGACAAAGGAAACAAGGATATAAAGGTAGATGACGTTATGAAAATTTTAGGAATATTTTGGAACCGCGAACGTGACGAGTTCCAATACTCAGTTAAGCTACCGCCACAACAGTTTCCTATTACGAAGAGAAGAGTCATATCAGATATATCTAGGGTTTTCGATCCGTTAGGATGGGCGGCACCACGTGTTGTGGTGTCAAAAATATTCATCCAAAAGCTTTGGCTTTCCGGATTTGATTGGGATGAACCACTCACACCAGAATTAACGTCTGAATGGCAAGAGTATCGCATCAAGTTATCAATGATGCCTGGAAATCCAGATGAACCCACTCCATTGACCCCTGGTCATTTCTTGATTGGAGAGCCCTTGATAATTGTGCCTGATCGTAATTATGAAGATGTTAGTCATATCAGTTGCCTTAAGCGATGGCAACATACGCAGCGCATGGTACAACAATTTTGGCGGAGATGGTCGGAGGAGTACTTAACACATCTTCTTCAACGCCATAAATGGACCAAGCAGCTGCCAGAACCAAATATAGGTGATATTGTTTTGGTCAAGGAGGATGGCTTGCCTCCTGCGCGGTGGCTCTTGGGTAGAGTAGTTTTGAAACACCCAGGATCCGACAAACTCACTCGAGTCGTGACTCTCAAGTGCAACGGCTCGACAATCAAACGTCCATTGTCAAAGTTATGCATTTTACCTGTAACGGATTAGTTATTAAGTCATTATTAAGCAATCATTCATTCTTTTAGATATTGTTAGGGTTCCGTAAAACGTAAAAACGGAACCCTTATAGATTCGTCATGTCTGTCTGTCTGTCTGTCTGTCTGTCTGTCTGTCCGTCCGTATGTCACAGCCACTTTTTGCCGAAACTATGAGAACTACAGTGTGGAAACTTGGTGAGTAGATGTATTCAGTGAACCGCATTAAGATTTTTACAAAAGAAATTAAAAAAAATAAAAATTAGGGTTGCCCCTCATACTGAGAACTGAAACTCAAAAATTTTTTTTTCATCTATCCTACACGTGTGGGGTGTCTATCGACAGGTCTTCAAAAATGATGTTGAGGTTTCTAATATAGTTTTTGTCTACACTGAATAGTTTGCGCGAGAGACACTTCCAAAGTGGTAAAATTTGTGTCCCCCCCCCTCTAACTTCTAAAGTAAGAAAATGAAAAATCTAAAAAAAAAATATGATGTACATTACCATGAAAACTACCAACGAAAATTAGTTTGAACTAGATCTGATGAGTAGTTTTTTTTTAGTACGTCATAAATACACTATTATTAAAACTTCGATCAAAGTTACAACGAACTACAAGAACTATGTGTACTATGTATATTATGTTACTTGCTGCAACGGAACCCTTCATGGGCGAGTCCAACTCGCACTTGGCTACTTTATTTAGCACTACCATTTTTCAAATTTTTTTTCACGCGCTATCTCAAGCTATTTCAAGTGTTTATGTGTACATTTATTAAGGACATGAATAGATGTCCTTGGCGGGCGATATGTTTGGATCAATTTTGCTTACTTTAAGATCGCCAAGGTTTATATGCAGAAAATGTAATTCCTCAACCGCATACTAGATGGCGCTGTTAGTGCTTAACACACGCATTCGATTTGTTTGCTAGTTTCTATATTATTCAACTAAAATTATTCAATAAATGAGATTCCCACCCAGCACTATCGTGTTTCAATACGGACAGGGAACTTCCATTCACACCTATAATAATATTTTTTTTACTTATTGTTCTTTTCTGCACACTCTCTTAAAATATACAAATTTAATACAATAATTTAATTGATTACCCTGTATTGGACATGCAATTTTAAAAATATACATAGTAAAGTAATTAAAACAACAAAAAAACTATTTTAATACAAATACAATACCCCAATGTTATACCATGCGTAACTATTTTCTTATCTGTGACTATGCGATTACTTACTACTTATAACATTAGCACTATTCTAAATATCTTTTCTTTTTTTAACATTTATTCATAGTTACAATAAGATCTATGATAGAGGTAGAAAAAAATAAACAATTACACATCAAATTAGGTCAAAGAAACCACTGCGTACTGACCCCTGCCCAAACGTGCCCAGAACACTTGCTGCGGTCCCCGTCTGAATGGCCAGGGAGATCTGCTGTCAAAAACCTACCAACTCGATGGTCACTTTTCTTCTCCCTCAAACGGTGTCCCAAATCCGCTACAAACTGTTTTGCTTCCGCACTCCACGGCCCTGCAGTTTCCACGGCAAACGGGACGAAATCATACACAGAACCTAAGCATTCAAATTTAATTAAATTTGAATCGATTGTTTTCAGATCTTTTAAATTATTAACTTGTTGAGAAAAGCCACGCTATTACGAGAATACATCCATAGATAAACAATTCTTATTTTCTTAAAACAAAAGAAAAATTGTTTTTGCAATTTAGCCCTCATTGTGATGACCATAAATACCCGCACATCTGCTCAAAACAATGGTCTAAATACAACCATCACGAATGAAACAATGAAAGGAGGTTGCAAAACATCCGACAGCAAGCGACCACCGTGAATATGAGCGAAAATATAGTACCTAATATAAACAAGTCACTTTGTTTCCACTGCTATCAAGTTGAAAATATAAACCACTTACTAGGAAACTAAGCAAAAGTAAAAGCGGGCGACTTTCTCGTTAGGTACGGTCTTACTGAAATCTGCAAATTAAAAAAAAACGCAAATTTTACTTGTACTATACCTACTTGTAATTACCTTAATTACTGACACTTTAAAATTTAAGGTTAAATCGTTTGTCCATTAGGGTACCATTTATTATTGTCAAATTGTATCAAAATAACCTAATTCAAAAACATTTCGTCAAAACAAGACGGGAGATTCCTAATTCAAAAATTATGATTATGGTTTTATGATGATTTACATTGTCTTGTATGCAATAATACTCGTATGTGAAATAGTTCATTGAAATGTTACATTTTTTAGGCCTTACCTTACACATTAAAAATATAAAGAAAGGTCCTCTAAAAAACGCAACCCCAAATGTAACTTTTCAATGGACTAATAGTAATAGTTCGTCCTAATAAAATCTGAACCATAGAAAAAAAATGGCAGTAATAGGAACTGCCGATAGAAGTGAAAACTTAGAACTCAGAATTTGATAGCTCAATTTGGAAACTACATGTGTGTAACCAGAGGGCGTGGCCTGGGCATCATGGCATGGCCATATAGAAATGCGTCAGCTTTTCCTATTGGCTGATGCATTTCTAGATGGTCATGGCATGATGCCGAGGCCACGCCCTTTCAGCATTTCCCATTGGCTGACGCATTTCTAAATGGCCAATAGCCGTGGTCCCGAGTTTACCCGAAGATTTCTTATCATACCCGAGCGTGACTATAGAATCCAATTCACAGCCCACGAAATATCTGTCTAGGCACGCCTTAGAAGTTTTTTCTTCAAAAAAAATCTTATGAATACAGAGTGATAACGATATTGCCTGATCTTAAAATGTTTTTCTAATCTGAAAGACCAAAAATTAGAGATTTCTCATATTCCATTTTCAAACATGTCCGTACATTTCCCGCGTAATTGTTTGTTGTATTTTTGGATCGCGTAGCCTTCCTACTTTAAACCGAGCATGCTTAATGGTTCTGTAGGTTTTGAAGTTATACTTATTTTGGCATGTTAGGAAAAAATGATGCGAGTGATTTTTTTAAGCGCGTTTCGCGCGCAACCGCTAGCCTAAAAAACGACATGATGAAGTTGACTGACAACTGTCTCTTCCGAATGAATTTTTAGTGAAAACTTCTTTTGTCGCATCGCAAACAGGTTTTTTTGCGTTGGCTGTGAGTGAGGCTGACCTGTCACGCCCTGAGGTGAAATGCTCGATCGGCACCGAGTGTACCCACCCGAGCGAGAAATATGCAGTCAGCTCAGTCAGCTGCTCTTCACTGCTGTCGCTGTATTCACTATTTTAATTTGTATCGACTAAAATTATAAGAATAGCTTTTTTCTGACTTGTTGCTCATTTATTCTAATACCTAATACCGTACATACGAGTAATAATAGGTAGGTACATCATACAAAATTCATATAATTACTAATTACGTTTTCACTGGTGCCATTTTTTTCAGTGCGCGCGCATACCGCCACCTAATTCGACATGCTGAAGTTAGATGTGCGTTGTTTTTAACCCTTAGAGGCCATCGGGCTGGGTTTTATAAATTTAACATTTGCTGGCCTATGGTAGTTGGCCTCAAGTGGCCTATACTGCCTAGCCTAGAAAGCCTGGGCTAGCGCAGAAAGAGCGTTAGTATCACAATAGTGTTAGTAATAAGAACTTCTTGCTTGCGTACATAGAAAGTACACACAAACTTTTTGAAGTGAAAACTTCTTTTGGCGCGCCTCAGACAGATTTTTCGTGAGGTGTGAATTGAATTCTAGCGTCACGCTCAGGAATGATAAGAAATCTTCGGGTGAACTCGGGACCATGGCCATGCTCATGGCCACGCCCTCCGGTAACACCCGCGTAGTTTCTATCAAATTCGGAGTTAATCTGAGTTTTCACTTCTATCGGCAGTTCCTATGACTGCGATTTTTTTCTTTCAAAAATATCTCTATATAGTTCCAATTTGAGAACATGTTTAAAAATTATTTGCTGTGCGTTTAGCATTAGCACATCATACAAGGTCCAAAATTCTACTAATATATTTATCGTATACTGAGCGTTTTGCAGGCCGTCAATAACACAGAGTAGAACCTTTTTTGTACTTAAATTAAAACTAGATTCCCTTATTTGCAGATCGTGCCAGTGAACACATGCCGCCTTCACCATGGTGATCGTTACCAGAGTAAGTAACTTTTTTCAAAGTACCTAATTAAATATATGTAACAATATACAGTATGACCCAGTAACCCAAAATGACCCACAGTTCTTATAATTATGAACAACTTTTTGCACGGACACCTTCGAAATTGACTGACGAAACTGAGTTTATGCACAATGTTTTTGATACTGGCAGCACAGGTCTACCTTTTTTTTTTGGCCAAATGCTATATTATATGATGCGTACAAGATGCGTTACTAAATAAGCAATGAATTGTTCCCGCCAAAAATAAACTGCACAAACTCGCTACCTACCTATGTAGGTAGGTATTGTAGGTACTTACTTACTAAATTACAGTATAGGTAATGTCAAATAAGTTTAATACTTATACACATTATTGGTGCTAAAAAAAAGACACATATGGGTACAACTACGGTACACAAGTACACATACGGTCTTATCGTTAAAACCGCTTTCTTCCAGAAAAGCTTTAGGTTTTTAAGGAATCGATTTAAATTAAATAATAATCTATCATATCGTCTAAATAATTACCTGGGATTATTACCAGTCCGCGCAATTAATTAAAAATCGAAAAAAAATGGCAGTAATAGAAGGGACTGCCGATAGAAGTGAAAATTTATAAACCAAAATTTGAAAAACTTTAGAAACTACGCGGGTGAAACTGGAGGGCGTGGCTATGACCATGGCCATGGTCCCGAGTTTACCGGAAGATTTCTTTCATTTACGCACGAGGCGCTTGAGCTCAATTCACAGCCCACGAAAAATATGTCTGTGGTGCGACAGAAACAGACAATTTTTTTGAATTGACCACAAAATAAGTTTTCACTTCAAAAACTAAACAAATGTCTATCATTCCATACTGTCGTAAAACATCAACCATATATTTTATGGTGTGTGAATTGTCCACCAATATTTATTGAAGTGAAAATTTCTTTAGTCGCGCCTAGACAGATTTTTCGTGGGCAGTGAATTGGATTCTTTCGTCACGCTCGGGTATGATAAGAAAGCTTCGGGTAAACTCGGGACCATGGCTATTGGCCGTCTAGAAATACGTCAGCCAATGGGAAATACTGAAAGGGCGTGGACAGGCCATCATGGCATGGTCATCTAGAAACGCATCAGCCAATGGGAAATGCTGACGCATTTCTAGATGGCCATGCCAAGATGGCGAGGCTACGCCCTCCGGGTACGGGTGTACCCGTATAGTTTCCAAGGTAAGCTATAAAATTCTGGGTTATACGTTTTCACTTTTATCGGCAGTTCCTATGACTGCCAATTTTTGTTTTATTTTATATAAAGTATTTTTAGAGCCCAAGTGAAACTCGAACCTTCTCGGTTAAGAATTAAAAAAATATTTACAATTTTAAAACGAAGATTCCACTGCAATATTACAAAACGCTTGTACTTTCTCTATGTCGAGAGAAACGGCGACATGGCTCTTTTCCTATTAAAATTTGTAAATTAAATATGCTCGTACCTACGAGTATGTATCTTAGTGTCTCGTATTCAATCATTAGGAATAACAATGGTTTAGTAGCTAAATACCTAGTCCGATTTTATAATCGTAGTTTCAATTCCCGCCTGTGACTCTGAACATGTTTTTAAGTGACGATGGAGGAATATGAAAAAACACGAACGAAAAAATTCGACTCCACTTTTGTGATAACAACGTCTAGGCTGTAGAATACGTTGCCTGAGTGGGGTTTCCCCGATGGTTACATTCTTTTTGTTTTCAAATCGAGAGTGAAAATCGGTTTCTTCTAGGTAAACACGCCTGACTCTGGAGCCGGGATCGTTACAAGAATTCGGCTTCGGTATACCCTGCCTATCGTAAGAGGCAATTAAAAGGGTACCCATGGGCTCGTAGACGTATAGGCTTGGGGGCCTAACGTCCTATGAACAACGAACCCATCAATGGAAAAACCACGGCATAGTGCGGCCCATGTCGCTTAGTCCATCACCTAAGGAAGGTGCCGAAGGCAAAATGTCAAAAGGATGCCGGTGCGTTCCAACGGAGATCCCGGCGTCCTCTACCTAGGCACAGATGTAGGCCGCCGAGGGGGTTTTAGTGAGATACAGCTGGGTTTCTGCAAAGGATTTTCCCCCCTCCTCCCCCCCCGTTAAAAAAAAAGGTAAACACGATCCATCGTAGACCGCATCGTCGCTTAAAATCAGGCGAGATGGCGGTCAAGTTAAAAAATGTCATCGGCACTGGGTTTGACGGTGAAGGAAAACATCGTGAGAAAACTGACGTGTTTTAAGAAAATCGTCTTTCGAGGACATGTGACATCCGCTAAACCACCAAACATGGCCGACACATATCTTGTGCTTATAGAGAGTATGGTCCTGAATCTCCCCTTGTAAGAGAAGGCCCTGAGCCCCAGCAGTGGAAACAGAATGTGACTGCTTGGGTTTGTAAAAGTCTCGTAAATACTCATTCATAACTCGTTCAAAACCATCATTATGGAATCATAGAGTATATCGTTGATAATAAATATCGTACATTTCTATTTCTGTGAAGTCATAGAGCACTCATAGAGTATATCATTGAAAATAAATATCGTAGAATCATGTTTCTCTGAAGTCTGAAGTATGTCAGAATATTTGAACCTGATAATTGGGAGCAAAAAGACATAAACAAGTAAATTATGAAGATCAGGATTTTTATAGCTTAAGTAACTTATAAATCTTTATGAATATCAGGATTTTTATAGCTTGAGTAAGTTATACGTATTTTTTACTCTATAACAACAAAATGCGACAGCGTTTTGTCACGGAAGCCTCAGAGTAAATAATAGGAAAGCGACTAATTGCTAAAATTTACGCTCGAGGCTCTGAATGTCGTATTCTAACCAACTTTTACTCTTTATTTGAACAGTTTTTCATTGGATTTCGGACTTCGAAACGTGTTCGAAACTTGGCTGGCCGGTTAGACGACCAAAATGAAATTCAAAAATCGAACACCTCGTGCACGTTTATTTATCCAAAACAAATGAACATTTCAAATTGTGTATGTTGGAATTTTATTAAGATTAATTAAGTGCTTATTTAATTTAGTAAGTAAAACACAAAAATTGGTATAACATGTAAGTGCATATAATGAAACAAACAGTAAATTGTCGCAAAACACATTTGAACAATTTATTAGAAGGTATACTCGAAGAAATAAATTGTCAATTGTCACTCAAGGTAAATGTTATGCAAATTCTTTTATTTTAGTTTCACGTACTGCTCGCTGCGTCATTTACTTGTTTCTTTGAACTGGACTTTTAAGTTGAATATCTCATGAATATCTCTAAATTAATATTCTGTTTTATTTGCAACAAAACTATATGGAATACAAAATAACTTAAAAGTGTAAGTGTAACGTAGTTAAATAAATAAAAAATGATTTCGCAAAATTATTAGATAGTAAATGGTAAAAATGTAACCACAAGTAATCAATTATTATTATCCAATGTATGAGTTGGGTAAGATGTGAAATGAAGTATCTGCAAAACAATTGATCTTACAGTTTTCTGCGTAGTATTTAGAATAGTTCATTGATTTGTGGAGATTCAATTTTAGTTGTTTTATTTGAATGCAAAAAACATCTGACTGTGTCCTTAAGGGACATTTTCGTATAGCCGTTGATTTGTTCGCGTCTTTAGGACTAAAATTATTACACTAAAGGTACTTTTTATCGTGATAAATTCGATTGTTTTTATGATCGAGTGAAACTAAGGATTACGTTGGCATAACTATTAATTTCATGCAAAATATGGTGTAGTCGTTCACACCATAATAAGGGCCTATAGCGTTGTTCGTCGTGAAGTGTCTGCATGCATTGTGCATTGAAGCAAAACAAAACTGCCGGGGGGTGCACTAAGTCACACGATATCGTATCACGATGACTCATATCATATCGCTAGCTTGCTCATTGCTCATTTGCTATTGTGACGGAGACGCGATGCGGGCCTACTTATTCCCAAAGCGGTAAATTTTCTCGGCAGTCCACAGGTTCCGATCAGTGCGTTTGGCAACACATTCCGTCATTCCGGCTTAGAATCCAGCGCGCAGGGCGTTCACCTCGATACGGCACACGTGTCTTATAACTAGGTGTATACCTGTCTTGGTGCGAAATATTAAATTATAATGTCGAGGTCGTTACGTGGGGCTGTTCGTTCTGAGCTCCGCGTTGCTAAAAAGTCGTGTTACTTACTGCGGTTTGAGTTTTCACCGTCTTACAGAAATTGCAAAAATAAATGTGATAGGGAGGGAAGTTCTAAAAGATTTGAAATTAATTTAGGAGTTATAGCGTGGTTACAACACAATGTAATACAATAGTTAGTGTATTACATATGATCAAAAACGAACTTCTCAGTTCGATATGATATAGAAAAATAAATTATTTACTGCGTTTACAAAACAAACTTTAAAAAACATCTAAAACTATAGTAGAAAATGGTGAACTTGTCGCTCTTCTGGACAACCGTGGATTGAAAAAGGAATTAAATTATATCTAAGTATAACTCATATATGAGTAGTTATATGAGTATAATACTATAGGTACTATAGGTACGAGTAATTTCATTCGACCTCATATGGTTATTTAAAATGTAGGTTGTACCTTTTCGAATGATATTACATAATATTGTCGAACTCCTAATATTTTTAAAGCTTGTGTGAAAAATATTACCACAGAATACAGTCATTTTTTAAATCGAAATGACCCACTTACCTCACTCCGACATTGTCTTCTATGTAAATAAATGATTATTCTTAATTTCGTTAGCCCTACAAAGGTTCTTTGGTTTCAATATTTCTCGTAATTTATATTTTACAAGCAATACGCGTGAGTCAAGAGGAGAACGTAGAACGTGTTAGCAAAATATTACTTCTACGGTTAAACCCGGATATGCAGTAGGAGGTATTTCATTACCTTGAGACATTAATCACTTTTCCGAGTCATTTCAGAGAGAGCAATGCCCTTTCTATTTGAATTGCAAGCAAAGTTAACATTAATTACTAAATAATATGATGTCATGACGTAATTTTGTCAACACTTGGTACAGTTGTAAGTAGTAACTTGTATTCAATTGTAAAAAAATATGTTAAAAGAACCGTTTGGTTAGCACACTAATATTATAAACGCGTTTGTGGGGTTTGTATGTAGGTACTTACCTACGTACCTACTTTACGTGTGTATGTTTGGAACATACACACAAACATACATACCCGCGTAGTTTCCAAAGTAAGCTATCGAGTGATAAGTTTTCATTTCTGTCGGCAGTTCTTATGACTGCCAATTCTTTTTAATTTGTCTTTGTAGTGCCTGAACCTGCCTAGATAATAAAATGATCTTAAAGTTAGCACATGACTTTTCCATGGTGGCCTAGTCGCCATAGCAGAACGTGCGATTAACAACCGTACAATAAGATCGTAGGTTCTTATTCCGCGTTTGTTCCCGATTCCGTAAATAAATATAAATCCTGGGATAAATTGGCACATCTGTTAGTCCAGATTATTATCTGTCTATTTATTTACCAAACCAAACCAAATCCAGATTCTTTCAGCGGTTTTTGCAAGAGATAAGATTTAAAAAAAATGTATAATATGTTCCTACATACAAACTTTCGTACCTATTTATAATATTTAATATAGGATTTGTTAAATTATTTTTTAAAACGTAAATTCAATATACGACATAGGTACATAGATAACTATCAAGGAACATTGACAAATCGACAAACAGGTAAGGTGACCAAGGAGCGAAAACCTACCTGATGACCAAAACGAGAGCGAGAGTTGCTCGCAGAACGCCGAACGAGGCTGGGAGTAGGAGGCGATGTAGGAGCGGACCAGTTCCATAACATTACCTAACATAAGGTCAAAAGCAGAACAACAGAAGTTTCAAGGTCTTTCTCGCATAATTTTAAAAGGAACCTCACATATATGCCACACATTTTAGATCGATCTTGCCTAAGAAAGGACTATTTTCATTATTTCGGTTTAAAATGAGATTTTTGTAATCGATCTATGTTGTTTTAAGGCGAACGTACGTACGTTGTGTACGACAAGCGAATGAAAATTAATTAAGTATGTATTTGTATTTACGTAAGCTAATATGGAATATTAAATGGAGTAGAACTTTTATTGACAAAACAAAATTACAACAATGTATTTTCTCCGAAAAAATAATAATTGAAATTAATTTACTTTTAAATTCAGACACTCGTCGTATATCATCTAAATACATGTAAGCAAATTTTTGTTTTTGAAGTGAAAACTTCTTTAGGCGCGCCTAGACAGATTTTTCGTGGGCTGTGAATTGAATTCATTCGTCACGCTCGGGTATGATAAGAAAGCTTCGGGTAAACTCGGGCCCATGGCTATTGGCCATCTAAAAATACGTCAGCCAATGGGAAATGCTGAAAGGGCGTGGACAGGCCATCATGGCATGGCCATCTAGAAACGCATCAGCCAATGGGAAATGCTGACGCATTTCTAGATGGCCATGTCAAGATGGCGAGGTCATGCCCTCCGGTTACACCCGTGTAGTTTCCAAGGTAAGCTATCAAATTCTGAGTTATAAGTTGTCACTTCTATCGGCAGTTCCTATGACTGCCAATTTTTTTATTTGTTCATATTTCAGAAACCCCCGAATTGATAGCCTCCTTTTTAGAAGGCGGTTAATGAAAACTACACTACCTAACTAACTGCTAACATTGTATAATTTATATACCGATGAAGGTCAAAATATAATCAAGATGGTTAAGCGCACTACCAGCCAGTAGACTGTGCAGTATTACCACGCTGAATGGCAATGCTTATATGTACATTGAACCAAATAGACCGAGTATTTTCTAGAATAATGCCTTGAGTTTGTTTTGGTATTCTTGATACAGTATTCGACTTTTTAAATATGGGGAAAGCGATAAATACCACTAACACCCGGAAACCGGTATCGAATTAAAATGCCAAAGATTCAATCGCCGAATGAAACGAATTTTCGCACGTACCTACTTAAAACGTAAACAAAAACGTGGTCAGTTTTCGGGAAACATTGAATTTTTACGATCACTTTTACATGTCTGAGTATTCGACGATACTCATTCGAAATTGGGTCATGATACCTAAGTTGTATTGGTCATATTGGCTCGTATCATCCGCATAATATATTCAATAATGTTATTACTTACTGATAACAAAGAACATTTGATAACCGCTTCCAAGTCATTGATCAAAATGCCCAATGAAACTCGGGTACAGTTTAGTTCGATAAACGTATCGATTGACTCATTGAATAACCAAATTAATACAGTTATCATGTGAAAGAGCGTGGAAAAGCGTGATGTCATGGAAACCAGTTTTTATTTCGAGGTGAGGTTCAGTTTTGTAGAAAATAGAAAGCTTGGTTTGCTCTTTCTTTATTACCATTTCCCAAATTTACGACATGTTGGTAAATTATTCAACGAATATTATAATGATAATGTTATACAAGAAATGACGAAGTTGCGCAGTATAAGTATTCGTTCATTAAATTACGTACTTACCAAATCAACGTAGTAGGTACGTACCAAACCAGCCAACCAACTTTTACTTATGTTTTTGAAGACGTATTTAAATAATTTTGAATAAGTACATTTTACAATAATGTAATTAATTACTAGTTGTTTCAAGATATCACGATTGTTCAGCACGTTAGTGTTATTATTAACTAGCAATGCCCCATGGGTTGACCTGCGTAGTTCAAGTTTAAATAATATAATAAGAAATATAATAATAAGAAGTAGTACGTGTAATTCCAGATTATAACCAATCTCAATATCAAAATCCTTTTTACAGTTTTTACATGAAAGAGTAACAAGCTCGAAAAAGCGACATCGTTTCATTGGTTGATGTTCCAAAGACACGAACGAAAAGATTTGACTCTACTTTTGTGATAAGAACGTCTAGGCTGTGGAATATGTCGCCTGAGTGGGTTTTGCCCGATGGTTACAATCTTTGTGTCTTCAAATCGAGAGTGAATCGGTTTTTTTCTAGGTAAACACGCTCCATCGTAGACCGCATCGTCGCTTAACATTAGGTGAGATGGCGGCCAAGTATGAACCTATAAAAGTGAAAAAAAAGCATACATTATAAACTAGTACGTTTTAATAAATATAACAGAAGGATAGTAGCATTATAATCAGCGACTGATTAAGAGGTCCGACCGCCCTAGGCTAACTATCAGGATGCGCCCGCAGGTTGGCCAGGTCGGCCTAAAAAGTACTGCTATTTTAATTTTGAGTTTGTTTACTAGTTTGAAAGTTTTAACATGGTTCTTACTAAGTACCTAGATCAATCTGCGAGCAAAACTAACGTTGTCCTTTAGTCTGCACGACATTCACCTTCACCTTTGGTGCCAAACCGTTATTATTTTTAGTTGATAGTTACATAAAGGCAAAACACATCACGCAATATAGGTACGACCAAAATCATGACAAGTGACTGCAGGCTACCAAGTAGAAAACCAAATCCATGTCGTGTTTGGCCTCATAAGCCAATATATGGAATAGTTCATTTTTTTTAACTTTTATAGGTTAACACTAGACCACTGCGCCGTCTCGCCCGAAATTAAGCGACGATGCGGTATACGATGGAGCGTGTTTACCTATAAGAAATCGATTTACTCTTAATTTGAAGACACTAAGATTGTAACTATCCGGAAAAACCCCGATCAGGCAACGTGACAGCCTAGACGTCATTTTCACAAAAATAGAATCAAACACCGAGTCCTTGAAATTTGAAACGTCAACCATAAAACGATGTCGCTTTTTCGAGCTACGAGTAATCCAATAGAAAAAGGCAAGGTGGTAATAGAACATTCAGATCAGTTGCACACTCTCCAAAGTGTATCCGATAAAAACCCGATAAGCTAGCAATTTTGCCGTGATGTTCAAGATTTTATTGAAGGCCTATGAGCCTTTTGAGTACGTCTCTTGATCGATTCCAAAGCGTCAAGCTGGACCATAGCCGAGCCACCGCAATAGTATTCCATACTCTTCCATTCCATAAAACTGTTCAGATTTGAATTACGAGTACCTTTGTACCGTTGAGAGAACACCTAGTTTTTTTGGCACTTAATATAGCCTTGGGGTGAAAAAGTCAAAGTTGAGCATAGATGTCAAAGTAACGCTAAAAGCAGATGGTCAGTAACTGAAACACCTCGACCTCGAGAAATAGGAGTCAAATGAAATGGACTTCTTTTTGCGGAGAAAACACACGGCTGCTTATTGCCATTACCTCATTCAAAGACTGGCGCAAGAGCTAAATTCAGATGCTCGTTCATACTCATACTCTCAGTACTTGAGTTTGTTGCCCATCGGCTCTCGCGCTAGATATGTGACTTTTTACGACAAGCCGCCTTCAATGAACCCTCGTATGGATTGATCCCTCAAAAAGACCGTTGGCGCGGATCCATAAACCAGGAGACAAATCATAAGCAGAAATTTGGCTTATAAGGCTATCGTGCCAAACCCTGTCGAAAGCCTTCGAGATATCTAGGGTTTTCCCATGTTTCTCGATAGCATTACTGCAGATGTGAGTGACGGACGCTAGAATATCCCTGACCAGTTTCGGCGAAACCCGAATGGTATGGAGGATGAAAATCACTGAGAAGGTCGTTAGATTCTAGGCATGTTAGGAACCTGTGGTTTTGACACGTTCCATAGTGTTGTAGAGTATAATTGGCAGGGTCAGCACGACTACCTTTTTTGGGCACTGGTTGCACGTTAGCAAACTTCCACGACTTTGGTTCTTATCCAGTTTAGGAAGAGTCTTAACAAACGCATCAGTACAAGCGTCAAATTAGACGCACAAGCCTTCGATACTAGCAGAAATATCACCTGAGCCACTGGCTTTATTCTCATCTAGTTAGCTGTTGCGGGAATTTGCCATGAGCTTGGCCATCTGAAAACTCAAATCAGGGCCTCCGAAGCTTTTTCAGTTCACAACGTTCATTTAGTTAGTGTTTAGTCTCGGTCCACTTGAAATGTGTAGAGCGGATGCAATGATGCTAGACTTGCATAGACTTGGCATGCACTATTAGTGCATGTGAAGACAATTTCGGCGCGCCCCTCCTGATCCGCGCGCCCTAGGCTGCAGCCTAATTAGCCTAAGGGTTAATCAGGCCCTGATTATAATATTAGATCCTTATATAATAATCTTCTTATATATAAAATTCTCGTGTCACAGTGTTTGTTTCCTTACTCCTCCGAAACGGCTCTACTGATTTGTACCAAATTTTATAAGCATATTCAGTAGGTCTGAGAATCGGCTACTAGCTATTTTTCATACCCCTAAGTGATAAGGGTTGTTCACCCCAAAAAATTTTTTTTTAATTTTCGGACAATTTTTTTTGTTTTTATTTTTTTATAATGTGGCGTTAACAAATACATTCAACCCTAAATTTTTACTTTTTTATCACGAACCCCTATTTTTTAATAGACATTTTAGTAATTTAATCATTTGACAGTGAACGACTCCTAAACGGCGGACCAATTTGAATGTTTTTTTTGTGTGTGTACATTGATTGTTTGTGTGTGGATTCAAGGATGGTTTAGATTCACAAATAAGCCAGGCAGATGGCGCTCCAGACAGTGTCTAGATTATGATCCGAGCGAAGCCGGAACGGGCCGCTAGTCATTTATAAAATTGGTGTTTTGTCTTACTGGCCACTTTGATCTCAATTTTCTCCTCTTAGGTTAGGAATTTCACTTTCAAATGTATAGAGCTACTAGCTGACCCGGTGAACTTCGTACCACCATGTATTTTTTCGTTTACATTTTCTAGACTTTCTGCTGTACAAATCTTGTCTCGACAATAACAAACAAAGAATCATCCTATTTGGTGCAGTCATTCAAGAGTTATGAGCATATATACATTTCGAAGATCCATTTTTACTGTTCCGTAAAACGTACTAACTGGACCTTTATGGGTTTGTCATGTCTGTTTGTCTGTCCATCCGTACCTATGTCACAACCATTTTTTTCGAAACTATAAGAACTATACTGTTGAAACTTGATACAGTTAATAACATGTTACTTCAACGTATAGAAAGAAGCATTTAAAAGCAAGTAATCCCTTTATGCAGAATACAGAAGACCGCACCTTGTGGGGTTCATTAGGAGAGGCCTACGTCCAACAGTGGACGAATATTAAATAGGCTGATAATGATGATGAATCTCTTTATTGTTAATCAAGTTATTACCAAAAATCTGTTTTATTTTCATTGTAGTGGTTTGTGATATACGATGTTTTTTGTTTGATTACCTGGCACATGGACAAACAAATCTGATGGTTTCCGAACACGGGAGGGAATAACTACCGATCGAACTTGAAGATTAGGTATTAGGTGGCAATCCTGGAAAATGCAGCGAGTTAAAAAAATCCGGTGAATAGGTAGATGTTGACGACATCATCTTGAATCGAATCAACTGATTTATAAATCCTCAGTTCGCCTGTAATTTGTTCTTGAATTTTGAAATTTAATTCATTTGCATCTATCTCATTTACATAATAGGTATTAATATTTATTTATCATGTGGCTGTCTTGTCCCAATATTGGGCAACGGCTTCCATACCCTCCTTCCACTTTTCCCTTTCTATGGCTATGTATTAGCCATAGAAAGGGAATTAGTTCAGTCTTTCCGATATTTGTGGAGGTTGTCTTGCCATCGTTTCTTTGGTCTGCCGCGTCGTCGTTTGCAATCTGGGTTCCTCCACATAGTAATTTTGGCCCAATAATCATCCGACATGCAGCAAACATGTCCAGCTCGATCCCACTTTCAAATTGGCTGCTTTTTGAGTCACATCGGCTAATCCGGTTTTGGAACGCAGTTTGGTGTTTCGTATTCTGTCCGTTAGTTTTACTCCAAAAATATTGCGCTCCATAGCACAAAGGTGTGTATTCAAATCAATTTGCACAGATAGGGATATTAAATCAATAATTCAAAATAATATAAAACACTTTTTTTTTAATTAATGGCTCTATGTGGATTAGTCAATAAACACTTTTGGTGACGCGGTTTGTGTTTGACTGACACTTGATTGATATAATGACGTGAAAACTGACGCATTTTATATCGCGTGCCGAAACTAAATCAAAGTAAATAATATCGTGCAGCCGACCAAATTGAAAATCAGTACTAATGAGTCTTACGTTATGTGATTATTCAATTTAATTTGGTTCGCGATATTATCGCTTTTGTTGAGTTTCTTCTGAGTGGGTTTTGGAACGTGACATTAGATCCTCCTATTATCTAACTGTTTCAATAGATATGATGGCATTTGAACTTTGTGCAGCGGGAATAAAGTGAAAAAATTGACTCCTTGATGTTAGGAACACACATATTTTGCTTAGACATAAGCGAGTGCTTGTTATTTAATATGAACTTTATTTCATAGCAATAAAGCTCAAATTGCCTTAACATTTCAGTTAGAAAACGTTTGTATGGGAAAAAAGGCCTGTTTTTAGAGTTTTCCAGGCAATTATGACATCAACGAACATTTTAAAAAAAATTGTCCAAATTGGTCCAAGCGTTGTTGAGTGATGTGCTTACCAACACATTTTGCGATTTATTTTTATATTATTGAGTTTAAATTTGCCATAAGCTCCTGGAAATTTTAATCGAAATAGAGTGAAAAACATTTACAAATAAAAGCAGCCAAGTATTTATGACATACTAAAAAAAAAATGTCATCAGATCGAGTTCAAACCAATTTTCGTTGGTAGTTTGCATGTAGATACTATATTTTGTTTATTCATTCTCTTATTTTAGAAGTTAGAGGGGGGCGGGGGGAACCAAACATATTACCACTTTGAAAGTGTCTGTCGCGCAAATTATTCAGTGTAGACAAAAATTATTTTAGAAACCTCAACATCATTTTTGAAGACCTTTCGATAGACATCCCACACGTGTAGGTTTGATGGAAAAAAAATGTTCAGTGAGTGTTTCAAATGAGTTCAGTTCTAAGTATAGGAGGCACCCCTATTTTTTTTTTTTTATTTTTGTACAAATCTTAATGCGGTTCACAGAATACATCTACTTACCAAGTTTTAACAGTGTAGTTCTCATAGTTTCGGCAGAAAGCGGCGGTGACATACGGACGGACAGACAGACAAACTGACAGACACGACGAATCTATAAGGGTTCCGTTTTTACGTTTTACGGAACCTAAAAAGACTATAATTGATCAGCTCTATAATTATCAGCTATCAGCAGATAAGAGATCAGCTATCGAGCGGGATGAAAAATGATTAAATTACTAAAACGACTATTAAAAATAGGAGTTGGTGATAAAAGGGTAAAAATTTAGGGTTGTATGTATTTTTTAACGCCACATTATAAAAAAATAAAAACAAAATTTTTTGTCCGAAAATTAAAAAAAAATTTTTTGGGGTGAACAACCCTTGTCACTTAGGGGTATGAAAAATAGCTAGTAGCCGATTCTCAGACCTACTGAATATGCATATAAAATTTGGTTAGAATCAGTAAAGCCGTTTCGGAGGAGTAAAGAAACAAACACTGTGACACGAGAATTTTATATATAAGAAGATATTAATTTACTCATGCTTTTGTGTTTTGAAAATTGTAATTCATTTGTTTTTTCGTCTATTGTTTTTTTCTTTCGATCACTCACTAGGCTTACAAAATAGAAAACGTGAAATATCGCGTTATTTACGCGTTATTTAGGTACGAGTTTCATCGTGGCACCAGTGCTGCAGAAACGGCTCGAAGGATTAATTATGTGTATGGCGGCGGTGTCTCAAAAGAAAACACACTGCGTTTTTGGTTCCAACGTTTTCGTTCTGGAAATTTCGATCAAGCCCCGTAGTTGGCCAGAGACCAAAGTTGATAATGAAGAATTGAAGATTATTGTGGAAGCAGATCCATCGCAAACCACGTCCGAGTTAGCTGCAGACTGTGGTGTTAGTGATAATATTGTTTTATTCCACTTGAAGCAAATTGGAAAGGTGAAAAAACTTGAAAGGATGGTCCCTCATGAATTGAGTGCAGCAAACCGACAAACGCGCGTCGATTGCCGTGTTGCTTTACTCAACCGCCACAGTAATGAAGGCATTTTAAATCGGATTATTACCTGTGGATCCTGTACGATAATTAGCGAACCAGTCAAATCCTGTCCCAAGCGTAAATTGACTAAAAAAAATACTAATCTAAAGAAAATAGTACAAAAGGACGATAAAAGATAAAACAAATGAATTACGGTTTTCAAAACACAGAAGCATGAGTACCTAAATAGCGATAGTGATATTTGAGATCAAAGTGGCCAGTACAACAAACCACCAGTTTCATATTATGTAATCGTCAGGATATTAGTACTAATATTAGGATATTAGTAGGGTTACGAAATATATACCAGAATTGTATTCATTCGTCAGTTTACCAGTGAACATACATGATCTGTAAATATCTCATGATCAATATTTTTAAATAATATTGAGTGACGAGCAGGACATGTGCCTGATGGTAAGCAACAAGCCTGGCCATAACTGCAGAGTGACATGCAGCTATTGGAACACGAATAGCCCAAATCATAACCTAGCACTGCGCTCATCACCCCGATATACTTATTAGATATTTTATTTCTATGCTCTGTAATTTCACTGGGAACATTGCCCTTCAAACCGAAAAAAAAAAGTTTGCACGTTACTGCTTGGCGGTAGAATAATTGACAAAGGTGTGGTACTTCCCCAGGCAAACTCCGCAGTGAGTCCTCATCAGCATCATCATCAACAGCCCTCTAAACGTTCCACTGCTGGGACTCGGGGCCTTCTCTCGCAAGGATAGAGTTAAGGACATAATCCACCACGCTGGCCCAGTGTGGGTTGGTGGATGACACATGACTTCGAAAGATTCTAGGTACATGTCGGTTTCCTCACGATGTTTTCCTTCACCGTTTTAAGTTAGCGGCATTACGCACATGACTTCGAAAAGACAGTGGTGCGTGTGGGGTTTGAACCCGGGGTCTCCGGATCGGCAGTCGCGGTTCTCCCGATTAGACCAGCCGTAACTTACACAGTGAGCACTTACTTACGTACGCAGTGAGTCCTACCACTACAAAACTACTAAAAAAAGTTACCTAATAAGTGACAACATCAGTTGTTTCCACTTTCTACTTGTCAAGAAGTTATATCTAGTCTAGACAATCTGTTCAATGCTTACGCTTACTTGCATAGCTGCATATGCTCAAATTAATGAGTGTTGTGAAATAGATTTACAATTGAAGTTTGAACTATCAATAAAACCACGATCGCCAGACTATCTATAAATCAATGTCAGATCAGTAGCGTGGATCGAATGAGTCAAGTTACGAAGTCTGTGCAAATAGAATAGCTATTGCTAAATGCTTGCATTTCTATAATGTGATCGTTTCTTTTGATAATTTGCTTTTTAGATGAACTACATTGACTTGAATATCAGTAATTTTCTTTTTTGTACTGGAAAAGTACGTCTGATGTACGTTACCATCTTTGACTTGCCTCCTGGCTTAGTGGGTAGTACCTCTGCCTGCGAAGCCGGAGGTCGTTGGTTTGATTCGCACCCAGTGCAAATATTTATGTAATGAATTCAAATATAACATTTGTACTGTGTCTGGGTGTTTCTATGTATGAAAAGTATATGTATGTTTATACAACTATATAACTATTTTATCAGCTATTAGGCCGCCATATTACAAGTTTTGCTTAGTTTGGGGTCACATGGTGTTGTGGGTGAATTGTCCACCAATATTTATTTATTTATAGATATTTATTGATACCATCGGGTTTGGCCCGTTGATCGTCTGTTCGCCAACTTTCCTTCATATTTTAATTTGTCCTATTTTTATCATTAACATCATAGAAATAAACATGTGGCCAATGGCCAAAGCGGTCTTAGTCGTCTATCGAATTATTTTATTGCGATCATTATTCCTAAGTGCAAATCTGATCACTCATGTGCGACACCGCTTGCATAATTTGTGTTCAAATTTCGGCATCATCAGGACATAATTTGAGGACTCTTTAGTATAATAAATAAATAAATATTGGTGGATAATTCACACACAACACCATCTCACCCCAAACTAAGCAAACTATAGACGACGAAAATAAATCTACTACTTAATATATAAATGCGAAAGTTTGGATGTTTGTTGCTCAATCACGTCGGACCGCCTGAACGGCTATGGTTGACATTTTGAACACACTTAGATTATAGTCTGGAATAACATAGACTACTTTTTATCACGGGAACAAATCGGGAACGGGAAAGGACCGAGTAAAACCGCGAACGCTGCTAGTATAAAGAATGAAACTAGACAGTTTGGATACTTTTTGCTCAATCGCGTCAGAACGAAATTACGAACCAATTGATGATGTTGCAATAGGTGCGTGTCACTGCTATTATGTGACACTTGTCCTGCTCGTCTCGTCACTCTTTATTTAAAAAAAAAAATGATTTTCGTCTGGTGTTCTAGACACACACACACAGGCACGCAACCTGCGTGCCCTTTCATCTTGGTAATATAACGAGATCGGGTATTATGTTGCTAAAACCGCAGTAAGAAGTCACATAAAGAAAATCTGACTGTTCTCTGACTAAAACCGCAGTAGGAAGTTATATGTATAGATACGATCTTACCATCTTCTGACGGTTATCAATTTGACGGACCAAAGTACTGATGTCAATGTTTGTTGCTTCCAGGGCGATTACATATGGATCGAGCCGGTGTCGGGTCGAGAGTTCGACGTGGCCATCGGCGCTCGCGTCTTGGCTGCCGAGGGTCGTCGGATACGCGTGCGAGACGACGACGCACAGGAGCAATGGCTGCCGCCGGAGAGACGCATCAAAGCCATGCACGCCACTTCGGTGCATGGCGTCGAGGACATGATCTCCCTCGGCGACCTGCACGAGGCGGGGATACTTCGGAACCTGCTCATCCGATACAACGAGAATCTCATATACGTAAGTATTACTAACTACATCACGAAACACAGTGATGACTACCAAGCGCGCAGTGGCCGTAATGACTTGATGCCGGAGCGACGCATCAAGGGTATGCACGCCACCTCGGCGCATGGCGTCGAGGACATGATCTATGTCGGCGACCTCCACGAGGCGGGGATACTTCAGAACCTACTCATCCGATACAACGAGAGTCTCATATATGTCGTAAGTTATACAATAAATCGGCAGAACCGATGAATGCCTTACAAGCAGTGGTCATAATAACTTGTTATGGTCTTGATGCTGGAGCGACGCATCAAGACCAAGCACGCCACCTCAATGCACGGCGTCGAGGACATGATACTTGATCCCTCTCGGTGACCTGCATGAGGCGGGGATACTTCGGAACCTGCTCATCCGATACAACGAGAATCTCATATACGTAAGTATTGCTAACTACAATAAATCTGCAAGACAGATGACCGCCTTAAGAGCAGTGCCCATAGTGAGATGTTATGGTCTTGACGCCGGAGCGACGCATCAAGGCCATGCACGCCACCTGGGTGCATGGCGTCGAGGACATGATCTCTCTTGGCAACCTCCACGAGGCGGGGATACTCTCGAACCTGCTCATCCGATACAACAAGAATATCAAATACGTAAGTATTACCAGTTCTTACCCACCGTCCACCTCCTCAGACCACCTGAAGTTTTTTTACAACGGCTCACTTGTCCGACAAAACTTTAAAGCCCCTAACTTATTGCGGGAAATATATTGGCGCGAAATTAATATTTCCCAGGTGAACCGTTGTAAAAAAACTTCCCACGGTTCACTCAGGTGGTCTCAGAAGGTGGACGGTGGGTAACCACTCAGTATTAGTAACTACATCACGAAAGCGCAGTGGCCATAATGGCTCTGTTATGGCCTTGGCACTGGAGCGATGTACCGTGGGATGTTGAGTACATGATCTCTTTCGCGAAACTGATGCGAAATATTAAGAAACAACCTGAGTAAGTTACCTCTAACTAAAATATCAAAGAAAACCTTTGTTGCTCAATCACGTCGGAACGTCTGACAGATGAACAGATCGGATTGAAATCTGGAATATACCTATAGTTATATTAAACTGCTAGTACTATTATAAATTTGTGAGATTACCGCATATTGAACTATTCGTATTCAGCTGCGTGCTACTTACTGAGTTTCAATTTGCAGGCAATCAGGCGCATGTTTTGCTCCCGTCATTTTATTTTATAAAAAAAGAGCAATGCCTCCCGCGGGATCCCTATATCGTGGCTATGCGTGATGGATTCATTCGTTTATCATACGCACTACTAGACTGCCCGGCACCAGAGTGATCAACAGTAGATAGGATTTTAATGTATTGAAATCTAGAGGTATAGTAAACAGGATCTAGCCTAGAGTTACGCCACGCACGTTCAGGCGCGGTCCCAGCCTCGAATTTGGGGGGGGGGGGGGGGGTCACCAGTACGCAGGGGGGGGGGGGAAATTCGGCGTTGATACTGCTTTGGTCTCGAAGTGGAATTGAAATTAGGAACCCCGTCAAAGTGAAGAAACAAGCGGTCAAAATTTTCCTTGCGCTCCTCGATCGCTTCACTTTCGTAGGTGTTGGTTCATTTTGAAACAGCCAAACTGTCGACTACTTTGTTTCTAGATCGTATTGATAAATCTAGGATTCGTCACCTGTCACAATGTCGTAAACGCGCCGTGACGAGCCTGCATCAAATTTTTGTATCATATTACGGCACCAATCCACACGGGCCTGCTTCTGAGCTTAGGTGAGGTTGTGCGGGAAACTATCCTCCTTACGCGAAGGTGCACGTGCAAAATCTTGTGAACACTTCCTGAACCAATCTGCAGAGTATGCTGAATCTCTTCGTACGTAATGCGTCTGTTTTCTTGAATTAATTTTTTTTACTGCCAGCACACTTTCTTCGGTGACAGCCGTCGTAGGACGGCCACTCCGTTCATCCCCCAAAGTAAAACGACCGCGTTTGAACTCGCTATACCAGCGGTAGATGGTTGCTTTTGAAGGTCCTTCATCCATAAAACCAATTCGAAGTCGATCAAATGACTCGTCAGGTTTTAAGCCACATTTGAAATCGTAAAAAATCATAGCACGAAAATGTTCTCGACGCAGATCTATTTTTTAATAAAACAAAAAAAAAACATTGGCTCTCATAAAAATGCGGAGGAAAATTTGAAAATCGAACAGTTGTTTTTATACTTTTAGTAATCGAAGTTTTCAAAATAATTACAAGTGTCTTATACATAAAAACTTTTTTTTGCAAAACTTTCTGAGTGGCCTGGTATATGATTTTGGGGGGGGGGGGGGGTCATGTCCCCCGTGACCCCCCCCCCCTGGAGCCGCGCATGCTCACGTTTGGGTAGATGAAGTAGGCCTATCTAAGCGAGCTTCATTGACCTACCAACCAACCTACATCTAGACTATTGCGTAACATCATATCACTAGCGAACTAACGCAGATCTTGATTAAACATACTTTCTCTTAACATGTCTGTCCACATAATTTAATCCTCTACTAGCAGCGCCCGTGGTTTAATTTACCGTATGTTCGCAATAAGAAGTAGCCTATGCGCTATTCCAGACTATAATCTAACTCTGATCCAAATTTCAACCCAATCCGCCGTTCGCAGATTGAGCAACAAAATATCTTGGTTGTTGATAAGTTGGGAAGCTTCGACTTAGACAGATTGCCATAAATATATTCCATAGTCTCACAGTACGTATCATAATCTTGTAGTTTGAAAGACGATATTGACGACCATATGTTCCCACAAAACACTTAAGTTATCAACTCCGGAGATCTCTCCTTTCACCGTCACAACTAATAATATTTTATCACAAGTAATTCTAACATTTCGATGTAAATGCATGTGGTGTTTGTGTTCGCGTCGTGACTGCGACTTTGACGTGTCATCGTGAAGTTGGCGCTCTTTCACTCACGATAAATTAATTACTGTTTAAACTGTCTTTAGTGAATAAATACATAATTGATATTTAACTCGACCAACGAATGAATAAAATTGGGAGTATGCAAAATTATACTCGTATGTTGATATTAATGAGGCTGAGGCCAGATTCTGATCAAAATAATTATTGTTTTCTTACTTTTGAAGATAGATGTTAGTTTTTGTTAATTACAAGTATTTGTCATTTAAAACTGTAGCCACCACAGAAATGAATTAAATTGTGACAAAAAAAATTGTTTTATTGTCATACCTTTAACATGTCATAAGTATGTATGTGTTCTTATTATTTTCGAGGTTACTAAAGAGTATGTAAGAACTACGTTAAAACAGAAGGAAACCTTAGGCTTACGTTTAAATGTCTCTGTAGTACCTATAAAATATCCCGCAAGTACTACCATTTTACAAGTATGAAACATGTGTCCCCCATCGCTCACGCGCTCACCAACCATATTTGAGGGAAGAAGGCAGCCCGGCACACGATGCTGCCGCGCCGCAAGAAAAAGGTTTTAAATGAGCATGAGTGCTCGAGGCTCATAATCATGCAGTCCTTATCTAATTACATAAAAAAGACACGTACCTGCTTTTTAAACTTTGCATATTATGCTGACTGTGTTAAATGTTAGTGACGACATGTAAATTGAATTTTATCGCAGAAATTGATCCACAGAGGTAGATAATTTCAATGAGAATTTTAATATTACAACTCACAAAAAAAGATTACCGTTTATGTAGGTACATTCTTCTATAGTATGTACCACTTTTCTGATATAACATTTCTCCACATTTCAGACGTACACCGGCTCAATATTAGTAGCTGTCAACCCATACCAAATCCTGCCGATATACACGGCGGACCAGATAAAGCTATACAAGGAGAGGAAGATAGGCGAGCTGCCGCCGCACATCTTCGCGATCGGTGACAATGCGTACGCGCACATGCGGCGGTACGGGCAAGACCAGTGTATAGTCATCAGCGGGGAATCGGGCGCCGGAAAGACGGAATCCACGAAACTCATACTGCAGTATTTGGCCGCGATCAGTGGGAAGCATTCTTGGATTGAACAGCAGGTAATTTAATAAAATTAGTAGTACCTGGATATCCCAGCTTTGCTTGGTTTAAACACGAAAAAAACGACGTACAGATTAAACCAGAATTGGTCATTTAAAGGAAGCACACATAGAAAGCTACGCGTTAACAGATCGTGGTCATGTACAGATCAATTTATCAACAAGTTATCAGCTAATCCCTCTGCTTGTTTCTACCAATACAAAAAAATTGAGGATTGAGTTTGTATTTGTTTGTTGTAACCAATCTACGATTAAGCCAAAATTTTATGCCTATTTATTTCTGCTCAATCGATTCTGGAAGTAAAAGGTTACGCAGAACGGTTGATAGAACAATATTTTTTACTCGTTGTGATAACTTTACAACTGCACGAAGTCTGTCGCAAAAATCTGTTGATCTACATATAAGCTTTGTATCAATCAAATTAATGTGTGTATGAGCATTGACCAGTCTACGAAATGTACCCACTTCTGGGCCTCTGAACCTCCTCTCACAAGGAGAGAGTGAAGGCCATAATCCACCCTGAACTAGTGCGGGATGGCAGAGGACGCATGACCTTAAAAGATTCTTTGCACATATCGGTTTTCTCACGATGTTTTCCTTTATCCGTTATATGTACTTGGAAAATAATGCAAAGTGCATGCGGGTTTAGAATCTGTGACCTCAGAATATAGTCATATCACTAGGCCTCCACGACTTTTTAAATTTTTTGTTGGAATATTTGTTTATTTTTAGCGATAGAGCACTGTTTCCATGGTATCAGTTATTACAGAATTGTGAGTATAACATGTTTCTTTCGGATGTAACAGGCGTTCTCATTAACCCTGTATATTAATGGCTCCAGCAAGTTTTAATAGTTATCGCTATTTACATACTGGCCGAAGAAAGTTTACGTTAAACAAAAATCTGGTTTCAAAATCAGTAGCAAAATGAGAAACATCAAAAAGCACTTAAAATTTCGCTCGCCTAAACATATAAATGTTAATTACACTTGTTCTGGTAAGCGAATGCGTGAAGTTATTCAAACGGCGAGCTATTAGCAGGTTCAAAGCACTTATTAAGCAGTCATGCCAAGAAACCTTATACTATGAGCACTTAATTGACAGGATTAGTAACTGCCTACTTGGTTCCTGTAGATTCCTTACCTCGACATTGAAGCTTATTAACTGGGTTCTGTTAATCAGTTAAAACTTTACTCACCAAGTAAATAAAATAAAATAATAAAAAAAACTTGATTATTGTTGTAAATTGACCACCGAATTTCGGCGGAGGGTAGTTCATTTCTCCTGTTTTTTCCCCGTTTGGATACCATTGCACTTCTGCATATGTTTCTTATGACCGTTTAGGATCGTTCTATGTTCACGGTACTGTTTTGAGTAGATTTTGCAAAATAAATGTTTCCTTTCATTTCACAGATCCTGGAAGCAAACCCCATTTTAGAAGCATTCGGTAACGCGAAGACAGTTCGAAATGACAACTCTTCGCGTTTCGGCAAATACATTGACATACATTTCAACCACGGAGGTGTGATCGAAGGCGCTAAGATCGAGCAGTATCTTCTGGAAAAGTCGAGAATAGTTTCCCAAGGACCAGAAGAACGAAATTACCATGTGTTTTATTGTCTACTGGCGGGATTATCCAAAGAAGAGAAAAAGAAATTAGACTTGGGAGATCCGTCGGAATATAAATACTTATCAGCGGTAAGTTCTTTGTTCATTGTAGTCTGTTTGTCTAGCACTTACTGAACAATTATAACGTCTGTTGTGTGATAAAGACTTATCGAACTATCTAAGTGATGGTTCACTTTGATGCTGACGATAAAGATAAGATTGCGATAAGACGTTT
Organism: Ectropis crepuscularia; assembly: GCA_963693475.1. Classification (NCBI taxonomy): domain Eukaryota; kingdom Metazoa; phylum Arthropoda; class Insecta; order Lepidoptera; family Geometridae; genus Ectropis; species Ectropis crepuscularia. Next base: position 6,680,216 of record OY856344.1, on the reverse strand, counting down.
CTATGCTTTTTTAAATTTGGAGAGACTTGTTAATACAAGTATTTAAATACAATTAATGTAAGTACTTTTTGTTTTCAGGGCGGCAGTTTCTCGTGTGAAGGTCGAGATGACGCGGCAGAATTTGCTGATATAAGATCCGCTATGAAAGTGTTACTTTTTAGTGAGTCAGAAATATGGGAGATATTGAAATTGCTCGCGGCGGTGTTACATTGCGGAAACATTAAGTATGAAGCTACAGTTGTGGATAATTTGGATGCCACAGAGATTATAGAGCAAGCGAACGTGAAGAGAGTTGCCAATTTACTAGGCTTACCGGTACAGTCTTTAATCGATGCTCTAACGAGAAAAACGTTGTTTGCACACGGCGAAACGGTCATATCCACACTTAGCAAAATACAATCAGTCGACATCAGAGATGCATTCGTCAAAGGCATTTATGGTCGTCTGTTTGTCACTATAGTCAAGAAAATTAATGCAGCTATTTATAAACCAAAGTCTTCCATGAGAACAGCTATAGGTGTACTAGACATTTTCGGCTTTGAAAATTTCGACCAAAACAGCTTCGAACAATTTTGCATCAATTTCGCCAACGAGAATCTCCAGCAGTTCTTTGTCAGACACATTTTCAAGTTGGAACAAGAAGAGTATAACCATGAAGGTATCAATTGGCAACACATCGAGTTTGTGGATAACCAGGATGCCTTAGATTTAATAGCTTTAAAGCAGTTGAATATCATGGCTCTGATCGATGAAGAATCGAAGTTCCCAAAAGGAACAGACCAAACAATGCTGGCCAAGCTTCATAAAACTCATGGTCAGCATAGAAATTATCTCAAACCAAAGTCCGATATAAATACTAGTTTTGGCTTGAATCACTTTGCTGGTATTGTCTTTTACGACACAAGAGGTTTCCTCGAGAAAAACAGAGACACCTTTAGCGCTGATTTGTTGCAACTTATCCACGTGTCGACAAATAAATTCTTACAACAGATTTTCCATGATGATATTACGATGGGATCAGAGACACGGAAACGAACGCCAACATTATCGACACAATTTAAGAAATCATTAGATTTATTGATGCGAACTCTTGGCACATGTCAACCGTTCTTTATTCGATGCATCAAGCCCAACGAGTTCAAGAAGCCAATGTTGTTTGATCGCGGTCTTTGCTGCCGACAGCTCAGGTATTCCGGAATGATGGAAACTATAAGAATCAGAAGAGCGGGTTATCCTATCCGGCACAGTTTCAAGGAGTTCGTTGAAAGATACAGATTTTTGATATCGGGCGTGCCACCCGCTCATAAGACCGAATGTCGTTCAGCGACTGCTAAGATATGCGCTCAAGTTCTCGGAAAATCAGATTATCAGCTGGGCCACACCAAAGTGTTTCTAAAAGACGCTCATGATTTGTTCCTTGAGCAAGAGAGAGATAGAGTGTTGACTAGAAAGATATTGATTCTGCAGCGTTCTATTCGTGGATGGGTGTACCGTCGAAGGTACTTAAAGATGAGGGCTGCAGCTGTCTTGATCCAGCGTCATTGGCGAGGGAAGCTTCAGAGGATCCGATACAACAGAATGAAAGTAGGGTATGCACGTCTGCAAGCCTTGATACGCGCGAGGGTGCTGGCTCATCGGTTCAGACATTTGCGGGGACACATCGTCTCATTACAAGTAAGTTTTAGTACCAGCCTTCTTGTAGATTACAAATAATGAAAGGTTTCTTGCAGTAGTTTAGAAAAAGTGTATTTTTAGAATATTACAGATCACAAACATGATTCCAAAACTTTACTTTGCTCATTCCGTTGTCATGTAGCAGTATATTTGAGACCTTGATGTACGATATATTTTTGCTACTTTGTTCCCGTAAACAATAAACAACACCAATAAACATAAATAACAACTCCCACTCCCCACTCATCCGAATCATCTCACACAATCATCTCACTCATCAGACACAGGGAATCCTAGTGTGGGAGCTAGGCACATCTTACTCAGAACACTACGAGTATATCATATTTTGTAATTCTTTAATTTTTAAATTTATAAAAAAGAAAACATAAATAACAACTACCTGAGAGTGTATTTCATCTCATATGTCAAAAAATATTAGTCTCGCTTTGCTATTCATCGTAGAAAGTTACTATAATATTCGAAAAATTAGAGGCTCATTTTGTGGCATAAAAGCAAATATTCTATTTATCTTATGCGGCAAACAATGTATGCCACTGTTAAAAACAGTTTTTGTAATCAATTACTATTTTATTGTTTCGTCCAGTTTCGTTCTCAGTTATATTCTTGAGGCTTGATCAAATGTCAAAATGTGTTTTTTGAGAACCTTAACAAACTTTTTCTAGGCGGCAGCCCGAGGCTACCTGGTCCGTCGTTCCTACGGGCACAAGATGTGGGCGATCCTAAAGATCCAGAGCCACGCGCGGCGACTGATCGCGATGCGGCGCTACAAGCGACTGAAGCAGGAGGCGCGCGACCACACCGAGGCGCTGCGCATGCGCAAGCAGGAGGAGCAGCGGCTACAGCACCAGGGCAACACCAGGGCCAAGGAGATCGCCGAACAAAACTATAGGGTAAGCTTCGATTTTTAGATATAGATTAAGTATATTGATCAGGTTTTTCCGCACGGTTTCTTTGTACCAATCGTAAGCAGATGAGGTGTTTGTTAGCTATGGCAACATAGTGATGTGCCGCGACAAAAGTATGACACATCTACAACAGCGATCACACCCGTGCTTTCAGCTTTCGTTATAAAGCGTTTGTCCTAACTCTATACGTAGTATATTTTATGTAAACTCTTTGCTTTGATTCTTACTTTAAATCAGGCAAGTTGGCTGTGAAATAAACTGGTAGAAAAAGAGTCGAGTTCGACTTACCATAGTCGAATGAAAGCTTCGAATTTGTCTTAAAAACACGCAGACAAAAGAAAAATTAAAACTATATAGGTAATTGGTTTGTGGTAATAACCTATGCTCAGTTACGGACGGACGATACGGACTGGTAATTATTATACTGAATTTGTTTGTGAAATTACGTATGCTGAAATAGACACAAAGAATAATAGTACCTAATTGAAGTGATCGCGGAACAGGATTGTAATAGGGTTTGCAATAAATAACCGAGCGTACTGATAAACCTCTTAGAACTAATTTATTGGACAACAGTACAAAAATAAACAACAGTAACGGACTAGTAACTGTTGACGACTCATATAACGTCTTCATTCGCGTATTTCCTAGTACATTGGGATTGATAGTAATACATATTGTGCTTGTGTATATTTTACGTGAAATAAAGGTCGACGTCAGACGTCAGACGAAACAAGGTCCTTAGACGTATCCATAAAATTGTCAATACCGTCAGATTATAATCTAACGCGTGAGATAATAATGAAATTTAAATGAAATTTATTTATTTGGGTCAGAAAAAACAGTAAGTACTTAAAAAAACAAGACAATATTTACTTAATTTACAATACCCAAAACCATCTCAAACAATTATACACTGGTACCCACACTAGGGCAACCTGTGTCGTGGGTACCAAGCTTGTCTACTTTACATAGTACAAAGAAAGGTTTTTTTTTATCTCACGGTAGGTTAGGTTAGTTTGTAATCTGACGGTTTTTACAATTTTACGATGCACACAAACGCATAAACATATACACAAAAGACAAACGTAGTTGGAATTGTCAATTCTAATGTGATTCCCCGCCAACACCAAGCCGCTAATATCAAACCGTTTAGCTAATAATTTTTCACAAGAACGATAAGAAATTAGAATAGAATAAGATTTCTCGTTAGAAATGACCTACCTAATTCGACTATCAAGAATTTGTGTAAATCTTGTTATATTGATAACACAAATCCGATTATTAGATTAATGGCTCGTAATCCACTACGATTGTTGGCTACTACGGGAACTATGATGACATGTGAATTTTAATACATAAATAGGAAAAATCTACTGACATATTGAGGTAATTTAAATACTTAGGTACGTATTTAGTTTTGAATAGAGTAACATTTGTTGTTTACTTCTAGTTTGAGTAAATTTTCGTTTATTTTCCACGACACTTCTACTAGGTACAGGTAGGTTTTTATCTAAATTAGTTAGGTGCGGGTTTATTTAAAGTAATGTAACAAATTTTAGGGCTTCGGAGTAAACCTCCTGACGATGACGATACGCTCTGTCTCAACGATAGCTGCCTGAACTGATAGTTACATTTGACCCTTGATCCAACCGTTCCAACCTTCTTGCAAAAGCTATTGATCGAGAATAGATTTTGATCGAAACTTTTCCCTATAAGTCCGTTCACCGACACAACTATCGGGACTATGAACGTCGTATCAATATCACACATGACAGTAACTTTATAAACCAAGTCAAGGTAGATACTTACTGAGCGTGTCCTTCTTATTTCATTAAGATTTTCATATTTAAGTCGGAAGGCTATATTTATTATACCACCCACGGGTGAAATAGTAAAATGAGATAGGAATTCAAACGTAATAAAAAACAAGCCTGTAATTTTTGGTGGTGTAAATTTTATTCAGGCAATAAAAAGAATAATGGTATTAAATAAACTGCGGTAACGAGAAAAAACCATAATGTCTTTCCGTGTTTCTATTTACGTTGAAAATACTTACACATTATTCCAAAATCGTATTCAGCACAGTTTTTGTCGTTTTGAGTCTTTCCATGTCACGTAAAGTCGAAAATGTTTGTATTGATTTGGATGAACATTGTTGAAAACTTAGATGACTTTTTGACCAAAATTTGCGTGCCTAAGCCTTGAGTAATCTCCCTCTGGAAGGTACGGCTGTAACAATATTTGGAATATTCTAGTACAGTTTAGCATCTACTTAATATTTACTGTTTTCACAAAGTAGCTACAGTAAAGGTGTGTTTTATTAAAATTTGTCGGTCTCTTTGTAGTGGAATAATCAAGAATTATCCACTAAGTGGATAAATCTCAGCCGTTTAGCTATCTAATAGATTCGATAAGATGCACTATAACTGTAAAATAATAGATTAGATCTGAAAGATATCTATTACATTTATATTTTGCTTCTAAACTGATGTTAGATTAATTGTTTTTATTGCTTCCAGTACCGCCTTAATCGCGTGCTTACTTTAAACGATCCTTATTTTTTAATTCGAACGCGAAATCCAAATAACCAAGTTGAGGAGAAATGAGTTTTAGAAAAAAGTTGTTTCTGAGAAGTTTTTGGCAACTGTACCTATCTAGTGCGTATAATGTTATCAAAATATTTTAATACATGTTGGTGTACATTTTTATGTTGTAATCTTTGCTCTCATTGATAATTAATGCATGTAGATAAGTTACCTACGTCATACATTTCAAGACGGAAAGAATTAAGAGTTTGTGTTAATTAAATACACAGAATGTTCATAAAACTCCAAAATAATGCATTTATAAAATCCAGCACGAATTTAAAAAAAATATTTTAGGCTCCTTTTTAACTATATTTATAAAAGGTACTCATCGTATTTTCGCTTTTTTTTTTTAAAGAAAATTAGAATTTTATTTCACATTATGAATATGTAGTTAGTCCTGTATCTATTGATCATTGACATGTTTTAAAAATTCTTCCAAAAATAAGTCCTAAAAATAAGATTAAACTCAGATATATCTACGTAGGCCAACAATTTTAAAATCAAGATCAGTTTTACTTTTTACCTCTTCACGTACAATTTATGGTATTACATGCTAAATAATTTAAAATCATGTAGCCCGCTGTAGCAGTGATAAATTTAGGCTACCTGCAACAATCGACAGTGATTTACCGATAACTAATTTAAACACTAGGCAAATGACACACGAAATGCCTCAATAACCGCTATCGGGCAGATTATCGGTACCGCATTTTAATACATTCACACTCAGATAGCCGTTGGTAACTTGGTACGTGCTCACACAGGCTGCAATCGGTCAAATATGAAACCAGGGTTGAGTGAAGTGAAAGTTCTGGAAATAATGCCTGACAAGTGAATTAAAACAACAGGTACGTTTTAAGAAGTTGTGACAGAATTAATAGTTCTCTGTAAAATTTTATAGGTATTTTGAAATAAACGATGCGCAGTTTCAAATTCATGCAAATTTTTCATGAAAAGATAACTATGTCTCTATCTTTGTTAATGTAAATAAATGCATTTTCAAGTAAAAAAAAGCCAATCAAGCATATAGTGTAACATGCGTGAATTTTTGACGAGATTGAAATTATAATTATTTTTGGAACATGTTTACTATTGAAATACCTAAGTTTTATCTGTTTTTGGGATAAAAAATAAAGGTGAGAAATAAAATAATACATACTTTTACAAAAAAAACACTTGGGATTGAAATTTGAATATCCAGAACACACAGTGCACAAATAATCGAGCAGTAGTAATAAATCAAATGTTTGATACATTCTCGTAATGTAGACCGTAAAATGATAGACCGGCATCCCCGATACTCGTTGAAGCATATTGACTTACGCAATATTACTGGTTCATTTGCAATCCTGCACCACTTGGATAATACGTTTTCAAGTGTAGCATAACCAGCCGGCAGCCGGCAATGTGAGCAGGGATGCACATATCACAGTACCAGCGAAGCAGTTATTAGAAACGCAGACTTTGAAGTAATTGTGTGGTGAAAATTTAAAAGTGCTTAAAACTGGAAAGTGACAAAATTGATCCTCAAGATGTGGTTGAACTGTGTTTGCAGTCAAATGGTGATAGAAACTCGTAACATTGCAATGGTATATTTATTTGTTGGTGAATTTGTTATCTGTGAGTTGAAAACTACATTTCCCTCGGGACTTGCTTACTGTTGGTAAAAAGGCTACCTACTACTCTCCCACTAAAAACTTAACTTGCGTAGCTATCTCTAGCTATTGATAGGTATCAACTTTCACGTATGTGTTAATTTAAGGACTGGGCTTGTGAACTTAGATTGCAAGACCTTACGTAACAATTTATTATCTTGTCACGTAGCTCGTAACATACAACTAATTACAACAATAAAATAACAATTAATAAATAATTTGATAACTTGTTTTATTAACTTTTAGTAATCACTGTACAAATATCACAACATACATTATGGATCTCAGTTTTATACTTTATCTTCTAAATGTCGGACTCAAATCGTAATTTTTTTTCGAACTTGCACGTTTAAAAAAATACAATAAAATAGAATGTGGTGGCGGTGCTCTTGAGTTTAGTGCCTTTATTGTGTTTAAAATGATACAAAGTTGTCCAAAGTGCAAACAAATACTGACGTCTTCATTTTTATTTTTCAGGAGCGGATGTACGAGTTAGAAAGGCGCGACGCAGAATTAGCTTTAGAAGAAAAACGCCAGTTGGAAGCCAAGAGAACGCTGCTACAAGAAGCAGCTCGTAAGCAAGACGAGCCGGTGGACGACAGCAAACTGGTGGAGGCCATGTTTGACTTCCTACCAGACTCCAGTAGTGAAGCACCCGCACCCAAAGATACTTCGGTGTTCAGTGATCTGCCGCAGCAGAGGGCTGACCAACAAGAGGTAACTAAAAAGGGCTTTAGACTTTGCATTATTGATGGGCAGATACTGTCTCTTTTCAGTTGGGATATCGGAGTAGGAGACAAATATTTAGAGTTTCTAAAAAAGGATCTCTTTTCACTTACTTTTTCTGACTTAAAGAGTTCCTTATCATTAAATATTTTTTTTACAGATGGTGACTCCAATGCAAACCACGTCAGAGGATGAGGAAGATCTTTCAGAGTTTAAATTTCAGAAGTTTGCTGCAACCTACTTCCAGGGAAATGTTACTCATCAGTATTCAAGGAAACCTCTCAAGCATCCTCTGTTACCACTGCACACTCAAGGAGATCAACTGGTGAGTAACAACATTTAAAACGCAACTTTACTCTACTTATATTCTAAATTATGGACATCATTGACTTTTTGATAGTCGCGATAATTTCCTGCTTAAATTACCAAGAAACAACCATTATCATAAAAGTGATCGAAAACATATCTGAAGACATCAATTTCGTTAATTACTGTATGTTAGATTTTGTGTTCTGATAAAATAAATGTTGTTACAGGCCGCCCAAGCGCTATGGATTACGATACTTCGGTTCACCGGAGACCTGCCGGAGCCTCGTTATCACACGATGGATAGAGATAACACCTCCGTTATGTCCAAAGTGACGGCAACTTTGGGAAGGAATTTCATCAGGTCGAAAGAATTTCAAGAGGCGCAAATGATGGGAGTGGATCCCGACGCTTTTCTGAATAAACCGAAACCGAGATCTATTAGGCATAAGCTCGTCTCGCTAACGCTGAAAAGAAAAAACAAACTCGGAGAAGATGTTCGGAGGAAGCTGCAGGTTTGTAAATTTTATTGAACACATCACTTTACCGTAGATTTTTGTGTACTAAAACCAATTTAACGTATATTTTTTATTATTTGCAGGATGAGGAATACACTGCTGACAGTTATCAATCTTGGCTAGAATCCAGACCGACCTCGAATTTAGAAAAATTGCATTTTATCATCGGTCACGGAATTCTGCGCGCTGAACTTCGTGACGAAATTTACTGCCAGATTTGTAAACAATTGACAAACAACCCTTCCAAGTCCTCACACGCCAGAGGATGGATTTTACTGTCCTTGTGTGTTGGTTGTTTCGCTCCTAGCGAAAAATTCGTTAATTATCTACGAGCTTTCATTCGCGAAGGTCCACCTGGTTACGCCCCGTATTGTGAAGACAGACTGAAGAGGACGTTCAACAATGGTACACGAAACCAACCGCCATCTTGGTTAGAACTGCAAGCAACGAAATCAAAAAAACCTATAATGTTGCCTATAACATTCATGGACGGTAATACGAAAACATTATTGGCAGATTCTGCGACCACTGCTAGAGAACTATGTAATCAACTCTCGGACAAAATTGCTTTAAAAGATCAGTTTGGTTTTTCGTTGTACATTGCTTTGTTTGATAAAGTGAGCTCGCTCGGTAGTGGAGGCGATCATGTCATGGATGCGATATCTCAATGCGAACAATATGCGAAGGAACAGGGAGCACAGGAGAGAAATGCGCCTTGGCGATTGTTCTTTAGAAAGGAAATATTTGCACCGTGGCATGATCCCACTGAAGATCAAGTGGCGACTAATCTCATTTACCAACAAGTCGTCAGAGGTGTGAAATTCGGTGAGTATAGATGTGACAAAGAAGAAGATTTGGCTATGATAGCAGCTCAACAATATTACATCGAATATGGACAGGACATGAACAATGAAAGATTGTACACGTTATTACCAAATTACATTCCGGATTATTGTCTCACTGGTGTAGAAAAAGCTGTAGATCGATGGGGAACGCTCGTCGTGCAAGCTTACAAGAAAAGCTACTACGTCAAAGAAAAAATACTGGCGTACCGAGTCAAAGAAGATGTTGTGAGTTATGCAAAATTCAAGTGGCCGTTACTTTTTTCACGATTCTACGAAGCTTACAGAAATTCCGGTCCTAACTTGCCGAAAAACGATGTCATAATTGCGGTTAATTGGACCGGTGTGTACGTAGTGGACGATCAAGAACAGGTGTTGTTAGAACTTTCTTTCCCAGAAATAACGACAGTCTCGAGTCAAAAAACGAATAAAGTATTCACGCAGACGTTCAGTTTATCGACAGTTCGAGGAGAAGAGTTCACGTTCCAAAGCCCTAACGCAGAAGACATTAGAGATCTCGTCGTGTACTTCTTAGAAGGTCTTAAAAAGCGATCCAAGTTTGTAATTGCATTGCAAGACTACAAGGCACCCGGTGAAGGATCGAGCTTCCTGAATTTCCAAAAAGGAGATCTGATCGTTTTAGAAGAAGAAAGCACTGGAGAATCAGTACTGAATAATGGTTGGTGTATAGGGCGATGCGAGAGATCAATGGAGAGGGGAGATTTCCCATCAGAAACTGTTTATGTTTTACCGGCGCTGACGAAGCCTCCTCCAGATATTCTAGCGTTATTCTGCGCGGAAGGGGCACAGCATGGGCGTCGACCTCCGACCAGCACGTTCAACGGTACCGAGACTCGAGACAAACCTCACACTTTACTAGAATATGCATTAGATCACTTCAGATTACCTCCAAAACGAACCGTGTCTAAGGCGCTCACACTTTCAACAGCAAAGAGAGGAGGTTCCGAAGAGTTGTGGCGACACTCTCGCGAGCCAATAAAACAGCCGTTATTAAAGAAGTTACAAGCAAAAGAAGAGCTCGCGGAAGAAGCTTGCTTTGCGTACACTGCTATCCTAAAATATATGGGTGACCTTCCGTCCAAACGTCCTCGAATAGGAAATGAGTACACGGACCACATTTTTGATGGACCACTCAAACATGAAATTTTACGGGACGAAATATACTGCCAAGTAATGCGTCAATTGACTGATAACCGGAACAGAATGTCTGAAGAGAGAGGTTGGGAATTGATGTGGTTGGCTACGGGACTGTTCGCGTGTAGCCAAGGACTGCTTAGAGAATTAACACTATTCCTTAGAACTAGAAGATATCCAATTGCTCAAGACTCACTACAAAGACTGCAAAAAACGTTACGGAACGGTCAGAGGAAGTATCCCCCACATCAAGTGGAAGTGGAAGCTATTCAGCACAAGACTACGCAGATATTTCATAAGGTGTACTTCCCTGACGACACGGACGAAGCTTTTGAAGTAGACTCGTCAACGCGCGCAAAAGACTTCTGCCAAAATATCGCGCAGAGACTGAATCTCAGGTCTAGTGAAGGATTTAGTTTGTTTGTTAAGATAGCGGATAAGGTGATTTCAGTGCCAGAAGGAGACTTTTTCTTCGATTTCGTACGACATCTGACTGACTGGATCAAGAAAGCGAGACCTACTCGCGACGGCATCACACCGCAGTTTACTTATCAGGTGGGTTAAGCTTCAGTGTTTCTAATCCTATTATCAGTTTTGAAATTTGGGACAACTGTAAAGTAATTCGCTACTTTTTGTATTTTATTGTTTTAGAGATAGCAGTAATATTCTTATCCACTGTGCATGCTTTGCACAAAAATAGTCTGATTATGACTGACACTATGATACCTGCAAAATGATGCCAGTATTAATTAGTTAATGATAACGGACGATGTTGCATATTGGATGTTTTTTAATTGTGTAATCCTTGACCTAGTTCAAATTTCTATATTATAAATAAGTAGTTGTTGCTGCGCACATATTTATCATGTCAATGATCTACCTAATGTAGGCACCAAACATACTCAGTAGCTTGTCTACACTTCAAGCCTAATAGTTTTACTGCCAAACCGGTCGATCGTAGTCTTGTAGGGGATTTTGATATCAATGTACTTACTTTGTTTCGTTTGCTGATCAACACGTTTCAACATTACAGGTGTTCTTCATGAAGAAACTATGGACGAATACGGTTCCGGGCAAGGATCGCGCGGCCGATGTGATATTCCACTTCCATCAGGAGCTGCCGAAGCTATTGCGCGGGTACCACCGCTGCGGCCGAGAGGAGGCGGCCAGGTTGGCGGCGCTCGCGTACCGAGCTCGCTTCGGGGAGAACAAGCAAGAGCTACAGGCGATACCGTGAGTATTCAAGAAGTTATTTAAGAAGCGGCATCGTTTCATGGTTGATGTTCCAAAGACACGAACAAAGAGGTTTGACTCTACTTTTGTGATAAGAACGTCTAGAAACTGTGGAATGCGTTGCCTGAGTGGGTTTTTCCCGATGGTTATAATCTTGGTGTCTTCAAATCGAGAGTGAAGCGGTTTCTTCTAGGTAAGCACGCTCCATCTTAGACCGCATCGTCGCTTAACATCAGGCGAGATGGTGGTCAAGTGTAAACCTATAAATGTAAAAAAAAAAAAAAGTATTACAGCCAATATACACTACAATATATACGAATGCGGGGTGTGATCCGCTCTAGCTATTTTTCGGCCACAAATATTTCCCTTATTACATAATGTTGAAAGACCACGCACACCTTTGCCAGTTATTCTACCGCCAAGCAGTAATGTACAAATACAAATAATACAAAATAATTTATTTTCATAAAACATTTGTGTACATAATAAAATAAGAAACCCTGTCTGCTGCTTTAGCGTTAGCTGTGTTGCAGCTAACAGTGTCTTCCCCAAAAATGTGCAACTAATTTAGGTATACAAGTAATTATTTAATAGTGTACATATAAAATAATATTAAGTAATTGTAAAGTTAGAATATTACAAAAAATAAAAAATTAAAATAAAAATGATAAAAAATAATAAATTGCAAACATTACTGTGTCCGGAACACATTGAAGGGTAATGTTTCCAGAGAAATTACAGGGCTTAGAGATATAATACAATATCTGAGATCTCTGGGTGACGAGCGCAGTGCAGTGCTAGGTAATGATTTGGCGTGTCACTGTGCTGTTATGTGGCAGGCATGTTGCTTACCATCAGGCACATGTCTTGCTCGTCTTGTCATTTTTTATTAAAAAAAACGATAACAGTTGGTGTTGACGGGTTCTGAAGTGGAGGCCACGATTCCCTAAACGTAGTGTAGGACGCCCTGAGACTTGATGCAGTGACCATATACGAAAGACGGCTAGTGGCGGTTGGAAACGTTAGACTGAGGATCGGGCTGAGTGGCGTATTATAGGAGAGCCCTATGTCCAGCTGTGAACGAACACGGGCTGATGATGATGAGAAACAGCACAAACGTCATGCCCACTTTTAGACTTTGGTCTTACCATAACCGGGCAGTAAGTATTATTTTATCGCGATTCAGTGATTTTATTCCCCGTCTGTTTGTGTGTAGTGAAGAGTTAACATAAAAAATCGATTGATTCTATAACTTTTATAAAATTGACATCTGGTTGATCTTCAGATTTAAAATTATTGTAAACAAATGGCGAGGTAACAAACGTTATAATCGATATTTTTACAGTAGGTATAGGCAAAAATATATTATTTTATACTGGTCTTGAATTTCAGATAAAACCCTAATCGTAGAAAAAAATCAACGATTCTATCAAATCAGAACTTTACTAGGCGTGGCATGATGATTATTATTAATTTTGTGATAAATGAATAATAACATTTTTATTGAACTCGTTACTGCGCTTAATGTTAGCCACATAGGTACCTACACAACAACAACGTTAAAATGTGGAATCCATCTATTGAATAGGCATTGTGGTTTTGAAAATATCTACTGAAATAGTGAATGAAGTCTCTCCGGGCTAGCAAAGTATCTGATCAGACTCTGATGTTGCAAATTTGATTTCTCTGATTCTACAGTCAGCTTGTTTCTCACTCATGCTAAAAATACAATTTCACCTATATTAAATTGTTCCAGTCAAATGCTTCGAGAGCTGGTTCCTGCCGATCTGATCAAAATGCAAAGCTCTGCGGACTGGAAGCGCGCCATAGTAGCGTCGTACAACCAAGACGCTGGTATGACGCCCGAAGACGCCAAGATAACCTTCCTGAAGGTCATCTATAGGTGGCCAACTTTCGGGTCGGCCTTCTTCGAGGTCAAGCAAACCACGGAACCAAATTATCCTGAGCTACTGCTCATTGCCATCAACAAGCATGGCGTTAGCTTGATTCATCCGCAGTCAAAGGTGAGGATAACTTTTACGACTATTCATTCAGGACGTTATTACATACCTACAATTGACGTTTTAAGAGCATTATTTTTATACTTGAACTACAGTGAACCCTTTTATACTTGCAACGAAATTATTTTATGCTGGACGAAATGCAGAAGGTCCATTCTTAATTTGTTTTTTGTACAAACTTGATAACATTTCACCTTCTTTCAGGACATTCTGGTGACCCACCCGTTTACCAGAATATCAAATTGGTCATCCGGTAACACATACTTCCACATGACCATTGGTAACTTGGTTCGAGGCTCCAAACTTCTGTGCGAGACCTCCCTGGGATACAAGATGGACGATCTCCTAACTTCATATATCTCGCTCATGCTCACTAATATGAACAAACAGAGGTCTGTGAGGGTTAAATAGACAAGTGATACTATGTTGTGGTAGATCAAATGTATTTTATTTTGGCTGAAATTATTCAAACTGTAGCATAAGTTTTTTTTCCTACGACTAGATTCGCTTTTGAAAGATTTTGTAATCTGAATTTACATAATAATTAACCTATTAAATTATTTAGCGTGGAATGGAAATTAATAGCAGAATGAAAAACTTCGGTCAGAATTTCACATTGTTTGAATATACTGTCAAGAAAATCGTCTTTGAATGAGTTCGAATTTCAAGAACCCACGCGTTTTCAACAAACGTACGAAGCTGGGATCAAATAAATTGTTATTATGTTATTTCTATCCACGATATTTTACAAAAAATATCATATTATCAACTTTTAAGAACCAGTACGAATTCTAATGATAGTCATTAGTGATTGTACAATTATGGAGTTTTGTACAGAAACTATAAAATTAAAGTTACAAGTTTGTAAAGATCCCAATGGTTTTTAAATTGATAAGTTGGCAATATCTGGTTAAACTATAATAATCTTTGAAAATATTGTACACAACTTTATCGTGATCAATAATTGTTTTAAATTACCTCCTGATGTTTGGGTCGCGTTACATTTTAACCGTGGTCACTAAAAAAACTGAGGAATAAGCGGGTCGTCTCACTGGTAAAAGTGTACTTCGGTGCCTACCCACCGTCATCTGGTTTTTAGAGACGATGAATTAAAATATTAAAAGAAAAAAATAAAACTATTAAATCGCGCTTAATGTTTTAAGTTTTAATTAGCTCAAATCGGGAAAAAGTTTTTTCACTCTGATTTACCAAATCGTGCTCTGTTAAGTCTCTACACATACTGCGTCACTTGTGTCGGAGTTAGAGCACAATGGGTGCATTAGTACCGTTCCCAGCATACTGTTACGTGTCCTACGCATGGAACATATCATTATCGTCAGCATCATTGAGAAGTCGTCATTTTGTCTTCATTTTCTATCTAGGAAAACATGACTATCGCAATATAAATATGCCAATTTGATTTCTCTGATAGTCAGAAATTACTATCTGCGGCGGTTCACATTTGTACTAACGTCGTTTTTTAGTTTTTTTTTAAATAATTGTTTAAATTTTGATTAGGTTTAACAATAATTCACTTCCTGGTTTCCTTTTCAAAAATCCGTGAAGAAATTCCAAAATAAGTGTTCGTAAAAGTACGGTGGATTAAAATTCCCATGTTACAAATCTTAATCCGTCCAAATAACTATTTAAAATTGTAGCAAAATTATTGAATTAACTGAGGTAGGATAAAGCAATACTTTTTAATAATTTTAACACAAAATACATCAATTCGGAATACTTTCATGTTATTATAAAGCGGACGCTGGTTACACTGAAAAATAAAAACGAATAAAGTGAGTCTTTGTTTAGTAGGCCTCGTCTTGGCTAGTCTTCAGCGAAGTACGGCATTCTTAAATTAAAGTTAGTTTTTTAACCAGATATTTTAAATTGGGATTTTAATTTTAGTAATGTAAATCGTAGTCCTGCTTCTAAGTATTCATTATATTGGGACTTTAAAAATAGTACGTCAGTGATTTTTATACAGATGATATTTCGAATCCGTGTTAATAAATAAATATACTATTTTCATAATTTACGTTAAAATAATATAAAGGTAGAGCGCCAAGTTTTTGTGCATTTGAAGTAAATTTCGCAATTATTGGACCCATTTATAAATCTATATTTTCACAATTTGAAATGTACATTATTCCAGATTGTTATATTATGTTAGTTGTTCGACCCGAACGAAGTTGAGCGGACTTCTAGTGGTTTAAATGTTAATAGCCTGTATCTAGAATATTTAAACTATTTAGCTGCGGTATTATAAAGAGATCTGTTACGTTATTAGGTAAGGTGATCGGTTAACTTACAATGTATTACTTTATTATCATTTAACTGAGCATTGTAGCCACGATTTGATTTTGTTTCTAGCTTTCAGTTCTATTTATATATCTTTATTTTTATTGCGTCGTATTAACTAATTCATTATGTATTTTTACGTTGTAGTAACTAAGCACTGCGTATACCTAAATCGAAGTATCCATAAAATAGTGCTTGAGAAAGCTTATAGACAAATGTTAAGAGGTATTAACTGTAAGCAGAGTTACTCGTACCACCTGTAGTAAGTCGAAAAAGAGTTGCTCTATTCATGAATATTAATACTTTTACCGAGACCAACCCTAAAAATTGTGAAAAAAAAAAAAAACTGCTCCTCCACAGATTTTGTAGAGTCAGTCTAAAGGGCATTTTTGTTTGAAAAAGCTTTGTATTTTTTCACGAATTACAAGGTGTTTTTACATACAAAGGTTATTTTAAAATGGTGAAAATAGCACGCTATTTTCAACTTAGTGCAAGTGTTTCTCGTAACTCTGCGTTATAAAGTAGTGTTAAGCCCCAGCTCGTGTCAATATAATATCATTGTATTTATTAATAGCTAACAGATAGTTGGAAGTTAAGAGACTAGAGTTATTGTCGATGTAATGCCATGAGTCGGGACTATTATGTTAATTTTGTTTAATTTCGCTTTCAAGTCAAAGTGCATTTGTGAGTGGTTGTAAACATGAGTCACAATGATTATTTCAGTGTTTTATTTCCGTTTTTCGATACATTTAATTACTTCCATTGCGAGATAAGGCTTGGAATCCATCAGTGGGAATATTTAGGGTATACTATTTTGCTATGCTAAATTTACATACCTAGCTACTCTTTTACTGATAATGTTTAGTTACACATCACAAGACTAAATAGTATTTTTAAAATATACTACTAATAGTATTATTAAAAGTGACTGGCCTCGTGACTTAGTGGGTAGTAGTTCTGTCTGCGAAGCCGAGGGTCGTGGGTTCGATTCCCACCCAGTGCAAATATTTGTGTGATGAATTCAAATGTTTGCACTGTGTCTGGGTGTTTTTATGTATAATAAGTATGTATTTAAAACTATATAAGTATTATATCAGCTATCTGGCCGCCATTATACAAGCTTTGCTTAGTTTGGGGTCAGATGGTGTTGTGTGTGAATTGTCCAACATTATTTATATTTAAAATCAAAATAACTATTGTTTAATTAGCCATTAATTGGGTAGTTCGTCAATGCTGTAGAATTTTAAGCTGACTTAACTTTCTTTTTGTTTGGTAGGTCATAGATAAGTTCAGAGAGATGTGGTCCCATATATACGATATAGTGATCGATTCTTACGATATTTGGTCACATGTTCGAATTTGATTTTAAATTGAAGTCGGTCTTTGTTTTTTTTTGGAGAAATTAGATCATTATTTCTCTAACGTACCTACGCTTTCATTCGCAATTAATAAAAAATAAATAATAATAAATATTGGTGGACAATTCACACACAACACCATCTGACCCCAAACTAAGCAATTAACGTTATATTTTTATGAGATGTAGGATAGGTGCCCGATTGACGAACTACCCAATTACTGGCTAATTAAACAATAGTTATTTTGATTTTAAATATAAATATTGGTGGACAATTCACATACAACACCATCTGACCCCAAACTAAGCAAAACTTTTAATATGGCGGCCAAATAGCTGATATAATAGGTACTTATATAGTTGTAAATAAATACTTATTATAGTTAGTCACAAGTATATTATCCTACTATCCTACTAATATCCTACTAATTAATATTATAAATGTCAATGTATGGATGTTTGGATATTTGGATGTCTGTTGCTCAATCACGTCCTAACGTATGAACTGATCGGGCTGAAATTTGGAACACAGATAGATTATAGACTAGAAGAACACATAGGCTAATACTTTTAATCCCGGAAAAACAACGGGAACGGGAACTACGCGGGTAACACCGCGGGGTGCTGCCAGTATTAAATATGTTTGAAAAACTCCATACTCATGAACGAGATAAATATTGAATTTCGGAGGTAGGTATCCATCTGTAGGTATGCATAATTAAACATTGTGTATCTACTTACTTACTAATCAACATAACGTGCACTGCAAATCTTTTAAAGGTGCCAATTCATAGGCCAATTACATTACCTATTTTATAAAATTAATAAACGTTCAGTATTGTTTGAGAAACAATCATATTAATAAGAATAACAGTAAGTTTACATTTGTTAGTTTTTTTTTTATAGCATAGAGTGACGAGACGAACAGGTCATGTGCCTGATGGTAAGCAAAATGCCGGCCACATAACAGCACAGTAATACGCAGCTACTGGAACATGATAGTTCAAATCATTACCTAGTACTGCACTGCACTGCGCTCGTCACCCAGAGATCTAAGATATGATGTCTCTAAGTTTACGGAGACTGGAGGCTATTGGAGAACCTATTACCCTATACCTGATTCTACGGATTAGAGGCGTTGGGTGATAGAACCAGGTACTAGAATATCATAATATTTAGTTATACGAATGTGACTAGGTATTTGATAGTAAAAATAAAATTTACCGTTAAAAACGGAGTCTCAACCAATTTCAGGCAATTGCGCAAAAGTTACGAATTTCGGTTTAACCGAACAATTAAGGTAAAAGCAGGCTATTAGAAAAACTGTTAATTAGAACAAACAAAAAATATATCCGTAATAAAGTCGTGGGAGTCTCCCACGGCAGCCTATTGAGGCGCTGGAGTAATGATGCGACCATTGTGGCAGCAGGAAGTCATTTATCTAGCATCAAGAATATGAGTGTTTAGAGCAATTTCGACACTCATTTCTAATTCCGAAGTGTGCAATTTTGGGTAACGTTTGTTGTACGAGTCAACCAACTTTGACCGGTCACCGGTGACTAAGACCCATGATTGGATATTCACTAGAAAAATAAAATCGGTGGCTAAGGGGCTTGCATAGATGACAATAATAAAATAAACTATTTTCAGCTACTTATTTGGTTTTTGCAGGAGATTGTTCGTCAAAATTCGTGTCGGTTAGGTAGGTAATCCTTCTTTCGGTTCGTTCAAGTTACAAGAAAAAGTTACTACAAGACTAAAGAAAAAGTAGGTTTAAAATAACATCTGTTAACTAATACAATTTTTGCCTGATTACAATTTACCAATAATAATTATTGTTTAATATAAGTTGGCCCCACAACCAAATTTAAAATTTTGAATGGCGATTGTGTGGCATGGAAGTAAATGCTCATAATGAGGTTATTATTATTTTGACGACCTTCTTTGAGCAAAGGAGCGCAGCCGCGGTTCTGGACAACATGAAAGCAAAAAAGTAAGATATTTTTTTTACTAAATGGGCCTACATTTTATTTGGCCTCGCCTTCCCGAGCAACACAGTCTACGGTACAACAGA
The DNA here is from genome assembly GCA_963693475.1 of Ectropis crepuscularia. Classification (NCBI taxonomy): domain Eukaryota; kingdom Metazoa; phylum Arthropoda; class Insecta; order Lepidoptera; family Geometridae; genus Ectropis; species Ectropis crepuscularia. Next base: position 6,660,840 of record OY856344.1, on the reverse strand, counting down.
AGAGCCGCTCTTTGTTCGTTTCGTCTCCGGAAGAAAGTCATCTAGGGCATACTCATGGTCACGCCCTCTGGTTTCACCCGCGTAGTTTCCAAAGTAAGCAATCAAATTCCGAGTTATAAGTTTTCACTTCTATCGGCAGTTCCTAAGATAGACAATTTTTTTTCTTCATAATGATATTTGTCAAATTTTCCTCTTCAAAATAAATATAACTTTTGAACGCACGCATTACGCGGGAAACTTTTGTCATTTCTGAAAAAAAATGGGGAAGTTTTTATTAATTTTTGCTTACGCACATTGGGTTCCACAGTATAATTGACACGGCGGTAGCTACGTAGTGATTACTTACTCTGTGGTAGCTACCCTCCTGTCCTTCAGCCGCATCTGTCGCTGTCGCTAAGTATTCAATTTAGGTATAATATGTACATGTAATCGTTTTTATTTTTATTTATTGAATGAATAAAAATAAAATTTTGTTTCGTTTTGGTTTTTTAATAGTAGATTATTCACTGAGGGAGTAAAGCACTGTCTTGTGTCACGGCGTCATATTGGATCCTGAGCGCAGCGAGGGACTCGAGTCAGCTCCCGAGCGAAGCGAGGGAGTTGTTGAGTCCTGAGTGAAGCGAGGGTTCCAAGCCGCCCATGACACAAGACAGTGCTTTACTCCAGAGGTGCATACTCTACTTTTCATATCTTGTGCGAGACAATTCACTTTTTTTGTTGTTTTCCATTGATCAAAATCGTTATAAGCTTTTAGGTATTTATTATTCGATTTTTCCGGAAGTAGATTATTAATAAATAATCCCTAAAGCGTCCAATTTCATGAACTCCGGAGTCAATTCACTATCTCTCACTCAATGGCGCCTTTTTATATTTTTTTTGTGTTTTGTTTCTGTGTGGCCAGTTCGATATTTGGAAAAAAAAGTTCGAGTTTTTAATAAAGACTTTTTACAATGGTACTGGGTAAGAATTTTCATACGAATTTTAACGTTCCAAATTCAAATCATTTTAATCCCTAGGGAATCTTCTCAATATAAGTAATATTGAGAAGATTCCCTAGATTCTCTGCATTTTGAAAGGTCACAATTACTTGCTTTGTTTTGACGTTTCATGACATATAATTGGACTTTGTCGAGCAGGAGAATGATATAAAAAGTTATTTCTCATTACCCGACTGAAACAAGGGTTATGTTTTTCGCGCGTTTCTTGTACATAAGTTTGTAATTTATTTTATTCCTTTCCTTTTCCTATCTTCCAAACGGGTGGGTGGATCTTGACAATTAAGATATCGTTGGATTCATTTCAATCAACCAAGTGTCTTTAGATAGTATATTGTATTATATAATGTTTTTTAATCTGTAGATTTTTTGCAGTCGGGTTTTTTAAATTAAAGTTATTTTAGTTTTCAATTTTGCTGTGTGGTCTTATGCACACGCACATTTTTTAATGCGTGTATTCAGCTTGGCCATCAAGGGCTGTAACTATAACCTGACCGCACTGTGAAGTGCCTTGACCTTCGCTACATGCACTTCCATCATCAGCGCGGGTTCTATTTATATACCACGGCAGTAATGTTCGGTTGTATGCATTTAGCGTAAATATGACAGGTTTTAGTTAGGTTGTTCGGATCAGCGCCATCTGCGCTAACTAGAGTTGCCTATACTGTTTTTCACTAAATTGTACTTTTTACAGTTGAACAAAAATAAAGTACCTACACAAAATACTGTTTTCAGTATCAAAATACAAACACATTAATATGTGTTATAGATACTCCCACACAAATTTGGTTTTATTTAGTCCGAGGGCGCTCACTGCTCAGTGCAACGAAGAGAAGCTCAAATATATATGTATGTAAAACAATAAATAAAATACTGTTAATTGTTCTAAAATACTGCTTAATGCTCAAAAACAGCAGCAATCCCTGGATCAGTAGTTTGAGACCCTCGTGAGGCACGGTCTTCGAATAAGTCGTACAAAGACGGAATTAATGTAATGTGATTATGGCGGCACTGAAGAAGTCGGCCATAATATTTTAATCGACAATAAACCCCTGCCTAAAGTATCACGCTTCAGATATCTGGGCTCTATGCTTACCACCGACGCCCTCGTGGACCATGACGTCAACCATCGTGTAAACACCGCCTGGATGAAATGTAGATCCCTGTCTGGAGTGCTATGTGACCCCCGAATGCCCGTGACTATCAAAGTGTATAAGACAGCTGTCAGACCAACCCTGATGTAACAACAACTTCATGTCACGGAAATGAAAATGCTGAGATGGGCCGGTGGGGTTACGCGTTTGGAGAAAATAAGAAATGAATTTGTCAGAGGGTCATTCAAGGTAGCGCCAATTACTGAAAAACTTAAAGAGTCTAGACTGCGATAGTATAGTCATATAATGATGCGAGATGACAGAGACGAGAAGTAGTAAGAAGTAGAAGGCTATTAACATCCCGAATAAACCCAGAGGCAGAGGTAGAGCGCTAGCTACGTGGTGGAAAAATGTGGAAAAGGATGTGAGGAGCCTTACCCAGCCAGTAACAACAACCCAAGAGCGTCATGGCGCCGAGCAACGCAGAGGCCCGACCCCAGATGATCTGGGAAAAGAAGAGAAGGAGCGGAAGAAGTTCTAAAATTTTGTTTAATATTCTTCATAGACCTAAGAATACTTTATTTCCTGTAAAGAAGTTGGCAACCCTAGCGCTAACCCAAAGTAGGGTAGGCATCAGAGGTTTAGAGGCCATACGTCACATCTCAAAAAGGGATAAGTAACAAAATTAAATACAAAATGATAACACTTATAGAAACAGCCATAGGTGTATAAATATATGATAACGTAGTAAGAGCAGAAGAGAGTTTAAGGATATAATGTTGTGTTGTTATGTGGCAAGCATGTTGCTTACCTGATGGTAAGCAACAAGATGGTAAGTAAAGGTGATGGTAGGCACATGTCCTGCTCGTCTTGTCACTCGTTATTTAAAAAAATAGTTCTGACTGGTTAAAGCGGATCCTGTGATCAAGTAGGTAAATACTTACTTACTAACGGCAGCTCTGCAGAACTTACCTAACAATCCATCTAGTAGCCGCATCAGCAGCCCGCTAAATGTTCCCACTGCTGGGACTCGGGGCCTTCTCTCGCAAGGAGAGTCAAGGTCATAATCCAGCCGTAACTTAACTTGACGTAGCCGCAACAGCAATCAACGACTGATAAATACCTATTTATTACAATAATTATGATAGAAAATACTTTTCCTGGACAAAGAAGCAATCGCTACGTCTGAGGCTCCATTTATCCTTTCTTCCTAATTTGTCTAACACAATAGGCATACCTTAGTAATCAATGAGTAATTACGTTATTAATGAAATTGATTTCCTATAAACTTCGCGTACATGATTGTCATACCTACTATTTAAGTTTTTTTTTATAATGTAGAGCAACGCGACAAGCAAGGCTTCTGATGGTAAAAATATAAGGCTGTCCATTACTGAAAAATCCCCGTACCCTTTGGAACATGAAAAGTCCAAATTAATAGCGAGCACAATATTGCTCTCATCACCCATAGATATAAACAGATTTATCTCATTGCCTTTAAAATGAAAAATAGTAATGTTTGCACATTACTGCTTGGCTTTAGAATGACTGACAAAGGTGTAGTACTGTGCCAGTGTATAATTGCCATTATCCCTACGGCATCTATTCCCATTATCTTTACTATGTTATCAAAACATCGTGTCATTAATTTTTTTAAAAATATTTTTTAAATTGTGTGCACCCTGAACTACAGGCAAGAAAATGTTACTTCCTGACCACCACAATAATGGCGACCCTACTATTTGGAGTTTTATTGAAATAGCTGCGGGGCATAGCTCTGTTACGGGAAGGTGTATTGCTTAAACTATCATGCTCATGTCTTGCTCGGCCCGTTACTCTGTATATCTAACTAGCAGCGGCCCACGGTGTTACCCGCGTAGTACCTGTTATTTATTTTTTCCGGGATAAAAAGCCTGTGTGTTCTTCCAAACTATGACATACCTACTTATACCTTTTCAGCCCGATCCATTCATACGTTACGACGTGATTGAGCAACAAATATCCAAACATTGACATTTATAATATTAGTAGGACTAGTGTGACTTTCGCCAGAATCCCATAGGCTATATACTATATAGCCTAGCCTATAGCACTCGAGGATGACGTAAATATCCAACAATGATAGAATTTTAGAAATCAATTCAGGACGTCTACTCTATTTCTACGAAAACGTAATTTCGAAAAAAAAACTCGCGACTTTCCTGCTCTCGTTCTACTTCATTTCGTCCGATACAGCATTGTTTGACATTTAAATGTTCTAATCATACTCTATTTAGAATAGGCTTAGAACATTTAAACGGTCAAAATGACGGATCCAAGTAGAATCCGAGTTTATTTCGAAATTACGTTTTTCGCAGAAAGAGAGTAGACGTCATGCATTTCCTATGATTAGCGCGTTCAAAAAAAAACTCTTCGGCTTTATACTATTAGCATACTTAGATGGAAAAAAAACTTTCAGACATGGAAATAAATAAATAACCTTACATGGCATATTCATATAATAAGGCTTCAGTAAAATTATGTGTTTCCGTTCACATAATTTTCCTACTGAAGTTTTTAATCATTCCCGACATCTTATGTTAAAAGGAGATCTTAATAGCCGCTCAAGAGTTAATCTGATGACAGTAGAATAGTTTCAAAGCTGCTCTAAGACGGATGGCACGGAAACCTGTAATTACGGACGACAGTCCTTTAGTTAACTACTTGATTAGTACTAATCTCATGAATGAATATGCAAGCGTTGTGTAATGTAATTGAAGTATTCCGCAAGCGGCTTAATTGTTCATGGTACTTCAGATAGTCTACATGACTTTTCAGATCGTTGTTCGAAGATTTTCTGATAAAACGTGCAGGTACTAGAAAAAAAATATTACGAATACTGTGAGCAGTATTATCGGCATGATGATTAAAAAAATAATTAATTAGTCCGTCAGTAAGATTATTAAAAAAAACTCTAAACGTATTTTTTCTCTTGTTTCACAAACAAAAAATGACGAAGATGGAGTGATTAGAAGTTTCAAGTGACGTCACGTCTATATACGTTTTTTTATGTAGACGTGCCGTCACAACCTCACAACCCCTCACTCTGGAAGTTTGATGATCTACTTATATCTTTACAAATTTTTAACAACTTGATAACTTTTAGTAGTGGTAGGACTCTTAGCAGAGTTCGGCTGGGGAAGTACCACACCTTTGCCAGTTATTCTACCGCCAAGCAGTAATGTGCAAACATTACTGTGTTCCGGTTTGAAGGGCAATGTTTCAAGAGAAATTACAGGGCTTAGAGATATAACAACTTAGATATCTGGGTGACGAGCGCAGTGCGGTGCTAAGTAATGATTTGGGCTCTTCATGTTCCAATAGCTGCGTGTCACTGTGCTGTTATGTGACAGGCATGTTGTTTACTATCAGGCACATGTCATGCTCGTCTCGGCACTCTTTATTTAAAAAAAAAAAATGAGTCAGTATACTCGTGTCTCTTATTTTTCCTTTAATCTACCTGACGGACAAATTAGAATGATACATTTTTGACTCAGTCGTCAAATTTTGTAATCTAGGGTATACTTACTAATGTATGGGTATGTGCATACTTATGTTGAGGATAGAAAACACGAATATTTGTTCAAACTACCTTCAGCCTACGAATAGATTCTGTTGAGGGAAATAAATGGTTGTTTCAATACTTTTTCTTCACTTTAAAAAAAGGAGGAGAATCTCAACTTGTTTGTTTTTTCTTTGTCTGTATATTACTCGTATTAAGAACTTAGTTTATACTAAATGAGAACACAATTAGTCCATAAAGAAAACAGTTATGATCAGTCTACTGCATTATGTTTCGGAATCAGTCCCTTATACCAACTTATTCACAGATGCCTCGTGCAGATAAATTAACAATAAAGTGGCCAAGTGCGAGTTGGACTCGCCCATGAAGGGTTCCGTTGCAGCAAGTAACATAATATACATAGTAGGTACACATAGTTCTTGTAGTTCGTTGTAACTTTGATCGAAGTTTCAATAATAGTGTATTTATGACGTACTAAAAAAAAACTACTCATCAGATCGAGTTCAAACTAATTTTCGTTGGTAGTTTACATGGTAATGTACATCATATATTTTTTTTAGATTTTTCATTCTCTTACTTTAGAAGTTAGAGGGGGGGGGGGACACACATTTTACCACTTTGGAAGTGTCTCTCGCGCAAATTATTCAGTGTAGACGAAAATTATTTTAGAAACCTCAACATCGATAGACAACACACACGTGTAGGTTTGATGAAAAAAAAATGTTTGAGTTTCAGTTCTTAGTATGGGGGCAACCCTAATTTTTCGTTTTTTGAATTTTTTTTGTTCAAATCTTAATGCGGTTCACAGAATACATCTACGTACCAAGTTTCAACAGTGTAGTTCTTATAATTTCGGCAAAAAGTGGCTGTGACATACGGACGGACAGACAGACAGACAGACATGACGAATCTATAAGGGTTCCGTTTTTACGTTTTACGGAACCCTAAAAACGCTTTTATTTATATAAAACCTTAAATTCAATGAAACAGTATTCAGTAACAGATGTACAATTATCACGAGTACTTTTAATTTAAATCTTTCGCTTCGACTTGCTGCCGCTGAAAATGATCCTTTTTTAGACTCTCAGTTATCTATATATATTATGTTACCGGGAATGTACGAAATCAAGGAATTGTATACAAATCTTAGGAAATGTGTACAATTCCGATACTATTTAGGAAATGTATAAAATATTGTTTGAAAAACTATTCAATTCATAGATATCCTAGGAAATGTATAAATCTCCTCGGAATTGTATATAATTCCAATATCGTATTAGGAAATGTATAAAGTAAATGCTTTCTGTAATAAAACTCTAACCTAACCTATTTTGTTAATTAGAAGCCCAGGTCCAACAATCAAACGTATCAAATAGCGTTTGAACTGTTGGGAAACCATGGAATCGGGAAACAAAACACAAGTTGTGAGTCAATAGCAATCCGTAAGTTTTCAAAATTCGAAGCGAACAACCTAAATTAAAAAAAAAAACCGAGGTTAGAAAAAAAAAAGTTCTGCTAAAGCTTTAGCAGTTTTTTTTTAGGTTTGCTTTAGTAATACCCTCCCCTCGTCCCGCTGTCCCCGTGTACCCACCAATTTTTTAAATGAATGCATGATTGTAAAAACCCACCTCAGACGATTTTTCGCGAAATGCTTTTTTAAATTGATTTCATATCTCTAGGGCAAGATGCATCGATTAAGCGTATAAAGACACCTCTGTCATACATACAACCTACAGAAATGAGGGCACGAATATTTCGATGACCGTAAAAACTCACCTTATCCTGGATGAGGTGGTTTTTTACAACCAAAAATCATGACAACACCTACAAATGGTACCTGTTAAAATTTACGTTTTTGCTGTTTATTTTATTTAAATCAAGTGATTAATCGTGTCTTTCAGCAGGCACAGTGATTATTTTAATGTTCACTTGTTTAGGGGAGAGGATATAACAGAATTCAAAACATGGTGGGTTCAATATTTCAAAAAGACTGCTTCATCCCTTGAAACAAAAAAACCGCCGTATTCCAAGAACGGAAAAGTAAGTTTCTTTATCTCGTAGATTCATCACCTCATCTTTAAAAAGAGCCCTGGAATTAATTGATGATCGATAAAACATGCATTTTCATGCAAAACCAGGCCAAAAATCGGCACACCGCTTCCACAAGAACCTGCATACGGGACCAGGTTTCTCTCTGCATCTTCATTAATGCAAAAAAACTGGAAGATTTGAAAAAATGGCCTCAATTTGTACTGAGAGACGCAAAAATTATATTTTGGGACACAATATTGCATTTCCCCACAGTCGAACCCATTGGGGATGAAGACCTTACTAAACATTTTGAACATTAATATAAATAAATGTTTACAAAAAACCCTGAAAACTGGACTTTGATTGTAAAAACACACCTTGTATAAATGACTATATAAACCCTCCTCATCCAAAATCTTTAAATACCTATAAAAAGTCAACTAATGCGTATTTGTGGGTATGTTTTCTACCATTACTTAAATAAAATATTTTTGAATATATTTAGTTGAAAATACATCTAGCTCAGTTATTTTTTTTTACACCAGACAGTTTTCGTAGGAAATTTATAGATTTCCTAGGAAATGTGTAGAATATAATTTATTTCACACATTGAATTTGGGGTTGAAATGGGGGATGAATATCAATATGGAAGTTCCCAACTGTTGAAGATAAAACCATGAAACTCTGTAGGTATATAGGTAGGTACTTGACACGAAGCAAACAAATGTCTGTTCTAGCAATTTTGTAATTGTGAACTGTACGGGGATGAAATTGGAGTTGAAAGGAGGCCGGATATCTCTTACGCTTTCAGATCTAACCAACTAAACCAATTTTTATGAAATTGTCTACAATTGTTTTATTATACCTAACCCGTTTTTAGTAATCGTAAATGTGTCTGGGTATACAAATAGGTACCTACTGCCTGAGTTACCTTAGTCTTTATTTCGCGCGAACAAAGTCGCGGGTAACAGCTAGTTTACAATAAATGGGTCGGATTCACTGACTATATGATTTTATATAAATACACCTATGTTCTGACGAGAAATACCGAAAGCTTCATCGTTTTCCGCTAAAGCAAACAAATCAAATCCGGAATTTTAGGGTTGCCATAGAGTGCATTTCGGTTTTCTTACTATTCTGCCAATTGCCAATACCAACTTTTAAAAATTATTATATTGCTAACGCTCGATAGCGCCAAATATGAATAGATTTTAATGATTTTTTTGGTAGATATTCCTTCAGAGGTGGTACATTTTATCGAAATCGGAGTGGTTGTTTTTGCAATACCAACAAAAAACTAAAATTACCTTATCTTTACCTGGACAACGTAATCATACTACCTCGGTGTTTCATTGGAAAAGGGTATCTAGAGTTGATTTCGAAAAAAAAAATTTGCTTGCGTCTCAGTTTAATTTTGAATTGAAGTCAATTTTTCTTCGGAGAAAATGAATTACTGTTATCACCTGTATTTTGTTTGCCGTGTATTTCACTATAGTATTATTTTTAATACTGGGATTTGAGTCTAAATATGTGTCATTTAGTGTAGAGGGCGCCGGTGGGATACCATTCGCTTCTACCCGCCACCTCAAAAGAGTTTTAGAGGGGTTGGCGCTATAAGTAGATGGAGCTAAGCCGTTGAAGGGCATTCCTTTGTGAAATTTTATATGGGAAAGATCGAACAGTTGTCAATATAAATTCTTACATTTATTCAATTGGTTTACTTTCACTCAAGTGATAACAATATTATATTGTAATAGGCATTATGTTTTCCTAACCGTCACCCATGCATAAGTTGCCCACTTTTTATTTTCACACAACTGGGCTTTTTCTCACTAGTTGGGCGTCAAGACCTTAATTCCCAACCCTGGCCAAGTGCAGACTTCCAGACCTACACATGACCTCGAAAGATGTTTTCTTGGAACATCTCAGTTTCTTTGCGATGTCTTTCTTCACTGTTATAACCAGCAATAATATGAATTTCGCATGTAGAATTTATTTACAAGAGTTTAACTCAAAAGAAGTTTTGGCGGCCCAGTAACTCGATCTCCCCATAGCTGGGACTCCAAGCCTTCCGTCACATCGAGAGAATCAAGGCTGGTCCAATTCGAATCGGCGGATGAGCCTAGCTGATACCTAGACGGATTCTTAGAATAAGTTGGTTTCAGATAAACCTTTCGTGATCACCACTGGCCAGTAGTGCTAACGAAATTGCATATCTGCCCTTGGAAAAATACTGAAAAGACCTACGTCATCACTATTGTGAAACGCATGTTATAGCCACTGAACCACCACGGCTTAAATTATAATGTATTAGAGTAGTTAAAGATTTTTTCGGCTTGATATTTTTTTTACATTAATACAGGTTTAGTTATATCTCGATCTCCTTCCACGACCGCGTCGAAAACTCTAGAACATCAAAATAACCTCGTTATCTCCATTAATCTGCTAATAACCGTAACCGCTTTGAGAACAATTGGACATTAAATGAAAATATAATTTAATTGCGAATGTTAATTCGGGTTCGCTCGTCTTTTCCCACGGTAAAGATGACATGTTGGAAAACACGGTCTTGGCTCGCGTTCCCACACTCTGCATATCTCGGCCCCATAGATCAACCTGGCGAATGTAAAAACCAGACAATGATTCAATTGTGTGCACACAGCTTTCTCACACTTCCAGTGCAGATTTAATCGTCATAGCATCAATTAGTGGGGGGTAAATGACCAAACGACTTTCCGGGTCACTTTCTGAAATGATACTGAGAAGTTTACCCAACTCTTCTTGAAGTGAAAACTTCGTTTAGCTACGTCGAGTACGTCGAGTCGAGTTTGGTAGGGGGAAATGAAGGGGAAATCTTATAGTCCTCGATATCGGTAGTAAAGGTAGGTCCTCGATATCGTCGTGTTAATGTTTTTTTAAATGTTTTAGACGTTTTTAGCGGAGTCAGTGACGGTAACAGTACCGCGAGATTAATTAGATGTTTTCAGGATGCAAATAGGTACTTATCCCTCACAAGAAAATTTTAAATTTCGTCAAAACAGGAGCCAATATTTCATTCATTTTCAGAAATTTAACAAAATTAAACAATGGGGACAAACTTTGACAGCTTTATTTGCATATAGAAAAGGTCTAATTGTTTATTCCCACCTCAAAAATTTCTCAACGCGCCTAAGGAAGTTTTCACTTCAATTAAGGAAATACCTAATAAGTAGTCTCACAAAAGCTCATACGCTTTTCAGTTTTCATGACATACGCACACGGGTTCTTCACAAACTAGATAATCACCAGGATACAACAGATCCTGTTCGCTACATCCAAGACAATAACTTTTTTATTGGAGCATGACTGAATGGTTACGTGCCTTTTTATCACGTCATTAGTTCTTGTGCACGTCACCGATTGAGAAATAATGCGAGCAGTCACGCGACAGGTTACTAGCATCAAGAAATATCTGCGAGGGGCCTGTGAGATAGACAAGTTATTAATAGACTGTTTTTGGAACGATTTTTCTTACGGCAGGCTTGGAGGTATTGCCGCGCGACAAAACTGAAAAAAAGAATGAGAACCGTAAAGTAAATATTTAACGGAAATGAAAAAAAACTGCACGCGACTAGTGTTGCCTACTTTAGTTTAGATGACCTTACCTGAAAACTTGTGTTGCTTCTATATTTTCCGAAGGAACTTCGTTCCTATCTAGTACTCCACATCTTTTCTAACTTTTATAGGTTTACACTTGGTTGACGTTAAGCGACGATGCGGTATAATTTAAAAGAAAGACATTTTAAACTGAGTGTAAGAATGTATTACACGCTGTAACACGATCCCTATCAACCCATAGGATTCCCCAACGCTGGGGCATGTGTTTCCCTCTTTCTAAATTTCAACTGGATCTATTCAGACGTTCCGACGAGATTGAGCAACAAACATCCAAGTTTTTAAAAAAAATTAAGAATGACGAGACGAGCAGGATATGTGCCTGATGGTAAGCAACATGCCTGCCACATAACAGTACAATGACACGCAGCTATTGGAACATGAAGAGTCCAAATCATTACCTAGCACTGCACTGCGCTCGTCACCCAGAGATCTAAGATGTTATATCTCTAAGCCCTGTAATTTCTCTGTAAACATTGGCCTTCAAACCGGAACACAGTAATGTTTGCACATTACTGCTTGGCGGTAGAATAACTGGCAAAGGTGTGGTACTTCCCCAGGCGGACGCGGCCAAGAGTCCTACCACTACTGAATTTACTAGCTTTCGCATTTCTGATATTACCTAGTATGATTAGGTACCTAGTACCTACCCGAGAAGGAGGCGTTTTTTGACTCGGGGTTTTAAATCACAAAGAGACTGAGAGAGAGTTGTTTCACTGCACCAAGTAGGTAAAGTCGTAGAGTGACGGATGACACATGTCCTTGAAAGATGACTTTCTTGGAACAAACTGGTATCTTCACGATGTTTTCCTTCTTCGTTAAAGTCAACGCTGATGATAAACTTGTACACCTGTATTTAGGAAACGACTCAGAGGTACAGGTAAGATTAAAACCTACGACCTCACGCTTGTGAAATCGAAATTCGATTCGATATTGAATATTCTAAAATATTCGATTATCGAAAATTTTAGCTTCTTTTGCCAAAATTTTAAAAAGCTAAAGTAAAGAAAATATGTTCACGTCATTCAGCACACTAGATCTAAATCGGAGCCAAATGTTCAAGACTATTAAAGTTCATGAGATTAAACAACAACATCTTTCCCATGATCAGCGACATCCGGAAACAGAAGGAGGACATGGGTAAGCCCAGCAATTTCTTTATAAGTCGCTCGTCATTACATCTCAGATTATTGCAGTTTTCCACGCGATTCGACGCAAGCACATCATTGTCACAGAACAATTACCAGTTTATATCCGATAGACGCCGAGCCAACGGCATCAAAGTCGTTTGACGAAAAAGATGAACTACTTACATTGTTTATGATAGGTACACTGCTTCGGTCCTGTGCTAATCGAATTCAGGAGACAGAAACCTTAGTCTCTGCCACCACTTTTTCGACACCAAACTCGGCCTATATTCACTTTGCCTGTCAAAGTATGTCCTGATCAACTCAATGTTAGACTTTACTACACCTACTTAGGTACTTGTATGCTTTGTTGGTTTATCATAAAGGTATATTTTGATATCGAGTCTTATTTGACTATGTCGTTTCCAAAGTCGTTTCCTAACGATGCGTAGATGACCGTAGAGACGTCTATGACATACGACTCATCGACTCAAGCAGTAGGTATCTCGGTACAAATTGGTACCTAGCTAAATATAAGAGGAGCATGCTCGGTTAGTTTTATTTTGTCTTTAATAATTTGAATATTAATTCCTTATTAGGTATTTTAATATAATTAGTTTTAATTTGGGTATTTTTTTTTTGCTCGTTCAGAAATTGTGCCTACAAAGTACAAAATCAGAGACACATGGATTGGTCTTATTGAATATAGCACAATAATGAATTGAATTATAGAAGCCCTACTATCTTTAAACCAACCCGTGAGCCCACCGAAGCATCATGATATATAAACAGCTAAGGTTCTCAATTGCACACCCTGGTATAATAAAGTTGTGTCCCTATAATGCGGTAGTGATGCTACCCATCAACGACAATCAACAAGCACTACTAATTACGTAGATCGTTGCTTACGTTCGCGTCGTGAGGCGTCACTCATTGCGTGCTGAGGATAGATGTGTTGGGATACTTGGAACGGTTATTAGTTATTAGACTTTATCTGTGTACGTCTGTTGACAAGTACTGTAGTAAATTACTTGAGAACCAGCCTGCCCAAGGTCCTGTTTTAAAGTAAAACAACAGAAGTACATAACAATGCCATGGATTGACAACCAATCAGAAGTCACGTTAGGTAAATGAAAACTTCAAAATTGCGCCTAACCATTAGAGGTGACTTCTGAATTATGTACCTACGTAGGTGCCTACTTAATTTAAATTTTGTTTAAAATTAACATATATATAGGAACACAGCAATAGAGCCTTTTTTACCCGACTGAAAGAAGGGTTTTGTTTTTAGCGCGTAGGTATACCTATCTTGTATGTATGTTTGTAATTTTTTTACTCACACATAGGTAGGTATCTTTCAAACGGCTGGATGGATTTTGATAATTAGGATATCGTTACATTTGCCTCAATTACCCAAGTGTCCTTAGATAGTAGGTATAATGTTTTTTTAACTGTTGATTTTAAAAAATTTAAATTATTTAATAAAGCGACGTGACGAGCAACACACTTACCTATTGGGATTTCCCATTATCGGAATTAGCGCAATGTAGGTACATAATCCAACTGAAAAAAATTAATTAGGTACCTACTAAGTAAAGCGACAATTTTCAAGAATATTATGTTCCATCCGTCAACTCTTTGGCATTGAGCCAGCATGGTGAAATATATTAAGTCTCAGCAATGGTCTGTTTTTGCTATAAATATGATTAAAGGAAGTCCGAATTGACTTAAGTAGGTAGGTACGTATTCTATTGGAAATGTTTGGACGTTCTTACGTAATATACTTTTTGTTTGTACACAGAAGACAGCAGTCAGTGGACCGAGAATCACAACTGCAGCTCTACTAGCACTGACTGGAGAGTCATGGGAGATACATATCATACTCGTAGTCCAGCAGTGACATAATAGATTGTTATAGATAGCTGGTTGCCTGGAAGCGACTGTTCCCAGCAATAAGGCCGCCACTACTACGAACTAGCGCCACAGCTAGCTCGTAAGTGTTTCACTGTACCTAATATCTGAATTTATTTGTATAAATTAAAATATTACAGTAGTCGGTAATCAATAAAGAGTTTTCTATCTATCTATTGATGGCAATTTTAATAGCAACATCTACGGAAACATCACCAACGCGGCGTTTTCACAATAAACAGATCAGCAGTCGGATGGGTGAAATAAATATATTCCATTACCTAGTTATGTGAGGCCGCTACTAGAATATGGTTATCAAATTTGGAGCCCCTACCTACTTCAAAAAATCGACGTAAATTTTACACAGACAGGTTAATGCCACCTGTGGGTAATGGCGGATCCAGCTTTGGCTCCAGGGGGGTCACATAGTCGTGGTCAAGTATACACGTATACAGAGAACTATGCGATAAGTACTTACATGCATGCTTTTTAATCAGTGGTCCACCTAGGTACCTACTGGACCCAGTCCAGGGGGGGTCAAGACGCCCCTCCCTCCTGGATCCACGCTTACCTGTGGTGCAATCAAGAAATAGCAGGAAATAGAGATAAATCATCTTATATATCTAGGTGACGAACGTAGTGCAGGGCTGGGTATTTGGGAGGATGAC
This sequence comes from Ectropis crepuscularia, assembly GCA_963693475.1. Classification (NCBI taxonomy): domain Eukaryota; kingdom Metazoa; phylum Arthropoda; class Insecta; order Lepidoptera; family Geometridae; genus Ectropis; species Ectropis crepuscularia. The sequence continues at coordinate 6,645,798 of OY856344.1, read as the reverse complement.
TGGGTTAAAAATATATCATTCTAAATAGTCCGTCATGTAGATTATGAAAAAATATGGGAAACGTATTTTTTGTTTTTATCTAATTAAAAAAATCGACAAAGATATAACTGATCAAACTTCCGGAGTGGAGATTGTGACGTCACATCTTCTCCTAAGCAATTTCTTTGTTATATTTTGTTTGGAAACAAAAGAAAAAATACGTAGGTATACAATATTTTTTTATCTAACTGACGAACTAATTAATTATTGTTTGTCACCATGCCCATTATTTGGACTCTTCAAGTTCCAATAACTACGTGATACCTACTGCGCTGTTATGGGGAGGCGTATTGCTTATCATCAGGCACAAGTCACTCTATACTATAAAAAATGAGAACGATTTAAGACAGGTACCATCATTCGCATTCACATAAAATCATGATAGAGATAATAATTAGCCCTTAAATAGAGCGATAGATTATAAAGTTTTGTATGAGAGTCCAAAATGTACCCATGTAGATAGGTAGGTATAGTTAGTTTGGTTACCTACTCTTGTCTCGCACAGCGTCCACTAAATTGACTTAATTGATCGTCAATTTACATCGGCAAGCAGGAGAGGCACCCTCGCCGGCTGTCATAAACATCTACTTTATAATTCTGAATCTCAGGTCGGAACAATAGTAGCTCAGATGATTATCAGAGGTCGCAGCCAGCGAGTCGGAACGGTATGCAGGGGAAGACACTTGTTATTATCATGTGAAGAGTTTTCGAAGACGTTCCCACACGCCGCTCGGGCCACTGATTCCTCGATTAACTCAGATTCATAACCGACTAATTACACTTGACCCCGCAACTTTAATTAAACAATGAGGCAAAAAGATCTCCGCTAATCGGACTGTGGGAATCGCGCGGCTACCTGAACTAGGCGAGCGACACTGTAAACAAACGAGAAATAAGACACCCGTGGGTATTTCAAATTCAGTTTTATTTAAAAATATTCGTATTTAAAAAAAAACCGCTCCGAATATCAAATTTTATGTACAAGCAGTACAGTATTCACAATATTTATATGAGCAGTTGCACCTTAACCTTTTCCAAATATAGAAATTACCGAATGTAAAACGATATAAATGTAAGAATAGAATACACTTTCTACGATAAACACACTTATGATTCCATACAATTGACGCAATTACGGGCTCTATTCCATCGACATTAATACTAATTTCCTTGTAATACTGTAACTTTAGCAATTCCACAAGAATATATCGTTATCCAATGTTCCGCTACAAAAATATTGATATTCTTTTGTACTTATCATTACATTTCCGTATGGAATGTTCAAAATCACACTTTTATTATATAAATACACATAGGACCGAAATAGTAAAAATTAGATTCACATAAAATAAATAATAATTTCAATTTGTAATTTGTTTTGATCATTGTTACAATGCATTAAGAGCTAAACTAAACTACTTAACTAAGTTGTTCATTAAAATCTCAGTAAATAAAATTATGTACATGCGTACGTCAGGAGCTAGCTCGTTTACTCGGCAATTGTTATCACAACAGGGGGTGATTAGATAGAGTAGTTCAAACAAGAAGTAGAGGAAACTCAAATAAAATAAGAAACAAGATATTGCGGAAGGCAATGAAAATAACGAACAATGACGTACGAAAATTGGTATAATAACACTGCCACGTGCCTAGTAGTCATCAAAATCGAAAAAAGCTCTTCAAAACTTCTCACGATGGACCCTCACAGTCGTAACACAAAATTTGACTAAATTTTGTGTCTCACATATCCATATGACGTCACCAGCGTCGAAAACTATGTATATTTGAACACGTGACTATGCTCAAATATCTGTCAGTTTTTTTACGCTTTTAGGTTTCGAATACGGCAGCTAATTTTCTTTCCAAATACAAAAACTATCGTGAAAAAAGCATAAATAAAAAAACACTAAACAAAAAAGAGATAATGATTATTAGTTAACTTATTTGGTGTTCCATCTTACAGTTGATGACAACCTAACCTAGCCTACAACTATAAATTTCAACGAAATACTCGGCATTTCCCAAATCGAGTCCTAAATTCGACTTTTGTTTCGTACAAACTATCATAGTAACATTAAGGAATATAAACACAATGACTTGTCATGGATAATTTATAGCTATTTGGCCCCGAAGAAACAAATCGAGTTGAGAGATTTATTCCCTATTTATAATTGCATTCTATAATGTCGTCGACATTAAATGCCATTAGGAACTAATTCTAAAACATTTTTGGGACTTCATACAGTCTAACTCTTTTATACTATTTAGGGTAGTTGCACTTACAGACCAAGTCTATATTTTAGTCTTTCCTAGATCTAGCTAGACTACGCTTACCTATTTTTTTAAGCTTATTTTACGCCAAATCGAAGAATCCCAAAGATGAATCAAGACATGTTTTTGAGCTATATACATTGATGGGTATTTTGTCTAGAATGGGTGAATTAAGTTTCAACGTTATGGCTATTGTTATAAAGAGGCTCCCTGGTGTTACACAATTCATCAAATAACATGTATTTTTTTAGATGTATGAATTATCCTTTTTAATAGTCCTCTTATAAATTTGTTAAATAATTTTAATTTTGAAGTGAATTAACGTTACTTTAATTTAATTTGTCTATTTTATCTTTTAGTTTAATGTAATATGGATTTTGATTCTCGGTTTAATTAGGAATGTAATTTTATTTTATTAATTAATTCGTGTCATTTGTATTGACGAATATTTATCAAATATTTTTTTCTAACGAAATGAAACATTAAGGCCACTGTGACGCCATTGAAAACTTTTTACAGTTTTTAAAATTCATCTTACATTGCGCGTGCGTCACTAAATAAGCCCTACTTTTTGCGACTCTTGGCTTTGGCGTAACTATACATTTTACGTACTTTATTAAAACGTGTAAAGTACAGATTTTTATGCGATATTACAAAGTCAGTTCCTAGTCAATAAATTCACAACTATTATTTGTAGTTATATGTCTATAACTATTTATTGCTGCTTTTGACTTTACATGTTAATTATAATTACAATATTTTGGTGTCATAATCTCTTAGACAAGTCTTTACACACTTAGACACTTACTTCGTATCATACACAAAGTGTACAGTAGGGTACTGTTTTGGCTGGTATCGTTACTTTAGGTACACTTAGTACTTTCATTTTGACATGTTTTGTTTGACCAACTACAATTATCTGCTCGAAACGAGCCATTATCTCCAACGAAATACTCACATACTTAATATAAACGAATAATTAAGAATCAAAAAGATTTTTACCGCATTTTTTATACGTTTTTTTTAAAGAAGATTTCGTTGTAGGCATGTGGTATTATTGAATTTAAACTTTTAAGATCTGTAATACTAGATTAGGCTACTTTTTCATGCAATTTAAACATTTTGATATTAACCTTCTGTTACTAAAACATTGTTTCCACACTACTTTGTTTTCACAATCTGGGATAGTTAAAACTAAGATTGAACAGGTATATGGGCACGACACACTTTAGTTGTCTACGATAATATTCTTAGTTATTTGGTAAATGGTAAGCCCAATCTATAAACAAATAAATAAGATAAGCATCCCATTTTGTTTCCACAGCTGGGGCTTAGTGCTTTCTGTCACTGAGATATCAAGATTGTCGTCGTCACTGGCTTTAACAGGGAAGAAAAACATCGTTGAGAAAAATCGGCGTGTTCCATGAATGATTTATTTCAAGGTCATGCGTCTTTTATCAACCCGCTCTTGGCAAGCATGGTGGATTATGACCTAAACTCTCTCTTTGTGAGGAAGAGGCACCAAACCCAAGCAGTTGAAACATAAAGTGGCTGTTTATTATTTTCATTAACCATTTAATTTTTCAGTTACAAGTCTGTGGCAAATGAAAATTTCAGTATACGATTTTCACTTAGATAGAAATGCAACCTTTAAATGAATCTCAAGAGAACAACAACAACGGATACAATTTTAAGACTCTCCGAGTCCCTCAATCATTCACGCATCCTCTGCGTACACCCGGCGCTCGCCAAACAAATGTGAACCATGTGTTCTTTGAAATAAAATGTAATATATTCTGAATATGTAATCCTTACTGAATTGAAACATCTGATTTTTTCATCAATATGACGTTTAAAATATTGCAGATTGATTTTACTAACTTGCCACATGCGCGGCTTATACGCAAACCCAACTCCAACGCACTCGCGTAAATTACGACCTTATTGTATTCATCATACGATTGATATTTGCTTCCTCCATTACCTGCGATAGGGTCATGAGCGATCCTAACTTTGGGAGTGTTTGTAAACATCAGAACTGTTACACAGATAACGACTTTATAATTATGTGCACAAGAATGCTATTTGTTAGATTTATTTTATCTGCAACACCACGTTGTAGGTTTAATCTAAAGAGGAAAATAAAGTTAAATTTAAATCTTACGGCATTTGCTACAGAGGTGGATACTTCTTCGGTTCATTTTGTCATTTGACTCATTTGTTTATAACCTTAAAGCGGTCGTTTTAGGTCTTACGTTCGAATTGCGACGTTATTGCGAGGCTTATAAGGTTATTATTGCTCCTTATGACGTTTATTGGTAGGATTGACAAGGATCGTTACCAAGGGGAACATAGTGAGGGATGTAGGCCTAGGACTAGGGCCTGTTGTCGGTGTATGCAATCGTGGAATTTTATTGCCAAGTACACAAGGTTCATATTTTACTATCGCATTTTGTTGCGTATGTGCAGGTTGGTGTGGGTTACGTCGTACGGTGTAAGCGACGGCTTTATGGGGATGTCAGACCCTTCGCCTACACAAAGACTTTATTTCAAAGTACACAAGGTCGGTATTAGTTCGCGACTCGTCGAGCAGGCACAGGGTATGTTAAAAAGTGAGTGATGAGTCGACGGCTTGCATGACGCCAGCGAGGAGCACACTTATGTGGATATCGGACGCTTCACACAGAAAAGGATTTTGTTGTGAAGTGGATAAAGTTGGCATTCGATCACGGTTCTAATGTAGCATCTTATACAGTAGGCGCCAGTGATTCCAGGTGAGCATATTTAGTCTAGGGTCGACGTCGACGATGTCTCTTTACGCAAAAAAAACGACTTTATTAAAAGTACACAAGGTCGGTATTAGCACACAACCCGTTCTATGCAGCATTTTGTATAACACAGTCGCCAGTAATTACTCCAGGTGAGCATTTGGTCTAGGGCGTGACGTCAATGATGGATGTTTCTTTACGCAAAAAACTACTTTATTCCATGTTCCCAAGGTCCGTTTTACTGCAGCGTGTTGACGGGGAGGCGCGGGTTGCCTGACGTCGGCAACGAATGCTTCATTAGACAAAAGACGACTAATATAGTCTAACTAAAAGTTCGCAAGGTCGAAATTCCTGGTGGCCCGTTCTATTGCAGCGTATTGACGGGTGACACGGGCGCGGCGTCAGTGATTGGTATTTGTTTACGCAAAAAACTGCTCTATTCCAAGTGCCCAAGGTCCGTTCTACTGCAGCGTGTTGTCTGGTCGCCGGCGCGGGGTCGGCGGGCCGCATGACGTCGGCGACCGATGCATCTTTAGACGAAATACGACTATATCAACAGTTCGCAAGGTCGATATTCGCTGATGCCCCGTTCCAATGCAGCATCTTGAATAGTACGCGCCAAAATCCAGCATTTGGTTTAAGGAGTGACGTCAACGCAAAAGCGACTTAATTACACGTGTCCAAGGTCGGTTCTACTGCAGCGTGTTGTCCGGCAGTCGCGGGTCGTGGTGCCAGGCGGGCGCGGGGTCGGCGGGCCGCATGACGTCGGCGACGGGCGCGCACGCGGCGCGCGGGCCCGGCTCCGGCGTGTACGTGAACGTCAGCCCGGTCGCGTAAATGATGCCGTCGTTTCGGACCAGCGATACCGGCACCTGGACAAAAACGAAACATAAGTCACAGTAATCCTAGTGATATTAACATGAACAAAATTTAAAAAATTGATTTACCCCGACTACCTCGGATTTGTAATCTGTACATTCCTAGTCAAGCCCTTTCATTTGATACCCATATTGAGGGACTAGTGAAAAATGAAATGTATTTCGCCATTTTGTGGTGACGTCCATCTTGGATTTGAAATAAGTCATAGTGTAGTATTCTACTGGTCAAGACCTTTCAATTGATAACCAAATTGAGGGAGGTTGTAAAGAAACATTTTGTCCGCCATTTTGTGGAGGCGGCCATCTTGAATCGATATTAATCAAAAATAGCTAAGAACCACCGCACGGAAATTAACCTTCAAATAAAAAAACGCATCGAAATCAGACACACACTCACACAGACAGACAGACATCGACGCCAAACTTATAAAAACCCCTGTTTTGGTCGGGCGTTAAAAATAGGCCATTTTCTTGAAATTGGGCATTTTTACAACACAATGTTTCCCCAAAGAATAAAAATGTATATTCGGAACATTCCATTTTGTGACCGAATTTTATGCCAAATTTGTTTTACAGTAATAACATTTGTTTAGATACGAATGTTATTATTATCTGTCAATTTATGTTTCGTTACTATATACTATACTATATTATAGTAAAACAGATTTGTTATAAAATCCGATCAAAAACTGGAATGTTCAGAAATGATCAAAGTGACAAGAGGGGTATTTTTAGGGGCATTTTTGTGAAAATGCCCAAATATCAATGTTTGATTAGAAGATAGATCTACGTTTGACCTCCAACTCGCTCGGTGGAAAGCGATAAAGGTGCTATTGCACGTACTCCTAGAAGCTATTTATTCACTTTCGACTTGAAAACAACCATATTGTAGGTCTCAGGAAAGAAGGACGACGCCAAGGTATAACAAACCCTAGCAGTTCACACTGAAAAAACAGAAGCTAACTTTTCTGTGCCAAAGTGTGTAAGTATACATGTTTGTTCCTACATATCTCTGTAACGGCTGAACCGTTTTTGAATGAAATGGTACGACTACATTTTGGGCACTCCAAGTTACATTTTAGAGTTTCTATTACAACGGAAAATTCAAAGTCTTCCTATAGTATAACTTTTTCACTCACAGTCGCCAGGAAGAGAACGGCTTTAGCGATAAGGTCGCCATTTGCTACTAACTTCAAGATTATAATCTAACTTTGTTTTAAGTTTATTTAACACAATCAGTTAAGACCCTTTAAGACGTTGCTCTGAAAACTTTGTCAACAAAATAAGACATTTTCAAAATCGCGTTCGCCACTCCCAAAGCTTCAGTTCTACATTTTCGTCCAATCACTAATTCCACCGTTCGGGGCGTGGCGTCGAAATTCCCGCCTACCTTACATTCGACAAAACAATGCCACGTCAGCCGCCGTAGGTACGAGGTGCCCATCAGACGAGTCGCTCGAGAGAACAATGGCACCACGCGTGCTCGGCAAAACATCAAGTGTTCCGTACGAACTAGCGACTATATACCTATGTGCAATTTACGTTCTTGGAAAATGTATCACCAAATATTGAAGTGAAAACTTTTTGGAAGCTTTGAAAACTTTTTGACCCAGGAAAATCCAATGGCTTGGCAACACTGACATGCTAATGTACATGAAAATCGAAAAGCATCAAACTTTGGGCTAACAAGGGGAAACAACTCTTAAATTCGAAACACCTGTCAGTCTATGTAGATACTCGTACACCAAATCTAAGATTATAAAAAATTACCAGTTATAGGGACTGCAGATAGAAGTGAAAACTTATAGTTATAACTTAGAATTTCAGTTTAACCAGCACAATACGTCACATGTAGTATCATTAACAGCCTGTGTTCGTCCACTGCTGGACATAGTCCTCTCCCATATTACCTCTATTATTATTAGTCTCCAACCGCCACCAGCGGCCTTTCGTATACCGTCACTCCATGCGCGGTCCGAAGGGGGAGGGGTGTCACAGGGGATGGGGGAGGGGTGTCACAGGGGATATGACCCCCCAAAATCAAAATCATATACGTTACATTAAAATGGCGCGCTACTAGTCTTTTTAACTCGATTTATTGTATTTCTACTCGTGACCCCCCCCCCCCCCAAATCTGAGGCTCTGCACTGGTGACCCCCCTCCAAAGTTCGACGCTGGGACCGCGCCTGCATCACTCTATCTAGTCCACATGTAGTATAACATTTACCCCTATAAAAAAATACTTAACGCAGAAAAACTAGTTTTTGCTTAAAACAATATCTGAGTTATTCTTTTTTATCAACAATCGGTACATAGGTTTCATTACGTAGATGGACGAGATATTTATATTTCGTATTGTTTCAGTACGTTCGTTTCACAAGCACATAAAACGCAATTAGGTTTTGTTATCATTAATTGAATAACTAATATCCGGATACGATATTCCCACGGGTTTCGAAAATATTTGCGTGACGGAGGAAGTTTATCAAAGCGGTTTTGGCTGCCAACATCCGATCACCAGAGAATATGATACGAAGTAGATCATTGTAGTAACTGTGTTATGAGAGTTGGCGTATTGGTACATAGTTTTGTAGTGATAGGACTCTTTGCAGAGTCCGCCTGGAAATATCACACATTTGCCAGTTATCCTATCGCTAGGCAGTAATGTGCAATCAAGACTTTTCCAGCTTGAATAGCAATATTTGTAGAGACATTACAGAGCATAGTGAAGTCATCTTATTTTCCTGGATGACGAGCGCAGAGTAAAGTAAGGTATTGATTGATTTTGACTCAAAATATGTAACCTATTAAGTATACTTAGTATATCTGAGCTAAGAACTATTGCCCTTCAAACCGGAACACAGCGGTGGCCGTTAATGCTGGGCGGTTGAACAATTGGCACAGGTATGGTACTTTCGCAAGCGAACTGCAAAGAGTACAACCATCACAAACACTTAAAACGAAGGCATCATCTGAGCTCCCAACTATTATCAGCTATCCGGCTCCCACAGTACAAGCTTCTCTTAGTTTGGGGTTAGATGGTGTTGTGTGCGAAATGTTGAATAAAATATATCAAATTATTTATATCTGAGTGGAAAACTAAGTAATCGAATAGTTACAAACTGGTTACCTCTTGTTTTACCTGCGTAGGCTGCCGCATCCACAGCCACTGCCCCCGGAACTGCGAGATGTCGGGCACGACGCACAGCATGGACTCCGCGCACCGGTACATGGTCTCGGCCTCCACGTCACCGAACCACACTTGGAGCGACGGCGTGAAGTTGTCGCCAGCCAGCTCCAGCATCGCTACGTCGCCGCCGCCGTTCAGATTCAGAGAGTGGACTAATGGTACTGGCGTTACTGGTGACCTGGTTGACGAAAACTTACTTTGAGACTGAAAGACTTATTTAGAGACTATACCGATTAACACTAATATTTAATATTTAATAACTAGCAGCGTATTTATTGGGTAAACGGGTAACTCACGTGCAATATGTTTGGTCAATCCGTGTGTGCCAAACGGGCTGCCATCATACGCGTGCACTCTCCTTGAAAAAGGCTGAAACTCGAGTCAGAATGACCGATCATATATATATATATGGTCATAGATGGGATCGTGAGAAACCCGTTTACCCAATAAATATGTGTAACAACCACGTCAATTTTAATAATTAGCAGCGCCCACGCTACGGTTTTAGACGCGTAGCCTGTGTTCTTCCAGAACATAATTTGTGTACGTTCGATCCGTTCGTACGTTACGACGTGATTGACCAACAAATATCCAAATATTGAGATTTACGAGTGTAATAGATATTAGTAGGATGTCAATTTCTACCTTAAAACTACTCCCCCAATAACCCACCCGAACTGCTCCCGGCACAATGGTTCCTATGAGGCTCCCTGCGTTCTCATGTTGAATGGCTATGGACAACCTTTGCTTTAGGAACGAGCCGGAGCGGGAGGCACCCGTATCAATACATGGTTAATTCTATCTAAGGGCATTGATGTAGGTACATAAGCAGCCCACTAAATGTGTCCACTGCTGGTACTTGGGGCCTTCTCTCGCGAGAAGAAATTATTAAGGCCATTATTACACTGGCCCAGTTAGTTGGTAGATGACACATGACCACGAAAGGTTCTTTGAACACGGCGGTTTCTTTACCATATTTTCCTTCACCGTTTTTACGTTATTACGAACACGACTTCGGAAAGACAGTGGTGCGCGTGGGATTCGAACCAGGGGCTCCGGATCGGGTAGACCAGCCGTAATCTATGCCACATTAATGTTGGTTTAGTTTAATTTATCAATTGGCAAAAGTATCATATTATCTGCTATTCTAGACTATAATCTGTGTTCTCAATTGGAACCCGATCCGTTCAGCTATTCCGACATGATTGAACAACAAACATCCATACATCTAACTATCGCACTTATAATAGTACTTAGTAGAGTTTTATGAAAGTTATGAATGTCTACTACGACTTAAAATGGCCATAAATAGGTTATCACTGTGATGTCACCATTAAAATGAATTCCAGGAATGGTGGAACCTCGTGGAGGTTTTAGTCGGTAGAGACATCACTCTTGATGTCGAGGCAGACGTAATAAACCAAATGTCTTCGTTTACGGAAGGCTATACGTAAAGGCATTTCCTCCACGCAAAAAAATGACGATTGTCAACTGAAATGGCGTAGCACACATTACTGTTTTCGCGACAGTAATATAACTTCTGCAGGTGAGGTTTTTAAAAGTATAGGTATTAAATATTTAAGAAAGACCTCAAGGAAGGACGGCTTTATTATGCGCTAGATATTCCATTCAGTCACAGCAGTCGTTGGTTCCCACCACGTATCGACGCAATGATTATGACGCGAGCAGTTCATCAGCCGATGATTCTGTAGTACCAAAACCCAACACGGAAAACATGGACTGGTATATCTAAAGATGGGGAAGAGAAGCCAAGGAAACAACAGATTGGTGGGTGTCATAGTAGACGCCTATTCTCATTGGTGAACTAGTTTACGCTGATGGTTTTATCTTTACCCCAAACCTACTTGTTTTACAACGTGTATTGTTCTTTTATTTGTTTGACTATGTAGCTCAATCGGTAGTGAGTCTCACTGCGGCGATAGTCCTGAGTTCAATTCCCACTTAGGACAAATATGTGTGCGATGAATTTGGATATTTAATTTATGTCTGGGTGTTTCTATAAATCATATTAAAGCTATCTAGCTTCCATAGTACTCGTTGACACAAACTTTGCTTAGATTTGAACTAGGTAGTGATGTGTGGAAAAGTATCGACAAATATCTATTTATTTACACATTTGTCAATATCTTAACTGTCCATAATGAGTTTACCTCCGACAAAGAGGCGTGGGAAGGAATTATAAGAGCGTGTTCTATGTTTGGAGTTTTTATTAGAGAATACAGATCTAACTATGGCCGAGTCACACGCTCGTTCGTTCACATCGATTCATCACCGCCGCACGGATGGAGTTAATTCTTAGGACGCGACGGTCTAACTCCAGCTAAACGGTGCTGTATTGATATGCACTACAATGATTCATCTCGTCATACTTCACACAGTAGTCTTGTATAGTTACACTTCACAGAGTCTTCGATAAGTAATTCGATGAGAAAATACAATTGTTCCATGTAATTGTTTGTATGCGAATGGACAAGGGAGATAAGAATAATATCTACGACAAGATCTAGGTGTAGGGAACATTTATAACCTAATTGTAGTGCTCTTTAGTTTGATTTCGTGTGTTGAGCTGATCACTACCGCTTGGGAACGAAACCAAAGTTCAACGAGTAATCGACTCAACGTCGTCATTTGCTATTTCCTAAGTCGCTTTCTCGCAGCTCCCGAGACTCCACCACGACCGCATTTCTGTCCCTGATCTTAGTTTTCTTTTTTGTTAAATTCTGATCTTAACGATCCTTGAACTGTTCTCTTCAGCAATGCACATCAGGCGAGATGGCGGTCTAGTGCAAACGTATTCTACTAAAAATGTAAATGCAAAAGTTTCGGTGACTATGGCTGAACGATTCAGTTTGAAATTAGGAACTTAGATAACCTAGAATAGCACTTAAGACTAATTTAATCCCGAAAAAATACACTTTACAGTTCAAGGAATGTATCCTATTTGAATACCTTTTTCTAAATATCACGCAGACAATGGCAGATCTATGCTAGTTATTCATACAAAAACAATATGTCAAGATATCGTTAGAACCACGATAGGTATATGTAATCTCTGCAAACTATTTCAGTACTTATTAAGAAACTAAACATAGATATTAAAATTCCAAAAACATTCCTATTTGAGAGTAATTAACGTTTCTAAATCCTGAAAAGTAGAAGGAACACCCGAGACCTGAAATATCTCGAACCCCAACTATATCATAGATAACTTTCCTGAGCATAAAAACGGTTTCGCAGTAAGAAAAGTCTAACGAACCTGACTGGTCCCATTCCTTCATAGAACTGGTACTCCGCTTTATCCGTCGATATGATGGTCCAACACGCGCCATCATTGATCATCTCCTTGTTCGGTTCCTTGGGGCACGGCGTCGCTTGGAACTGGATGATTCTCTCCTGGGAGAGGCAGAGGTACATGCGCTCCGTGTCTTTCATGTAGAACGCGCATTTGTGCAGTTGTGACACTGGGTCGTCCGCTTCTAGCAGTGCCATTTGCTTGTCCACCTGAGGACAGTAACATGTATATATATGCCACCGTAAAATTATACAAACCGTCAGATATAATTTAACCACGTCAAATTACAATACAATCTAACCACGTCAGATTACAAACTAAACTAACCCACCGTGAGATTAAAATTGACGGTTTTTTTTTTATTAAGAGTGACGAGACGAGCAGGACATGTGCCTGATGGTAAGCAACATGCCTGCCACATAACATCACAGTGACACGCAGCTATTGGAACATGAAGAGCCAAAATCATTACTTAGCACCGCACTGCGCTCGTCACCCAGAGATCTAAGTTGTTATATCTCTAAGCCCTGTAATTTCTCTGGAAACATTGCCCTTCCAACCGGAACACAGTAATGTTTGCACATTGCTGCTTGGCGGTAGAATAATTGATAAAGGTGTGGTACTTCCCCAGGCGGACTCCGCTAAGAGTCCTACCTCTACAAAAAATTGTGTCAACGGTGTTGACAATATAATTATACGATGTCGTCGATATATCGTAACCATATTTTATTTTTAAAAAATCGTTTATTTTATATTTTCGCGTGTTATAATGATGGAATAAAATTTTAATAGCGTAGGCATCTTAGCACAAAAACCAGATTGCTTTGAACGTGCTTCTAGCAAAGTGTATGTACCTACTCTATTTGCTCTAAGTCGTAAACTATCACAGATCACGTTTTTTTTTTGTGAAGATTAACTACATTACTTAATTTAAAGCTTTAATGCAAGAATAAAATATTTAAAAAAAATACAGTTGAAGTTACTAAAAAATAGATTGAGACGTACTTCTTAGCATTCCATGGATTCACCGTGCGGGTGCCGGGTCCATCGTGTGGCAGAGAGAGAAATCTCGAGTAGACCCCGAGACTTGTGACTCGGGCGTAGGTTTAAAAGGGGCCCCTTATATTGACGTACGTCAACACTCACCTTCACTACTCGTATTTCTCTCCCTGCCCAGCCAAATCCGATATGATCCTACTAGTGCAGCTTTAGATACTCGTTCTAGTATAGAACTTACTGCACTTCTGGACAATCCAAGGTCTTTAAGCAGGTTATAGAGAGATTTTGCTGGTATACCTCTCGCTCCTACTTCTACAGCGTATAAATTAACTACATAGCCATTTTTTGTTAATTTATTTTGTAGGTCGTAATACTTATTTTGTTTCATCGCGTGGTCTTTAGGTATATTAGTTTCCCACGGTACGGTAAGTTCTACCAGGACTATGCGTTTCGTAGCCCTAGAAAAAAGGAAAATGTCCGGTCTGGATGACGAAACACCCACATCCTCTGGGATTTTGTAGTGCTTTTCATACGTGTCCATTAAAATAGTCCAATCAGGTGCTGAACCCAGGATTGAGTAAGGCTTGTTCTTGGAGTTTGAAGTTGAGCCCTCTTTTACAAAGTTAATTTGTCTTTTGTTTATCGTCAATCCCTTTTGGGCTCTAGCTACCGAAAGGCTTACGGCTTCACGTATGATTTCAAGTACTCTGTCATGGCGCTGTGAGTAATGACCCCTATTAACCCCCGGAGCGCTTTAGTATCTAACGGGTGATACTAAGGAACAAATCCCCCGAGCGCTTTAGTATCTAACGGGTGATACTAAGCGAGCGCCGTTCATTTGTTATTTTTTGTCTCTGTCGCCTATAGACAATCCTTTGTTTTCGTTACACGAATCGATTGCCAAGATAACAATCTCGATTTCTATTGGCTGTTTCCAGTCCAAGTGTACAAACATTACAAAAAAATAATTATCAAAGAAATTTCGTCGACATAAATTTTTAGATCCGCCATTTTGCAATTTTTCGAGTGCAAGTGCTTCAGATTATTTGTCTCCGAAAATGGCAGGAAACCGTAAACGATGAGTAAATGTGCTGTAATCTACTGAAATATATATGTGTAAGGTACTAACAGTGTTTTTTTTAGTGATAGATGCTTATATTTCGAAATAAAATGTGAAAACTTTTGTCAAGCGTACGAAATTGTCCGTCATGCAGGTTATTTAGATAAATAATACTCGATATAGCGATTGTAGTGTTCCATATCGCCTGGAAACTAACGTATAATATATCTATAAACACTTTCATACCAGATAGTATCGAGTTTACAGCAATAAAAACTAACGTAAACTATTTTTTCGTCAACTGAGTGCTATTGTTTGCCGGCAGTGCCGGTATAGCGGCTGTGTAACGCAATGGCGGACCGTTTTGTTTCGTGATAATTAAATCTTTTTCTTGATTAGATTTTCGTTTTGTGGTGAAAGTGTTACTAAAATGGGTGCATAAAAGGTCCTTCTTTGTCGTGAATGTGTTGTGAGTGTAATAATTACATCGTAAAGTGCCATAATCATGCGAATTGTGCGAGGTGACGACCAAAAATTTGTAAACATCATATTCAACACAGAAATACTAAATTCCGGTAAGTGTAATTATCTCTATTAATCGTAAAAATGATAAAGCGGTTCAAGACCATTGCAGTGATGTATATTTTGTACAATATAATTAACGAATACATCAAAATTTATCCAATTTAGAATCTTCCCAACCTCAAAAAAAATTTTTTGGCGGGAAGCGTGGCACTTTGGTACATGCATTTGTTTACGCGTCGTGCCCTGGACGGGTTAAGGAGCACCTTGCATCCCACCAATATGTGCCTTGCTGTACATATCGCCTCACTACAAGTATAGCAACATTTTTCAGAGGCTTTTCCCCAACTTACCAAGTTACTCTGGTCAGGGAGGGTCATTTGGAAAGCGTTCAGATAAAATTTTAATAAGGCAGGAGACCAGTCATATAGCAAGGTGCGCCACTTTAGAGCTAATGGGATACAAAACTCACCTATGGTTAACCACTCACTTTGCATTTCTAAATTCATAGCGTGCACTTTGTAACTATCATTTTCGTCTTGTTGTAGAAAGGTTTTTACCATGTCCGAGACATGGTAAAAACTTCCCTTTTCTTTCTCGCACCCAACCCAGCTGTATTTACTTGCGCGCCTGCCATAAATTGTTTGTGGAATTGAAGTCTAGATTCAAGGTCCGAAGCGCTTTTGTCTTTTGAATAGTCCGGTTTAAAATACGTAATAAATAGAAAATAGAAATTGTTACTTTTTAACTATTAGAAACAATACTTTTTAGTTTTTTTTAATAATTAATTGATACAATATAATAGGAATCATACATAGATTCATAATTTCATTTTTAGTAAATTTTTAAAAGCTCATAGGGTAACTCGGCAATAAATCTGCACACGAAAAAAAAATGTGTAGGTACACACCCACGTCTACTAGAAGTATAACTGACCAGAGTATGAACAAAATTCACAATATATTTTTTTGGTTGTCTACACACTTGGCGTAAAATGCCCCAATAGTTAAAATAATAGGGTTGAGGCTCAGAAGATTCGCGGTTTGACTTCACTTTCGTTGTTGAAAGTTCTGCAATGTGAAATGGTTTGCCGGTGTGGGCAGTACGACTGTTTTAATTATGTATTGTGAAAGAGGAGCTGTTTGTTGTTATTATTGTGTAAGGCTTAACCGAAATCACGCCTGGACGTCTACTCTCTTTCTACGAAAAACGTAATTTCGAAATAAACTCGCGACTAGAACATTTAAACGTCAAACAATGTTCGATCGGACGAAACGAAGTAGAACCGGAGTAGGGAAAACGCGAGTTTGTTTCGAAATTACGTTTTGCGTAGAAAAATAGTTGACGTCCAGATGTTAAGAGCGGGCCTAGTGCCAGGAAAAAATCAAATTTCACCCGCGCGTCGCCCTTCCCCTCTCCAATACGCCGCGTCGCCGCGAGTAAGATAGAAGCTACGATTACTCAAGGTCATCGCTCCCCGAAATCCAGTATATGAAAACATTCAGATTAATCATAGATGTTTTTAAAAAAATACATCAATTTGTTTTTTATTGTCTATATACACACAATAAACCATTTATTGAAAAACAGTCGAATGAAAGAAATGAAAACTAAATATGACTGAATCACAAGATTTAGTCATTTATTTATTTAATATGTAGTCGTGTTTTATAATTAAATAAATGCGTGTTTTACGATATCATATATAAAAAGGGCATCAGTCTATTGCTTAAAAAAAATGTGTGCACTTAGACCGCACAGTAGAAGTGAACACTTTATTAGGAGTTTTATTTATTTATTCTGTAATAATATAATATGTAACCGCAACTTTGATATATTTTGTAATACTAAATAGCATGCCCATGTTAGTAGGATAAATAGAAAAAAGACATTAATCAAACTTTGTATTTTTAAAATTAAATATAAATCAAAATAGCACAGCGACACTGCAGTGAAGAGCAGCTGTATCTTTTTCATTCGGGTACCCTTGGCGGTCCCTAGTTCACCCGATGGAGCTTTTCATCTTGGATCGCAACAGATCAGCTTCACTTACAGCTCCCGGAAAAAAATCTGGCGCACCGCCAAAAGTAGTTTTCATTCCGAAAAAAGGAATAGATTTCATCCCCACGTCACTCTTCTTCCGCCGCGTTAGCGCTAATAGAAAGATACGAGCTAAGCTCACCTTAGGTCATAATATAACTAAGTACAGTAAGTACACGTAACATTACGATAAATCACAGATACTGTAAGAGTTACTAATGAATGCGCGTGTGGGTAAAATTATTAAGTTTATTTTTACATAGTATCTAAATTGAGAACAAAGAACGAAAGATGTTGAAAGAAAGAACGGGTGGACTGATATTGATGAGTTTAGATAAATATGTATACTAGGTTTCTGATTAACCTGTACTCTGCATTTATTTTTGGATAATTCAGGTAACATTGTATGTGGATGCTAGAACTAATAATGATTAGGTAGATAAATATTTAATAATAATGAAATTTACATAAATATGTAAGTAATATTTTTCTATTTAACAACCGCCAAACAAACAAACACCTCAGTTCAAAATACCAGAAATCAAATTACCTAATGGTTGTTTCACTTAATGTTGTTGTTATTGGTTTAAATAAATTTAAACTAGGTAGGTATTATTATTTGTAATCATTGTACATAATATTTTCTTGTTTTTTAAAAGCACAACAAACAACAAACAAACATGTAGATTATTTACCAATCTATTTACCCGAAAATACGTTTCGTTTTCAAGTATAGACAATGTGTGGTTGTGTCGGTTTCCATCTGTGTAAAAAATAAAATAAAGTGGCCAAGTGCGAGTTGGACTCGCTCATGAAGGGTTCCGTTGCAGCAAGTAACATAATATACATAGTACATATAGTTCTTGTAGTTCGTTGTAACTTTGATCGAAATTTCAATAATAGTGTATTATGACGTACTAAAAAAAAACTACTCATCAGAACGAGTTCAAACTAATTTTCGTTGGTAGTTTACATGGTAATTTACAATATATATTTTTTTTTGAGTTTTCATTCTCTTTAGAAGTTAGAGGGGGACACACACACATTTTACCACTTTGGAAGTGTATCTCGCGCAAATTATTCAGTGTAGACGAAAATGAGTTTTAAAACCTCAACATCATTTTTGAAGACCTATCGATAGACACACCACAAGTGTAGGTTTGATGAAAAAAAAATTGTTGAGTTTCAATTCTCAGTATGGGGGGCCACCCTAATTTTTCTTTTTTTTAATTTTTTTGTTCAAATCTTAATGCAGTTTACAGAATACATCTACTTACCAAGTTTCAACAGTGTAGTTCTCATAGTTTCGGCAAAAAGTGGCTGTGACATACGGACGGACAGACAGACAGGCATAACGAATCTATATGGGTTCCGTTTTTACGTTTTACGGAACCCTAAAAAAGTATTGCTGAAGTAATTACCATCTAGACACACCGAACCCCATGTCATCAAAAATAAGTAAAACTTGAAGCCCACCCGCCCACTATAGTGATAACATTATTTATACATGTAAATAGAAAACATCTGTAAAAGTATAAACGTCACGTGTCAGAAAACACTTTTCAAACAATCTCGATTTAGGAAAGGATTCTTAACATGATTTTAATTTCCAGATAGCTAAAGTTACGTATAACTTAACTACCCATTGTTGATATCGAAAAATACAAATATGTCTAAGAGAAAATAAAACCAATCAGAAAGTGAACAAATTCACAGGCAACAGCTTGCTTGCTTGCTTGTATTATTTATAATTTTAAACCAACAATTTTATAAACAAGAAAGATCACATTGTTTGTAAGGAAAAACCTTCCTACCTACCTTCAAAACTACTGGACTTATTTCTTTCTTCATTATATTACTACCTTATTCTTAATTACCGTAGCACCATTAGCCCTTCACGTGCTTTACGCAAAGCAATCAAAGCATAGTTGCGTAAGCAAAGCTCTCTATTGGAAGACGGATTGTGACATGTATAGGTACGTTTTAACACGTTATAATGTTGGTACTAGCCTGTTCGGAATTTCAATCTAATTTTAATTTAATTCAAATTAATTTGTACGGAATTTCAATTACAATAGAAATAAAGGAGACTGCTCATTTTTGCCCCACGTCGTTTCAAGTTTAGGCACTTAATTAGCCCCGGAGACCTAAAAAAGTTATTTAAGTAAATTAACATTTAATTAAATAATGCAAACTGTACATTCAAAACTAACGTGCCAAGCGGGGATTGCAAATTGGTGTGATTAAAAGTACTTTAATGACTGTACCTAAAGCCAGCCATGTTTTTTCTCTTTTTTTCTTCTGTTGACGTTTACGTAAAGTGAACGTGCTTGTGTCATTTTGCCCGGATTGCGAGATTCTAGTTTTGGCGCCAACGTGAAAAAAACATGTCGCCTCATTGTATTATTTTCTTTAACTTGTGTATTTTCGAGTGGCAATGTGCAATATAATTATTAGGTGGGTTATTTCAAATTACTATTTCATGTTCGTGAACGTACTTCTTTGACGGTTTTTAGTAAAACTTGAAAATATTGAAATACGTAATATGGGAAAACACAAAAGGCGTGCGACGCCAAAATAAAAAAAAAGTGAACAAAATTGACACAACATCCGATTCGTTCGAAACTCGACTCCAACAAGAATGTAAAATATGCTCGATTCGTTCGAAACTCACACATCGCGTTTTTTTTTCAACGTTTTAGTCGATATCTTTTAAACCCCGCTATGCAGAATAAAAACATTAACAGTTCCTCAATATAATTATATTTAAAATCCTATACAATGATCCAATTTTGGTCGAGTCTCCTGCACTTTTGCTGTGGGGGAAATGCCCATGGAAAATGGGCCGTCTCTTTTCATTTGGCCTGAAAATATAAAAAATACGAATGGTACTCCGCCATTTCTGTGTCGCGATCGTCCGACGCCATTTTGCCCCACGACAAAGAACATTTTTTTTTTAAACCGAAAAATGTGAATACGGTTTGTATTTTATTGTAATCTACTAAAAAAACTATGCAATGCAAATAATAGGCAAACGTGGTAAAGTTTATATTATTTATAACATGTTTGCTCGTAAAGGGTCTCTCATTGAACCAATTTCTGTATCGTAATGTATCTTATTACGTACTTGTGCGGTAATGTAATGTAAAACGCACGGTTTCAAAATGCTCCGTCTAAAACGAACGGTACCTTTTTAAATCTTAGTAAAGAGTTTTTATGTCAGAAAAGTTGTAAACATTTTAGGTATAAAACTAACTAAGTATAAGAAATAAAATATAATGAGAAATATTTAATTGATCAATTTAATTAATTTTGACCATAACTCACAACAATTTATTTATAACAAAACACAAAAATATTTAATTACTTTATTACTAATGTCTTAATGTCATACTAGTTGGATCAGTGCCCTTGCTTTAAAAAAAGCGCTGATGCGCGCGCATTGTTAATCGGTGAACAAGAAATATGCCAGCCAATGGGAAATGCTGAAAGGGCTAGCCTCTGCTAATTATAGCTCTTGCCTACGGCTCGAGCTAGCAATATCGCCTCGGCTGTAATTATCAACTTAGCGCACTTATATCATAATGTACTATTGTGTGTTGTGTTCTTTTATTAGTGCTGTGAAATCCAAAACTTTTTTACAACGGGCGTAATATGTAAACTTTGCTTTTCGTGATAGGATTATTTAATGTAGTAAGTACCTAGAAGTTCATATAATAGTAAACTATATTTTAAGGGCTTTCTGGTGATATATACATAAAGATATATAATAATACAAATAAATAATAATAAAACAAATATATAATAATATAATATAATATTTGATAAACACTGTGAATATATAATAAGAATATGTGATAATGATCTAGCCGGCACGTACGGACTGTTCCACGAGTTTTCTTCAAACGCGTGCAGGGTTAACCAAAAACATATATATCAAGACACATGCTGGAAAGTTTACCATGAAATATATATTCTCCTTTCTCCCTATTTTAATAGATCTAATGCTCAGCAGACGTGCCACGATGGATCGTCTGCTGATAAACATATTCATCAAGTTTGCATTTCTTTAATCTGAAAAGTTTATGTTAAAAAAATACTTAAAACATTATTTTCCGCAGACCTCAATTCATAAATATTTTCTGTTCGTTTGTTTCAATTGTCACTAAAACTGAAAACTATTAATTTATTCATCATACAAAATTTATTATGTACACAATGACTTGTTTGGGTTTTTGCATGTACTACCACAGATTGCTCTTTTATTAAATTGAATTTTTAAAATTTATTAAATTTATTAAAAACAATGTTGGTAAACTTATCTTTTTAACAATAATAGATACCTACCTACTTTTTTACCTATTATTGTACATACTACGAACCTATTCCAAAACAAAATTTGACTTACCTAACTAAAACATACATTAAGTACCTGACTAAAATTCCAAAATGTTTACATTTAGTTCTCTTTTTTCGCAGAAAACTTATTATCCTTTCATCCCATTTTTTTAATTCACGCACGCATTTGCCTGACAGAGCGTCCGTAAACAACCTTCCACATCGAGCGTTGCCCGACAACTGACCAGGACCCAAAGGTCTATTTAATATCTAACCTGGTACGCATAAAGTCGAGAATAGCATGACACAGTTTAGAGTGGAAATTAATTTGAATTCGGGAGTCAGTTTTTGACCAAGTTTTATTTAATTACGCAAAACTTTAACATAAATTCAAAAAACTATTCGGTTACTTAAATAGAGCGTAAAATTAGACATTTTATTAGCGAAATATAATGTGGGGTCATCGCTGATAATTTCGAGTACTCGAATTAAAATGGGTTTTTTCGGTGTCATTTTTATTTTTTTATTGTAAAAAAATCTGATCTATTTTAAAAATTCTATCCGGTCATTGTGCTTCTCCTTGGTTGTACTCACACGTCAATATTTTTATTGTTATAGTTTTATCTTTCTTAACGACGGTGAGTGGCGTCGAAAATGACCTTTTTTGCGTTTTCTGGCTTTAGGCGCGCTCTTAAGCGATAATGCAATCGTTGGAACGTTAAATACGAAATCATGTCGCTTTTTCAAGTTATGAGCAAATGAGCACGACAAAGTAATCTGTACTTCGTAAGCGAACAACTGTTTAGACGTAAAATATCCTCGAGGTTTAAAGAAAACGCCCAGTTTTTTGGCAGCTAATTTAGCCTTGGATTCAAAAGAAATGAAAGAGAGATGGTCAGTTACTGATACAATGCCATTGAAAATGCTGTTTATTTTTTGAAGTGGAAACTTCTTTAGGCGCGCCTAGACAGATTTTTCGTGGGCTGTGAATTGAATTCATTCGTAACGCTCGGGTATGATAAGAAAGCTTCGGGTAAACTCGGGACCATGGCTATTGGCCATCTAGAAATACGTCAGCCAATGGGAAATGCTAAAAGGGCGTGAACAGGCCATCATGGCATGGCCATCTAGAAACGCATCAGCCAATAGGAATTTCTAAGTTCAAGATGGCCATGCCATGATGCCGAGGCCTCGCCCTGCGGTTACACCCGTGTAGTTTCCAAGGTAAGCTATCAAATTCTGAGTTATAAGTTTTCACTTCTGTCGGCAGTTCCTATGACTGCCATTTTTTTTTTATAGTACAGAGTGGCGAGACGCGCCAGTCATGTGCCTGATGTTAGACAACATAACAGCACAGTGACATCCAGCTATTTGAACTTGAATAGTCTAAAGCATTAGCTAGCAGCATCCCACTGCGCTTGGTACCCAGAGATATACGGTGTTTTACTTTCGCCCAAATTACAGAGAAAACAACTTACAACTAGAGAGCTGGTACTTAGCCGATCCATCTCAAAGGTGCGAACAGTACTCCATACAAGAGCGCATCTGTGCTGGATACGAGCATGTGAGCTACTGTTTAGACTTGAAGTATGTGTACGGTAGTGTAAGTAGTGATAGGATACCTAGTTTTCATGTTACGGCTGGTCTAGTCGGGAGAACGGCGGCTGCCGATCCGGAGACCCCGGGTTGAAACCCCACACGCACCACTGTCTTTTCGAAGTCATGTGCGGAATGCCGCTAACTTAAAAACGGTGAAGGAAAACATCGTGAGGAAACCGACATGTACCTAGAAGTCATGTGGCATCCGCCAACCCGCACTGGGCCAGCGTGGTGGATTATGGCCTTAACTCTCTCCTTGCGAGAGAAGGCCCCGAGTCCCAGCAGTGGGAACGTTTAGTGGGCTGTTGATGATTGATGATGACCTAGTTTTTATCAGTTAATTTAGCCTTGGATTACTACATGGACGATATACGAGCCAAAGTTGAGCATAGATGTCACTCGAGATGGTTCGAAGATCTCCATCTCGAGCTTTTGGGCGTTACCGGCACCGACACACCTCGAAAAGTGGGTCTGTTGAAATGAACTCCTTTTTGCGGAAAACAGCACGCCTGCGTCTGTCTCTCGTTAAACTTGACCAGATTGGCATCGCTCCATTTAGGACACGTCTTGAAAAGGGTTTTGTAAGAATCGCATATTATCTGTACTACGCCAACACGATGTCCCACATCAAATGAGACGAGGCATGCAACTCTTGTCTCATTCTCGCTCTAGCCCCACAGTACACTTAGGTAGACCAGTACCTAACGCGAGTTCGCGACGTAAAATTGAAGTAATACACATTTTATTGTTAGACCGGTCTTACATTTTGACAAATGTGCCACTTGTATGTGCTACACACAACACTAGCTATACAAATATCTACAATAAAACCAGAATTCGTATAATAGCACGCCTGTGTCAATTTTGACATTTAGATATTTAAAACATCTAAATATGTGAAGACGCACTAGATTGATATTAAAAACTTGCTAGTTTTTGCTTGTGGCTCCGTCTCAATTACTGGATTTACAAAATTCAGTATTATTTGGTAGCCTATATCCTATTCCACTACAGATACACTCCACTTCCACTACTACAGATTTGTCGGATCGCTAAATAGGTATGTATATCCGCGGACACGCATCTGAACACGGATATTTGGTCTCGAAATCCGCGGATACGGATACGGATCTCAACTTTCTTAGTGTACGCGAGGGTAAATATTGCACATCAATCTTTGGAAAGAGACAGATATTTTTTTTTATCATTATGGATGTGATCTTTTTAACTTTCTCAAGTATAGAAATAATGTCAATATTACCTAGATATTAAAGTTAGTTTAATCTATCTCATTGTAAAAATATTTTATTTTATAAGAATTTCATATAGAAATGTTTTAAATGCCTATTATTATTTTAATAAGTCGTTACAAAGATTTATGATTGATCTCATTACAAAGATTGTTGATTTTGTACCTTTGAGTTATGTACCTTCAATTGGTACAACTACAACAAATGTTTGCATAGGTGCCAAATACGATTTAAAGGCAAAATATATGATTTTTTTTAACATTGTTACCTAATCATCTACAAATAAAAATTTATCTAGGTATCTATTGAAACTTAATAAGGTCGGTAACTTCATTTCCCTCGGATATCCGCGGATACGGATACGGGTATCCGGCACATCACTATTCCAGACTAATTAATTTTGACCCGTTTAGTCCGTCCCTAATGATTGAACGACAAACATCTAAACATCCGCACTTTCATATTCTTAATGTTAGTAGGACTCGTCTGCGATTTGGTTTGCATAGAATTTAGAAAAAGGCTGTTTTCTACAGATTTCTATACTTTTTCGCGATATAAATAGCTTCCTTGCTCATGTGCTACTCCAAACCATGGTCTGTCTTCCACTCAACCCAATTCGTTTAATTCCGACGTGATTGAGCAACAAAATTACAAATTACCAAACATTTAGACAGCCGAACATCTTAGAGCTCTGCCTCACTAGGCCGCCATGGCGACGTCGCCGGCTACGTATCCAAGCAGTTAATATTGAAATGTAAGTTACCTAACTCACTTGGCGACGGTTTGGCAACGTCGCCAATTTGGAAGCGTTCCCACAAGCGACAGCTCCCTATGTGGCTTCTGGCTACTCTGGCGGCCTGGCGACGTTGCCACTATAATGTACACGAGTAAACTGCACCTCCCTCACTCAGTCGCTGGCCAGTCGCCATTTTGGATGCTCGCTCAAATATTTATTTTTATTTGATGTTGAAAAAAATAAGTTTCGATATTGAAAGATTCATTTTAGAAATTCAAAACCGTCCTTGTTTGTGGGATAGTTCATCAAATGATTATGCCGATCGTAACTTAAAAATTAAAGGTTGGGACGAAATAGTAAACTTATTTAAAGAAAAAGACGAGATGACAAACCAAGAAAAAAAACCTTTTTTTCTTCTTAATTTTTTTCATTTTTCTGCGACGTACATAACAAAGAAGTGCAATTTCTTCTACGTTCATTCCTAACGACGCGACGGTAAACGAATTACTGTCGAGACGCCATGGCCACTCGACATGGCGACCATCGGTTGCCAGAAGTAGCCAAACTTGCGCCGCCGCGCCGGCGACGTCGCCATGGCGGCCTAGTGAGGCAGAGCTCTTAAACTTAAAAAATCTAAATTAAACAAAAAGGATGCTTTCTCTTCTTCTGGCTCGGATGCCAATGAAGCACGAAGCCGCAGAACTTTTTTTTTTTTTTTTTAGAAACGTGAGACCTAGTTTCCCTGTTCGGTGTTTGCTTTGCGCGCGAAACTTCATTAAAAAAAACATATTTTTGGTCTTGTAATATTTACTTAATTCTAGTTTTTGACCGATACCTTGTGTTGATGTCCAATATTTTGTACACAACTTACTTTTTTTTTAATATTCTACATTACTCAATGTATTAAAAAATTAAGAAAAAAATAATAAATCTAACCACGAACATACAATGAGAAACAGCGATTCTCTTTGGCGATATATAATATACGTAAAATCACATATTGTTATTATTGGTTACCCTCTCCGAAACTTGAGGCTGTCACCGCTGTGTGTATGTATATGTCGAAACCATATTTTCGCAAGAATCCTAGAAATTTCGCGAAAACACGGATAATTGGAATACACGGATGAAAAACACAATAAAATCCTAGAGGATGTGGGGTGTTTTCGTCATCCAGACCCGGACATTTTCCTTTTTTCTAGAGCTACGAAACGCATAGTCCTTGTAGAACTTACCGTACCGTGGGAAACTAATATACTTAAAGACCACGCGATGAAAAAAAAAAGTATTAGGTACAGTCCGCGAGGTATAAGCTGAGATTTGCATTAGTGTGAGTGATCACATGCATACGCATCTATTACCAAAAGTACAGTGAGACAACAAACTCTTAAACAACAAGCTGACATTAACTATCCAGGATCAATATGGTAATTGCGAAAAGAAGTATCTCTTTTAGGATTCAAATGGTCAAGGACAGAGAATAACAGAAAAATTTTAATGGAAAAGCATGAGATCCGTCACCTACGTATAACTTATTTACTTAAAATTTCCGAATACCGTATTCAGGGCAGGCCTATCGTTTATACCGATGAAACATATATTGACACCACTCACACTTCATCAAAATCATATTCAGATGGCAGCACTTCTGGTTTGAAGAAACACCTTATTAAGAGAACATGGTCACAGCGTCCTGCGTCTGACTGTACTTTTGGTGATCACTCACACTAATGCAAAGCTCAGCTTATACCTCGCGGACTGTACGACCTTCTAAACGAATTAACAAAAAACGGGTATGTAGCTAATTTATACGCTGTAGAAGTAGGAGCGAGAAGTATACCAGCAAAATCTCTCTATAACCTGCTGAAAGACCTTGGCTTGTCCAGAAGTGCAGTAAGTTCTATACTAGAACGAGTATCTAAAGCTGCACTAGTAGGTTCATATCGGATTTGGCTGGGCTGGGAGAGAAACACGAGTAGCGAAGGTGAGTGTTGATGTACGTCAGAAAGGGGCCCCTTAAACCTACACCCGTGTCACAAGTCTCGGGATCTACTCGGGATTTCTCTCTCTGCCACACGATGGACCCGGCACCCGCACGGTGAATCCATGGAATACTAAGAAGTTCGTCATTTCGCTTTGGCATTTCTCAATTTTACTAAAACAAAAAGGATTTTTGCAAAAATCCGCTGGCCGCCTTAGTAAATTGAAAAAAAAAACGTTGGTTAATATGGCTAAAACACGCTGACTGGTGAATAAGAGCGCCCTAAACTACATAACTCGACAACATTCTCTCTTTGACATTGTGGTCTTTAATTATCTGTCACCGTAAAATTTCACATATCATCATAGCCAATTCTACAAATCCCCTTAGATTTTGCCCTGCCAGGTGATTTGTGTCATTTTTGTCCTAAAATCCCCTGTGATATTTCGGAAGGGGATTTCTGGACAAAAATTCCACAAATCCCCTTACGTATCAGTGGCGGGGATTTTTGAACTAAAAGTCTACAGAGCAATATTATACATATATATTATCGTCATAGTGATTAATTAGTTATTATAATAAAATTACTACGGTCATTATATTAATGACTAAATTGTTTTGACAATGTTATGAATTAATCACTTTATCCAGAAATTTTAAATAATAGCAAGTTGAAGTTAGTCAAAGTAATAGTTATCATATTTCCAGATCATTGTTATCTATATTATACGTGACAACGCGAAATACGTAAGGGGATTTGTGGAATTTTTGTCCAGAAATCCCCTTCCAAAATATCACGGGATTTATGGACAAAAATCCCCTGGCAGGGGAAAATCGAAGGGGATTTGTGGTATAAGCCCCAATTACAATCTAATGACGTCAAATTGTAAACTAACCTACCGTAAGATTGTAATCTCGCGTCTTGCCTTTATCTTTTTATCACAAAATCCCAAATCAACAATAGAACTAGGATCCAATCACGACAAAGGTTGTATTGTGACCCAAAATCTAGCCAATCAGAGTTTAATGTTACGAAATCATATCATATGTTTACGAAAATTACATTTATTCAGTAATATTGAGAAATGTGTCACAGTCAATATCTAATTATCCGTGTTTTCATGAACTTTTTCCATATCATATAAAACCACTAGCAAACAAGCCGATCCATCTCAAAGGTGCGAACAGTACAGTACAGTACAGGGGGGGGTAATAATATTTCCGACTGGGGAGATATGAATCTGAAAAAAACCTGATGGGATAGTAACGAAACACATTAACATACCTCTAGGTATAGTCATATTTGATGGATTTGTCAACTGTACATGTGGACATGAGTTAATTCCTGATCCCGTTATTTTACCAGGTTAAAAAGTAGCCTGTGTTATTCCAGAATATCATCAATGTACCTAATTTAATTCAATCTCCAGTTGTTATCAATTAGTTCGCACAGGATTATTTCAGACAGAGGAAGGATGTGGTCCATTCAAATCATATTGTGGTGAGTGTGATGATGACTATCTATAGTGTGACAATTTTGTGGTTAAGTTTGAAATCTATTAACCTTTGCTACTGTATTAGATAATATGCTACAGGAACACTTTAATTTCAGTGTGTATTTTGACATATATATTTTTTAACTAGCTGTTACCCACGACTTCGTCCGCGCGAAATAAATACTAAGGTAACTCAGGCAGTACCTATTTTTATACCCAGACATTTACGTTTACTAAAAACAGCTTATAATAAAACAATTCATCAAAATCGATTCAGTTGTTTAGGTGTGAAAGCATATGAGATATTCGTCCCCCATTTCAACTCAAATTTCATCCCCATACAGTTCGAAATTGCAAAGTTGCTAGAACAACCATTTCTTGGCTTCGTGCCAAGTGCCTATATAAAGAGTTTCATAGTTTTATCTTCAACGGTTGAGAACTTTTATATTGACATTCATCCCCCATTTCAACCCCAATTTCATCCTCGAACAGTTCAAAATTACAAAATTGCTAGAACAAATGTTTGTTTGCTTCATGTCAAGTGTCTATCTATCTTCAGTGTTTCATGGTTTTATCTCAAACGATTGGAAGCTTCCGTAAATACTTTCATACCCCTTTCCAACCCCAATTTCGTCCCCGTACAGTTCGAAATTACAAAATTGCTGAACAAACATTCGTTTGCTTCGTGTCAAGTGTCTAAATACAGAGTTTCATGGTTTTACCTTCAACGGTTGGCTACTTTCTTATTGACATTCATCCCCCATTTCAACCCCAATTTCACCCCCGTACAGCGCGAAATTACGAAACTGATAGAATAAACACTCGTTTGCTCCATGTCAAGTGTCTATATACAGAGTTTCATGGTTTTATCTTCACCGGTTGGGAACTTCCATATTGACATTCATCCTCCATTTCAACCCCAATTTCACCCCCGTACAGTTCCAAATTACAAAGTTGATAGAACAAACATTTAATTGCTGCGTGTGAAGTGTCTAGATACAAAATTTGATAACTTTGAAAATGACGAATTTTCATACAACCGTTCATCCCTTGTTTCACCCTCTTAGGGGTTGAATTTCGCAAAACCCCGTCTTAGCGAGCGCCTACGTGCTAAAAGGGATCTCCATGCAAAATTTCAGATTCCTAGCATTTGTAGTTTCTGAGATTCCTTGATGAGTGACCTTTCGCTTTTATCTTCTTCTTCTACTATATAAAAGCGATATATTTCTTCTACTATATACTGGGTCATTCCATTGTTTCGGGTGTTACATTCGTACGACTAAAGTAATTTTTTTTTGTATTTCGCAATAATATTTGAATAATTAAAGTGTTATATTCTCTACGTTTTTAGTTGTTTTATCTAAATTATAAAATGGTTTTAGTATAGTATATCTAAACACGACATTATAAGTCGAAAAGTGGGCGTTCGGGTGTTACACGATTTTGCCTCCTGTTCTGAGTATTTTTACATTTGTTGAAAAATCTGCGAATTTTCTTAGGGAACCATTCCTAAATCTTTCAGGCCTGCAAAAGTATAATATTTTCTAACGATATATCACATATTCGTTTTCAGACACAACATTTTTCTAATATTTTTTTCGATTTTACTTTGTTTCTGGTGTTACCGCGGTTTCGTTTCGGGTGTTACGAGTACGAATATTAATATTGTATATGGTGTTTTATTGGTCTCTAAGTACTACAAAACAAAAATATGACAAATAGAGATAATTACAACGAATTCTCTGTGGTAATAACTCATAAGGTTTATTTAAAAAAAAACGAGGGACAAATAAACATAACTACAAAAACTCTTCTGTAAAGTTACTGCTAAATCACAAACTTCGTTAAAAAATATTGTAATAATAAAAAAATAAAAAAAACATTTTTAAACATATTAACCAATACATTTAACATACTTTGTTTAGTTAAAAAAAATATTTTTTTTTAAACTCATTTTTCACATTTACCAATTTTGTTTGACATTTCAATAAATTTCTTAAATAAAATAATATGACTGCTTTTTCGATAGTGGCGTTAGAGGGCGGTCGAAAACCCTTAGAAAATAATAATAATTGTATTCTTCAATCTATAAACTTAGTTATATTGACTTATAAAAAAAGTTGTAACACCCGAAACGTTTCGGGTGTTACAGTTTTCAATCAAGAAAAAAATATATCAAATTAATTGCATGTTCAGATATTAGTTAGTATTTTGAATTATTACAGTCACGCCCTTACTTTTACTAAATATCACTATCCTAATCAATCTGCAAGATATAAAAATAAAACGATTACCTGATTTTTCGTTTCGGGTGTTACATTGCTCAAGTAATAAGAAAACATACTTATATCCTGATAATTATATATTTTTTCGGGACTATTACGCAGTCCTCCAACACTACAATAAATTACCTAAAATCGCAACGTGGCAAAATCACTGATAGATCGACAGTTATATTTTATTTCGTATTCCCAAAAGTTAGAGGCACTATGGTCACTCAGCCAGTTCGCTTGAGTACAGACTTTAAAATCTAATTAATTAAAAAATTACGCGTTTCTTCTAGATTTTTTTACAGCACGTTATAATTTGGAGTGTTTTCTGTCAAATGTCATCAAATTTAATGCCAAAAGAAGATATTTATTTTTTCACCTTCAGTAGCGTTTGTCCTGGAATGAGCCTACTATATATATGGAAGTTCCCAACCGTTGAAGATAAAACCATCAAACTCTGTCTATAGACACTTGATACGAAGCAAAC
This sequence comes from Ectropis crepuscularia, assembly GCA_963693475.1. Lineage (NCBI taxonomy): Eukaryota > Metazoa > Arthropoda > Insecta > Lepidoptera > Geometridae > Ectropis > Ectropis crepuscularia. Next base: position 6,614,561 of record OY856344.1, on the reverse strand, counting down.
GAATGTTTGTTCTATCAATTTCGTAATTTCGAACTTGATAGAACAATTTAGTTCTATCAAGTTCGGGTTAGTTAGGGGTGAAATTGGGGTTGAAATGGGGGATGAATGTCAATATGGAAGTTCCCAAGTTTCCATTCGTTGAAGATAAAACCATGAAGCTTTGTATATAGGCACTTGACACGAAGCTAATAAATGTTTGTTCTAGCGATTTTGTATTTCGAACTGTACGGGGATGGAATTGGAGTTGAAATGGGAGACGAATGTCTCTTATGATGAAACCGATTACAATGAAATTGTATAAAATTGTTTTATTATAAGCTGTTTTTAGTAACCGTAAATGTGTATGGGTAGGTATATAAATAGGTACTGCCTGAGTTACCTCAGTATTTATTTCGCGCGGACAAAGTCGCGGGTAACAGCTAGTATATTATATATATGTATAGACTTGCTGTAAACCCGCGACTTCGTCCGCGCGAAATCAATACTAACAACAGGCAGTACCTAATTGTACAAATATCCAGACACATTTACGGTTACTTAAAACAGCTTATAATAAAACAATTGTAAACAATTTCATCAAAATCGGTTCAGTTGTTTAGATCTGAAACCGTAAGAGACATTCGGCCCCCAATTCAACTCCAATTTCATCCCCATACAGTTCGAAATTACAAAATTGCTAGAACAAAAATTCGTTTGCTTCGTGTCACATGTCTATACGACACAGAGTTTCATGGTTTTATCATCAACGGTTGGGAACTTCCATATTGACATTATTTCTCCATTTCAACCCCAATTTCACCCCCGTACAGTTCGAAATTACGAAATTGATAGAACAAACATTTGTTGATTCGTGTCAAGTGTCTATACAAAGAGTTTCATGGTCTTATCTTCAACGGTTGGTAACTTCCATTTTGACATTCATCCCCCATTTCACCCCCGTATAGTTTGAAATTACAAAATTGCTAGAACAAACATTCGTTTGCTTCGTGTCAAGTGCCTATATACAGAGTTTCATGGTTTTATTACCGTTGAGAACTTCCATATTGACATTCATCTTCCATTTTAACCGCAATTTCACCCCCGTAAAGTTTGTAATTTTACAAAATTGATAAAACAAACATTTAATTGCTTCGTGTCAAGTGTCTAGATACAAAATTTGATAACTTTAAAAATGACGAATTTTCATACAGCCGTTCATCCCTTGTTTCACCCTCTTAGGGGTTGAATTTCGCAAAACCCCTTACGTCTTAGCGAGCGCCTACGTGCTAAAAGGCACCTCCATGCAAAATTTCAGATTCCTAGCATTTGTAGTTTCTGAGATTCCTTGATGAGTGACCTTTCGCTTTTATATATTATACCTAGATAACTTTAATTTAAAAACCTGACTGCAAATAATCAACAGACAAAATAACATCACATACTTAATACAATATACTATCTAAGGACACTTGGGTGATTGAGACAAATCTAATGATGTCTCAATTGTCCCAATCTATCCAACCGTTTGGAAGATATGTGGGAATAAACAAAACATACAAGATACAAGTGAAAAACATAACCCTTCATTCAGTCGGGTGGAAAAGATTTTATTTTAATCTTTTTATGACACTGTTTATTTAGGATTAGAACAATTTATGCAAAAAACAAAATGTGTTATTTATTTTTTGCAAAATTTATTTAAATCATGTCATTTTTTTATTTACCTACACCAATTCTTAGGAATATAAATGATACAACATCTGATTTATTATACTTCATTGTATATGAGCAAATTTGAGCATTATAGAGTTGTTGTTAAATGGAAAGAAAAAAATCTGTATTAGAAAAACAAAGACAATTTTTATTTGAATGATTTTGTGTATATTTTGTCATTTTCATCTACCGTCCTTTTTTGCATCAGCAATTTTGTTGATTTTTTAACTTTTTTATTCATATGGCGACAGTTATGTTTATTGTCGAGGAACCTAGTTTGAAAAGAATGTGCACATCACTGCAGTTTTTACTAATTTTGACAACTTAATAAGTACTTTTTGTTGTTTTATCTTCAACATTTTCATTGTTATTGAGAGTGGGTGTAATGTTATATATTATATATAGAGTGAATTTTATGTATTTTTTCCATTGTATGGAATACAAGCTAAACCAACCAAAGCCAAGTAATTTTTACGCTTTAGGGAATTTTATCATTTTTTGACATTACATGGAGTTTACACTGTACTTATCTCATAATTTAACTAATTGCAGGGTAAATCCTTGGTCTAGTTTTTGCTAATTTTCTTTATCTTGTGCTAATCTAGTTTTAGGAAAATCTACTAAAAATTGTAAAATTTTGTTGAGTGTTGCCATGCAAAATTTAGAATATTTTTTTTTACTTCTCTATGACACATAATTTGGAAATGTAGATAATGAAATGCTTTTAATTTATTAGCTTTCAGACACAGTTTCACTTGCTTTATTCAATATATTATTGAAACATATTACTTAAACATTATGTACATAGTTTTAGAGTTTATTCAGAGTGTGAGATATATGCAAAACCCTGTAATTTATTTTAAAAATATGCCACATCTATTTGCATTAAAAAAAATGAAATATCAGGTTTCTTTCACTCATCTGTTACTGATATTTTGTCATTCTGAGAATATCTATTCAGAAACTGCAGAAAGAAAATTAAGAAAGTTTTTTTTTATTCACCCAATCTGCATTCATTCTTTCATACAAAGTCCAATAATTTTATCTTTTGTTTTTTTTTTCATGTTTGCTTGTAATAGTATTGATTGCATCAATTATTTTTACAATTTCAATGTAAACAGACATTTGCTTGCATTTTGCTAAGGGGAATATGATCATGTTAGAATATTCCTTTTCACGTAACACAAATATTGTAAAATCTTCCATGGTTTCTTTGCAAACTATTCAGAACGGTATAAGATTAGTTACACAAGTTAAATGATAAGTGCCATGTCTAATTTGTGTGACAAAATTTATTGGATTCTTAGAAGTAGGCAAATATTTTATAGCTTTTAGTCATGCAGTTATTTACCTTTCTGATAATTAGTCGTGGTAGAGCCATGCCTGTGACGGAGCAGACTAGCTTCACAGTTGATCCATAGTGCACATATCCATCCTTCACAGCAAACTCTTCTGATTCACTCTCATTATCGTCCAATAAGTGAATAGTAAATGCTCCCCACTGTGTCGATGACGCATGGAAGTTGCCATTCTCTACGTGCAGATATCTCGTAGATACAGTCTGAGATCTTAATCGATTGAACAATGCCACTTTTGTTCCACTAGCAATACATAGATCTGCATTTTTCAGCGATTGCTTCTTTTTAGAAGGCTTTGATATAACTTTTATTCTTTTACTATTAAATATACCAATATCATGACCGTTACCATAGAACATCTTCACCGAGAGCATGAAGTGTTTTCTTTTATCAGAGTCCGATATGTACAAAGTTTTAGCCGCACAATATTGTTTTCCATTATTGAGATCGAGCTGTTGCATATCTTGATCGGAGTTCCCGATGCCGATAAAGGCACAGAGTTGTGCCGCTTGTTCTGTTTCACCTTCTCGCAGCATGCGCTCTCTCCTTAGCCTCCAGCCCTCTCCAAACAGGTATATGCAGGGTGGTGGGCAGAAGAATCTCTTCTCATTGCCGTACGACTTCTGAGCGACTTTAGCATGAAGGATGACGACGACCATGTCGGAGCGGTCGCGCAGGTACCGCTCCATGGCCTCGCGCGTGAGGCGGCGCTCCTCGGGGCGGTAGGCGCCGGCGACGGGCCCGGCGGCGCTGGCGTAGCGCGGGTACAGCGCGCCGTGCTGCGCCGGCGGCGACGCGCCGCCCGCCAGCCCGGCGCCCGCGCCCGCACCCGCGCCGTACTGGTGCGGCATGCTCGCCACGACGGCTCACACTCACCTCCGGCCCATCGACATCGTGTGCTCCCTTAGAACCCGCTCACTCCACTCTCCTACCTCGATCTCCGGCTCCATTTGCCGATCATCACTATATCTCAGCCAGTCGAATGAATGGCGTCCTCCGTGAGCGCACCCTATCGTGCACCCGGACGGTGGGGGGTATTCGTTTGAAGCGCGACCGGGGCCGATTATCTTTCGATCGATACACTCTCTATTATTCACGGTTCTTAAATTAATAACGATGGGAACTAGAACACATTTCATTCAAAAACACCTGTTCGTCGACCACTTTTCCAATGAGCTCGAGTGGCCTTTGGACGATTAATATATGCAGTTCCTTGCTTGGGTAAAGGTACCTTTCGACATTGGGCTTGTTATTGTTGAATTTCGTATTAAAACTGATAAAATAATGCGATTAAAATTGTGTTTACTTGAGTAAATACGACAACGCCAAATTAACGACCTGTCAAAATTAGACCATAGACAGTACGACAGTAGACACGAGCCAAAATGGAAAGCGGCGCGCGCGATTTGACAACTCGATTGTAAAATCGAATCAAGTTATGTTGTATTTTGTGAATTTGAGATAAAATATGCTACCGCGTCGCAGCAGCGAACAAGCAACAGCGGAGCTCGAGTCGCCGACTGAACTGACAGCAAACAGCCGGTCGGATGTGGGGTTACGCATGGGGCGTGGGAAAATAAAGTGTGGGAAAGAGTGGGCGGCGCGTTTGCGGCGTAGTAAAACATTGATATGTTGTAGTGAAACGAACACATATTTACGTACCCAGTGCAAGCCGCCAGTAGCGAGGCAGACAGATATTTCATTTTGTTGTAGTGTGAGTGTTCACTAATAACTATATCGAGTTCATGGAGCGAAAAGGTTGCGATGTGTGAGGAGGAGAACGACGATTGACCGGAGATCTCGTGGGAAACGACCTTTGTTATGTACATTAATATATGCATATTTGTATAAACAAAAAATCTGGAATTTAATCGCACGCGATGGGAGTTACTGGGCTGTGGAGGCTTATTGAACCGGCAGGCAAGCCTGTGCCGGTTGAGACTTTAGAAAATAAGGTTTTAGCTGTTGGTATGTCTATTTTAATCATTAGCATTATCATAAAATAATACGCATGAAAAAGTGTTCACATTCAAAGCTATCAAACAAGTTGTTACCTGTTTATTTACTTCATTAACTTATCAGTGAATCAGTGATCACTTTTAACACTCATCATCAACTTACCTATAACTTGTTATCACTTCTGCAGATATTTCAATATGGTTGCATCAGATGGTGAAGGGGTACCAAGATGCCAAAGGGGCACCCTTACCCAATGCCCATCTTATAGGATTATTCCAGCGAGTCTGCAAGCTGCTATATTTTAGAATAAAGCCAGTCTTTGTTTTTGATGGAGCTTTTCCTGCACTGAAAAAAGAGACTATTGTAAGTTATTACCCTCTCATAACTTTATGTTGAGTAAGCTCTCAAGAGACAGTTTTTACCTACTGACTTGGTAGACAAAACAAACCTTATGATTTTTGTAGCCATACATCAATTTGGAATAATTTGTCTTCCCATTTGTGAAAGGTTTTTATATTAAGAAGAGTGGTTTCAGAGATTACCTCACAAATAAAAAATATGATCTCTCTCTGTATACTACAAACTTTGCTTAGTTAGGGGCTAAGGTGTGTGGGCTGGATTGTGTTAGAAATGTTTACCAACATATTTATTTGTCATATCAGTATAGATTCTTATTGGCACATAGCTACTTATGGTTATAGTTCTAGTTTTCTCAACAATTTATATAGCTATCGCAGTCTCCATGTCTTTTTTTTTTTTTAATTTCACAGCTCCACAGACTCCGGGGTCCGTGACTTTTGTCAATCGTTTTCTTTTTATTACATGAATCTTGGATTGGAGAAGAAAAGGAAATAGGGGAGAGTAGGTAACATTTTCTTGCTAATTCTAGGACTATTTTATTTTCTGAGTCGCCTCCTCCCGGCTCAGCGCCTCCACCACAACTGCATTTCTATCCTTGATGGCCATCTGCATATCCAGTCAGTCTACATATATGCAGTCTCCATGTCTATTTAGTTAAAGCTGATACAATAGGATAAATACCTATAATGGATAATTATAAATGGGGGATGAAAGTTATATAGAAGTTTGTCATTGTTGAAGATAAAATCATGAAATTTTGCAACTAGACACTTGATATTCATACTTATATTAAGTATAAATATGAAAGTAACTGTCTATCTGTCTGTCTGTTACGCTTTAACTCCTAAACCACTGAACTGATTTTGATGATATGGTATAAAAATGTTTAATACTACCTCAGTTACCTCAATATTTAGTTTGCGCGGACGAAGTCATGGGTAAAAGCTAGTATATAAATATTGGTGGACAATTCACACACAACACCATCTGATCCCAAACTAAGCAAAGCTTGTACGATGGGAACCAGATACATATACATAGATACACCTAGACACAGTGCAAACATTTGCATTCATCACACAAATATTTGCACTGGGTAGGAATCAAACCCATGAACCTCGGCTTTGCAGGCAGATCTACCACCAACTAAGCCACGAGGCCAGTCAAAATAAACAAGACTTAATAAAATGACACTGATGTTATAGTCAGTTAACAATAAAAAATTGCAATTAATTAAGAGCTCATCACAGAGAAGAGACCATTGATGAAGCTAAATATTTAGAGAACCTTGCCTAGTTTTACCTCTTCAAAGTCAAGTGACGATCACAATGTGTTCCAATGTAAATATTATTTGCATAAAATAAATACTCTAGGTTTTTCAGCTGAATCAACAAATAATTTATTTTTAGAATAAAAGACAAGATAATAAACTGAAATACAACTCGGAGTCAGAGAGAATAAAACGTGAATTAGCTCTCCTATTGAGCAAGAAGACAGCCATAAGTGGTCTGTTGGGAAAACAAATATCTCCAAAGAAAAGCAGCAATTCTTCAGCACAAAATGATGATTTATTCAAGTTGCCAGCTTTGCCACCGCAAGATGACAGTGAATCAGAGTAAGAATATGTCTTATTTTGTTTCATTTTGTAGTGGTAGAACTCTTTGCAGAGTCCGTCTGGGGAAGTACCACACCTTTGCCAGTTATTCTACCGCCAAATGTGCAAACATTACTGTGTTTCGGTTTGAAGGGCAATGTTTTCTGTGAAATTATAGGGCATAGAGATACAACATCTTATATATATCTAGGTGACGAGAGCAGCACAGTTCTAGGTAATGATTTGGACTCTTCATGTTCCAATAGCTGCATGTTACTGTGCTGTTATGTGGCATTTTGTTTACCATCAAGCACATGTCCTGCTCGTCTTGTCACTCTATATTATAAAAAAAGAAATAAAAAAGAACACAAAGGTCTTTTAAGTGACAGAGGGTCTAAAAATCTTTTTATTTATTTATTAATAAATAATTTATAATCATATATTTTCAACTGCATTGTGAAAACATTAACATGATGCTGTTGCTTCACCAAATACATTGTTTTTCAACTCAGGTCCCTTCATTTTGTTGTCCTTTTTCTGCTTGCACAGTCTTTTTCCACAATTTTTTATCTAAAATGAATTCATAATAAATGCTGATATCTTAATTTGTCTAAATTCTATTTCTTAAACATATTTTAGATCTGATGATGAAGAACAAAACTCAAGTGGTTCTATTATTGACCTACATTCTGTTGATGTAGAGTCAGATAAATTCAAGAATCTTCCTGTAAAGGAAAAGTATGATCTCCTATTAGAACTAAAAGATACAAGAAAAATGAATTCATGGGGAAAGCTTCATGAGCTGCCTAAGAAAAGTGATAATTTCTCTGACTTTCAAGTAAGTAGTTATTAGGATTTCTTAACCCTTGAAAGATTCAATCTCTAAAATATAATCTTTATTCATTCATCATTTACAGATGCAAAGACTATTAAAAAGAAGAAAAGTTCAAGAATGTTTGCAAGAAACTGAAAAAGAAATGGGTGATTGTGGAATGTCTTTAAATGATTTAGAATCATTTCTAAATGAAGAAGGTATAGATACTAAAATTGAAACACTAGCTTCTCGACGCATAGCAGCCAATGATACCACAAAATTTGTTCTCATTAATAATGTAAAACAGGCTTTAGCAGAGGCTAAAAAGAAAAAAGAAGAATCGCAACCTACTACAAGTAAAGTGCAAAAAGATGATGGTAAGACAGAACTTTCAGAAGATTTGCCTAAAAAAGATGAGCTTGAAGAAGATTTAGAAAAAGCAATAAAAATGTCATTAGAGTGCGACAATGACGCAAATACTAGCGCCGCCACTACTAAAACGGATGAGTCTTGGACAACGTACGACACAGATTATTCTTCAGATTCTGAGGAAGAAGATGGTTGTGAACCACCAGACATGACTTCAGCTAAAGCTTATATCATGCAGTATAGCGACTTAACAGATAGAGCAATAAACAAATTAGTGACAAAAAGCAATAAAGGCAAAAAGAAAACAAAAAAACCTCATGTCAATGACATAATGGAAGAGCTTAGAAAAGAGAAGACTATAATTCATGACAATATAAATCTTTCGTCAAGCGATGATGATTATGTCTTAGAAATTGAAAACAAAGATCATGAAGATGATGCATTTAGTGATGAAGTTGTTGAATTAAATACTTCGGGTAATACAGCATTACCGAACGAAAGTAATGTAAACGCAACACAGGCTTCAGTAATTTGTTTAGGAAAGCCAGTTGAAGACGTTGTAACACTTGATTCTAGTTCAGAGGAATGTTTCAATGAACCAAAGGTTTCGCATTCGCCGCAACCTACAAATATAGATGAGTCAGATTCTAGGGATGATGATTTTGAAGATGTACCTGAAGTAGAACACCCTAAAACAAAAACTGTTGTTGAATTAACTTTAAATGTAAATGATTCAACCGAAGATGACCTTTTTGCAGATGTTTTTACAACCACAAATGATAAGCTTGTTGATGTTCAAAAAGACGAAACATTAAAAACATCTGAACTTGAGAATGTTGAGCTTATGGAAGAAGACGAAGAACTCCAAAAAGCAATAAAGATGTCATTGGAAGCTAGTGAAGTATCTGATGATAAAATGATATCAGAATCTGAAAATATACCAAAAGATTCTGTATCTACAACTAATAAAGGAAAAGATGAAAAAACTGCCAATGATACATCAGTAAAAGTATTTCAAACACAAGAAAGTTTGAATACTATCCAATTACTGGCAACAGAAACCAATAAAAATGTAAACAGTATACCATTAAAAAATAAAGAAACAGAACTAAATGATAAAATTAAAACACCAATTGAACCTATATCCACTGATAGATTAAATGACATGGTAGAAGAAATACAAAATGAAGAGCAAGATTTAATACAAGAAAAAGGTCGATTAGATAGAGTTGGGCGAAATATTACTGAACAAATGACGAAGGAAGCTCAGGAGCTATTAAGGCTATTCGGAATTCCGTACATAGTCGCGCCAACGGAAGCAGAAGCACAATGCGCTTTTCTTGAAAACGTCAAACTAACTGATGGCACAATCACTGATGATAGTGATATTTGGCTTTTCGGAGGCAAAACGGTTTACAAAAATTTCTTCAACCAAAAGAAACATGTTTTGCAATATTTGTCTGAGAGAATTGAGAGATCATATAGTGAGTATCAATCTAGTGGCAGATTTCACAATTTTGATGTTGCATTTTCCAATCTGCACCTCTTGAGTATCTATCAAAGTGATTTTTTTTGTACAAATTTGTCATAGTTTGTACCTTACGATCTAGTGGTATAATTGTCTAAAATGGTGAAGGTAAACATCGCAAGGAAACCGACGTGTTTCAGGATGTTGTTCGAGGATATGTCATTTGCCAACCAGTACTTGGGCATGCACTGTGGAGGATAGAGTCCCGAGTCAGCAATAGAAACATTAAGTAGATTATCAATAAATTTCTAACTAGTACTTACCTTAATCTTCTCTAGGTCACCGAGTGTGACTGTGTCCGGTTGCGGGTTATTTTTTCTCCGATGTGTTCGAGGGCATGAAATATCCTACTAATGTTATAAGTGTCAATGTATGGATGTTTGGATATTTGGATGTTTGTGGCTCAATCACGTCCTAACGTATGAACGGATCGGTCTGAAATTTGAAACACAGATAGATTATAGTCTGGAAGAACACATAGGCTACTTTTTATCCCGGAAAAACAACGGGAACGAGAACTTTGCGGGTAACACCGCGGGGCGCTGCTAGTTATGTCATATTTGTGAACGGGTACTGCTTGGGGGAGTTGAACCCGTAACGGTACATACACTAGATATAACTTCAAGGTGTAATCATGTGAAATGTATTCCCTCATTCAAGTCACGAATGTCATGATATTTTGACACAAGTCTATCTTATCTTATACCTTTAAACAAGCAATTGTTGTATATTTATATAGAATCTGAATCTCTGAAACGGCTAGAATGATTTTGATGAAATTATGTATGCAGGGGGTTTCGGAGACGATATATCGATCTAACTAGGTTTCATTTTTAAAAAACGCATATTATGCGCGTTTTTAGGCAATCAATCATAGCGGTCACGAAAATTAGTAGCTCCGGGTTCGAATCCACGACGGCTTCCCTTTTTTTAAGTAAATCTGTTTCTTGTAGTCTTTTATCTAAGTATATTTAGTATGTAAACTGAGCAAAGCTCGGTGACCCAGGTTCTAAACATAATATACGCATATTTCGTCTTTAAGAGCGCAAATATCAGTAATGTGTTATCTAATACACAAACAATATTTCAGATTTGACCAGAGAACAGTTAGTACTACTGGCGCTTCTTGTTGGCAGCGATTACACGACAGGTCTGACTGGCGTAGGACCGGTGACGGCACTCGAAATTCTTGCTTCCTTCCCGTTCAACAAGAAAAAGCTAGTTAATGAGTCGTCCAAACAAACGCGCTACGCGGAAATAATCGCAGGACTCAGTGAGTTCAAGCAATGGGTGCGAAGCGGGAAAAGAACAGATAACATTAATTTGAAGAAAAAACTCAGAAATGTAACTGTAACTGATGATTTTCCAAGTGTTCGCGTAAGTTTTAATCATAATATTAATAAAAAATTGGCAGTCATAGGAACTGCCGATAGAAGTGAGAACTTAAAACTCAGAATTTGATAGCTCACTTTGGAAACTACGCGGGGTGAAACCGGAGGGCGTGGCTATGACCATGGCCATCTAGAAATGCTGACGTATTTCTAGATAGCCAATGGGAAATGCATTTCTAGATGGCCAATGGCCATGGTCCCGACTTCACCCGAAAATTTATTTTCATTCCCGAGCGTAACGCTAGAATTCAATTAACAGCCCGTGAAAAATCTGTTTGTGGTGTGCCAAAAGAAGATTTTACTTCAAGAATTTTAGTATTGTAATAGATTGAAGAAAAATGTTCTTTTAATAATGCATTATGATCCTAAAGTACATAAGAATAAATAAATAGGTGTTGTTGGACATTCCTCACACAACACTAATCTAGTCCCATAGTAAGATAAAATAAATGAATAATAAATAAATATTGGTGGACAATTCACACACAACGCAGGTAAAGCCGGTATTCTTTACTCACAATTCTTAAAATACATCATCATCAACAGCCCACTAAATGTTCTCCCACTGCTGGGACTCAGGGCCTTCTCTCGCAAGGAGAGAGTTAAGGCCATAATCCACCACGCTGGCCCAGTGCGGGCCAGAAATCATAAAATACATCAGAACCCTAAACACTTATCAAAATTTTAGGTTGTCCAAGCCTATTTGGAACCAAACATCGAAAAAAGCGAAGAGAAGTTCACTTGGGGCGAAATGGACATCACTATCCTAAGAGATTACACTAAAGCTAAATTCGGGTGGTCCCAAAATAAACTTGACGAAATCATAAAACCGGTGCTCAAGAGAATGGTTGATCGAAAAATGCAAAAAACTGTCCACGATTATTTCAAAAGAAAAGTTAATATAGATTCTATGGAAGAACAAATGAGTAAACGAGTGAAGGCTGCTGTTGAGAAGATGGGTCCTGAGCCGGCTATTGCAGAAATAATCGAAGAAGAGAAAGTAGACAAACCAAGTACTAAAAGAAAAGTAAACAAGACTGATAAAGCCAAGGCTGGGCCTTCAAAATCTAAACAAATGAAATCTGAAATAGAAGTACTTAAAAGCAATATAGTTAAGGTAGTATCAAATAACAAAGATGCAAATATACCAGAGTCGGGAGGCATAGATGTTGTTATTCCCAAAACAGACAGGTACCAAGAGATCATTCCACAAAGAGAGAAAGACAAAAAGAGTCTTCTTGAAAATAAAATGAAAGCTATCGAATTATTCAGAAAGACCCAAATAGACAAAAAGAAAAGGTTCGCTAAAAAGAAGCCCATTGTACCTAAACCAGAAGCAGAACTATCCGAAAGCAGCGATAGTGATTAAGTATTTTTAAGGTTTGCAAAATAAAAAACTTTTATAAAATACTCCAATTTATTGTTTATAATTATAAATGTTAAATTAAACGGTTTACACAATAAAGGACAATAAACGAATATAATAGAGAAAAAAACTTGTGTAATACATGTACATAATTGTAAGAGGCACACAATTAAAAGTAAATTTTAACTAGTTATGATAAAAATAGCGTCCCTCCTGCTGCACCATTATCTGAACAAAACTGACTCAACTTTTATCAAATGGCCCTCGAAAAGTTTGCCTATAGGAAGGAGGATTACACGTATGGAAATGGATATCAACATTATAAAAAAATTGCATTTTTTTAAAATGGGTTTCAATCAAAATTTAGAGGGTATATTACTCTTTTCAGTCTGTCAACAAACATGGCGTCGAACTACCAAACAACTCGTATTTTGACGTCCTTAAAAAAACTTACGTCAAGAGACGTAAGTGTTTTTAGTCGTAGTCGGTAATAAGTAGGTTGCGTCTGTCTGTCTAGCTCTGTACCTATCAAAGCAGAATTTTATTATTGTAGAACTCAAAGAGCCTCCTACTCAGACAATGGTACAAAAAGAACGATGAATTATGAAACATTAACTAGGGCTAAAATGTGTAAACAACACATTTTTATTGCTTAGCGACGTTTAGCTGTGAAATTATTAGACTACAGGCCCGCGAACAAAATTTACGGGTCAAATGAACCACCAGGAGACCTATGTAGGATGATAGAAGGGTATAAAGTAATAAGATTCAGCACTATGCCGTCACTTGTAAGCTGTCCAACTGAGTGCAATTGAAGAGGGGAGGTCGCAATCCTCGATCATTTCTCCTTGTTGCATTATTTTTGTACGGCGCGGCGTTGCGGAATAATAGATAAAATGAGGTAGGTATTGAAACTATAAAAATTATAAATTTTAACTTTTTAATTATTAGTTTGTCGGAAAAATTTACAGAGTAAATTTGGTCATTTGATTAAGTACGGCATTGGTTCCATACAGTTTCAATACGTCTTCTAATCCATTATTTCGCAATGCCTTACAAAAATCATGCGACAAGGAGAAATGGTAGAGGGTTGCAACTCCCCCTCTTCAATTACACTCAGTTGGACAGCTGTCAAGTGACGGCATAGTGCTGAATCTTAATACTTTACACCCTTCTATCATCTTACATAGGTCTCCTGGTGGTTCATTTGACCCGTAAATTTTGTTCACGGGCCTGTAGTCTATATTTAATCAGTGCAAATTATAACTTCCAAAAATTTTTTTTTCATTACGTATTAGAAAAACATATTTTTGCGCATTTGGAGTGCAGTTGGTCAAAAAGGCAACACAATTCACAATCCTTTTTATTATCCAAATAATAAGTGGGAAATTAAGTACTATTTCTATTTGAGATAAGTATTAAATTATTTCACAATAGATACAATCAGTGTAGCAATTTAGTTATCCATGGACATACATTAAATAAATCGATTGTATCTCTTTCCTAACCTTTATTTACATCTAACGACTATAATAAAGAATTAATTTGTAGGTGATATTGGACGAACAGGGGGTTTAATAAGACCTCTTTAAAGATAACAAACACATCTTGAAATAATTATTTTTATTTAATTTAAATGTGAAATTTTCTCTTATTCGGTTCCGATTCTTTGGCCGAAGTCCAAATAGCACCTCTCTTAGCTTCGTTCGTGTACGCGTTTTCAAAAGTTTGGAAAATTTCTGACATTTACGTCCGATCGGGGGTCTACCGCCTAACGAAAAACGCTTTGACGCTTTGGCATTGCCGTCTCTTTCATTTCAAGCGAGAAGAAAAGAGACAGCAACGTCAAAGCATCAAAGCGTTTTTCGTTAGGCGGTAGAGGTGCAGGAAGGCGCTGGAATATTCCATAAGTTTACTAGCATTCACATAAATTATAAAGGATCCCAAAATCAGCTTTAAAGTGGTCTTCTTACACCCACAGTGCTTTTGAGCTGGGAGTCCAATTTCATCTCCTATTTTACGTTTCATTTACACAAAATAACTAAATGCAGCCATACACTCTTTTCCCAAACTCAGATTAAGGAGACCCAATTTTCAAGGCTCACACAAAATTTTGGAATAATTTTAAATTATCGCCGTCGTATCTTTTATCCATATGACAAGGACAGTATTTATTACCTATAGGGACGAACAATATATTTTTAATAAGGGACCATCAATAAGCGAACAAAAGCGGCTGTTATGCAAAACTGACCATCGGAAACTCACTACTCTGCATTGAGTCCTACCACTGCTAGTCAGTTTTTCGTTTAGTGCACTCGGGAATCTACCGCCCATCAAAAATGGTCTAGGCTTTGATAACCGTTTTATTTAGACGGCCGGAGGGCCATCCTGTGTTGTCCCATATCGTAATTACCTTTCCAATCTTATATTGCGCCTTCAGATTTGGTTGTACTGTCCATTCTATTAATCACTTAAGACCGACATCTGTCGATTTCCCTCTTTGAAATAAATATTATTACAATTGGCTGTACACAAAACCGGCTATTTTTAAAAATTCAGTATTCATTCCTCTTACAATGCTCAATAATCTGGACTGAATTCAGCTTCATGAATGCTTTTAGGTACACTACATACGTGTGTTAGTTGGTATATAGGTTAATAACAGCTTATTTCTTCTCATTAAAACAACTTATTTCGAGTTGTCAAGTGCCACAAAACAGGATTTTTTGTAAAAACCGAAAACAGCCTAAATTACGCGACTCAAACAAACTCTGTTCGATTTCCTCGTTTGGGATAGGATTTACCCTTCTAAGTCAACATCGGCGCGCGAATTCGGAACACTCTCAGATCGGCGAAGGTACGCGCGCGAGCACGGCGTTCGCTCCTTTCGAATTATTTTATATCTAGTGAAAGATTTGTTATATCTAGGCTGCTTTGAGTTACTTTATCATAAAGCCATTGAAAGAAGCTATAAGACGATGTATACTTGTTTTGTATTGTATTTTTATTTCATTTTACACGGACCTTTCTTGCCCAATGCGTCTAACAACTTCAATATCAACAATATCTATCATAGCATGAATTACGGGATATTAACTGATGATATATTAATGGTAGACCCAACCTACCATTTTACGAAATTCAATTACAATCCTTCAATGTTACTGGACTGAATTTAGTGGTTGTAGTGATATATTTAATTTCAACCACATGAAAAGAACAAAATTAGTCTGACGTCTGAATTAAATGCAGGTATTTTAAACATGTCTGAAGAAAACAAATGATAGTCATAAATTACTTTTTACTTGTATTATCAAGCTAAAGTTTTAGTTACTTAAATTGTTTTGTTATTGGTCATAGAAATGAAAAGAAAACCGCTACATTGTGTATAATTGGTTTAGTTTTAAGAGTGTTACGCCGGCTTTCTACGACCCACTACGACAAATTATCATCGTTTATCTTTCACAACATAAACTCAATAGCAACTTATCAAAAGTTCCGAATCGGCCGTAGTGCGTTCAGTCGTCGCAAAATAAATTTACAATAGTGTACAGTCATTTATAGAAACAGTACAAGTTGTAAATTTTCGAATACATACTTTAATTTCGACAATAACAACATATATCTATATACCTATATAAAAATCAATGCCACTTTTCGTTGTTATTGAACTCCTCCTAAACGGCTGGACCGATTTGAATGATTTTTTTTGTATACGTTTGGGTAGGGCCCTGGAAGGTTTAGATTCACAAATCGGCCCGGCAGATGGCGCTGCAGTTGATATCTAGGTTATTATTCGAGCGAAGCCGGAGCGGGCCGCTAGTATAGTACATACAATTTTTGGTGACAAAAAATAAAACAAATATGTGTATTCGTATTGTTTCTGTAAATAGACGAACACACACATAATCAAAATACATTTATATATATAATTAATTATTTATTTATACAATCACATCCTTTACCACATCTCATTCTGGCGTCTACGTACAAAGTTTGCGCACATAATATACGATGAAAACATGTACCAAGGTGCAGAAAATGCGTTGTAACCAATGTGAAAAACTTGTAAAATCTAGCTAACGTTGGATCGCCACAAAACCTCAGCTTCACTTGTTAGCATTTTTATAAAAACATGTTCAATTTAGAAAAAAAAAAATTGGGATCTTCTACAGATAAACTTTGACATAGTAAATGTTTACAATCGTTAGTTCAGTACGCTTTTTTAGTTTATAGTACATACATAGTTTTGCGAAACCCAGTATAGGTATCGTCCTACTTATGCCATAGCGTAAATCCCGATGGTTGAGTGTTCCGACCGAACACTAACCTTATTTATAATGATCATTATAGTTAGGTCAGTATATAATCTAGTTTTGTATAGCTTTTACTTTATGTTACACCGCTATTGGTTTAATTACAAGCGAATATCCACCCTAAGTAAACGATCTGTGAAGGCGAATTTTAATTGCTACGAACTACCATGTGATGCAAACTGTTTCGTGCAATTACGCAAGAAAGCAAATGCCACCTATATTGCTGCTTTATCCACACGTAATTAGAGTCGATATTAGCTCGGACGTGATGAGCAAAATTCCATTCGCACAGAACAGTTGACAATCACATGAGTCGAATGTACGCGATTATATTACAGCCAGACTTTATGGTACGCAATTAGAGTCGATATTCGAACGCACGCCGTTTACATTCATACAGAACCATTCAAGCACATTAATCTACCTTCACGACGCAGTCACATTCCTGACGAATCAGAAGCACGCGTGGAATCCTATCCATCAAGTATCAAGAACAGAAAAACTACGATGATGGTGTATCCAATATAGGGAATGGCTGAGGCGGCGTCATCGATGTTGAGTTTGGTGACGGAACAATGGCAGCAATAGACAAAGGTGTAACCGGAGTCGAGGTAGTCGCGTCACCAACGATAGTCACAGCAAGCCAGGTTGGTCTTTATCTTCAAGTGGACTAGGGTCGACAATCATATACGCGCGACTTGTAAGTCATCTACACAAAACAGTTGACAATCACACCAGTAGCGTGCACGCAATTAAACTGCAGCCAGATCGTTACTTTACTTTAACGCATTTAGAGTCGAAATTCCAACGCACGCTCTCACCACAAACACACTAGTCAACCTTCACGACGCTGTAGATCTTCCTGACGAACCAGAAACAGGCGAGGAATCCTATCGAGCCGGTGAGTAAGAAGAAGAGGAATACCATGATGATGGTGTAGCCAAAGTAGAGGAATGTGGAGGCGGCGTCTTCGATGTTGAGCTTGGTGACGAAGTAGTGGCAGCAGTAGATGAAGAGGTAGCCGGCGGTGGAGCCCGAGGAAAGGAAGGCGCGCCACCACCAGTGGTAGTCCTCGGCGCACAGGTGGAAGTAGCAGAGCAGGATCGTCGTCTCGGAGCACGTGATCACGAGGATCACGAACACGAGGAACAGGAAACCGAACATGTAGTACATCTGTCGAGGGAGACGGTTCAACTCAATACTACTTTCATAAAAGTTCATACAATTTACATGTTGATTAGAGAATATAAAACAGAAGGAGAAGCATACAAAATAGTAAACATTTCCAAATTCCAAATGTAACGTATAAGTATGATCATTTTCCTTGCAAAAACACCCTAATTTTATGAAAGTTAGTCTGTAGGTAAGTTTGTTCTATCTCTGTTATGCCTGAATGGCCTAAACTAGAATAACACAAGCCCGTCGTCTCGTCTAATAAAAACGACGATGCTGTTTACAATGTAGCGTGCTTCCGAGAAGAAACCGATTCAGTATCAACTTGAAGACACCAAGATTGTAAACTGTAACCATTGACGAAACTCATTAACTCAGCCTAGACGTTCTTATCACAAAAGTTAGTGGTGGTTATGTCGTGGTGCGCAACAAGTAAAATATAATGTTTTCCTTTATAAGCCTTTCCCAGCGCTTGGTCGATGCAACGCATGCCCAAAATGTTAGCGTTTATTTGGGCCAACGTATAAGCATTGACATTCAGCGTAGTAAAGCCGGCAGCACGCCGAGGATAGTGAGGTTAGTGAGCTAGATCATCTTCATTATAGTTAGACCTTCATTGGTCTATAGATAATTTTGATGTGCTTAGTGTAAGCAGTTAGCTATGCAGTGTAGTTCTCATTATAATTTAGTTATGTAAACCTAAAAATGAAAAGAAGACTTTTATCAGTTGACTATTAATTTTATCATTGCATAAATTCATCATCATCATCATCAGCCGCAAGACGTCCACTGCTGAACATAGGCCTCCCCCCTAGATTTCCACAAGGAACGGTCCCGCGCAACCTGCAACCAGCGGTTTCCAGCGACCTTTGTTAGGTCATCTGTCCATCTAGTGGGAGGCCGTCCAACACTGCGTCTTCCGGTTCGTGGTCGCCACTCGAGAACCTTTCTTCCCCATCGGTTGTCAGTTCTGCGAGCGATGTGGCCTGCCCATTGCCACTTCAGCTTGCTTACTCTTTGAGCTATGTCGGCCACTTTCGTTCTTTTGCGAATATCCTCATTACGGATTCTGTCGCGCAAAGAGACTCCGAGCATAGCTCTCTCCATAGCTCGCTGTGTGACTTTGAGCTTTGTTATGAGGCCCACAGTTAAGGACCACGTCTCAGTTCCATAAGCCATCACTGGCAACACGCATTGGTTAAAGACTTGTCTTTAGGCATTGGGGTATTTTGGACTCAAAGATGTGCCGAAGTTTCCCGAACGCTGCACATCCGAGTTGGATTCTTCGCTGGACCTCTTTGTCGAAGTTGGATCTACCTAATCGGATCTTTTGACCCAGGTAGACGTATTCGTCAACGACTTCGAGTGTGGTATTCCCAACATTAACCGGTACAGGTGAGACATGAACATTTGACATGACCTTCGTCTTGTCCATATTCATCCTCAAACCTACCTGCTGGGATACTCTACTGAGGTCCCTGAGCATAGCACCGAGGTCCTCCAGCGACTCCGCCACAATGACTATGTCGTCGGCAAATCGAAGGTGAGTGATGCATTCGCCGTTGATATTGATGCCGTATCCGTTCCAGTCCAGTAGCTTGAAAACATCTTCCAGCGCGGCAGTGAACAGTTTCGGAGATATAACATCTCCCTGTCTCACTCCTTTCTGTAGCTGGATGTGTTTTGTGCACTGGTCCTGTAATCGGACAGACATTGTGGCTTTGCTGTAGATACACTTCGATATAGCGATAGTCGATGCGGCATCGCTGAAGAGACTGAAGCACTGCCCAGGTCTCGATGGAATCGAAGGCTTTCTCATAGTCCACATACGCTATACATAGTGGCCGATTATACTCCTCGGTTTTCTGTATAATCTGCCGAAGCCGAATCTGTATAATCTGGATGTGGTCTATGGTACTACGAGGGTCAAACTGAAAGTTCTTAGAAAATCAAAAACTGATTACATTAGCCAGTTATTAGTTTTATTATATATTTTCAAAATATTGTCCATTCACGTCAATACACCGCTGCATGCGATGGAACCACTGGGAAAAGCACTTTGCCCACTCGTCCTTAGGGGTCTCTTCAATGGCATCGCGATACGCAGCCACCGCTTCTTCAGCATTCATAAACCGCTTTCCTTTAAGTTTTTCTTTAATTTTTGAAAATAAATAAAAATCACAAGGCGCGAGGTCGGGGCTATACGGCGGGTGACCCAGTAATTCAACGTTTGATGTCGCCAAATAGTCGATCGTTCGCTTGGCGGTGTGCGATGAGGCGTTGTCGTGGTGAAGGAGGATCCTACTGCGAGGTCGTTTCTCTCGAACTTTTTCCAAGACAAGTGGCAAACAATTGGTAGTGTACCATTCTGCAGAAACTGTTTTTTGATCCTCTAACACAATTGTTGCGAAATGACCTATCCTTCCAAAGAACGAGGCCACCATTTTTTTCCCTGCACTTCGATCTCTCTTCACTTTAGTTGGCAACTCCTCGAAAGGAAACACCCACTGAGCAGATTGTCTTTTGGTTTCAGGATCATAACAGTAAATCCAGCTTTCGTCACCTGTTAGTACGTCGAACACAGCATTTGAGTCACCTCCGTTAAATCTTTCAATCATTTTACGGCACCAATCCACACGATGGAGTTTTTGAGCCTCAGTCAAATTATGAGGTATCCACCGGGCGCAAAGCTTCCTGACCGCTAAATGTTCGTGTAGGATTTTGTGCACTTGACTCATACCGATGCCTAAGCTTGTCCGAATCTGCTGATAGGTCACTCTTTTGTCAGTCTCTATCATACGCCGCACAACACAGATGTTATCTTCAGTCGTCGCCGTAGAAGGCCGTCCCTCACGTAAATCATCAGTGAGATTAATGCGACCACGTTTAAACTCATTAAACCAGTTGTAAACAGTCGCACGAGATGGGGCTTCATCGTGAAAGGCCAATCGTAGTCTATCATAACTTTCTTGTTGACTTAAATGACATCGAAAGTCATAAAAAATCATTGCACGAAAATTTTCTCGTGTTAAATTCATGTTGACGTGACACAGACAATTTTCAATTTGCCGCCAAATCGTAAAACAAATGAATGAAGTATATACTCAGTAATATTGGCAAAGAGTTCTATTTTCAAATTATAGAATTATTTTTTTATTATATTGTTTATAAGTGGCCAGTTCTAAGAACTTTCAGTTTGACCCTCGTATAGCCTTTTCGGAAACCGGCTTGTTCGGGTGGCTGGAAGTCGTCAAACCTGCGTGCGAGACGATTCGTGATTACCCTCGAAAACAACTTATAAACGTGGCTCAGAAGTGAGATGGGTCTGTAGTTCTTCAACAAGGTGTTGTCACCTTTTTTGAAGAAGAGCACCACCACTCTTCTGCTCCACGCTTCTGGCGTATTACCGTCAAGTATGACGGAGTCGAATAGCCTCTGGAGGACTTTAAGTACCGGTTTTCCACCCGCTCTCAGAAGCTCAGTCGTAATTCCGTCATCGCCAGGTGCCTTGTTGTTCTTAAGTTGTTTGAGGGCCATCCTAATCTCATACAGGCTGATTTCCGGGATGTCTTCGGTAAAGTGTCGGGTCAGCTTGGCTCTGGGGTCTTTTGCCATGCTAACGACAGGTTGTGCTTGTGTAGAGGTGTATAACTGTTCATAGAACCTCTCAATCTCCTCCAAAATCTCGGGCTTCGACGAGACGACGTTACCACTATCGGTCTTTAGTTTGGTCAATTGACTTTGCCCAAGAGACAGATTTCTTGCGAACACTTTCGAGCCTTTGTTCCGCTTAATCGCTTCTTCAATACACGAAGTATTGAAGCAGCGTATGTCGCGTCGCACACAAGTAGATATCTGTCTATTGAGCTGTCTGTATGCCGTCATGTCGACCGAAGACTGCAATCGCATATCTCGCCTAACCGCCATGAGATTCAGAGTATGATCGGAGAGCTTTTGGGTTCTATTCTGGCGTCGGCTCTTAAAAAATTTCCTGCCAACTGCTTGAACAGTTTCCACCAGCCTGTCGTTTATTTCGTCCGCCGTTGAAGTTCGAGTTGAAAGTTATCGGGATCTTCGATTTGAGCATAATTTGGTCGGAGCGTGGACTTCATTAGACGTGATCTTTCGAACTTAATGTTTAGATTCAGCGTGCCTCTTACAATACGGTGATCGCTGCCGGTCTTAACCCTACTGATCACAGAGACATCGCTGAATATTTGCCGTTTAGTCGTCATAATGAAGTCGATCTCATTTTTTGTGGAACCATCTGGGCTAATCCAGGTCCATTTTCGTTGTGGCTGTTTCTTGAAAAAGGAGTTCATCATAAAGAGGCTCTCCCTTTCCAAGAAATCAGCTAGACGTTGCCCTCTTGGGTTCCGCTGCCCATATCCGAATTGTCCCACTCTCAACTCATCACCGCTACGTTTGCCTAGTTTCGCGTTGAAGTCTCCCATCACGACTGTGAAATGTGTTGGCGAGACATGTATGGCTTTGGAGATGTCCTCATACATGGTCTCAACCTCTTCGTCGGGATGTGTCGAGGTCGGTGCGTATACCTGTATGACCTTCAATGAATACCGGTCGGTTATTTTAAGTACAAGGTATACAACCCTGCTCGACACACTCTCGATCATTAACACGTTGTTGACAAGAGACTTGCGGACGATAAACCCGACACCCCCTTGGAATAGTTGATCTCCCTCCCGGTAGTAGAACAAGTTGCCGGATTCGAGGGTTATTCTGTCCTCGCCCTGTCTACGGACTTCGGATAACCCTATGATATCCCAGCGCAACTTGTCCACTTCTTCTTCCAGCTCCACAATCTTCTCGTCAGCCCTCAGAGTCCGTGCGTTGTACGTTGCCAGGTCGAGTCGTTGGGTTTGGTGGCGGGGCGTCTGCCGGGGATTCTTAGCACCCCATGCTCCGCCGGAACCAAGGCTGCCACCAACGCCTGGAATAACGGAGCCGCCGGGGACTAGGGGCCGTTTCTTTTTTGTGACCATCATATGGGGGGGTGTTTGCCATACCGTTTGTTTGTTTTTTCACCACGCTTGGCAGGCGGGTTTGTGACTGCGGAGCCAGTCCTTTGCACCGATGACGCCGCTGCCCGTCACCGGCCAGGTTAATTTAGGACTGGCTTTTTAATGGATATACCGCCATTGGTTCGGTCGTCAGAGCCTCGTTAGTTGGCAGCAGGGTGTACCGCGCGCAGGAGAGGTTGACATTTGGGGAAACTAGATGTTTAGCGCTTCCTCCTTACACCCCAAATAACACTATAAATTCAGACCAATAGAAACTGTTTTGCCAGGCATATTGCATGCCTCTCGAATAGGCCAGTTTGTATGGGTCAACTTTTAAAATGTTTTTGTATAATCTTATCTTACCTGCAAACATCAATAAAGATTTTTGTATTTGTATTTGAAAAAGGGGTTGATTGTCAAAAAAGTAAAGTATAAACATGCATGTAAAAAACATTGTTATATTGAAAGAGGTAGTATAGTAATCTTACCTGGCTGGACCAGAGCGAGTTGAGGATGAAGAACAGCTGGATGAAGATGCACCCGAAGGGCAGCACTCCTCCCATCACGATCCCGGGGATCGGCTGCGTGTACAGAGACTGCTCCGGGATTTGGCGCGGAATCTGGTTGGTGCGGACCGGGTGCTCCAAGATCTAGAAAAATAATATGTGCTTAAAACCACACGGCGGAAGTGAAAACTAAAATAATAAATAACTGTTTAAAGCTTTTGAATTATTTCAATAATTAATCAAATTATTAGATATACATTTAACGTAGTAAACACAGTGACAGATGCGGCTGAAGGACTGGTATCCAAGGTCATGAATAAATATAAAAAGACAGTGACAGAACCTAGGTAGCAGCAGCTATCTTTCTCGCTCTGACGCACTAGGCGGTCCTGGACTTCACCCGAACATTTCTTGCACTGTCGAGCGTGACGCTGAGCTTCATTCACAGCCCACAAAGAATTTGTGTGTGGTGCGCCAAAAGAAATGTTCAGTTCCAAAACGTTTTGTGTTATTGCAAACTCACCCTCTTCCTAAATCCGAAGTAGGCCCCGATGAATGTGAGCGGCACGGAGACTCCGAACCAGAGGGCCAGAAGCGCTACTAGCGTGGAGAACGGGATCGCGGCCGACGAGCCCTTGCCCCACAGCACCAGGTTCATTATGAAGAACAGCGAGAACACCACACTGGAACACCATTGCAGTTTTTGAAATATTATTGAAGAAAAAAGGGGGTGCGTGACTATAAGGTTCATTCATAGCCCACGAAAAATATGAGTGCGGTGCCGCCAAAAGAAGGACTTCTAAATTATACCTACAAGTCACAACTTAAACTGAAAAGACGTTGATTGTAATGACCTCATCCATGCAATATTTGCTAAAGGATAACACAAAAAGTTAGCCTTAGGTACCTACATTAGTTAGCAAAACAAACAAGTTAACAGAGTTCCAGTTTTGGGGTTTGTATAACCCCAAAACTGGGGTCAGATCCGTAGGACGCAGTTGGCAGGCAACATGAAGCCAAGCCAAGCGGTCACTAGCGTCACTCAGACAGTAGACACTCACCCAGGACACACCATCGAAGTGAGCAGTATGTTGCTCTTCCAGCGTCGTCCGCCGAAGACTTAGTCACGCACTGACATATCCTGCATTAGCACCTAGGATCGCTCACGTCATTAGAGCGCCACAGATGTCAGGCCACAGGAAGCCAAGGCAGTCGAAAACTAGCTTCACTTAGACAGTAGACACTCACCCAGGACACACCATCGAAGTGAGCAGTATGTTGCTCTTCCAGCGTCGTCCGCCGAAGCTCTTGTACAGTCGCGCGCTGACATAGCCAGCGTTAGCTCCGAGAAGCACCCAAGCCACCAGCGCGCACGTCATGAGGGCGCCGCGGTTGGCGGGCGACAGGAAGCCGAGGCAAGCGAACGCTAGCGTCACTAGCGTCATGCCGAACACCTGAAATTTTAACATATATTTTTAATTTAAGCCCACAACGTAAAAGTATGACGTGTACGTGTCTTTGTGTGTACGTACGTGTGTATAGTGGCATCGTAGCTCCCGAACGGGCGAACCGATTTGGATTTTATATAATTTTGTTTGAAAGTCGAGTGTGTTCAAAATGGCCGCCGCCACAAGATGGCCGAATACATATTTTTTACAACTCCTCAATATCAAATGAAAGGGTTAGAAAGGGTAAATGGTAGAGCTATGATGGCACAGATGTCTATCTGTGCAGTCTGTCAAAAATATAGCAGCGAGTCGTTTTTGCATCAGGGTTAACAATAAGATTCTAGTATGAAAAAAATTATTATCTTGCTTTATTATTATGCAGGTTGCAGTCATTTTTTTCAATTATTGTTCTGAATTGAGGGTCCTTTGCTTTTAACTAAATTGGTCTTGGCTTTGATATTGCTCTTTATTTTTAAAATTACAGAGGAACAATGCCAAGGCCATGGCTTTTGTTTCCAGTTGGTTGAAAGGCGAAGATTGTCACGCCCTTCATCCATCACACTGGCCATGAACGGCATGAGCGATGAAAATTTAAACAAGATTTTTTTTTTCTTTAAGCAAAGTTTGGGATTTAAACCTATGTATGTTTCACGCAAAATTCGAGCGTTCTCGCTATATTCCGCGAGTTGGGACCAAATGTTGGCCCACTAGTCACCAGCCGGGGGGTCTACCGCCTAACGAAAACGCTTTGACGTTGCTGTCTCTTTTCTTCTCGCTTGAAATGAAAGAGACGGCAATGTCAAAGCGTCAAAGCGTTTTCGTTAGGCGGTAGAACCCCAGGTCTGCACCTTTGCCCTGAGATAAAATAGGAGAGGTATATTTCAACTTGTCTCAAATACGTTGGTATTGAGTATAAGCTGAAAACTTTTTAAACACAGAAATTGGTGCCAGGTCTCGGAATACGAGATGAGTATCGTTTTCTAAATAAAAACGTCATTTCTAAGTGTAAAGCACAGTACAGTGCTAGATAATAATTTGATCTCTGCTTGTACCAATATTGGCTTGACACTGAGCTATTATGGGCAGGCGTGTTGCTTACTGTCAGACCCATGTCCTGCTTGTCCCTTCACTCAAAATTGAAATTTCAAACACCTGAAGATTTTTAGATTTAACCTGAAAACCTCCATCTGTATTCTGTTGTTCTATCCAGTGCATTATGAACAAAACATCCTCCAAATACCACACCCAATTATTCAAATCATAATAATGAATATAAAGTGAGCATGTCACTATTGTAGATATTTATGAATATTTTGTAATGTGTTTTACTTAAAATAATAGTCTAACTATTTGTGTCGGATACATATATATTTAGAAAAGAACACATCTACCATCAAGCAGCCACCTGAAAACATATTGAGTTTCTGTTTGAAAGGGAATGTGTGCGGAGAAATTGCAGTGCAAATAGTTTTTTTTTTCATATTCATATTTATTCATACATAGGCTCATATTTCAAGGTAACGAGCGAGGTGTGGTGTGAGTACCGAATATTATAAGCAATATGTAGATAATAATATGTAGATCCAGGGCCGGATTTAGGGGAGGGCAAACGGGGCTCGACAGACAACTAAATGATCCCACTGCTGAAACTCGGGGCCTTCTTTCATCATGTTCAAACAGCTACGTATCACTTAATCGTTATGGGCAGGCATGTTACTTACCATCAGCCACATGTTTTGCTCATCTGTCATTCTGTATTGTATACATTTTTTATTAATAAGAATCCAAAACATCACGAAGAAATCGAAAAACTTATTTCAATAAAGATTATTTCATGAAGATGCATAAAAACCCACCAACTCGCACTTGGCCAGCGTGTTTGATTATGGCCTGGACTCTTTCCTTTCGACGGCTAATCAGCGAGAAAATAATGTTTTTGCTGTAAGCATTTTGTTAGACGAAATAAAACGCCTAAGACGGTATACACGTAGCTCTTTCTCCGAATTTCGGAACAGCCATATCACAATACGGTATATTTTTGCTTGACATCATGTTAACTGGCTATGTGTGCGTGTGTATTTTGCTATTTTGTGAAAATCCAGACGCAAAAACGACAGGGTGTTATTAGTTTGAACGTGACTCTGTGTGTGCCCTTTAGATGGATCGTATCTTCGTAACGGATGAACCGATTTTGATTTTGTTTCCTCTTTTGTTTGAGAGGTGGATTAGCCATGAGTATTTTTAACTGTTTCATCAAAATCAGTTCAGCCGTTTTAAAGATATCAGCTCTTTTGTTAGCTGCGGTAGGAATGTTATACGTGACCTAAAATTTGAAACTGAACTGATTTTGAACTGTGTTTGGGGTTAATTTTTTTTTGTTGAATGTATTGTATTTACCTGAGATCCAGAGCCAAGGAAGACAGCCAAGAGCATCCCGCGCCGCGGGGGACGAAACACGTCTCCGTGGACCAACTTCCAGCCAAACTCCTCCTGGAACCGTCATTACCGAGTATTTTAAACGGAAAAGGTTAAAACAGATTGCAGCCAAAGGGACTGGAGGTCTACTACGAAAACAAACTCCAAATGATCGGATCCGACCGACAGCTAAATCGGATTGTAGCCTACCACGAAAAACATTCGGATCGATACATCTCGGTCGGAAGTTATAGACTTAGGTCGGATGAGGGTCGGATGGAACGAAACGGCCGATCTGATCAACCGACCGATTGTCTTTCGTGGTAGGAAACGTCCATAAGGTCGGCCGATATATCGTTTATCGGACTTCGTAGTAGACCTGCTGTTACTGTGTCCCGGTTTGAAGCGCAATGTTTTCAGAGAAATTACTGGGCTAAGAGATGAATCGATGAAAATTATATCTCCGGATGATGAGCGCAGTGCGGTGATAGGTAATGATTTGGACTTTTCGTGTTCCAATAGCTGCGTGTCACTGTGCTGTTATGGGCAAGCATGTTGCTTACCATCAGACACAAATGTCCTGGTCGTCTTGTCACGCCATACTATTTTAAAAAACCTGCGTAAACTAGTAGAGTTAGTAATATTATGTTAATAAGGCATTTGCTACGACATACTCTAAGGCCAACTACCAAAGGTTCCTTAAAAAACATAGTCGATGACATACACTCATCCGAAGTTAAATCGGATCGGATCGGAAGGATATGCAGACACGAGTCGAATACATTCAACTTTACATACTTACATTATCTATGGCCACCAATTAAAATTCCTGTCACGACTGTCCATAGAGTTGTTTATTGTACAGCATTCTGTGGTTATGTCATTGTTACCAATAGGAATAGGGACAATCGCATGCCTTATTAGGTAAATGTATAACCTTGGACTAAAATATTTGAATATTTTAGGTTCGGAACTTCAATTCGGAAGATAAAAGTATAAACATGTTTGTAGTCCAGTTATTTATATAAGAAAATGCATGTGAATCACACACACAGGAGACACACTTTTGGATACGTCTTGTTATGGGGTCTAGGGAAGTTTAACTTTAAATTATCGACCAAGATTTACTATATTCATTATTATTCATTCATATTCCGCCTTCGTAAAATAGGGTTAAATTCAGTACTTTGTTATAAAATAACTCCTCCGTTGGGATAAGAAAATTTGAAGGCAATACTTTTGTGTTGCTATTTTACGATCTACAATTAAAGTGCTGTACATTTTTTAGCTATTGGTCATTCGTCATCGTCATTAAGATATTGATCGAAAAAGATTAAAATTTGCCGTAGTTTCGGTTTTTTTTTCTTTTCGTAACAGATATCAAAAAAATGTCTATTGTCACTCCACAGTCCACACGTTATATCCAAAACTTAGCCGTCTCGGTTCACATGCATTTGTAACTCGTTTTTACCGACGTCATGATGGGACTAATGCTTTCTCACACTTATGTATCAGAATTCTGTTGTATGTAAGTTCAAATGTTATCTCTCAGCGTTTTGACCTTTTGCAACATTGTGCAAAGCATGGAATAACTCATCTCCATTGGGTTAAAATTGACCCGAATGGGTTAAAACTCAGTCATCGACATTTTAAATCGATTCTAGTTAACATTTTGTGCACTTATTACATAACTGAATTCGGAATCTAGATCCAGTCTTCTAGGTACTAATATATATATTTTTTTAATGGGTCTATGTGGTTTAGTCGCACAATTCCGCCAATGTCACGTTAAATGATAGGCCGTCAAACAAAGAGATATGGGCCAGTAATCGGAGTATTGTACAGTAGACGGGATTTATCACGTATTTCATGTTATACTAGGTCGCAAAAAATTCTAATATTTTTAACCAGTTTAAGACACGACAATGACAGGACTACAGATAGTGACACCGCTTAGTCAATATTTACAAAGGTGTTCAAGAGTTGCTGTGTAATGAAGAAATACATACATAGTGGAATATTGTTTGAAGTTGCAACCTTAAGAATAAACTAGTACACTATAGTAGAGTAACAAACTCTTTGTCATCTTTCAATCATATAAAACCTTAGATAAAAAATAAGTAAAATAGATCAGGGTTTTCCGCCCGATTCCTTTGTACCAATCGTAAGCAGATGAGGTGTATGTTAGCTATGACGACATAGTGATGTGCCGCGAGAAAAGTATGACACTACCACAAGAGCGATCAGACGAGCGATCACATCCGTGCTTTCTGTGTAATGCGTTTGTTCTAACTCTATACGTAGTATATGTAAACTCTTTATATAAAACCAACAAACCTGAGCATCCTCTCCGCACTCCATTTGATTGTATCTCGCAATATCCTTATGCAAGGTCCGTAGCAGTATCATAGCCACCATACCGCTGAGGAAAAGCACGATCACCAGCGAATTGAGGATGGAAAACCACTGGATATTCGTCTGCGGCATCGATTCCAGGATATAGTCCCATCGTGACGACCACTTGATGGTGTTATTCTTGATAAATGTGACACTGTAAGTGTACGTCACTTGGAACGGCTTGGCTAAGTTGGACGGGACTTCCAGCGGGGTGCCGCGCGCATTGCAGTTCAAATTCTCCGGACTGGTATGCTTGATGCTCGCTGGTTTCACCTGAAGTTTATTGTTATTCGTTAGTAACTATCGCTAGCGAAATTGGGGTTGAGTGTTTGGATTATATCGAATGTGAATAGACTGGCAGAATAGAATAGCTCACCGGTAGTCTCGAAAACGCATGTAAGTATACGTATATACCTACGCGTAGGTACAATCAATATGTTAGCTACAAGTCGGCGTCGTTCGATTTCAGCAAGGCAGATTCAGAATCGAATTCGATTTGATTCCTCAGAGATGACGAGTATTTTTGCAAGTATAATAAACTAAAAAACTACTGGACTGGTGTTAAGAATTGTTTCACTAACAGAATACCTACTTCTTACATTAGGTATCAGTAACAAGGATACATTGTTAATCTAGTTACGTTCAGGGAAACACCAATAATAACCAACAATTTAAACTGCTAAAATTTTCCCGTGTGCTGACAAAACGATTGATAAATACTAGAAACAACATTAATGTCATACATTTTTGTACTCTATTGTTATCTAGGTACAATAATAAATATCGCGACACCATATTTATGTGTGTAATGGATAAATCGATAAGTGCGTCACAAAAACATTTGTTTTAATTAAAAGAAAACTGAATATTAATGGACCATGGTAATTTACAAGGGTGTGTTGATCTCTCATTGCAAAATGTTTCATTTCAATAAATGTGAAGAAATGAGAAGACGGGACGGGCAACATCCTACGATAACATACTAAATGTTAAAGTTTTGATGTTTTTTGCTCAATAGAGTCGGAACGGCTAAACGGATTGAAATTTCGAGCACAGTTAAATTATAGTCTGATATAGCACATCTTTTATAGCGGGAAAATCAAAGGAACTGGAACTACGCGCGTAAAACTGCGGGGCGCTGCTTGTATTTAAATAAAGAAAAGTTTGTTGTATTGTTATTTGTACGCCTGTTTGGCCGATGCCTTTATCGCCTAACAAGATTATTCATGCTACACACTCTCTTTTATTCCGAATCAAAATGAATGAGACGTCAATAACAATGAAATAAGCAATTGGGTTAAGCGATAGATCTCCGGCGCTAAAGGCAAATAGCTATTCCATTCGCGTTATCGCTGGGTTCAACGACATTTTCGGCTTAAAGGCCATTCATACATTTCCTCACACGATTCGGTGACGAGAGGGTTCGACAAAGTAGGTATATCATTGTGTGATAGGGGGGTGTGGGAGAGGTTTAAATCTGAAATCACTGAAACACGAAATCTGAACAATCAAGTAGGTAACATGAACAATCAAAATATAAAAATGTAATTAATTTTTTTGTTGTTTTTTTATGTTCCATCCGAAGTTGATAACAATGAGGCATTTACAGAATGCAAATACAGTTCGTGATTTTTCTAAATTTTGAAAGAGGAATTTAAAATACGTACAAGTACGCACGCTCCATCTTAGAACGCATTGTCGCTTAACATCAGGCGAGATGGCGGTCAAGTGTAAACTAATTAAAGTTAAAAAAAAACATACTTCCAAAGTTTCGTATTTACAATATTAGTAGGAGTAGTAGGATGTGATGTCTGTATAGGAATGGTGGTCTCACATATGTGATAAACTCTGATAAAGACAGGGGAATGGGGAAGGTTCAAAACCATGGAAATTCTAGACACGTAATGACATACGACGTTTGTGGATGGTCGATTAGTAAAGACGAGTTATAGAATTACTCGATACCAAAGTCATAAACATCTGAAATGATGAGCTAACTGTATGACTAATGTCTCACACATGCACATATCTCTATTTTCTTATCACACACCTCACGAATTTGAGTTGACTTCACTAGGCTATGTAGGTAGTTACGTAAACATAAAATTAGCCGAAAATTGATAAAATTAATTGCCTGGTGTCTTTTTATCTTAATCAATAGATTATCTAAGATCCGTCGTTATTAATTAAATTAAGTTAAGATAATGGTACTAAAATAAATACGTACTTGCGTAGGTATAATGTTTATTTATAATAATGTGGCGGTTTGTAGGGTTTCAAGTTTTATCTATTGTTAGTTGTCACCCTTATAATTACGCGTTTAATGACCTGAATTTTGCAATAGAATTTCTTCCGTTAGAATTCATAAAAAAATTTCTACAACAAATTAAATATGTATCATTTTTTTCTATTATCTAGCATTCCAAACTTCAACACAATCCGTTTAGTCATTTCCACTTTATTCCAACATACAACCTAACTTACTTAGTAATTTAAGTAAGTACATATTTGTGGGATTTAATTTATGGAATGTACCTATCTATAATTTATAGGTGTTAAATAAAATTGCATTTTATGTGATCAGGTGCAAACTATACTGCTATGCAAAATTTTAATTGCCTTATTTATTTAAAGTGACACGACAAGCATGACGGGCGCCTGATCGTAAGCAACATGCTGATCCATAATAGTACGTTGCCTCACAGTATTACGAAAAAGAACAGTTTAAATCATCGTGTAACTCGTTATCTTTGTATTGCACTTGTCACCTTTTGTAGATCTCACTTGGTTTAAGCTTTTAGTGTTGGTCTTCACAATGATAAATTTCAGTACTCAGGACGTCTACTCTGTTTCTACGAAAACGAAATTTCGAAAAAAACTCGCGGCTTTCCTTCTCTCGTTCTACTTCATTTCGTCCGATACAACATTGTTTGACGTTTAAATATTCTAAGCATACTCTAATTAGAGTAGGCTTAGAACATTTAAACGGACAAAACTAAGGATCGAAGTAGAATCGGAGTTGGAAAATCGCGACTTTATTTCGAAATTACATTTTCGTTGTATTAGAGTAGACGTCCAGTATTTCAAAAGATGAATTAAAAAATAACATCTAAAGATTGTCTTTTTACGAGATTTTAAACAAATGTAAATTCTTAATTCAACTGGTCGTAGTATGTTCCTTAGTTTTTCAACAGAAAAGAATCTTACCTTAGCAGAGATTATCCGTCCACCATTGTCTTTGAAGCCAACTCCCCATTCTTCATCCCCGCCGCTGTGGTATGTGATCTCTATATCAACATGGTTGAATAGATAGTAGGCTCCAACTTGGTTTGGTGATACATTCACAATAGGTGTGCAAGTATCCTGAAAAAAAAAAGTTTTTTAATTTTCGATAATGTTGCAACGGCAAACATTTTTTTAGCATGTTGCAAATTTGACAATTTTTTTTTGTAACACCTTGTTCAACAATTATTCACTAAAACAAGTTTTTATAGTAAAGTCACCACTACATACTTAGTCGTAATACACGTATGACTATAAACCTTTACGGCTACAATTTTTACTGTTTGTATTTTAATTACGTTTACTCGATAAGCATTCAATTAGTTATAAATTTTAAAGATAACAGGACACTTTAGGAAATTAGAAAACATGTTACATTTAGGTCCGACTGTTGCAAAGTTTGCTAGTCAGTATGACCATTGTGAGCAGATGCAGTCCGAAGGGACAGGGGGGTCCCTTCGAACTGGGACCTGTGGTGTCCGAAGGGACGTCCCAACGTCCGAAAGTCCCCCCTGGACGACGACATGACTCCCAAAGTTATAATAATTAATCTTAAGAATTACTTAGTATCAATATACATCTATCTATAGGCTATTTTTAACCACAGGAAAATAACTAAAACAGCAACAACGCAGGACACCATTAGTAAGCGGATACTTAAAGTATGTTCCCTCGACATATTGTATTATTATAAGTGACCCAAAATTTGCAGCTGCATAATTTTAAAATGTATGTATTTAGTCACTGTATCACACTAATATAACAACCGCGAAAGTTTGTGTGTATGTTTGTTCACACATATCTTATTCTGAATCCATTTGAATGATATTAAATAGTAAGTACATGTACCATGTGGAGTAACACATAGGTAACTTTTTACCCCATTAAAGTTAGTGGTTGTTAAGTCATGACTAAACTGCAGGGTGCAGCTATTTAGCAATAAAAGTGATAAGTTAGTAAAACTAATACCCTATTAGACTGATTTATGAGTGAGATACGAGTTCCTAATAATTATAAAATGTCCATATAAAGTCCCATTTATAAACTTGGCAAAATTAACAGACACACATTCCAGTACTCCATGTGTGTACTAGTGTGGGTATACTCACATACTTGAAAACTGACTGTAACATTAAAATAGTTGTATTAGGATAATCACAAATATCAAATTATCTTAAAGTATTTAAGTACAACGGAAGTTGGTTTATCATATCACTTTTAACGTATGTATATGGAATTTGATGAGGAAATAAGGGCTAAATATAAAGAAGGAAATGGGTGTTTAGAGACAACATTATTGTCATCATCATCCACAGTCTTTTTTCTGTCTCAGTGCAGAGTATAGGACTCTACCATACTTTGTCATCTGCCTCGATCATGTGCCAATCAAGTGCTAGTTGACTTGTGAAAGTTACGATATCATTCATAGTTCATAGTAAAATGTATCACTGATACTGTGTTATGTTGCTTCAATATCAAAATATAAAACAGGAAATGTAAGATCAGCATAAAATAGACTAGGACCTTGAGGGAAGTGGAAAATGCTCCAAAGCATTCTACTTAGAAAACCCCCAGTAGAGGACAAATAAGAAATCATTTTTTTTAATCTGACTACATTTCTCTCTCTCTCTAATTAGTTATTGTCAACTTCTGCACCCAAGATTTAATTTTCATAGATATTTCTTTATTTTGAACAGTGTCACTCAGCATTTTTATAGGCTATTAAGTAGTGATTTCAGACTATTTTTTTTCCATTGCAAATTTAGTTCTGTGACTAAGCAGCAAGCATAAACATTCAGTTATTTATAATAATTATTAGTAAGGTGATACTGGCGAGCAGAATAACCAATTTTGCAATAACCTAAAATTGATTCAAAATATTGCAAGTTTTTCTTTCTATCAATGAAATAGGGTTACATTTGACTGCAACCTTACTTGATACAAACAAAACATAATTCCTCATTATTACACTAGTTAAAAATTCTAGGTTTTAAAAATAGCTTACCATATCTCTGCGTACTTGACAACCCATGGGGAATCCAGTGCTGCAGTACATCTTGCCCCCTTCGTTCACAAGATAGCACCACGTCACCGGCATATTATCCAAAATCCAATGGTGCTGGTAATATAAGGCCATACCCATCTTCAACAAGTTCAATTTTTTATTTGATTCTGCATCTGAGTCGTAATTCTTCGTACAAAGTTTTTGGCATTCAACATTTTCCAAGAAGTTGATTTTGTATGGACTCGGTCGTATTCTTTCACCAAATACAACTTGGCCGAGATTCTCAACTGGAGATTGACTCTCATCTGTTGTACAGAAGTCGAAATGGTGATATTCAAAGGGAATAACAGACTCTTCTGTGTTTAATCTGTTTACATATAGAGGGATCACATTCTGAAACAACATGGGTTACTAAGTATATGTCTGTAATATTCTATCTATACACTCATTGATTTTAGTACCTTATAAGAAAATTTAATTTGTAGTGGCATAGCCACAACAGAACAAGAATGTATAGTGTCTACATGTAAATCAATGATTATAAAGTATGAATGCCCCATGCATTATTATACTTGATCTGACGAATAGTGCAAAAACCGGTTGCCAAATGCGATATCGTAATTACCACGATAAACATTTGTTTTACTCAGTTATACCATTAATACTAGTAATTACTTGTTCCTATTCTACCTAGAAATGTATTTGTAGATAATAATCATGCGGTGTTTTGGTACACGTCCATTTGCACTCCCAACACATCACATTTATGAGTCAAGGATCTAAGTGCCAATATCCTAGTAACGTGGATTTACTTACTTTGCACGACTTCCCATTATCTTCACCAGCTTTACAATAGTTTACTGGTGCTAAACCCGGCAGATAAAACGCTCTAGAAGGCGTTATAAACAGCAATGCGCAAACCATATACAGTGCTATGGACATGATGTGTTTTTTCAGTTCCGACACTCTTTTAACTAATGTACTACCCTGTAGTAACAAAATTAACAGACACCATCCACATAATAGGCACAAGAACAAGAATATATAACAAATTTGGGGGAGTTTATTTTAATTTTTCTTTTTATTTTCGATGATTCGCCGTCCGTCGCACACGAAAACGTCACCAGTTAATATTGCCAGGAGAAATATTTACGGTTTACGCTGTCATGCTGTCAATATAAAACGTCATAGTAATTTCAATAAACCAATCAGATTTTAGCAAAAATGTAGAAAACGTCATAATTTCACTCGTTTGAATAGTAAAATATGTAAACTCTTTGGGTGAATCCGATTTTGTCTATGGTAATTTACAAATTAATGGTTTGAAGGGCAATGATTCCAGAGAAATTACAGGGCTTAGAGACATAATATCTTAGATCTCTGGGTGACGAGCGCAGTGCAGTGCTAGGTAATGATTTGGACTATCATGTTCCAATAGCTGCGTGTTATGTGGCAGGCATGTTTCTTACCATCAAGCACATGACCTGGGTAGCGATTCTGAAACCATTCGGTTGCATCCGACACGGAATCTCGACTCTCGGTCTTTGTCTTATCTGTTTAGTATGACAAAGACGGAGAGATGAGATTCCGTGTCGGATGCAACCGAATGGTTTCAGAATCGCTACCCTGCTCGTCTCGTCACTCTATGCTATAAAAAAAAAATCTACTGGGCAAATTAGATGTCACCCACAGAGTCTGTGGTGACAAAAATTATGTGGTGATAAAAATTGCGGTGACATTCTCTCTACCTAGTCTGTGGCACAGACTAGGTAGAGAGAATGTCACCGCAATTTTTATCCGACTATCCAAAGGTATTGATGTTCTTACTTAGGTATTCGTTTTTTTTTCTAAAATTCGGCTTATTTTACTTCCCTGCATTTCCGCATAGCGTTGGGTTAAGCATGAACTACGATTTTTATTAGTTGTGAGTTTTGAACAAGTTGCGAAATCAAGTTTTTATAATACAATACAAAAATATCCCTTTATTTTACACCACAAAAAAATAGTACTTAAATAAACTATTAAAAAAATTGGCTACAAAAGGCGATTTTATTGCTAACTAGCGGCCCATTCCGGCTTCGCTCGGATATTGCTATTTAAGTTAATCCTAAATTCTAAATACTTCTTATTTGTTGACTCTCTGTTGTTTATTTTTGTTTAGATTATAGGATAAAATAACTTTAATGTAATGTTTTTGTAGCCTCATACTAAAGAGGATTTATTTTTGCATGCCCGCAAAGGGTAAGACTGTTGTTTCTAAGTATATTTCTTCTGTATAACATCTTTGTACACAGTTGACGCAATAAAAAAATTCTGATTCTGATTCTGGGTAGCGATTCTGAAACCATTCGGTTGCATCCGACACGGAATCTCATCTCTCGGTCTTTGTCATGCTAAACAGGTTGGTGAGACAAAGACCGAGAGATGAGATTCCGTGTCGGATGCAACCGAATGGTTTCAGAATCGCTACCCTGATCTGTTCTGTGATCGCAAACAACGGCCACGGCGCTATGGCGGTTTTGTTTACTGTTTGAATTTTTTAATTCGTAATATCTTTAGAATGCAAAGTCCAATTTAAATAATTTAAAAACTATTTTATAGGTAGTTAAATGGTCTTGACCATAAAATATTTTTTTTTAATAAGGATTCATATAAACACATAAATAGCATGGTTTGAATTTGGTTAGCATTTTCATTAATGTTTAAGATGAAACAAGTTGTTGTAGTGACAAAACTACAATAGTAATAGTTGGACATATGCTACCGCGGAGTTTTTTGTAAACATTATGATGTTCTTCAATATTATTGTACATTATTTTGTTCTATCGCTAATAGTTTCGGCAGCGCATTCGACGAAAGACATTTTAAGACTCATTTTTCTACACCTTCGGTTACATTGTTCAAATTTTACCCAGGATCCCTAATTTTTTCAAAATGAAATGTAGCCTAGTAGCATTCTATTGGTATTTTTTTTTTTAAATCGGCCCAGTACTTTTTGAGCCTATTCATTACAAACATACAAACATACAAAAATAGGTACAAATCTTTCCTCTTTATAATATTAGTGTAGATAGCCATCTCTTCCAGGATAGCGATTCTGAAACCATTCGGTTGCATCCGACACGGAATCTCATCTCTCGGTCTTCGTCATGCTAAACAGATAAGACAAAGACCGAGAGATGAGATTCCGTGTCGGATGCAACCGAATGGTTTCAGAATCGCTACCCAGATAACCTTTTTTAATTTATATAATAATAGCGATTTACTTTAACGATTTAATGAAGCTCATCGTCATGCGCGTAAATGCAAGAAATATTCCGGTGAACTCGTGACCTAACGCATATCTAAATGGCCATGGTTATAGGACTTATCTAGATGGTTATGCTTTGAAGATTTATTCCAGACTACTAGGGCCCTCCGGTTTCACCGTTTCGAAAGTGACCTATCGAATTCTGAGCAATAGGCAAGTTTTCACTTCTATCGGCAGTGCATATGACTGCCAATTTTATTTTATTTTCTTATACAAGGACGTATTATAGGATACAAGGCGCCATCTTTTACTCAATAGGTCTAGACACACGGTAGTGTGGCAAGCCAAGTCCAAGTAAATTACAAACTCGCGAGCTGCACTATGTGCAATATTACACGAACCATTAGTAGGTAATCAAAAGTAGCTCTACTTTTGTCCTCCTCATAACTCAAAAACTCACACATTAACTTCACATTAACTTGTCAAATTGGTCAATTAAAACTTGCGGGATACCAATACTACGTACCTACTCCAAATTTTATAAACAAACTTCAAACAGTTGTTTAACGAGAACTTTGGGGCTACATGCTAACCAGGGTCTGATGATAGAGCTTGAAGGTATTCAAAGGAACTCAGTAACTAAGCAACATAGCCCCGTTGAGTTGGGATCGTTTGATTTGTCTTGACGAGTACTTTGACAATAAATAGTAACCAGTATCTGATGATAGAACTAGAAAGTAGTTAAATGAGCTCAGTAGTTAAACGACATAGTCCCTTCGAGTTTGAGCTCGTTTGATTTGTCTTGACAAGTACTTTGGCGATAGATTTGACTGGCCTCGTGGCTTAGTGGGTAGTAGCTCTGCCTGCGAAGCCGAGGGTCGTGGGTTCAATTCCCACCCAGTGCAAAAATTTGTGTGATGAATTCAAATGTTTGCACTGTGTCTGGGTGTTTCTATGTATAATAAGTATGTATTTAAAACTATATAAGTATTGTATCAGCTATCTGGCCGCCATCATACAAGCTTTGCTTAGTTTGGGGTCAGATAGTGTTGTGTGTGAAATGTCCACAAATATTTATATTTATTTATAAAAAAGATGGTAACTAAGGTCTGATGATGAATCTGGAAGGTAATCAAAGGGACTCAGTATTTAAATGGCATAGCCCCGTCGAGTTTGGGGTCTGTTTTGTCTTGATTGGTACCTTGGTGTAAGATGGTAACCAGGATCTGATAATGGACTGGAAGGTGCTCATAGGAAATTAATAATTAAACGGCATAGCCCAGTCTAGTTTGGGCTCGTATAATTCGTGTTGACCCGTACTTTGTAAACAGATATAAGTATCACTATAAATATTTGTGGACATTTCACACACAACACTATCTGACCCCAAACTAAGCAAAGCTTGTATGATGGCGGCCAGATAGCTGATACAATACTTATATAGTTTTAAATACATACTTATTATACATAGAAACACCCAGACACAGTGCAAACATTTGAATTCATCACACAAATTTTTGCACTGGGTGGGAATTGAACCCACGACCCTCGGCTTCGCAGGCAGAGCTACTACCCACTAAGCCACGAGGCCAGTCAAATCTATCGCCAAAGTACTTGTCAAGACAAATCAAACGAGCTCAAACTCGAAGGGACTATGTCGTTTAACTACTGAGCTCATTTAACTACTTTCTAGTTCTATCATCAGATACTGGTTACTATTTATTGTCAAAGTACTCGTCAAGACAAATCAAACGATCCCAACTCAACGGGGCTATGTTGCTTAGTTACTGAGTTCCTTTGAATACCTTCAAGCTCTATCATCAGACCCTGGTTAGCATGTAGCCCCAAAGTTCTCGTTAAACAACTGTTTGAAGTTTGTTTATAAAATTTGGAGTAGGTACGTAGTATTGGTATCCCGCAAGTTTTAATTGACCAATTTGACAAGTTAATGTGAAGTTAATGTGTGAGTTTTTGAGTTATGAGGAGGACAAAAGTAGAGCTACTTTTGATTACCTACTAATGGTTCGTGTAATATTGCACATAGTGCAGCTCGCGAGTTTGTAATTTACTTGGACTTGGCTTGCCACACTACCGTGTGTCTAGACCTATTGAGTAAAAGATGGCGCCTTGTATCCTATAATACGTCCTTGTATAAGAAAATAAAATAAAATTGGCAGTCATATGCACTGCCGATAGAAGTGAAAACTTGCCTATTGCTCAGAATTCGATAGGTCACTTTCGAAACGGTGAAACCGGAGGGCCCTAGTAGTCTGGAATAAATCTTCAAAGCATAACCATCAGATTTCTATATTTTTCTTGAGAATTCAATAGAAAACAACTTATAATATAACTTTTTCTTACATTTTAGGATAATATATTGCAGACTAAAATCTAACTTGGCCAGTTCTCATACGCGGTTTTTACTGATTATCTACAAAAACAATAATTGAAGAACCCTGTGTTCAATGGCTAGTTTCTACCGTCAAGCTAAATTAACGGAGAAATAAATTAAGAAATTACAGCTTTAGAATTTGCGAAGGCTGTAATATATTCGTCTTTGAAAACTAACCCACTCAGATTTTAGCCTTCAACATAATTATTAAATTATTATAATATAACAAAATATTTCAAGTTGTTTTAATTAATTTAAAGATTGATCATCATTGAACTTGGTACCCATTTAGATCTCACTTCTTTTATTGTTGAAGGCGACAACTAAGCTATATAAGTACTATAAGATTTATTGAACTTGGCTCTCATTTCAAATTTATGTTTTTGACGGGATACCTAAAAAAAATTAGTAGGACTTTGCAGAGCCTGCGTGAAGAAATACCTACTATATAGGTATAGTACCTACCTATTAGGTAGGTATATCTTTGCTAGTTTGCGATGTAAGATATAATTTTGCTGCCAGACATCCTAAATATCTTCCACGAATCTATAATGAAACTGTCAAGGCTCTCCC
Organism: Ectropis crepuscularia; assembly: GCA_963693475.1. NCBI lineage: Eukaryota > Metazoa > Arthropoda > Insecta > Lepidoptera > Geometridae > Ectropis > Ectropis crepuscularia. The sequence goes on along the minus strand of OY856344.1, from coordinate 6,573,349 downwards.
ATTCATCAAGTGTGAACGGTTCACGAAGGTAAATTAAGTTCGCATAATATGGCTAAACTGATATGAGGATACTGAAAACTTTATCACTCGAATACCTACGTTCAGTGTTGTGATTGGTCACCATTATAATCTGGCACTGTTTGAGGCTTCAGTCGGGTTGTGATTGGAAACAGGCTAGCACTCGTTTACAAACGAGTGCTAGAGTGCTCGCAATATAACTCTGCGCGTAGCAAAATATGGAACTAATTGACAGGCCGTCAACTTCTTATTTACGTCAGTTGACAAAAGTTTGTTTACGTTTGGTGTATTTATTAATTTCCAAAATAATTAATAGCTTTTATTATGCCGAAAGTGATTAAAAGTGCTGGCCGTGGCTGGTTCTTGAAAATCAATCGTGGTTGTGAAGAAGAACGATACAATAACGGGCCAAAAGTGCCGTTTTCCAAACGCAGAGCTATTTGACAACTAACATGTAGGGATACCATAGCAATCAAATCTTCACCTATTATCGGCATATTTTAAAGCTGAGGCTTTAGGTTGAGGTGCGGCTTTGGGTTAGATTGTTTTATCGCCAATTTACCCGTGGGAAAAAATGTGTGTGCTTAAGACTGAATGTGAGAAACTAAATAATGTTTTTTTTTCATAATATACAAATCAAAATAGAAAACACAGTGACACAGCAGTGAAGATCAGCTGATTGTATCTTTCTCGCTCGGGTACACTCGGCGGTTCCATGTTCACCCGATCGACCCTTTCACCTAACAGCGGTGCGCCAAAATAAATTTTACTAAATTTTTTTTTCAACGTTAGCTTGGATGCGCTTTGATCCTTAACTCTGTACTCATTATTGTATTTTTGTTGTAGGCGTTTCAGAACGTACTGTCACGTGGTAATGGACAACGCATTATACCACTGTACTCAGATAAATAAAGCGGCTACAATGGGCAATGTAAAAGAAGAAAGCCAAAAGTGGCTTAAAAAAAATGAAATAGATTTCGGGGATTGTAGGACAAATCTGCAGTTACTCGAATAAAAAGGCACAAAGAAGACCCACAATACCAAGTAGAATAACTATTAAAGGAACATGGACAGGAACTTTTGCGGTTACCGCCGTGATTCATCATGATTTTAACCCTATTGAAAAAAGATGATTGTATGGAAGCCAATGACTCATTAAAAGAACGTTTATGCGCCAAATTTTCAAATAGCGTTATTTATGGTCTCAAGTCTCAATAAAAGATTTACAAGTTTAAATTAAATTTTTGTTATTTCGATGTTGGTGTAGGTTGAAAATGAGAGATTTTTTATAATGTAATAAACTATAATAAAGTTTTCCTGGTGGCAAGAGACTCAGACAGCCTGTACCAATTACCAATGATACTTGGTCATACTGAACCAAACCAGCACTGCAAGGCGTTAATTACTTCGAGACATTCGTTCTTGAGTCTCAGTTGTCGTGTAGTTACTTAAATTGCTTCCCTGAAAAATCCCTTCCCGTACCTGTTTTATGAAGTTGTACGTTCCCAATGAACGGGAAGGGAACCTATTAGCTTGACCTGGCAACATTAAGTACGCCACCAGTCGCGCGCAGACTTATACTGCGAGCACTATAGCCCTCGTTTACAAACGAGTGTACACTTACTTGTACTTTTTACCGTCTACCTTTCTGTCACTTCCTTTTTACGAACTCACCACAGACCAATAAGAGAAGTCAGACCGCCATGTGCCATAGTTTGGCGTTGGACCGTATGCTAGAATCAGGGGGGCACAATAAGTGACGTCACGACTTGCGGAAATGAGATAGTCTAATTATCTATCACTTGTGAAAAAAAGAGAAAGAGATACTGATTTTCCGTCCTTATCACCGTGGCCGGCTTTTTCTCTGGCTAAATTACAAATCTGACATGGCGTTGCCAAACAAAAGTCTGTTCAAAGCTCAGACTCGGATTTTTTATGTTTTATTAAATATTGTGTGTATTTAAAGAAGATTTAAAGCTTGTTTGTGAAAGACTGTTAAGAGATTGGTGATATTTATGCCAAACAATGTGCGTTGTGTAGTGTTATAAGCTGCAATAGCCTCTGTGAAAGAAAAATCAGTGGAATCTCATTTTACACGTAAGTAGACAATATTTGTTATGACGACTTGATAGAAATTCATATTAATGCCTTCTAGATATCTACGTGAATTAAATTTATACAATAACGGCAGTATCTAATCCAAAATTTGCAAAATATGTAAAATGTAAACATAACCTAAATAACAAAACAAACAAAAAAGTGTGACCAGTTATTTCTTACAAAATTACCCATGAAACATACAAGTCGGTACATAATTGACAGTTTATTTACTGACCGTTTACTAATAATACGTACTAGATTTTGCCTGCGGATTCGCATTTGTTAGTTTTTTAAGTGAAAACTTTCTTTGGCGAACTACATACAGATTTCTCGTGAGCCGTGAATTGAACTCAAACATCACGCTTGGGAATGAAATAAATCTTCGGGTGAACTCGGAGCTATGGCCACAAATGCGTAAACATTTTTAGATGGTCATGGCGTGTTACCATGGTTACCATTATACATATCTAGTCTAGATGGTCATGACGCTTCTGTTTCTACTCTACCACTGCCATTCCAACTCTTGTTTTCTGGAGTAGGAATTGCATCAAACTCCCATTAACATACACTATCTCATCTCGCTAACAAGATAACATCATGCTTTTAGTATAAACCCTACTCACTACACCTACTTCATACCCACTCACACAAGATACCTATCTATTGTGTGAGTAGATATGAAGCTCTAAGCTTTCAAAATAAAAGATTATTCATACACATTTTCACCTCTGATTTAACCCTTTTGTTTGAACTTTTACAGAAATAATTATGCAACTTAAATGTATCACTAGATTTCTGGTAATAATTTGGGTTGTTTTATTTATTCAAATTAATTATTATTTCGCAGATGTGCCGTTCCGAAGAAGAGGATAAAATATTGTGTGAATAATAAAGCAATATTTTTCATGAAGTACAGATTATCAAATAAATCAATCATTCTGAATTACCACAACATCTAAATAATAGTAGCCTGTCTACTACAACAAGGTCTACTAACATTGAAATGTTTTATACCTAAGTTCCGAGTTGCCCCGTGCGAAGCCTGGGCGAGCTGCTACTATGATATAAATATGACAGGCAAACTATATTTTTATAACGTTGAATGTAAAGTACAATTTGAAATAAATGTTTTATTGCCCTGTTTTTGATTAGGTATTTATTTAAGTACCTCCTATTTTAGTTATATTATATTAAACCCCTTTTTAAAATGTAATTTTAGAATGCATAGAACACAGGCTGAATTCATCGAACTATCGCAGCACTACCCTTACCTAGTGGAATATTTTCTTTATGGCAATACTTTTTGAGTATTGAATTGAAAATTGAATTGTAATTGAGAGAACGAGAAGCACTATAGTAGTCAGGAACTTTGTAACTCTATATTGTATTCCATACTCTAAGGCTAGAATTGAATATGACGTTTCTTTTTTTTTTTTTTTTTTGGCATGTTAATTTCGTACTATTCATCCACGTTACATCACATACATACGTATTTACGTATAGCTATACATATAGACCCCTTTATTGTATACTGTATCCTAACGATTTCATTTATGGAGAGGATTTAGAAGGAAAAAATTAAACAATGCAATTAGTAATCACTAAATTTTTTATTTCTTATTCAACGCTTTTAATTGCATTGGTGGCAAAAATTTTTTGCTCAGCCTTGAAACATCAGTCCCTTTCAAAATTTTATTAATTATATTGCACCAATTAAAAATTAATATACGAGTTTAATTAATATATCAAGGAACAAATCACTGCTTACTTCTTTGTGTATCGCACAATCAATATAACTAAATGAATATTTGGGAATGATGGCTTCTTTCATTTTTTGCTAATTGATTTTGCATGGCCATTAATTTCCAAGTATTCATTTGTTGTTTTAATTATATTTCCGAAACTTGTTATGGCATTTTCGGTGGGATAACACAATTTTTTAATCTTTATGGATTTGTACTCTCTCTCCTTGATGTATGCATGGGTGGAACTCTCATCTTCTGTAGTAAAATTCTTTTTACATGCTTCGCAATTTATTTTCTTAAGTAACTTTCTTGTTACCCATCCAACCGTATATGCCCGTGAATGGATATTTAGTCGTTCCCGTCTCGCTTGCATTTCAAAATTTTCTTGCTCACTTAAAAAAATCTCATTCATTTCATTTGACTCTGGAACTTGGTCTTCTACCTCACTTATTGAGGCAATGTCTTTCTCAAATAAGGACTGAATGTTTATCAAGTACTTACTTGCGTCATTCTCACAGTTGAAATTATCGATTTGCAATCAGTATTATAAACATCTACTATATCCTGCCATTTCACTTTTTTCCCCTCAAATATCATGTCTTTGGTGAGCATTTTATTTCTGATCCCTTTTATCAGATGTGGTGGATCATAGAATACACTCAAAGTATTTCCACTTAAATTGATGGTGCCATCTGGAAATGAAATAAAATGTTATTAATAAAATATTAATAGATAATATGAAATCCTATTCAAATTGAGCATTCAATGTGGATAATTGTTTCACTTGTGCATTTATTTACCATATTTTAATGGATTTTTTAAGCTTCTGTACACAGTCTGGTCCTACTTTGCAAGATCTGCTTTAATTAAATGAGTATTATAACTTACCAACAGACTCTCCTGCTCTCAACTGATCTGCTTTTGGTATCTTCTAATAGACTGTTTAAAGCCGATTGGAAACTTGAGCCTTGATCACAGGCAAGGGCTGTGGGCTTTAGTCCTATGTTAGTTACAGCAGCAACAATTTCTTTTATTATTTTGTGGGATGGAAGAGGCTGAAACTAATCGACGCAAACTCTTCTCATCAACGCAGGCAAGCCAAACACCAACGAGAATAAGCATTAAGCACTGTAAGGTACCGCATCGCAAACTAATAAAAATATGCACTGCATTGACAATATTTGTGGATTCTAAGAGACGGAAATTAATCAACGCAAACACTTGAATCAACAAAAACAAGTCAAAATCATAATGGCCGAACGGCCGAACGCACGCCGGGGGCACGGGCCTCTGACGGGGGTGAAGAGGGCTTGAGAGGGGGAGAGAATGTCAAAATGAATTCTAGCGCTGTCATCCGCTACGGTTCATTTTTTTTAAGTGAACATTACCTGGCGTGGAACTCACCCTCATACTCACACGCTCCTGGCACGAACGCGCGCTGGCGCTGCGCCCCGCCAGACCCAACACATACGCAGCTATCGGTGAGTACACACACACACACACCCTCGCACACATACGCTCGCTCTCGCACACACATACACACGCTCTCACACAAACACACACCCTCCCTCACACTACATCTACTTCTGGAACTGGGATTAGACCAAAATAACATTTTTCATACCCCTGTGTTTAATGTGTTTTTACTTTCGTTCCCTGGCTTCCACAGCACGCGGGCCATCGAGCCTAGTGTGGGGCCGAAAGCTAAGTCTGGGACATGTTATGTATTTTCATGTAAATCTAATTAAGCATTTTTGTAATCTGTTCCGATTGATGTTTTATTTCTTGGTAATAAAGATTTGTATTTGTATATATTCTACCTACTGTAAAGTCATTTTAAACTTTGCTATAGGTACAGGTACATACGACTGTGGTCTCGTATAAAAGATTTTGTTTCCAGTAAAAATTCGAGAATAAACCTCTGGGTGATGCTGGGTAACGCAACGCAGAGCTAGCGGTGACTTGGACTCATCATTTATAGATAACGAGTGCGCCTAAAGCCAGGAAAAAATCAGATTTCACCCGCGCGACGCGTTTCTTAATGTGATGTACATAAAGTCGAGAATAGCATGACACAGTTTGGAGGAAAAATCAATATTTAATCAGGAGTCCATTTTTGACCAAGTTTTATTTAATTACTCAATAACTAAACATACATTTAAAAAAGTGTTCGGTTACTTTACTAGAACGTACAAATAGGAATTTTATTACCAAAAAATAATGTGGGGTCATCGCTGATAATTTCGAGTACTCGAATTAAAACGGGATTTTTCGGTGTCATTTTTATTTTTTTATTGTAAAAAACTCTGATCTATTTTTAAAATTCTATTCGGTTATTGTGCTTCTTCTTGATTGTACCCACACGTCAATATTTTTTTTTTCATAGTTTTTAGTTTCTTAACTTCAGTGAGCGGCGTCGAAAATGTCCCTTTTTCGTTTTCTGGCTTTAGGCGCCCCCTTACCATTAAGCACATGTCTTGCTTATTCCGTCACGTTCTATTACACAGAAAAAAACGTGCATCTTACATCGTATTGCCAAAAATATAATTTGAGGGAGGAGGAGAAAAAAATTTGGGTAATAATCATAAATACAACATAAAATTAAAAAATATCAGTGCAGATATTTAAATTTTTCGTGAGCCTTGGGTTTTTATTTTTTTATAAGTTTAATTGATAAATTAATCTGTTCATATGTTTATCCATGAAAAAAAACAATGTCTTCGACTTAAAATACACTTTAATTACTTAATTAATTAGGTACAATATATTTTGAACATAACACAAAGGTATATTTCCAACATTAGTTGGGGGGCAGTTGGCGCCTTCGAGCTAAGTTTTTTTGTGCGTCCACTAAACTAGAGGTGTCGTTTTCGAGCGAGATGCCACGAGCGAAGGCGGATATGAGGCCGAGAGACGCGGCGGGCTTGTCGGCAGGCACCATGTGGCCTGCTCCTCGGATCATCACTTCTGTCAGGTTGGCTGCCACTTTGTAGTACCTGGGGAAGTACATATTTATTATACTCGTATAATGCTTGACAGTTTTCTGTACAATATTTATTGTAATACAGTAAAGTGGTCATACTTTAAAAACGTATACAATTTGAATGCTTTTGTTTTTATGTTTTAATAATTGACGTGTTAATTTTACATTTATGAATAAATTTACTTTGACTTTGATTTTGAAGGAGTTATTATTTTATCGCATTTAACTTTTGACGATGATCTCGTCGTTGCCGACTGCCGACACTCGACGACAACTGGTGGTGCAGGTGGTCATTCTACAGTGGAATGAGATGGAGATGGAATGAGATGAAACGAGATGGAATGAGACGGGGTGGGATAGGATGGAATGGAATTTGATGAAATTGAATGGTATCTCATTCCATTCATTCATTATACGAGTAGTTAATCCTCATTAACCACTGACAAAGCCTGTTTTTTTTGTTAATTCTTGGATAGTATCACATTCTACTCACCCCGCCAGCTCTCCGTCGTGGTACCAGGGTTTGCGTTGTCCGTACTTGAACTCGTGGGTTCCGGAGAAAGACAGCGAGTGGTATGTGTTCACTGATGGGTGGTACGCCACTATGATGTCCAAGTGACCGCTGGAAAATACACACAGGTTTAAATTATTAATTGTAATTGTATACAAACATACACACATATTTAAAATCATAAATAGTAGGTTAAGAGCATCGATATAAATCAATGGATGTGCCCTCCCAAACTTCAGGCGCACGGAATTATGTTATCGTTAGGAAGAGTGAGGTCACTCTTTCTGTTCTAGTCGGTGCTAGGAAGCGCTGAACGCACGTTTTACCCTACCGTTGTCAACAACAAAAATAAGTAGAACCACAACATAACTCGACGCTAGCGATTCTAGGGGTCAAGTAGATTGGTGGTGAACCACTTGCAATAATACCTACACACATAGACGCAGATTATTACCAATTTCAAGGTGCTCAGGGCACATAATTATAATAGTTAATATCGATAATCAAATAATAATAAAGATCGTTATTAATTCCTGTGGAATGTTTTCAATACAAACATAGGTACTCACTTGTAGAGCATAACTTTGTAGTTCTCAAGCAACTCCTCAAGCCAGGGTCGAGCGCTGCCCATGAAATCTGGTACCAGCTTTCTATAGACCACCCCTATGGAGGTGAACTCAGTGTCCCCAACGTGCAAAGCGCGCCGCACCGACTCTCGTTGTATGAACTCCATGTATGCACCGTCCAGGGAGATCTCGTCTTGCAGGTAATTGTACAGGTTGGACAGCTTCGATTGCGTGAGTAGCAGTTGTAGCAGGAGGTTGTAATACTGAAAGATAGCTTATTCGGTTTATTTCAAGAAATGAGCATATTGGAAAACAAAGTGTGTGTGTGCTTTAGTACGCGCGCAAGAAGTTATGCTTCTTTAATTCTTACGAAATACCGCTAACGCGGTACAATTGGTTCATTTGCGCTAACCAATGTTGGCAGTAGAGTAGAGGCAACCAGAGGCAATAGGGTACCTACATAAAAAATGCACAACTATAATCAGTGTGCCGAATTTAGGTCTCAGTGTGCACAAGCATTGTAAAAATTTCCTTCGTATTATTTTCCAAGCGAACCAATATAAATGTAACTATAGTATAGTTGGTATGGTTATGGTTTTCGTTAGAAGTAGATTTTTACACTATCTCAAAGCGTATAGTCTCCGACTCCTAGTAGGTAGTGGGAACTCAATGGTGTCCACCATATTGCGTACAATATTGCGTATAATACACACGAGAGAAGAACTATTGAAGCGGTAGGTACTAATCTATTCGTAGATTCGTACTTACAGCATAAGCCTTGATCATCTCTCCATCGTTAATGAACTGCACGACGGCAGTTTCCAGGTGTTTCATGGCATCTGCATGAGCGTCATCCACCAGTCCCACCTCCCGGACAAAGTAAGAGTATCTCTGCAGCGTCAGCGGGTCGATGAATCCGTTACCGATCGCCATACCCTGGAAATGATAGATAGATAGATACAGTATCTATTGCAGTTGATTGGAAAAGAAAACAACAAAAGTATTAACTACTTAATAATAAAGTAGCAATTGGTGACCTTATCGCTAAGAGTAGTCTCTTCCAGACAACAACAGGATGGAAAAGGAGAAATGAAGAAGAAACAGTGGGATCAGTAATTTTTTTTTAAACTCACTCCATCACCATCTGACCCCAAACTAAGCAAAGCTTGTACTATGGCGGCCAGACAACTGACATTAATACTTATATAGTTGTAAATACTGACTTATCATTAATAGAAACACCCAGACACAGTACAAAAATATTCGTAGTCATCATACAAATATTTGCACTGGGCGGATCGAACCCACGACTCTCGGCTTCGCAGGCAGAGTTACTACCCACCAAGCCACGAGGCCAGTCTGAATGGAAAAGGAGAAATGAAGAAGAAGCAGTGAGAACTGTGAATGGGGCTGCTTAGGTATGCTTGTGCAGCAGCCTTAATTAGAGAGATAGATAAACTCTTTATTGCACTTAATTAAATGACAAAAAACAAAGATATACTATAACTAAAAAAATAAAACCGGCCCAGTGCGCTTGGGACTCCCGCACGAAGGGTTCCGTACCATTAGCAAATAAACGCCAAAAACCTCTTTGGCTTTATTCTGAATTCCGTATACATAGACTATCGCAGTGTCCGCGGACAGGCTTTCATCCAAAAAGTTTTACTAAAATTTTGATTTTACGTTAAGGTTCTAACAACGAATTAGGTAGCGCGTTTTAGTTTTCTAGTGGCGCCATCTAGTATGCTTGGGACGGACTAATCGAGCAAGAAACGGTGAAAAATCAAGCTTGTTGTATGGGAGCCCTAAAAACAAAGTAGCATTTGGCGACCTTATCGCTAAGAGCGATCTCTTCCAGGCAACCGCAGGATGGAAAAGGTCTCGTAAGTCATAGTTTCTTACATGGAGGTTGATGGGTTCATCATCATGTTTGTGCCACAGGATCTGCACGCCGAGCGATGGGATGTGCTTCCCGGCGTAGGACTCCCCGGCGATGGTGAGCGGAGCCTTGCGGAGCTCCGGGAACAGAGTCAGGAACTGCTGCAGTGCGTTGTATAGGTTCTCTCCAATCTGCACGATATTTTAAGAAGTTTTGAAAATTTGTTAAATTTAGTAATTTCTGAATAACTTGAACGTGGTGTCTTCAAATCGAGAGTGAATCGGTTTCTTCCAGTTGCATACCTGTGCATGTTTTAATTGATTTGTTATAAGTTGATGCCATCGTAGACCGCATCGTCGCTTAACATCAGGCGAGATGGCGGTCAAGTATAAAAAATCTATAAAAGTTAAAAAAAAAACTTGGCATTCATAGAAGCTGCCAATAGAAGTGAAAACCTATAACTCTGAATTTTATAGCTTACTTTGGAAACTACACGGGTGTAACCGGAGGGCGTGGCCTGTCCACCATGGCATGGCCATCTAGAATTGCGTCAGCATTTCCCATTGGCTCACGCATTTCTAGATGGCCAGACCACGCCCTTTCAGCATTTACCATTGGCTGACGCATGACGCATTGCTAGATGGCCAATGGCTATGGTCCCGAGTTTACCCGAAGATTTCTTATCATACCCGAGCGTGACACTAGAATTCAATTCACACCCCAAAAATCTGTCTTGGCGCGCCAAAAGAAGTTTTCACTTCAAAAATTGGCAGTCATAGGGACTGCCGATGTAAAAACTTATAACTTAGAATTTGATAGCTCACTTTGAAAACTACGCGTGAAACTGGAGGGCACTGCTAGTCTGGAATAAATGTTCAAAATATTGTTGTCTACATAAATCTTCTAAGCATCTAGTCTAGATGGCCATGCTCCGAGTTCACCCGAAGATTTTTTTAATTTACGAGCGTGACGCTTGAGCTTAATTCACAGCCCACGAAACATCTGTGGGTGCGCCGAAAGAAGTTTTCACTTTAAACAGGCCAAACTGATGGATCAATCTGCTGTTTATATAAAAACGGTATTTGACTAAATTTGTAAAACCGTAAAAAAATTATTTTTGATTACACAATATATTATACTACATGAATATTTCCGCAAGATTCACTGTTTTACCATTAAAAATAAATGTTTAAAGTAAAAAGTTCAAAACCCCCGCCAAAAACGCTGTTTCTGGTCACGTGACGCGCGTGACGTCACACGCCAGTAAACAAATCAGTGTTCTGAATTGCTTTTTGCTTGAAACCGTTTGCTGTAGATTGATTATTTACTGGCAGGTGACGTCACGCGCGTCACGTGACTAGAAACAGCGTTTACGTCGCAGATTATAATTCAGTATTTGTCAAATTTTCATTGGCGTATTGTACAAAAGATACACACTATATATTCCAAAATAGAGTGAAATATGTTTATTTAATGTTTTATGTGTGGCAGGCATGTTGCTTACCATCAGGCACATGACCTGCTCGTCTCGTCACTCTATGCTATAAAAAAAAAAATGTGTTATCTGATAGGATGATCATAAATCATGACATATTTTAAACATTGTCAAACACCGTAATGTATGAATTTTTACCTATAAAGAAGTTTGTATTGTGAAGAGTACCTATACAAGGATGAAATAGCTACCGTGGTTTGGTTGGTGGCGTATCCGCGGTCATCTTCTGTGAAGCTGTACCCGGTGCCCACTGGGTTGTCGATGAACAACAGCGAGTGGTTCTTGCCCCAGGAGTGCTGGATTTCTGGAATATGAGATCAAACCAATTGTCATTACTTCTCTCCAATTAGGAAACCCTGCATTAATCTTCAATATGGAGGGTAGAGCAAGGAGTATCATCATACGGTAAAAAAAAAGACAGACAGACTCAGACATCTTCCACAATAGCGCTGGTGCAGACAAAGGGTACAAATGTAGCAATTGTAAATGAATCGAAGTATGCCGAGTAAAAAAAATAACATTATTCGTTAGTACCTTCCAAGCTGTTGTCCTCAGTGACGAAGAACGGTCCTATCTCTGTGAAGAGCCCGTATAGTGAAGATGCTCCGGGACCGCCCTGCAGCCAGATGATCCAGGGGGTCTCTTCCACCTTCCTGCCTGACACCGGGAAGTACCAGAACCAGAGGTTCGCGTTGTACTCCTTGTTTACCTTCAAACAGATATTTTAGTGATTAATGCGTGTTACTTATCTACCATCAGACACATCTTGCCGGTCCCACCAAATTTTATTTTAGGAACTGTGCCTGCGGTTTCACTCGCGTTTAAGGGTTTTTTGTTTATTTCGCGGAACTCTGATTATTTTTTCTCATGTTAGAGTAAGCTTAGTTATGCATTAAAACGTCAGCTACATGGTAGTGAAAGTTCCGTTATAATCGGTCCAGCCGTTTCGGGAATTAGCTGGAACAAACAGAACGAGAGACAGACAGACAAACATTGTAAAAATAATCTGGTATATGTACCGTCTAGGTATACATTCATAATATAGGCATTTGGTAAAAAACGGTTATTTTAATAATACCTACAAACAGACCCATCAATTATTTTTATTTATTTATTTAAATAATTTATTTATATAAACAATTGTCTTTTTCTCTGAACAGCAAAATACTCGTAATATCAATTAAACAATTTAACTCACATAAATGAATATGTCATCGACGTACCTATATATTTTTATCTTTGACTAGCGGCCCGTTCCGGCTTTGCTCGGAGCCTATGACACTCAGCAATAATGTGGCTTTCTATTGGTGAAAGAATTTTTTAAATCGGTTCAGTAGATTCCGAGATTACCCCTTACAATTTAACAAACACACAAACTTTACTTCTTTATAATATTAGTATAGATAATGATAAAATTGATATTAGGTAGGTACTAAAATCTAAAATGTTGGAGTAATCGATATAACTAAATAATACGTAGGTACATTTTAATATAATTTATTTCGTATTAAATACGCCTATGTACCTGCAAAAAAGTGGACTTCATACTAAAAAATAAAACGAAAAACCTGATAAGCTCACATAATCCTTGGGTAGTGGCGTCATTGCGATAAATAAAATATAAAAAAACGACTATAGAAGGTTGGTAGCAAAATAGTTGAAGTTGAGAGTTGATTGACACGTTTATTATGTTTTTATCAATAAAAACAGCTAGATTCCAATCGGGTGATAGTGGAACGGGTTTCTGCACCATTACCGCAGATTCATAATAAAATCTTGTCTAGCAACGAGTCGGCGTGAGGTCAACGTACCTACTGTGTATCCTGGAATGATTCCTCTTTTTCATCGATGTATAATAACGAAAATAGTTTTTATTTTTTTAAACAAAACGTTCGATTTTGAATTACAAATTAGTTTTGATAAAATACAAACAAAAAACAACTATTATCGTACAAAAAGATATTAACCACGGCTGATATTATTGACTTTTTGTCTTTACTACACCAGGACGTCTACTCTCTTTCTACGAATACGCAATTCCGAAATAAACTCGCGACTTTCCAACTCCGATTGTACTTCGATCCGTCGTTTTGACCGTTTTTTAAATAATGAGTATGCTTAGAAGCTATTTAAAAAAACGTCAAACAATGTTGTATCGGACGAAACGAAGTAGAACGAGAGCAGGAAAGTCGCGAGTTTATTTTTCGATATTACTTTTTCGTAGAAATAGAGTAGACGTCCAGGACTAGGAGTTTTACAAACACCTTGACGAAACTTTATACTTACTTAAGGGGGCGCCTAAAGCCAGAAAACGAAAAAAGGACATTTTCGACGCCGCTCACTGAAGTTAAGAAACTAATAAAGTGGCCAAGTGCGAGTTGGACTCGCCCATGAAGGGTTCCGTTGCAGCAAGTAACATAATATACATAGTACACATAGTTCTTGTAGTTCGTTCTAACTTTGATCGAAGTTTCAATAATAGTGTATTTATGACGTACCAAAAAAAAACTACTCATCAGATCGAGTTCAAACTAATTTTCGTTGGTAGTTTACATGGTAATGTACATCATATATTTTTTTTAGATTTTTCATTCTCTTACTTTAGAAGTTAGAGGGGGGGGGGACACAAATTTTTCCACTTTGGAAGTGTTTCTCGCGCAAATTATTCAGTGTAGACGAAAATGATTTTAGAAACCTCAACATCATTTTTGAAGACCTATCGATAGACACATGTAGGTTTGATGAAAAAAAATTTTTCGAGTTTCAGTTCTCAGTATGGGGGGCATCCCTAAATTAACTTTTTTTTTAATTTTTTTGTTCAAATCTTAATGCGGTTCACAGAATACATCTACTTACCAAGTTTCAACAGTGTAGTTCTCATAGTTTCGGCAAAAAGTGGCTGTGACATACGGACGGACAGACAGACAGACATGACGAATCTATAAGGGTTCAGTTTTTACGTTTTACGGAACCCTAAAAACTATGACAAAAAAAATATTGACGTGTGGGTACAATCAAGAAGAAGCACAATAACCGAATAGAATTTTAAAAATAGATCAGAGTTTTTTACAATAAAAAAATAAAAATGACACCGAAAAAACCCGTTTTAATTCGAGTACTCGAAATTATCAGCGATGACCCCACATTATTTTTTGGTAATAAAATTCCTATTTGTACGTTCTAGTAAAGTAACCGAACACTTTTTTAAATTTATATTTAGTTATTGAGTAATTAAATAAAACTTGGTCAAAAATGGACGCCTGATTAAATATTGATTTTTCCTCCAAACTGTGTCATGCTATTCTCGACTTTATGTACATCACATTAAGAAACGCGTCGCGCGGGTGAAATCTGATTTTTTCCTGGCTTTAGGCGCACTCTTAAGAAATCAGGTAACATACCTACATAAAAAAAATCCTTTCCTTCTTTTTGTCGGTTGAAAAAGGAATGGTCGATTAAAAAACTCGTTCCCTTTTTAAATCTGAGAAAAAACCTTTCCTACCAGGTACATAGATTTAAAAAAATCGAAAAGTAATATGAATGAATCAAGTGCATTATTTTTTGTAAATTAGAAACATTTGAATATGAGCTTTCGAGCTTTGTAATAGACGATTGTTATTCCAAGATAATTTAAAAAGTGGTAACATTTTGCCACGATGAATATAAAGATGATTTATTTGATTCAGAAGGCAATTGACCGAATTCAAACTATCAAAAAAATCTTCTGTCGAATTTTTTCCCAAATACCAGTGTCGATATTTTGGCACCTTCACATCTACCAAGAAACACATGGTAGATTGGCTGGAGCAGTTGCAAACTTCTACTGAGCGTCTCAAACGGCGAAACTATGCTAGCCTTGGAAGCGGTTACATAGGTACCTATATTTGAAGCCCTTGGTGTTAAGAAAATAGACGCTTGGAAGCTGGGAGTTTACCTCAGTTTTAAAACCATGCTGTCGTCCTGACGTTGATTAGACTCACTCAATTGTTATTCAGTGTCGTAGTATCACCGACATTGAGTATGTTTCGAACTAAGTAGTAGTGGGCTTGATCATCTTAAATCTCTGGACTCAAATCGGTCTCTGGATAATTCAGACATGCCTGGTGTAAGTTGTTGTTAAACTAAACTACAAACTCTTGAAGATTTGACCACGTAGTGTAGTTTTCATTGTGATTTATTTTTGCTAATCAAGGCTCTGCCGGTTAAAAATAAACTTCAATTATCAATGTAAAATACTACAGTCGCACTAGTCATTATCGGTCGTAAGTGATAAAGCATACGCAGGCCATTTTAGGTTCCTACTGCTGGGACTTCTTCTCTCGCAAGGAGAGAGCCGAGGCCATAATCCACCACACTGGCCCATTGCAGGTTGGTGAATAGCACATGACCTTGAAAGATTCCAGGAACATATCGGTTTTCTAAAAGATGTTTTTCTCCACCGTTTTTAAGTTAGCGACATGACGCATAGGACTTCGAAAAGACAGTAGTGCACATGGAATTCGAAATAGGGGCCCGGATTTCTCTGATGCTCCGAATTTGGCAGTCAAAACTCAAGACTTACTGTCAAGTAGCCGGCATAGCTGTCCATTCCCGGCAGCATGTACGACGGGTCTACGTAGGCCGCGTCTCTTGCCTCCTGCAGCTTCTTCTCTTCTATGTAAGGGGTGAGGAGGAGCGGCGAGCCGGCTTCATGGGACGTCCTGCCGCGGCCGGGACCGTAGGTCTTCTCCATGAAGGTCAGGATGGGCTCCGGGGCCTCTCCCGGAGGAAGATCCGGTAACGGTAGACCTGGCAAGGAACTTCTCTCGCCGCCCAAAGCGCCGGTAACGCCTCTGTAAATAAATTGAAAAATCAGGGAATTTTGACCAACGAGATGAGCAACACATGTGCCTAGTGGTAAGCAGCAACCCCAAAACTGCTATTCGAACATAAAGATTCCAAATCACTGTCTAGCACTGCACTGCTCTAATCACCCGTAGATAAAAGATGTTTAATCTCTTAGCAGTCATTTCTCTGGAAACATTGCCCTGAAACCGGTGCTATGCAGTGTGCAAATCATACACGCATTATTGCATAAAATGGTGTGGTACTTCCTCAGATAGATTATCCAAAGAGCCCTACAACTAGAATTATTTCTTCATAATGACGGCAATCGCGTTTTCAAAATAACAATTTAATTGTAGTTTGCAACTTCAGTAGGTAACATGTTTTTATTTTTAATCACAATCGTGTAGCTGGAGCTTGGCAGTCAAGCGATGCCAATAATACCAATTTTAACGAGGAAAATACGCGGGCGTGTCCATTACCTCAAACAATTAGACAATTTTAAGTTTGTGGGGTTGCCGCTTTTGTCCCCCGCCCGCCATCTTAGAAAACGCATTTTTCGATATAATTTTTCAAACACCAATAAATATCTGTTTTTTTTCTACGCACACCTAACATTTTCTGCGCATGGTAGGATTTCACATAGGTACTTTTTTCATGAATTAATCTTTAGTAAGTTTTATGTATTTTCTTGTTTCGTTTGAACTTGAGTGGAATAATAATTAATTAAGCTAGATGAGGTCGGTTACTTAATTTTTTAGGTTTTGTGTTCTTCGGTGTTTGTATAGACTATGAAGAGTGGAGCAAGACGTTGGCCTGAAGGTAAGTAACATGCAGGCAATAATAGGCAGGCGCCTATAATGGCGCAAATACAGTATCATGCAGTGATTTAAAGATTTAAACAAGTGACCAAATCGCTGTCTAACATAGTACAGCGTTCGTTGCTCGGAGATACAAGTGATGATCTCTTATCGCAGCAATTCCTCTTGAAACATTGCCATTAAAACGGCAAGAGTATTATACATACTTACAAGCAAATTCACCCTCACACACTAACCACGCATACATACCACCACACACTAACACACACCCACATACACAAGCACACACACTTTAGTTTATTTAGCATATGTCAGAATGTTGTCACAAGTAAATATGTTGTTCAAATATAATAACGTCTGAAAAATGTTGTACTCAGGATGATGCATAAATATAAATATTAATATTAACAATTTATTGTATTTGCATCATCACAAATATACACTAATAATAACAATATTATAGCACTACTAGCTGACCCCGCAAACGTTGTTTTGCCATATAAATAAAGGTATGAAAAATAGCTAGTAGCCGATTCTCAGACCTACTGAATATGCATATGAAATTTGGTAAAAATCAGTAAAGCCGTTTCGGAGGAGTAAGGAAACAAACACTGTGACACGAGAATTTTATATATAAGACTAGCTGACCCCGCAAACGTTGTTTTGCCATATAAATAAAGGTATGAAAAATAGCTAGTAGCCGATTCTCAGACCTACTGAATATGCATATAAATTTTGGTTAAAATCAGTCAAGCCGTTTCGGAGGAGTAAGGAAACAAACACTGTGACACGAGAATTTTATATATAAAATATTATGCACATTACTGTTTAAAATAGAATAACTGGAAAAGGTGTGGCACCTTCTTCTCCAACTGCACTCTGCAAAGGGTCCTACGACTACAAAACTGTTCAATTTGAACTAGATTCAGTAAGAATTATTTTTCTATATCTTTCTCATCTTCAAATATCCACAGAAGTATGTAGGTATGCATAGTGATAGTATCGTCTGCCGGTTTCTTTAAGTACTAATAGCATTCCCCATCACACGATCGCACACGGTCGTGAGAAGTTCTAAGCCCTCCAAACGATTCCACCTTTGCCCTTTAAAGGGCATCCCATCGGATTCTCATGATTTTTGCTCCTTTTATTGCTTTTGTTGAGTTTTTAGACCCTGTCTGGTATTTCTACGTAGTAAAATTCAAGGGATCGACTAACACAGACAAAACGCAACAGGTAACTAATTTTTGTAGTGGTCGGACTCTTAGTAGAGTCCGCCTGGAGAAGTACCACACCTTTTCCAGTTATTCTACCGCCAAGCAGTAATGTGCAAACATTACTGAGTTTCGGTTTGAAGGGCAATGTTTCCACAAACATAGCACTTTGTTTATAGAGCCACTAACTGTGCCTCGTGGTATCATGTTTAATTTTGATGGCTTGAAATAGTTATTTGTAGCCTGACTGTGAATTTGTTAAATGTCTATGAAATTAATGAAATAAAACATACTAATATTATAAACTAGCAGTGCCCCGCGGTTTTACCCGCGTACTTCCCGTTCCCGTCGTTCCCGTTATATTCCGGGGATAAAAATAATGTGTTCTTCCAGACTATAATCTAACTGTATTCCAAATTTCAGCCTGATACGTTACGGCGTGATTGAGCAACAAACATCCAAATATCCAAACATCCATACTTTGACATTTATAATATTAGTGGGATGTAGAAGTAGGATGTCGGGATGTTTCTTGTTCAGTGACGTAAGGACGGCTCAACGAAACCAATAGAAATTTGCAATACTATTTATTTATTAACAATGTTATGGTTTAGAATAGCAAATATAGGGCACAGGACGTCTACTCTGTTACTACGAAAACGAAATTTCAAAAAAAAACTCACGACATTCCTACTCTCGTTCTACTTCGTTTCGTCCGATACAATATTCTTTGACGTTTAAATGTTCTAAGCATACTCTAATTAGAGTAGGCTTAGAACATTTAAACGGACAAAACGACGGATCGAAGTAGAATCGGAGTTGGAAAATCGCGAGTTTATTTCGAAATTACGTTTTCGTTGAATTAGAGTAGACGTCCTATTTATTGCAGCGAAATTAAGACAACGGTAACTACGGGTAAAAAACCTGCGACACTGCCATTATAAATATATATTTATAATGGTTAATTATAAATATATATTAAGTAAATTAATATTTTTTTTAATAAGTACTTAAAAAAATATCCCACGAAAATAAGCCAACATGTTAAACGTACTTGTAAATGGAATTATTTTTGTGCATGTATCAAAATTACCATACCACTAACCACTAACTACCCTTATTATTTGTTGCTTTGTCCTAATAACCAATAAGTTTTTCCGGAAGAAGTCGCTATTAGCGATAAAAACGTTTTTTGTGCTCAAAATGTTTCAATTTTAAGTTTGTATTTTTTTTTGGTGTAATAAAATAATATTAAATGACACGGGGATAATTTTTATTTACACGTTTTTTTGTGTTTTTTAAATGTTAGTTTGACCTTCCTCGGGCTATGGATCATTCAGATGTGCTTAGTGTACTGGTGTAATTATTTAGTTTTTTTTATTGAAAGCTCCGCATCCACAAATAAAATGTTAATCGGTTAGCTAAACCAATATTACCAGAAATAATGATTTACTTATTGCGAATTACTATTTAGATACGCAATTCTGTTAGGTATCGCTACATTATTCAAAACTGAAATGCTCACGCAAGCAGAACAATGGGAAATGCACTTAATTTTATCAATATAATTTATTTACCCATTATTTTATATTATTTGCGAGTGTCAAGTTTCCCACATTTATAGTTCAGAAGCAGTATAGTTAGGAGTATAGTTTTGGAGTGCAGAATGATAATGTTTTTTTAATTACTTAATTACTTATGTACAAAAAGTACATTAAATTAATAAAAAAAAAACACATTTTTTAACCACGACCATGTTTTTGACACACACCCAAAACTCTTTTATTTATTTAAAATCTTGTCGAATTTGGACCATTACTATTAATAATATTACAACCCAAAAAAAGCTTTTGAAAAAAAGATATTGTCTTTTCATTACTTGCCGTGTTCCGTCGTGTTGTCTAGTGACACCATTTAGGGAAAACGGGTCAGAACAGTTGCTGCACAACTGCAAGACCGGTCTGTCACACACCAATACTGTACATCGGGAAGCTAGTCATGGAGGGTAGCGGGATCCGAGGCACGGTTTGCCGCACCGACCGCAGATAGTTGGGGGCCCAAGTAGTGAGCTAGCCACTCATGAAAGGCTGCCCCGCCATCTAGCGAAAAATCCCGGGATGCGCTATCCTGCCGGTTGGCGACCGGATGACAAGGCCAGATAGACATCCCCGGGGGGGCTCGGGCGTCCCCGCAGTCTCCAGGCTAGCTCCCCACTGGTGTATTCGTGTTGTGTGTTGTGACCAATGGTCAGTAGTGTGTGGCCTCGTTCTACTGCCGTTTTCCCCACCGATTTCCTCTCCAATAAACATGAACAAAGTCAAAAAAAGAAACAAAGTTAAAGAGCGGCTGCACGCCTTGTCAGTCAAAGTGCACCTCACTAATATTCGAGGTCTGCACTCAAATCTCACTGCAGTCCACCATCACCTCGAGACTGAGCAGCCGACACTCTTGTTTCTTACGGAGACGCAGATAGGTTGTCCGTCGGACGTGGCGTACCTAACGTATCCAGGCTATACCCTGGAGCACAAATTCCGGCCTCGTGCTGGAGTATGCCTGTACGCCCGTGACGACATCTGCTGTCGGCGTC
This sequence comes from Ectropis crepuscularia, assembly GCA_963693475.1. Taxonomy (NCBI): domain Eukaryota; kingdom Metazoa; phylum Arthropoda; class Insecta; order Lepidoptera; family Geometridae; genus Ectropis; species Ectropis crepuscularia. The sequence continues at coordinate 6,552,609 of OY856344.1, read as the reverse complement.
TCCGTAACCTTGAGGACACTAGATTTTCTGTTCTTTGGGCACTAATGGACACAGGCATAGACAAAATTATCTACGCCTGTGTGTATCGGTCGCACAGCGGAGATCTGGAGACGACTAGGCTCACGGAGTATTTAGGTGAGGCGGCGGACGCGGCTCAACAGAAGTACCCTTCGGCCCAATTAGTGTTACTGGGGGATTTCAACGGCCATCATAAGGAATGGCTGTACCCATACCGGGACACTGATCACGCTGGGCAGGAAACGAGAAAGCTAGCTTTATCGTTAGACCTAACCCAGCTGGTCCAAGAGGCCACAAGAGTACCCGACGTTGAGTCGCATACACCTTATTGCTTAGACCTTCTGCTGACAACTGATCCAGACCGTTATTCGGTGGCGGTATCGTCGCCGTTAGGCAGCTCCGACCACTGTCTGGTGAAATCTGTATCTGTCTACCATCCGCCTGATCCCAGCCCTAGAGGCAACCGGCGGTTGTGGCGATACAAGTCAGCAGATTGGGATGAGATGCGCTCTTTCTTTGCGTCTTACCCATGGCAGTCATTGTGCTTCGCTTCTGGTGATCCCTCAGTCTGCGCGGATGCTGTGACTAATGCAATTCGAACGGCTATGGAATATTTCATTCCATACTCCGACATCTCATTATCCAGCAAAGCTCGCCCTTGGTTTGGTTCTCAATGTAAAAGTGCTGAAGCATTTAAACATGAGGCCTACCTAGCCTGGGTTGATGCTCGACAGCGTAAGGCAAGGGACATACACCAGAAGAAGAAGGCGTTCAACAAGGCTGCTAAGGCATGCAAAAAGGTTCTTCAGAGGGCTCGGTTTGACCACATTAGTCGAATAGGGAACAAACTAGCTTCGTACCCAGCGGGCAGCAAAGCGTTTTGGTCCCTAGCTAAATCGGTCGAATCGAACTTCTGCCGCTCCTCACTACCTCCAATGCTGAAACCTGATGGGACACTGGCTCACACTGCAACGGAGAAAGCAAACTTGTTTGCAACTCAGTTTGCGGAATCTTCGCGTCTAGATGCTGGTAGCGCGACACCTCCTACTCCACCTGGCTGTTCGACTTTTATGTCAGAGATACGCATTCGCCAAAAGGAGGTTCGCAAAGTGCTACGCAATCTGGACGTGAATAAAGCCAGTGGCCCAGATGGTATTCCTGCTCTAGTATTGAAGGCTTGTGCGCCTGAGTTGTCACCGATATTGACACGCCTATTTAGACTCTCTCTCCAAACTGGGCTAGTACCGAAGTCTTGGAAGCTTGCCAATGTGCAACCTGTGCCCAAAAAAGGTAGTCGTGCTGACCCTGTCAACTACAGGCCCATCTCAGTCACGTCCATACTCTGCAAGACTATGGAACGTGTCTTAAACCACAGGCTCCTGACGTACCTAGAATCGAACGACCTCCTCAGTGACCAGCAATACGGGTTTCGCCGAAACCGGTCCACCGGGGATATTCTAGCGTACGTCACTCACATCTGGAGTGAAGCTATTGAGAAACACGGGGAAGCACTTGCAGTCTCCCTGGATATCTCGAAGGCTTTCGACAGGGTTTGGCATGATGGCCTTATAAGCAAGCTTTCTAGTTATGGTTTGTCTTCTGGGTTCATTGCTTGGATATCGGACTTCTTGAGGGATCGATCCATACGAGTCGTCATTGATGGCTGCTCGTCGGATCAAATGGGTATCAATGCCGGAGTCCCACAAGGGTCGGTACTCTCTGCGACGCTCTTCCTGCTACATATCAACGATCTGTTGAAGCCCGGTATCTATGGGTACGCAGATGATAGCACCGTTGTAGAGAGTTACATATCTAGCGCGAGAGCCACTGGGCAGCAAACTCAGGTACTGAGAGAGAGTCTGATCGAGCGTTTGGGCTTGACCCTTGATGCGGTGTCCAAATGGGGCGATGCCAATCTGGTCAAGTTCAACGAGAGTAAGACGCAGGCGTGTCTGTTCTCCGCTAAAAGGAGTCCTTTCCAACTGACTCCAACTTTTAGAGGTGTATCCGTGCCGGTCTCTGACCATCTTGAACTTTTGGGCGTTACTTTGACCTCTACGCTCAACTTTGGCTCGTTTATCGAGTCCAAGGCCAAACTTGCTGCCAAAAAACTTGGTGTCCTCTCAAAGGTGCGAAGGTACTTCAAGTCTGAACAGTTGCTTACACTATATCAAGCACAGATTCGCTCCTGTATGGAGTACTGTTCGCACCTTTGGGATGGATCGGCTAAGTATCAGCTGGAGGCTCTGGAATCGATCGAGAGACGTGCCAAAAGGCTCGTAGGCAACGACACTCTTGTGCGAAAAAGACTTCAAAGTCTTGAACATCGCCGAAAAATTGCTAGCCTATCGGTTTTTTATCGGATACACTTCGGAGAGTGTGCGACTGATTTGCATGATCTGATACCACCTTGTCCTTTTTTCTATCGGAATGCTCGTAGCTCGAAAAAGCGACATCGTTTCATGGTTGATGTTCCAAAGACACGAACGAAGAGATTCGACTCTACTTTTGTGATAAGAACGTCTAAGCTGTGGAATACGTTGCCTGAGTGGGTTTTCCCCGATGGTTACAATCTTTGTGTCTTCAAATCGAGAGTGAATCGGTTTTATCTAGGTAAACACGCTCCATCGTAGACCGCATCATCGCTTAACATCAGGCGAGATGGCGGTCAAGTGTAAGCCTATAGAAGTTAAAAAAAAAAAAAAAAAAAACTTTGCAAAATTTATTCGAAAACAACTTGCGTGAACCTTTCACGCAAGTTTTCTTAAATTTCCCATGCTGTGAATAATTTTCCCACGATCACTTGGAATCGCACTTACAACAAATATACAGGGTTATTGGTAATTAGCCTGCATCCTTTTAAGGGGATGTTAGGTACATTCAATACGTCAACTTTTGTTCTACAGTTTTTAAAAATTTATGTTTTTATTTTATTTTACAAAATAAATAAAAAATGTATTTGCACAGTCTAAAAGCATCGAACTCTCCGTAACAATTCGTAACAAGAGTGCGTACGCTCTTTAACGCGCAAAAAATTATGTGCCGAAGTGAATAAACACTAAAAAGTCACTAAACAGTACAAAAAAGGGCAACAAACACTATTTTTTTTTGGGGTTTCTATTGAGTTTTAACGTAAAGTTGTGGAACAAAAGTTGTTTGTTTAAATATACAGAACATGCCCTTAAACGGATGCAGGCTGATTACCAATAACCCTGTATATGTAAAAGTTTACACAAATCTGTGTGTTTATCATTTTGTGTTCGCTCTAGCGATTCAAAGGATTTTAAGTGATTATTATTGATTTTAAAGAATTTTAAAACATATTGGCTTCCTAATATTAGTGAGTTTTTTTAAAGCGAAAAAAAAACGTGTTAATTATGTTAATCTGGTCATTGGTCATTTCTTTAGCATTCCAGTTTAGCCTTTTTCAATACATTCAAATACAAAAATAAAAGTTGTATAATAATATCACTCACGCCAACAAAATAAGTGTCCAAAAGAATGCCATGGTCTTCTCTATTCTTCTAGATGTTCAGCTGTTCTTCCTCTAGATCTGTTTTCCACCACCAAAGAACTTTGTTTGTCTATTCTTTTCAAAGAACCCTCGATCCCCGCTTCCGTCAGTTCTATCGTCCTTGAGATATTCGCTATGTTTAGTAGTTCTCGGTAGTTTTGTTTAGTAGTCCTCGCTAATCCTCCAGTTGTCCTTCTCAGTTGGTTCGCGGCAGGCGACTGGAGGCGCCTCCGGGGACGAACCTTGTATACTCTCGCGTGCACTTGCGCCTTGAACTTGGATTTATCTCGATCTTGTATACAGGATGTTTCGCTCTCTACGTAATCGATAAACAATTAATTATCTGTATTATGTTTTAAGTTTCTGTATGTTTTTGTAACTTTGTTTACTTGTGAAGTGCAATAAAGAGTTAATCTATCTATCTTGTATTTTAAAATAGTTAATTTTTTTTTTCTAAAGAAATAGTAGTTTGTTAAAGCCTTATTATTAATAATTATAGTGGACAGATATTAGTGATAGGTACACATGTAAAAGATGTCACTAAATAGAAGTTTCACAGAAAAGGATAAGTACTTACAGTTTCCTTAATAAATAATTATACAATACTAGCGGCCCGCTCCGGCTTCGCTCGAATAATAACCTAGATATCAACTGCTATGCCAACTCCCGGGCTGATTTGTGAATCTAAACCTTCCAGGGCCCTACCCAAATGTATACAAAAAAAAAATCAAATAGGTCCAACCGTTTAGGAGGAGTTTAATAACAACGAATCGTTTATAAACGTTTATAAAAATCAATGCCACTTGGCGTTGATTTTTATATATATAGATTAAACATTTTCCTAACAATTTTTAGATTTCACGTTTTAGTTCAAAACTAAATTTTTCAATGTTTTATAATATCTAGTTGAAAAAAATCTTAGCCCTTTCCATTTTCACCAAATCCAAACTTGTCAAACCACACTTAACAAGTACATATTATCTATATATTTTTGTTGAGGGTAGTATCTAGTATAAAATATCCATATTCGTTGAGGGTTGAGGAACTTGTTAACCTACATAAATATGTAGTACCATTCTTCAGCCCAAAATTTTTTCTATCGCAATTGACAAAAGTTTGATCTTTTCACCGGCCATATCTGAAATACTTAGATTCAGAGTCAGTTTGATTGCTGTTTGGCGCGTGTACTAAAATTATAAAAGCGAACGTTTGGAAGTTTGTTGCTCCAGCACATCGTAACATCAGAACGGATCGGGTCGAAATTTTGAATACAGTTAAATTATGCCATGTAACAAAAAAAATGTGTCATTGCAAAAAAATATGCATATGTATGCTACTTCTTTGTAACGGGGACGAAAACTGCGCGGGTAAAGGCATGGAGTGATTTTAGTATCTTAATATTTCGGTTAATGTCTGTGTTATTCTATTGAAATGAAGATCTGATCATTTATGTTGTCGGATAACCCGCAACACCCCGTGCAAACCAAGCGAACAGGTATGGGGTACCAATGACCTGCTTAGCATAAGAACGCTCCCACGGTCCACCATTCGCGATAGATTCTTGCACGCTCCCAGATGTGATTTGCTCTATATTTAGGATCTTCGTACTAAAACAAACATTGGCGATACATTTAATACGTGAATGCCATCTACAATCCAACATTACCCGAGTGGCTACCGGGTATACTGTGACGCTACAATGATCGCTGTACGACTTCGGCGATAACTGATTTTCCCACGCTCGTAAAAACAGCGATTCGCGGTGTTTTTTGCTTTGCCGTATATTCCTGATCTAATTAATTTCGAACGCGAGACCTGAATATAATGAGGTGTGGGAAACCCGAGGATCGTTGGCTAGTTGAGTAAACACGGCGAGTCGTGTTCAATCGTTCAGTAGCCGATTATTCAGTTGAATCATACAAAAAGAAGCATTTTGATGGAAAATTCTTACCGGGCTAGTAGAGTAGTGACGACCTAGTTAGATGCGTAGTGTTGTGTGGTTTACAATTATTTACACTATCCTACCAATACGAATGTTTGGATGTTTGTTGCTCAATCACGTTAGGACGCCTGAACAGATCACATTAAAATTTGGAACACAGACAAACTATAGTATGGATACTGTACATCGTGGGAAAATAACGGCAACGGGAACTACGCAGGTGAAACCGCGGGGATTTGCTAGTATTTATTCAAATAAAACGACGGATCGAAGTAGAACCGGGGGTCTACCGCCTAACGAAAAACGCTTTGATGCTTTGACGCTTTGATATTGCTGTCTCTTTTCTTATCGCTTGAAATGAAAGAGACGGCAATGTCAAAGCGTCAAAGCGTTTTTCGTTACGCGGTAGAGGCGCCGGAGTTGGAAAGTTGCGAGTTTATTTCGAAATTTCGTTTTTCGTAGAAATAGAGTAGCCGTCTAGTCTAGATCGGAAACGACGTTGGGTCAGACACAATGTATGTATAATCTGGGTTCCAAATCTCAACTCGATCCGTTCTGAAGTTCCGATGTGTTTGAGCAACAAACATGCAAACTTTCGAATTTATAATATTAGTAGGAATTTGAATAGTAGGATTTATCGTTCAGTTTGGCCGTCTCAGGATTACTATTGTGAAGTAGCTTCTCAGAACTGCGGCACATGTATTGTATAGCCTATACTTTGGTATGGAAATCGTCTACTACACATTCCCGGGCACGCAAACTTCCGTTAACGGCCGTACGGCCTACTCTACAGTAAATAAACATCGTTGTGTTCTAGTTTAAAGGGCAATATTTCCAGTGTAATTACAGGACATAGAGGTAACACATCTTATATCTCTGGATGACGACCGAAGTGCAGTGCTAGGTAATGATTTGGACTCTTCATGTTCCAATAGCTGCGTGTCACTGCACTGTTATGGGCCAGAATGCTTACCGTCAGGCATAGGTATGTCCTGCACGTCTCGTCACTCTATGCTACAAAAAAAAATTATTAAGAAAACCATGTTCTAGGTATTATTTGAGGAAACTATGGCAGTTAGTCTTAAATGGCATTTAATTGCTTATCCAACTTTCGACTAGCACAGAAGACAAATAGAACAGTCGGCCCAAACAGAAGGCGTAGGCCTAGCTACATCTAAAAGTCAAGTAAATCGATGCCTCCTATGTAAGTTGTACTTATCTCTAAAATCGTGTTTTTACAAGAGAGCGTTCCAAAGACAAAACATTGCATTTAAACCGCCATTTCTTGTTATATTCTTGTAAAATTTGGTGTAGGTATGTATGTTTTTTGCCCAAATTATACAAACATACTAGCTGACCCCGCAAACGTTGTTTTGCCTTAGTGAACAACCCTTGTCACTTAGGGGTATGAAAAATAGCTAGTAGCCGATTCTCATACCTACATAATATGCAGATAAAATTTGGTTAAAATCAGTAAAGCCGTTTCGGAGGAGTAAGGAAACAAACACTGTGACACGAGAATTTTATATATAAGATTATAGTGGCCGGCAAACAAGTTGACCCATAATTGACGTGGAAGGGGAAAGTTCGCGCATGTAGGTACTCTTCCACCAAGAAACCTTAAAAACGTTTCGGCGCAGCCAAGCACAGCTAACTTCATTGGGTCAACTTGTTTCTCGGCACCTTTACAAGCATTGACGTTGTAATTTAAGTACAATGTTTATGTTTGGAATGCTCTCCTGTAAACTCACGAATACATATTTTGGAGATACGATAACTTAAATAGAAGGCATCGATTATGTTTGACTTAGATGTAGCTAGCCATCTACAACACCAACACCATCTAGCCTGAAACTAATTAAAGTTTGTACTGTGGGAGGCAAAGTACATCCCTACTATTTTACATTTACTGAAATAAATAGTATTTGTAGCGATCTGGTTCATAATTCCACAATCGACATCTACAAGTACGAGTAGCAAATGGTTCGGAACATTTTTTTTCTTCAAACGTTGAAATATGAAATCACAAAAATGAAATGAAAATTTAATTTACTTAGTTGGAACTAACATCCATATTCTGAAACCATTCGCTACCCTGCTCATTAGCCTTTTTTTTGAGAAACTTTTAGTTTTGTGACGTTTTACTACTTTTATAGCGTCATTTTTTAAACCACGCCCAAGTGTGACGTCATCAGTTTTGTGCCTGAAGAGATTTTTATCAAACCTAAGAACCTTATTTTACCTTTAATACTGCATCAAGGACGCTTTGTTCTAGTAATCTCAGAAGAAGGAAGACGGAAATAGATGAAAGAAATTGTCTATGTCATAAAATAAAATCAGGTTTCAAAACATACACCAAAGAGGACAAATTGAATAATACCTGTAGGCAATTAATATTTATCCATTCCAAGTTTCCAAGAGAACTTGGCATACGGCACTTAAAAAGGGCAACAACGTGTGATGAACGCAAGTTGGCAGCACGTTGCAACCTTTGCTTATGATTCTCGCGTTTCTATCTCAACAAGTCCACAGATATTTCGATTTATTGTACCTACATATTGTGCACTCCTACTTTCTCTATCATGACCCTGCTATGTATCTTTGTTTAGTAGATACATACGTATACTATTAACAATGCACTGATAACGCTGAAACAACCCAATTTATCAAAAACACGGTATCAGCCATTTCTTAGATGGCGTTAAATAAATTTGCAACTGCTTGTTGGTTAATTTTTTACATATGTATGTATATACGACCTATTACATATATTTTTTTGGTTCAGTAGCAGTACTCGCTAGATCGTGAAATCATTTTTAGGAGCTTTAATATATTTAAGACTTTGTACACGTTATCTGATGTGTTCGGTATGCAATTATTATACATAAGTATCAGAAGTAAGATACGACTAAAAATTAAAGATACTTTCATGGCTTTAAAATATTGATAAGAGTCGTTAGATCTTTACTCTTCTTCATTTAAATAAAACAATTTATTGGTTGTGATTGCATCACTTTTATTACTGACAAAACTACAGAAAAGTTAAGCAAAAAAGGGCATAACGCATTAGAATAAACTAATTATAGTCTACTGACGTAATGTTTATCATTTATAAGTAGGTATATCAATGCATTGCTGTGGTGGCTGTTTTCTCGAAATCCTGATTTTCTCTTTCAATATTTTCGAATCTTTTGAAAATCATTCGACAAGCACGTAGGACATAGTAGTTCATTTGTGTTTACTATGAGTCCTTTGTACAAAACTGAGATTAAAGTTTTCATTTTAATTCAACAAATTTAAGTACTTCAAATACTTATACCACAGAGCTCCTGAAACACCACTGCTAAAAAATGCTCCGAGAGCTGTTTGATTTCGTCTATCGGGATTTTTGAACTGAATGTGTGTACAATATATTGCATCTATGTATAACATGCAAAATAGCAATATGAAACAATACTTTTGATTTTCTTGAGCTATTAATTGAGAAAATTTTCAAAATTAATTTTTAGGAGACCCGAATAGTTTTGACTGAAATGATAATTGAAAGTTACCGGCTTCATAAGAAGATCATTTTAACTGCAATTCAACGCTGTTATTCCCCTTTATTACACGCTAAAAGAATTCAAGTAATTACTTTATGATGAACCAAGTTGTTCCCAAGAATTCACATCGTCACCATTTTATTATGGCGATAATTTTTTTGAGCGGTTTGCTGTGTTTTAAATACAGATACTTACATCATTAAATAAAGTAAAATTATCGAAAGAAAATAAACAAATATTGCATTTTGTTAGTTGTGACCACTGATTATAAACTTGTCTAGATAGACCGCTCGACTGTAGAAACACCAAAAACTATGTCAGCCAATAATAGTTGGCTGAAAATCTCGGCTTGTCAGAATCACGATACACGATACCACTGGCATAAGAACAATAGCAATTACTGATACTTTTTATTGATACTTGACTTAAATTTGTGTCCGTGATCACGCAAACAAGTATTTGAAACCTGACCTGTGCTTCATCCAGACCAGTGTTTAATCAAAGGTTGTCACAGATACAACATAACAAGACTTCTTATTGGTTGAATTTCTTATTGAGTCTGCTTCATAGTTTTGGAGAAGGTTCCAAAAAGCTGTGAGCCTACATTTATGACATTAAAAAACGTCATGACTGACGTCATTATTGATCATGTCTAATAAAATCATGGAATCCGCCCCCCAATGGCGTCATACAGAGATTAATTCCTCAAGTCATTTGAAGAAACTCTTGAACTACGTCTTTACAAATAAATGCTGGCAAGTATAAGACAGTAACGCCACATGAAAACGGACAATACTGTTGGCAAAACATAAACATGCTCAAGGAAATACTGATGCACCATACACTTTCAATTCGTTCAGCATTCAAAAATATGATAAGAAAATACAATCGTATATTTTGTGTTTATTAACACATTATTAATACATAACTCTCTCCTTGCGAGAGAAAGCCCCGAGTCCCAGCAGTGGGAACGTTTAGTGGGCTGTTGATGTTGATGTTGAATACATTACGGGGCGAGATTAGCTATTTCAGTTCCTAATGTAGTCAAAACAAAATGAAACTGTGAAATAAAATACATAGTTTTAGTGCCTAGTTAGCACAGATTACAGAAATAAAACGCAGATGGAACCTTCGTAAACAACATTGTGAAGCCCTTATTTAGTTTTGTTGACATCAAATTGTCAAATTAACATTGTCAAATTACTTGTTTAATGTTGTCAGCCTTAAGAAAAAAGTCCCACTATTGTTGTCTTAGCTTCGGAAATCTTCAAGTATAATAAACACAACAATTAATATTTTAATAGTATAATATTAAAACACCGATTATATATTATTATGCAAGGATTTCTTGTTACTGCTATTTTCATTCCATTTCCATTCTATTTCCATTTATATTCTATTCTAAATTAAGAATCAATTAATTAATTATGAAGTTAGGAATTTTGATTTTGCATGCAACTAGAAATCAACTTGAATCGCAAATAATAAAATAAGTAGGTATAATTTACTCGCTTAGACAGGTTAAGCAAAAACTAAAACAATCATCTTTACCACCAAACTAATTTTGATAAAATGCATATGGAATATGGACTACCTGTTATAGGTCCAAACATCAAACAAAAAATTCAGTAGCAAAGTGCAAGTCGGACTTGCCATGAAGGGTTCCGTTGCAGCAAGTAAAATAATACATAATAGTACACATAGTTCTTGTAGTTCGTTGTAACTTTGATCGAAGTTTTAACAATAGTGTATTTATTACGTCCCAAAAAAAAACTACTTACCAGATCGAGTTAAAACTAATTTTCGGTGGAAGTTTTCATAGTAATTCACATCATATATTTTTTTGGTGTAAGGGGGAAGCACTAAACATCTAGCTTCTCCAAATGTCAACCTCTCCTGCGCGTGGTACACCCTGCTGCCAACTAACGAGGCTCTGACGACCGAACCAATGGCGGTATAACCATCTAAAAGCCAGTCCTAAATTGACCAGACCGGTGACGGGCAGCGGCGTCATCGGTGCAAAGGGCTGGCTCCGCGGTCACCAACCCGCCTGCCAAGCGTGGTGACTATGGCAAATACCCTCCCTATGAAGAACACAATAAAGAAACGGCCCCTAGTCCCCGGCGGCTCCGCTATTCCAGGCGCTGGTGGCAGCCTTGGTTCCGGTGGAGCATGGGGTGCGAAGAATCCCCGGCAGACGCCCCGCCACCAAACCCAACGACTCGACCTGGCAACGTTTAACGCACGGACTCTGAGGGCTGACGAAAAGATTGTGGAGCTGGAAGAAGAAGTGGACAAGTTGCGCTGGGATATCATAGGGTTATCCGAAGTCCGTAGACAGGGCGAGGACAGGATAACCCTCGAATCCGGCAACTTGTTCTATTACCGGGAGGGAGATCAACAATCCCAAGGGGGTGTCGGGTTTATAGTCCGCAAGTCTCTCGTCAACAACGTGATAATGATCGAGAGTGTGTCGAACAGGGTCGTGTACCTTGTACTTAAAATTACCGACCGGTATTCCTTGAAGGTCATACAGGTATACGCACCGACCTCGACACATCCCGACGAAGAGGTTGAGACCATGTATGAGGACATCTCCAAAGCCATACATGTCTCGCCAACACATTTCACAGTTGTGATGGGAGACTTCAACGCGAAACTGGGCAAACGTAGCGGTGATGAGTTGAGAGTGGGACAATTCGGATATGGGCAGCGGAACCCAAGAGGGCAACGTCTAGCTGATTTCTTGGAAAGGGAGAGCCTCTTTATGATGAACTCCTTTTTCAAGAAACAGCCACAACGAAAATGGACATGGATTAGCCCAGATGGTTTCACAAAAAATGAGATCGACTTCATTATGACGACTAAACGGCAAATATTCAGCGATGTCTCTGTGATCAGTAGGGTTAAAACCGGCAGCGATCACCGTATTGTAAGAGGCACGCTGAATCTAAACATTAAGTTCGAAAGATCACGTCTAATGAAGTCCACGCTCCGACCAAATCATGCTCAAATCGAAGATCCCGATAACTTTCAACTCGAACTTCAAAATCGCTTCGAAGCCTTAGATGAATGCGTAACGGCGGACGAAATAAACGACAGGCTGGTGGAAACTGTTCAAGCAGTTGGCAGGAAATTTTATAAGAGCCGACGCCAAAATAGAACCCAAAAGCTCTCTGATCATACTCTAAATCTCATGGCGGTTAGGCGAGATATGCGATTGCAGTCTTCGGTCGACATGACGGTATACAGACGGCTCAATAGACAGATATCTACTTGTGTGCGACGCGACATACGCTGCTTCAATACTTCGTGTATTGAAGAAGCGATCAAGCGGAACAAAGGCTCGAAAGTGTTCGCAAGAAATCTGTCTCTTGGGCAAAGTCAATTGACCAAACTGAAGACCGACAGTGGTAACGTCGTCTCGTCGAAGCCCGAGATTTTGGAGGAGATTGAGAGGTTCTATGAACAGTTATACACCTCTACGCAAGCACAACCTGTCGTTAGCATGGCAAAAGACCCCAGAGCCAAGCTGACCCGACACTTTACCGAAGACATCCCGGAAGTCAGCCTGTATGAGATTAGGATGGCTCTCAAACAACTTAAAAACAACAAAGCACCTGGCGATGACGGAATTACGACTGAGCTTCTGAGAGCGGATGGAAAACCGGTACTTAAAGTCCTCCAGAAGCTGTTCGACTCCGTCATACTTGACGGTAATACGCCAGAAGCGTGGAGCAGAAGTGTGGTGGTGCTCTTCTTCAAAAAAGGTGACAACACCTTGTTGAAGAATTACAGACCCATCTCACTTCTGAGCCACGTTTAGAAGTTGTTTTCGAGGGTAATCACGAATCGTCTCGCACGCAGGTTTGACGACTTTCAGCCACCCGAACAAGCCGGTTTCCGAAAAGGCTATAATACCATAGACCACATACATACGCTCCGGCAGATTATACAGAAAACTGAGGAGTATAATCGGCCACTATGTATAGCGTATGTGGACTGTGAGAAAGCCTTCGATTCCATCGAGACCTGGGCAGTGCTTCAGTCTCTCCAGCGATGCCGCATTGACTATCGCTATATCGAAGTGATGAAGTGTATCTACAGCAAAGCCACAATGTCTGTCCGATTACAGGACCAGTGCACAAAACATATCCAGCTACAGAAAGGCGTGAGACAGGGAGATGTTATATCTCCGAAACTGTTCACTGCTGCGCTGGAAGACGTTTTCAAGCTACTGGACTGGAACGGACATGGCATCAATATCAACGGCGAATGCATCACTCACCTTCGGTTTGCCGACGACATAGTCATTGTGGCGGAGTCGCTGGAGGACCTCGGTGCAATGCTCAGGGACCTCAGTAGAGTATCCCAACAGGTTGGTTTGAGGATGAACATGGACAAGACGAAGGTCATGTCAAATGTGCATGTCTCACCTGTACCGGTTATTGTTGGGAATACCACACTCGAAGTTGTTGACAAATACGTCTACCTGGGTCAAAAGATCCAATTAGGTAGATTCAACTTCGACAAAGAGGTCCAGCGAAGGATCCAACTCGGATGGGCAGCGTTCGGGAAACTTCGACACATCTTTGAGTCCAAAATACCCCAATGCCTAAAGACAAAAGTCTTTAACCAGTGCGTGTTGCCAGTGATGGCTTATGGAACTGAGACGTGGTCCTTAACTGTGGGCCTCATAACAAAGCTCAAAGTCACACAGCGAGCTATGGAGAGAGCTATGCTTGGAGTCTCTTTGCGCGACAGAATCCGTAATGAAGATATTCGCAAAAGAACGAAAGTGGCCGACATAGCTCAACGAGTAAGCAAGCTGAAGTGGCAATGGGCAGGCCACATCGCTCGAAGAACTGACAACCGATGGGGAAGAAAGGTTCTCGAGTGGCGACCACGAACCGGAAGACGCAGTGTTGGACGGCCTCCCACTAGATGGACAGATGACCTCACAAAGGTCGCTGGAAACCGCTGGTTGCAGGTTGCGCGGGACCGTTCGTTGTGGAAATCTAGGGGGGAGGCCTTTGTTCAGCAGTGGACGTCTTGCGGCTGATGATGATGATGATGTTTTTTTTAGATTTATCATTTTCTTACTTTAGAAGTTACAGGGTTACTCACTTTTTACCACTTTGGAAGCGTCTCTTGCGCAAATTATTCAGTATAGAAAAACAAGATATTAGAAATGTCCATGGTTGGGACAGGGAGCTCAAAAGAGCAACGTTTTATCTACAAGCAACCTTGGCAGCAAGGCCAGTATTTGTGGTGACAAAAACGATTGGCCTGATCACAACATATTTTTTGGGTTAGTATATACGCAAAAATTAGCGCCGTATAAAACTTCAACAATGTCACTGCTGACTCGACCGGATAACATGAGGTTAATTAAAACGATTAGAAGAACTCCAATTTTCAAAAGAATTTCAAAAGAACTCGCCTACCTTTTTAATCTCTACAGTACATACAAGTATTAAAAACTCGCTTCATAACTATAGTTTTCTTCAACACTATTAGTATAAGTATTACACTAGGAACGGCGTGGATCAGTGCGAGGCGTCAGTTCATATTAAATTAAAGAAGGAATAAAAAAAAATAGGGCTTAAAATTTAATAATATAATGTCAATAATTTGGTCTACGAGTATCTTTAAAAAAATATTATAATCTGTATTTTACCTTAACTTCAGGGAAAATAATTTCAATTTCTTATCGCCACACTAACCTATTTTCGTTGAGGTGTTGTGTTCCATTCATTCGCCAAAATGAAATCGACTAAATTATATAAATAGCAGTAAAAATATTGAAATTTTCCTATGAATTGATATTCCTTTTTTCTTATTATATTTTTGGGAACATTGTTTGCAATGTGTGAAAACACAAGACGGCATATTTTAAAACAAAACTTAAAATCACACGGGACTCACGTACAACACGGAAGTCAGTTTCATACTGACTGGAGTTTGTATTTGCTCCGGCGTTTTGTATTTGCTATGTCTGCTTCAGTATCGGTGTTCTTCGCGCTCCATCTGCGTTTTATTTCTGTAATCTGTGCTAGTTAGTATTTTCATTTCACCAGTCACTCGGCAATATAAAGCCTATTAATGCTGAGTTATTTTACCTACGTCACAAGAAAGTACAGATGCAAAGTTATAAATTAATATGTACGTTATAATATAACGTACATATTAATTTATAACTTTGCAGCATATTATGCTGTATTTGGTCAGAAAATTATTTTCATATTTTAATGGCAAAGCAAAAAAAAGGTGAAAAACATCAAATTGAAAATGATCTTGTCATTGACGTATGACATTGACGATGTTGCCATGTTAAGGTGATTTTCTATTCATCAGGGAGAATCCCAAAATAATGAAAAATGAACAGGAAATAGGAATGCAAAGTTATCCAAAGACCACAACATATGTTGGTACCTAGTAGGTTTTGAAAAGTAGGTACTTAATTCAAAACTTTCCAAAACACTAGCTCCAGTCAACCTACCTGCAGTCTAAATCTCTTTACAATAATAAGCTAGATGACATCAGGGTAGCGATTCTAAATGCGATTCCGAAAGGTTCGGGGTCGGAATGACAATCGAGTCTGTCAAAAACGAGTCTGTCTCTATCATGCTAACCAGATAAGACAAAGACCGAGAGATGAGATTCCATGTCGGATGCAACCGAATGGATTTAGAATCGCTACCCATTTCTAGATCTAACATCAGTCAAACGATAACAGCTATCCCCGATCAGTCAGGTGACACTAGAATGTTGCATAAACTTAATAGTTAGTCTACTATTCATTAAGTACGGTAATATTAGGTTAGTAGAGGCCCGCGCCTTCTGCGCTGGCCCAAAATTCTTTAGGCAGTAGAGACCATGTGAAACTAGCTGCCATAGGTCCATTAAAAAAATAACGACGACGTTCTAAAAGTGTCACGGGCTGCAGGACGAGAAGTGGGTCACCGTAAAATAAGGCTTTTTCAAGAATCAAAAAGACCCGTCAAAGATCTTTCCTGATTTCACGAGCTAATTGGCGTTTTTGTTGTTTTAGTCGAAATAAAATTGATTTCATTTTATTTGAATTTGGACAAAACCAAAGTAATGTGCAACGAGTTTATTGCTCCAGGGGTGATTGCAGGAAGTGAAACACATTGGAAATTGTTCAGAGATACACACTACATAATAACACTACATAAATGATTTTCCTAAAGTAATTGAGCATCCAATGTCACTATTTGCAGATGACAGCACAATAACAATAGCATGTCAAGATAAAGCTAATTATGAGGAAGATATCAATGCCGCACTAAATTCATCTATCCATTGGTTAAACATTATTAACTTAAAAATTAATTAAAACAAAACCAATTTCATGCAATTTACTCAAATAAAAAATTACTTTATTAAACATAAATTATCAAAATAAAAAAATTGCAGAAGTCACTACAACAAAATTTTTGGGCCTAACAATAGACATGAAATTGAATTGGAAGGCACATGTTGAGATTCTCTGCAAGAAGCTGGGTAGCTCGGCATATGCTCTGCATAGGCTTGCTCCAGTGGTAAAGAAAGAGGCTCTTCTTACATCTTACCATGGATTGGTGGCATCAGTCTTGAGATATGGGATCATTTTTTGGGGGAATTCAACTGATACAGCCTCAGTTTTCAAAGCACAAAAACGATGCATTCGTGCTATGTTCGGGATGCAAGTTACAGATAGCTGTCGACAACTATTCATAGACAACCAAATATTAACCCTGCCATGCCTGTACATATTTGAAGTTATGTGTTTTGTAAGGAATAACCCTCATTATTTTCCTCTATTGAGTGACAAAGTAAAACGTAACCGGCGTGATAAGTGTAGACTGCTCATAGACAAATGCAAAAAAAAGATTATGAGTGACAGCAGTTTTTGTATGGCTCCTCTTTTATATAATAAGCTGCCAAATGCCATAAAAGAACTTAACATAACAATGTTCAAAAGTAAACTAAAAATAATGCTACACACAAATGCTATTAAACTGTAACTGAATTTTTAAATGATAAGGAAATTAATTGGAATACTAATATTTTAGACATTGTTTAACATGAAATTTTTACAATCTTTAAACCTTTTTTCACTAATATCTCAATAGATATTATTATTCCATTATGAAATTTGACATTCAACTGACATAAGACCAAATAATGATATATTGAATCATGATGAATTAGTTTGTACTGTATTACATTTTGACATTCTTTGAGTATTTACATGAATATTATAATTAACGACATTTTTGATTTTTTGATTATATACATTTATTGCACTTTATACATTCTTTGACATTCCTCACATGGATGAACTGCAAGATCTACTAATGCAAGACCTTAAACCCTGGATGGACATATTGATCAAACTCAAAAACACAAGACAATATCCTGATGAAACACAAGACGTTGGCGAAATTGTGCTCACCAAACATCTATCTCACACAAATATATATCACAACCAAATAGAAGCCAGAAATGAATCGAAGATGAAGAATCAGATGACATAAATATATAATGACATAAACCAGAAATTAATAGAAGATGAGGAAGAAGAAGACTTTAATCAGCTGACTATTATTTAATTATTATTTTTTTTTATTTAAAAATTAAGACTAACAAATTGTCTTGCCAGACATATTGCATGCCTCTCGCAGAGGCCAGTTTGTATGGGGCAACTTTTAAAATATTTTGTATTATCTTATCTTACCTACAAGCAGCAATAAAGATTTTTGTATTTGTATTTGTATTTTGTATTTGAGATCCGTTTTCCTACGGCAGATGCTCGATACAGTTAGACTGGGCATCATTTGGCAAACTTCGTCAAGTCTTCTCGTCGCCCATCCCATAAAGCCTCAAAACAAAAGTGTGCAACCAGTGCGAATTACGCAGCCCTGCTACATGCATATCGCCGACGTTGCAGATCCACCGGTTCCCAGGCCAACACTTTGCTGACGCGGCGTTGCGCAACCGACCGAGTTGTCACCAATTTTAATTATAGGAAGGCATTCCATTTTCCCACATCGAAGTGGTCTCACCTTTTTTAGTTATAGTAATTAATTGTAATTTTTATATTTTAAATAAATTTAATTTAAATCATTTCGGTTTTTTTTCGATCCTCCAGCTGCCGCTAACGTAATTGGCGCAGTCGGTAGGATACTCGCGGGTAGATTTCGGGACTATCTTATATCGATATTCGCGTCGCGAGCTACCCGGGTGGCTATCAAGCACCAGCACCGAGTATCCAGAATCTACGGACCTGCAGCAGCCTGGAAGGAGAATCTAATCCTCGATTCACGGAGGGAAACCAGAAATGAAATCCATGTAAGTGCACTTGAATTACTCTCGTGTTGCTTTCCTTTACTCCTAAGCCCAAATCTTTATCGTCAAGATTTACCACCCTAGAGCCTCTAGTTCTCGGGAGCCTGAATCACGCCAGGCCCGCCGACGTGTAATAGATAGTAGTAGAGATATTTTAGAAGTAGATAATATTAAATTAAATATTAAAATGGCTGTTGACCCGGATACTATCTTCAAGGCCCTCCGCCTTGTCCCGGAATTCGACGGCAACCCAAATATCCTGACTAGATTTATAACCATATGTGACCAGATAGCAACGCAGTATCTAAGTTCTGCAGCTGGCAGTGAGTTCCCAAATTTGTGTCTATTAAACGGGATACTCAACAAAATTACAGGAACAGCAGCTTGTACTATAAATTCCAATGGAATTCCGGACAGCTGGCTAGGCATTCGAACTGCCTTGATTAATAACTTCTCCGATCAGCGAGACGAAACAGCTTTATATAATGACCTCTCATTAGCTTCTCAAGGTAACAAGTCACCCCAAGAATTTTATGATCATTGCCAAACTTTGTTTAGTACGATAATGACATATGTGACTTTACATGAGTCGATACTAACAACTATTGCAGCTAAACGTGAGCTATATAAAAAGGTTACGATGCAAGCATATGTGCGCGGATTAAAAGAACCCTTAGGTTCCCGTATACGTTGTATGCGCCCTGCTACCATAGAAAAAGCGCTTGAGTTTGTACAAGAAGAGCTTAATATTATGTACCTACAATCTAGGAACGAGACCCCCAAAGCTCAGGTAACCCCTAAGGTAACCCCCAATTTACCTGCAATGACATTTACACCCCCGCGACTACATAATTTACAAATGACCCCTAACTGGCCTGTTCCTATGGGACACCAACGCATGAGGCCTCCGCCTCAACCTTTTAAATTTGATAACCAACATCGCATGCCCACGAACACACAGCGAATGTTCGCTGCCCCGCCACCTAATTATAACGCACGCAGTAACATTTTTAGATTACCACCCCGCGGTAATCCACCCCAACCTCAAGGCCCTCAGCCTATGAGTGGAGTTCAACGGTTTACTCCTAAACAATTG
The DNA here is from genome assembly GCA_963693475.1 of Ectropis crepuscularia. NCBI lineage: Eukaryota > Metazoa > Arthropoda > Insecta > Lepidoptera > Geometridae > Ectropis > Ectropis crepuscularia. Next base: position 6,533,143 of record OY856344.1, on the reverse strand, counting down.
CCCCACACAAAAATGATCACGGGCCATGATTGGAGTAAGTACGGTAACCCGCCACCAACAAATTATTTTAAGACCCGAGAAATGAATATGAACGAGTGCGCGGCGTATGACCCATATTACAGCTGTTATCAGCCGGTGTCGGATTACTACACTGACTATAGCGATAGCGGTTTAAACCCCGACTTCGCTTGTGACCCGACTTATTTTTACGAGACGACTCCAGACAACCAACTGCCTGAAGACTACCAGGTAAGCTCTAACTGTGATGACCAAAATTTTCAGGAGGTTTCGAGTTCACCAAAACCAATATAGAATTAAATCTCCAGACGCAGCGGCGATTACCCTATATACAAATCGCGGACCCACCTTTAAAATTTCTTATAGATACCGGAGCCAACCAATCTTTTATAAGCCCCGAGGCCGTTGAGAAGTACTTTCCAGAATATCCTCTTAACTTCGACCCTTTCGAGGTAACCAACATACACGCGACTAGCAAGAATAATTATTCTATTACGCTACCGTGTTTCGAGGAATTCAATGACGCTGATAGTATGAAGTTATTCATTTATCGGTTTCATAATTACTTCGACGGGCTCATAGGTTTAGATTTATTGAGTAATTGGGAAGCCCGCATAGATTTAAGGGAAGGTAGACTTTTAACCCGTACAGCGTCTAACCCCATTAGGATGTACAACTCACGCAACGTGAATTTATATGAAGATATTATTCCAGCGGGAACATCTAAACTCATACGTATTCCCGTGGGTACTACAGATGGCGAAGCTTTCATAAGGGAGCAAGTCTTATGTAATTGCATGGTTCACGAGTGCATCACCACCGTTAGTAATAGCCGTGGCTACTTAGAAGTCGAGAACTCAACGCCTAACGACATAATATTCTCACTCGACCGGCCAGTGCACGCGGAATTATTACATACTGAGTGCACGCGTACCCAACAACTGCCTCGCGCCCAAGATGTTATCTCACGGTTGCGAACGGACCATTTAAACGAAGAGGAAAAAGCAAACCTTGTAACCCTTTGCTCTCGTTACTCGGACGTATTTTATATTGAAGGTGAAGCACTTACCTTCACTAATAAAATCAAACACCGAATTAGGACCACTGACGAAGTGCCAGTGCACACTAAGAGCTATCGGTATCCTTTCGTACACCGCCAGGAGGTACAGGACCAAATAGGAAAAATGCTAGACCAGGGTATTATACAACCGTCTGAGTCAGCTTGGAGCTCACCCATTTGGGTAGTGCCTAAAAAGCTCGACGCCTCTGGAAAGCAGAAATGGCGCCTCGTGGTCGATTTTCGTAAGGTTAACGAAAAAACTCTAGACGACAAGTACCCCATTCCAAATATCAGCGACGTACTTGACAAATTAGGCAAGTGCCAGTACTTCACAACTTTAGATTTGGCTAGTGGGTTCTACCAGGTAGAAATGGATTTACAGGACATTCAGAAGACCGCATTCAATGTTGAACACGGACATTTTGAATTTCTTCGAATGCCGATGGGACTCAAAAATTCCCCGTCCACGTTTCAACGTGTGATGGACAATGTCCTCAGAGGGCTTCAAAATGAAATTTGTCTTGTGTACCTTGATGATATCATAGTGTTCAGTACATCCCTGCAAGAACACATGATTAATCTCGAAAAGGTCTTCCATAGACTTAGAGAGTCCAATTTTAAAATCCAACTGGACAAATCTGAGTTTCTCAAACTAGAAACAGCCTATCTCGGTCATGTCATTACCCGAGATGGAATAAAGCCAAACCCCGATAAAATATCGGCCATTAAAAAGTACCCCATCCCTAAGACTCCAAAGGAGATAAAACAGTTTTTAGGTCTTATTGGCTATTATAGAAAATTTATACCAGATTTTGCCCGTACAACTAAACCACTTACTCAGTGCCTAAAAAAGGGTAGCAAGGTCACCCTTAGCAATGAGTATGTTAATTGTTTTGAGAGATGCAAGACACTCCTAACTAATGACCCCATCTTGCAATACCCAGACTTTAAAAGAGAATTCAATCTCACGACAGACGCTTCAAATGTAGCTATAGGAGCAATTTTATCCCAGGGTTCTATTGGATCAGATAAACCAGTGTGTTATGCATCTCGAACTTTAAACGAAAGCGAGATGAACTATAGCACCATTGAAAAAGAACTTCTTGCTATAGTCTGGGCCACAAAATATTTTAGGCCTTATTTATTCGGACGCAAATTTAAGATTTTAACCCCCGGAGCGCTTTAGTATCTAACGGGTGATACTAAGGAACAAATCCCCCGAGCGCTTTAGTATCTAACGGGTGATACTAAGCGAGCGCCGTTCATTTGTTATTTTTTGTCTCGGTCGCCTATAGACAATCCTTTGTTTTCGTTACACGAATCGATTGCCAAGATAACAATCTCGATTTCTATTGGCTGTTTCCAGTCCAAGTGTACAAACATTACAAAAAAATAATTATCAAAGAAATTTCGTCAACATAAATTTTTAGATCCGCCATTTTGCAATTTTTCGAGTGCAAGTGCTTCAGATTATTTGTCTCCGAAAATGGCAGGAAACCGTAAACGATGAGTAAATGTGCTGTAATCTACTGAAATATTTATGTGTAAGGTACTAACAGTGTTTTTTTTAGGGATAGATGCTTATATTTCGAAATAAAATGTGAAAACTTTTGTCAAGCGTACGAAATTGTCCGTCATGCAGGTTATTTAGATAAATAATACTCGATATAGCGATTGTAGTGTTCCATATCGCCTGGAAACTAACGTATAATATATCTATGAACACTTTCATACCAGATAGTGTCGAGTTTACATCAATAAAAACTAACGTAAACTATTTTTTCGTCAACTGAGTGCTTTTGTTTGCCGGCACTGCCGGTGTAGCGGCTGTGTAACGCAATGGCGGACCGTTTTGTTTCGTGATAATTAAATCTTTTTCTTGATTAGATTTTCGTTTTGTGGTGAAAGTGTTACTAAAATGGGTGCATAAAAGGTCCTTCTTTGTCGTGAATGTGTTGTGAGTGTAATAATTACATCGTAAAGTGCCATAATCATGCGAATTGTGCGAGGTGACGACCAAAAATTTGTAAACATCATATTCAACACAGAAATACTAAATTCCGGTAAGTGTAATTATCTCTATTAATCGTAAAAATGATAAAGCGGTTCAAGACCATTGCAGTGATGTATATTTTGTACAATATAATTAACGAATACATCAAATATTATCCAATTTAGAATCTTCCCAACCTCAAAAAAAAATTTTTGGCGGGAAGCGTGGCACTTTGGTACATGCATTTGTTTACGCGTCGTGCCCTGGACGGGTTAACTGACCATAAACCATTACAATGGATGATGAATTTGAAGGAGCCAAATTCACGTCTCACAAGATGGCGACTTAGACTGAGCGAATACGACTTTACTGTCATTTACAAAAAAGGCAAGTCTAACACTAACGCTGACGCTCTTTCGCGTGTAGAAATACACACCAAAGAAACTATGTCTTTAATAGAGGAAATTGACGAGCTTAATTCCTTAATGGGCAACCCACCTGAATCAATACGTGCCCCAACCAATTCCTCTACTGAAACGGTTCACACTAGTAATGAGAATCCTATCTTGGAAATCCCAGTTACTGACGAACCCCTTAACAAATTTAACCGACAAATACATTTTACTCTTGTTAGTACGGTAAAAAAACGTCCCACAGTAACTAAACCCTTTGACACCCACACACGTGTAAGTATTCAGTTATCAGAGTCTAATTTAGCGGAAGATGTCGTAAACGCTGTTAAAGAGTATGTCAATCCGAAGGTCAGGACAGGTATCCTAATTAATCCCCCTTTAGCCATGTACTCCATTATCCCAATTTTGCAGGACAAATTTAGAAGTTCTTCTATGAATCTGAAGCTATGCAAAACTGAACTAGAGAATGTCAAGGAATACCTTCGACAGCAAGAGGTTATCCGCCACTACCATGATGGTAAAACCAACCACCGTGGCATTAACGAATCCTATTTAGCTCTATCCCAAAAGTATTATTGGCCAAAGATGAAGGAACACATTACTAAATTTATAGGTGAATGTACCATCTGTGGACAAGCTAAATATGATAGGAATCCAGTGAGACCTCAGTTTAACGTTGTACCCCCAGCTACAAAACCATTCGAAATAGTTCACATAGACTTGTTCACCGCACAAAGTGAAAAATACGTGACGTTCATAGACGTCTTCACAAAGTACGGTCAAGCCTACCACTTACGCGACGGAACAGCTGTTAGCATTTTACAGGCCCTTTTACAGTACTGTACTCACCATGGCGTCCCTATGACCATCATTACAGACAACGGGACAGAGTTCACCAACCAGTTGTTCATGGAGTTCACAAGACTCCACAAGGTCAACCATCATAGAATACTAGCTCACTCCCCTAACGATAACGGCAATATAGAACGGTTTCATTCTACACTTCTCGAACACCTTAGAATTCTCAGACTACAGCGTAAAGACGAACCCATTGTTAACCTCATGCCCTACGCTATTATAGCCTACAACAGCTCTATTCACAGCTTCACAAGATGTAGGCCTTTTGACCTATTGACCGGACACTTTGACCCCCGAGATTGCCTAGACATTGACCTGACACAACAGCTATTACAGCAGTACGTTCAGACTCATAGAGACCAGATGAAGGAAGTCTATGAAATAATAAATTCCTCATCTCTCGCTAACCGCACCGCACTAATAGACAGACGAAATACGACTCGGGAACCCGAAAAGCAATATGTACCCCAACAGCAAATTTTTATAAAGAACCCCCTCGCTAGTCGACAAAAGACCGCCCCACGTTTCACGCAAGACACCGTTTTAGCTGACTTACCTATCCACATATATACTTCTAAAAAACGAGGCCCCGTGGCCAAATCAAGGCTAAAGCGTATCCCTAAAGCAGCCGATTTATTACAAAATCCTGCTAGTAACGATCCTCTCAATGATACGAACCCAGGAGATAAAACTTGAGTTTTTGACAATGGACCAAGACTACTACCCCACAGACTTGGACTCATGAACTATTAAGCTACCAAGACTAAATGACTAATGACACTTACTGACTATGCGAAATTTAAATAGACTATCTTACTAAAATGCTTGGCAAAGTTTTAAATCAATTATAATTTTTAAAACCTAGAGTTAAAAGAGGTATTATAGACGGCTTTAGTTTTGGCACCAAAAGCATTGTCTATGATAGAAGTTAGATTTTAAATTTAGAATTTAGAGAATATTATAATATTATTAGACCGGGATCATCATACTATTTGAATAGCCAGATAGTATTCATTTTTTAGTACCCGATAGTTTCTAAGGATAATTATGATTTATTTAAATTAACTATAGCTCAACAGACACGCTCAGGCTCTCATCCCATCCTTTCCCTTCATAGCAACTAACGAGATGACATTCGTGTACATAGAGGCAGAATGCCCGAAGTTATAAAACTGGTACCTCTGTGAAAGCGAAGTCACCCACCAGATCCGCATTAGATCTCATTGCATACAGGACCTGAACATCAACCAAGTACTGCAAGAATCCTGCCAATTTACTACAGTCACCCTGAAGCGAGAAGCCTACATCTCATGGAAGCTACCTCACCACGCTTCCCACAGGATGTCGCCTGAAAACTGAAGAGTTCACCATCGTCAACGAAAACGACAGGAACTTACATCAACCTGGACCCTATTGACCTCCAAGGACTGCACAGCATCCAGGACAAACTCATGGTCCAGACTCCTCTACAAATAGACAACGTGCAACCAGATGTCTTATACTACACAACAGTACCTACCATTCTACTCAGTACTGTTAAGTGCAACTGTACTCACTATCATTATAAGATTTCGCAGCTACCTATTCAGATGTAATAAAGATATGAAGAAGGACCAGCAGCCACCGACTATAACCCTGAAGGAAGAAGATCCTGGCAACGTCCCGGCAACATTTTCACTGAACGTGCTAAAATAGTCGCCGTTCTAAGGGTGGAGGAATTACGCAGCCCTGCTACATGCATATCGCCGACGTTGCAGATCCACCGGTTCCCAGGCCAACACTTTGCTGACGCGGCGTTGCGCAACCGACCGAGTTGTCACCAATTTTAATTATAGGAAGGCATTCCATTTTCCCACATCGAAGTGGTCTCACCTTTTTTAGTTATAGTAATTAATTGTAATTTTTATATTTTAAATAAATTTAATTTAAATCATTTCGGTTTTTTTTCGATACTCCAGCTGCCGCTAACGTAATTTGCGTCATATCGGTTATTAGCTACAGTGCTGAAACGTGGACACTGACAGTCAAAAAGGTTCGAAAGCTCAAAGTCCGAGCTATGGAGCTATGCTTGGGGTTTCTGAAGGATTGCATCCGTAATGAAGAGAACTGAAGTCATCGACATAGCTCACCGTATTTGCAAACTGAAGTGGCAATCAGCCAGTCACATCTGTCGCTGCCCAATAACTATTGGAGTAGACGGGTTCTAGATCGGAGACCGCGAATCGGTAAACACAGTGTATGACGCCCTCAGGCTAGATGCATTAACGATATACAAACGACCGCTGGTGGCGGTTGAAATCATAATACCGAGGATTGGACTGAGTGGCGTATTAGAGATGCCTATGTCCAGGAGTGGACGAACCCAGGCTGATGATGATAGACCTTAGTACAAAAGATTAAATCGCCCAAATGGGGGTCGGACTCGGCCATGAAGGTTCCGTAACAGCAAGCAACATAATACATAAGTTCTTGTAGTTCGTTGTAACTTTGATCGATGTTTAAATAATAGTGTATTTATGACGTTCTAAAAAAACTACTTACTAACTAGATTGAGTGCAAACCAATTTTTGGAGGAAATTTGCATAGTAATGTACATCATATGTTTTTAGACCTACACGTTTGGGTTTGATGAAAAAAAAAATGAGTTTCAGTTCTAAGTATGGGTCACCCCCAGAATTTATTGTTTTTTTAATATTTTTGTATAAAATCTTAATGCGGTTCACAAAATATATCTACTTACTCAACAATATAATATGTAGTTCAACAGTATAATATGTAGTTCTTGTAGTTTCGGAAAAAAGTAGCAGTGACATACGGACGAACAGACAGACAGACATGACGAGTCCATAAGGGTTCCGTTTTTACGTTTTACCGAACCCTACAAATGTGTGTGCATCCTTTGGAAACTACGTGCTGCTAGGTTAATGTAAATTTCGTTGGCCAGAGAGTATAGTAGATTAAAACTAACAACCTCTTTGTACGACATTATTACAAAGGTTGAGGTAATTTTGGATTACATCTGGCAGCATTGTAAATCAAATTAGGGTTCCATTGTAAACATCTTGAAAAAAAAAAAACTACCAACATAAATAGAATTCGTGCTCTATATAACAATGATTAAAAACTTTCTATAACTTATTTACTCGATTTACTGCAGTAGGTACATTACTGCGGGTGTCGTGCGTCGCCTGATTTTTGATGGAAGTTTTAAGAATACGAACGAGCGGGTTTCGTTCCTCTTTAAGAACGCCAAGGCTGTGAAGCCATCGATATAAACCATTGATGTGCCCTTCCAAACAAGCGCACGGAATTATGTCATCGTTGGGATGTGTGAGCTCACTCTTTCCGTTCTAGTCGATTGCAGGAAGCAGTGAACGCCGGACGTTTTTACCTATCACTATTCGTTGTCAACAACCAAAATAAGTAGAACCACAGGATACTTTGCCGCTAACAGTTCTAAGGAACAAGTAGATTGGTGGTGTGTAAGTCACTTACGCTACACACAGACGCAGTTTCTTACTAATTTCAAGGTGTTCAGGGCACATCTGATGGTTTATATCAATGTGTGAAATGTGTTGGCTGAGTGAAGTTGAAAGAATCTTTTAACCCGGACCAGTAGTTTTTATTTTATAGTATAGAGTGACGAGACGAGCAGGACATGTGCCTGATAACAGCCCAGTAACACGCAGCTATTAGAACACGAAGAGTCCAAATTCATTACCTAACACTGCACTGCGCTCGTCACCCAGAGATCTAAGATATTATATCTCTAACCCTGTAATTTCTGTGGAAACATTGCCCTTCAAACCGGAACACAGTAATGTTTGCACATTACTGCTTGGCGGTAGAATAACAGGCAAAGGTGTGGTACTTCCCCAGGGCAACTCTGCCAAGAGTAGGCCACTACTAAAACAAACAAACTCTTCAGCTTGATAATATAGTAGTAGATAGTATAGTATAGAAGATTTAATCAAATGTAGCATCAATGAGTTCATGAAACATGATGGTAAAAACAGAATAAAGTAATTGATTTAAAAAAAATACATTCAGCGCTATATTTTGATATTGACACAATGTATACATTTTGACTAAATGTCAAATAACACTGTGCTCTGTGCTCATGTGCTGTGTGATATTAATATCATATTATTTGCCCTGTAATTTACTGATGATAGATAATGACAGATTACTAAAACTTGGGACTTATTTTTTGCTTAGAGAAACTAATGTAATCATAGATTATTATTAGTAATGTAGAATTATTGTTTACGTAAAGGCCTGTTAACATTTTCATTACTGCTAGTGCGAGTGCGAGTGAGAAATAGAACACGCTTGTAATCACTTCACTATGCAAGTTACTAAACACTCGCAGTAATCAATCGGTGTCCACGCGTGTTTGCTACTAATCACTAAACACCTGCTCTAAACACTCACACTCGCACTAATCATAATGCAAACAAGTCTTAATAACAGTAAAATATGACAAGCAACTACGGAACTCTATATTGCGACCCGTCACACACTTGCCAAGTTATATTGAAATTTTACACAAATATTCAATGTTTTATTTCTGTAATCTGTGATTCAACATAAAAAAAATGTGAAATTGGTAATAAGTTCCGGCTGGTTTCTAGTCTGGGAGAACGGTCACTAGCTTCGAATCGCTAGTGACAGTTCTCCTGCCCCTGGTAGAAATTCCACGCACCATGTGGCCTAACTTATTATATTTACTTCGTATTTTCGAAATAGTGTGCGTAATGACCCTAAAAATTACAAAGGCAACAAATCATGAAATTGATACTATCAATAAAAACGTGGTTTGTTCTAGATTTGTTAACTATAATTTATTCCAAAGATAATATCTGTATGAATATATATATCACACAGCAAGAAATAAAAAAAATGATCATGGTCTTATCGTTATTTTATTTTCAATTAAGTATATCAGATTCCTAAATTTTTTATATGTTTTGATGAACACTTTTTACACATGAAAGTATGTTACAATAACCGAAGGAGCTAGCAATTCCAATGTAGTTCATGATTTCTCTTCCATATAATCCAAACTATATTTATCTAGATTGGTATATGATAAGCAATGAGCCTATTTTACACTTTTAAGTGGGTAAGAAATTTTGAACGCTTCACACCAGCCACCAGCATGGCTCTCATTTCGTGAATAAGTGTGGGACGCTGCTAGTTTTTTATTCATTTTATAGAAAGGGATACTTGCAGGTTAAAAACTCGTTCATCATGTTGTTAAGTTATCTTCAAATAGATAGTGGTTGTGACTATCTTTACAAGTAAGCTTTTATTGACACATATACATTATGCTCAAAATATAGGCCGTGGAGAGTTTCAGCTTCAATTTTTCTGCACGGTGACCGTTACTTTTTCCACTGAAAATTTGAGCTTCACTACATTCATAAGCAAGTTTATGTCGATTGAATCATTTTTTATCTAATCTCATCTTTTTAAATTAATGGCTTATTACTTTTTGTAAGATATTTAGGTACCTATATGTTTTATTACACAGGGCATCAAAATGTTTTTGCTCCATTTCTATCACATAATTACCTAGAGGTATCTGAAATAAAATGAAGGTGTGAATTTAAAAATGAGTTACGTTTTTCCATTATCGTTACATGCTCTTTACCATCGAATATATATCAAATTAAAATTAAATATTTCTGTGTTTGTTATGACACACAGAAGACATCAGAAGACATGTTTGACGTACCAAAATAATCATAGACAATTATAACAGTAAAGTTTAAAAGTGACATTCAAAACGTGCTCATAGTGGACGGAGCCAGGATTTTATTCAAGGGGGGCAGGCAGAAATAAACTAATTATTTATACGAATGTAAGGTTTACTCCAAATTACCATACTTAATTTTGAACAAATTAAACTAAATAATAGCCTACAATAACTGACTTGTGTCAGTAAAATAAGTTTATTTTTTACAAAAATAATGTTTGAGCTTGACAAGACGTATGAAAATTTAAAATTAACTAACAGTTAATTATGGATTTGAATTCGAATGGTGCCATTGATTTAAATAATTACTTCTGCGTAAGACCTAGGCCAGCCGTGAGACATATAATATCGTGATAGAATGTAATAAGGTCAGTGTTTCTGTAAAGTACTCGTACCTAGTTTCAGTCTGGTCTTATTTTCAAATAGTTTTCTGTAACGGTTTTGTATGATTTTAGAAAATAATTACATAACATAATTATTATTTAATATAATTATTAATAATTAATAGAAATATATAATAATATAATTATTATTTAGGTATTTATAGGAATGTGTTTTTCTATGTTTCATTGAAAAATTCATTGCCTTCTATGTTTTATAGAAAATGTTGTGTTATCAAATTAAGTATTAAAAGTCTCTTATTATCCTTCCTCGCTTCATTTTATTCTTAGATACTTTAACAGCGCTGTGATACGATGTCGTGGGTTATGGATCCCGAGGTCTTTGTTTTAGAGGTGGAGTCTCGTCTTCTTCGAGAAATTAAATATTGTTATTGACTGACGGCTTAAACTCGTGGTTTTATGTTAAATTCGAAAAATACGCATTTCATTCACTTTTGTCTGTCAGGCCACCATACAAAACCGTTAATAATCTTGCTAAGCGGTGTTAAAGTTCGGCCATTCAGAGAATGCGTTCCTGCAACCTATCAGTTAGTCACGACTAGTGATGGGCACAACATAACACTGAGTTCGTTACCGTTCCTCCAAAATGAACCGCCGCATTATGTTTAAAATTATTTTCGTTTTAAATTGCTTGTAACCAAGCCACCATTTCTTCTTTTTTATTAGCATGGGTAGGTGGTTTCTGTATTTTAAACCGAGTGATAGGAGGCATTATCCATGAATATTACAGAAGGCTCTGGGCAAAATCACGTTCTGGAACCACTCTTTAAATGTAGTGGCATTCATTTCCTCGTGGTAGTCATTTGTGGTTTTTGATTGAAATTCCACTAACGCGTTCTCCACAAAGCCCTATTTTGCAGAACCTGCGTGGCATATTATCAGACGGTATCCTTACCCATTGGTACTTTCGACGTCGACGCTTGTGTATCATCCGTCCAAGAACGGGATACCGTGTGATTGGCGTTTAGCCATGTCTCGTCAATGAACACGACATTATCCCAGTTATAATTTTTTTATGCTTCTCTCAAAAAAAAAATCCGTTTTAAAATTATGTGGTATCGTTCTATTAAAATTTTTCTTTTGTCTGTTTTTTTATAAGAACAACCAATACCTCTTAACATTTTGGTTAAAGCAGTTTTACCCCCGCTAAACAGTCTAGCTTCTCTTAAGAGTGCGCCTAAAGCCAGGAAAAAATCAGATTTCACCCGCGCGCCGCGTTTCTTAATGTGATGTACATAAAGTCGAGAATAGCATGACACAGTTTGGAGGAAAAATCAATATTTAATCAGGCGTCCATTTTTGACCAAGTCTTATTTAATTACTCAATAACTAAATATAAATTTAAAAAAGTGTTCGGTTACTTTACTAGAACGTACAAATAAGAATTTTATTACCAAAAAATAATGTGGGGTCATCACTGATAATTTCGAGTACTCGAATTAAAACGGGTTTTTTCGGTGTCATTTTCATTTTTTTATTTTAAAAAAACCTGATCTATTTTTTAAATTCTATTCGGTTATTGTGCTTTTTCTTGATTGTACCCACACGTGAATATTTTTTTTTGTCATAGTTTTTAGTTTCTTAACTTCAGTGAGCGGCGTCGAAAATGTCCTTTTTTCGTTTACTGGCTTTAGGCGCCCCCTTCGATGCCAAAAGCTTCTTCCTGTTGAGATATTCATTTCTGGAATAGTAACCATAATTATGTTATGATTTCTGATTGCATCGGCGTCAAAGGTGTCAGTATCTGTCACGGGTTTAGTTCTTCGTTTCTTCTTCGGAGTACGTAAAATATTATCTTCCGTGCCAGTAGAGCCGAACTTTTCTTTACTAACATTTGTTTTCGTTCGTTTGCGCTAACTCCATGCGCCTGAGAGACGCGTTCTTGTACTTGTTCCACAGGTACCAGGGGTCCACAATTTTGCCGCTCCCGCTCAAAGTAATCTTGCAGCTTGATGATTAACTCACGGGCTCCACTTTTCAATGTTTGTCCACGTGTAGGCATTATTATGCACCAAAAGTAAAAAGAACGTAATTCAAAACACAACCAAAGTCCGATTTAGCGCCGATGTCAGTTTGAAAAGCAGAAACAGTCTATCTAATCTATCTAGCTGGTACCCGCGACTTCGTCCGCGTGAAATAAATACTAAGGAAAGTAACTCAGGCAGTACCTACCTATTTTTTATACCCAGACACAATTTTATCAAAATCGGTTCAGTTGTTTAGGTGTAAAAGTGTAAGAGACATTCGTTCCGCATTTCAACTCCAATTTCATCCCCGTACAGTTCGAAATTACAAAATGGCAAGAACAAACATTTATTTGCTTCGTGTCAAGTGCCTAGATATACAGAGTTTCATGGTTTTATCTTCAACTATTGGAAGTTTCCAAGCATACTTTCAGCCCCATTTCAATCCCAATTTCATCCCTATATAGTTCAATCGCGACGTGTCAGGAACGCATTCTCTGAACGACCGTAGTATAAAATTGAGCCGGTACTGAAATCTCTAGAAATAATCTAGAATCATACAATACGCGAGGAGAAAGACATTCAGTAACATACGCAGCGCGGACAAGCTGGATGTTATCCCACACTCTCTCACGAGGTCACGGAAGTTAATTCACATTAAGGGACCGGAAGTTTATTACACTCTTCCCAAAATAGTTATATCGGCCCTAAGTTTCGGCACCTTAAAAAACAAATTAAAATGCTGGCTTATCGATCAAACTTTTTATAGTTACAGCGAATTTTTAGAGAGTGATGGTAAAGTTCCTATAAAAATGTGAAAAAATTGACATTTATTAGTACAATTGTATTTGAAACATATTTGTTATACTCGTATAATGCTTGACAGTTTTCTGTACGATAATTAATAATTGTTATTATAATACAGTGAAATGATATTTCAAACTTTGAAAATGTATGCCCTTTCTTTTGTTTAATTTTTTTATTAATTGACGTGTAAATTGTACATTTATCATTATCAATAAATAAATAACTTTGACTTTGTAATGATCTGGTCAGAACATTGCTTGCATGTAAAATGACGTGTGGATTAAAAAATAGCAATTTTGATAGGACCACTAAGCAACGAACCAGAGGCAGGCTAAAACAAAGGTGGGCAGATGAAATAATAAGAGTAAAGCTAGCTGCCACAAACTGGATAGAGAAAGCAAAGGAGAGAAAAGATTGGAGAAAATGGAGGAGGCTTAGACAAAGAATATGTAAATAGGTCAGGTTTTGCTGCACGGTTCCTTTGTACCAATCGTAAGCAGATGAGGTGTATGTTAGCTATGTCGACATAGAGATGTGCCGCGACAAAAGTATGACACTTCCACAAGAGCGACAAGACAAGGGTGATCAGACCTGTGCTTTCGGTGTTAGGCGTTTGTTCTAACTCTATAGTATGTGTATATGTGTAGTATATGTAAACTCTTTGGGAGGAGGTATTTTTAGAGTATTTGATGCCAAAAGAAAGGGGAGGGGGTAACTGCCCCTCTCTGTCAATACCTTGGTACGTCCTTATGTGACTGAGGAAAATATAAGTCAATTCTCGATGACGTCATCGTTTGCGGACGAAAAATTAAAAATAATATAATGACGTATTTCCGTCGTAAATCTGCTCACATGAGCATACTCATTGATCGGTAAAATACGGGCATAAGTAAATTAAAACTGTCTTCAAATTAAAATAAATTTACCGTACAGCTAATGCGATGTTATGGTTATTTTAACTAACTCAACAACTAATTAAATCAACACAACTAATTGTCTTGACGAATTACATTCACAACACACTGCGTGACCTTATAAAAAGAATTAAATAATAGAGATATATCGAGGCAGAAGAACTACCTTTTGTTTAATAAATCAGAACAAGCAAGCCTACTCTCTGTTACTAAGTACTTAAAGTTATCGTTGGTCTAAGTTACGGCTAGTCTAGTCGGGAGAATCAACAGCCACTTCCGGTCCGAAGTCTTGTCTTGTCTTCGACCTACGATGGACCACATTAGTCAAAAAGTTATTTACTCTCAGTTTGAAGACGCCCTGATCATCCATTGGAGAATATCTGCTATTTCACAGTTTAGATCCGGCCTTCTACCGCCTAACTAAATCGGCTTTAGCGTTGCTATTGCAATATCTATTCTTTCCAGCGAAGAGAAAAGAGAGAGAAACATCAAAGCTTTGTTGTGTCTTTGTTGATGTCATTTTTCGTTCGGCGGTAGACCCCCAGGACTGTCCAAACTGCACACCTTCGCGGGCTAATTAATATACAGTACAAAAGTTGTAGGGCCGCAAAAAAAAAGTTGTTCAGATTTAAAATACAAAAAATCAGAGTAGTAATCATTTCTTTACAAGTTTACTAGCTGACCCCGCAAACGTTGTTTTGCCTTAGTGAACAACCCTTGTCACATAAGGGTATGAAAAATAGCTAGTAGCCGATTCTCATACCTACAGAATATGCATATCAAATTTGGTTAAAATCAGTAAAGCCGTTTCGGAGGAGTAAGGAAACAAACACTGTGACACGAGAATTTTATATATAAGATTGGTTCTTCGTTAACTTGTCATAATAACACCATAACAATCATATCAACTTTTACATTCGTTGTTTCCAGATTGTATGTAGAAGTGATTTCTCGGACATTATTTTTTTATTGAAACATGCGTCGCAGGCTGCATGAAAACAAGCCGCGGGCCGCATGAGGCCTGTGGGCCATTGCTTGGACAGCCCTGGTTTAAATAACAATGTCCGAACTCGAGTTTTGGACCGTCACCATAAAACAGTGTTTCTTTTTATGTTATTGTATTGCAGGCTATGGTGCTGAAGTGATAATGATTCATGTACACAACTAGGCTATGGATGGAGAAATTGTCACTTGCCTTTTTCGTCTGCCCCGTCATCGTGTTACGGCTAGTAATGACTAGCACGAAGCACCTATTCTTGATATATTCAAGATATTTTGAACTTTAAGAGATTGGGTATAGAACCTGTGTTATCGCAACGTATAACTTCGCACTTCATCCATGATTTAATGCAAAACAAGCGTAGCTGTACCTACGTTTTTAAAAAGTAATCGTAACTAGAACTCCTTACACAATACTGGACGAATATTTAGAACTCGGTCATGAAAATTATTGTGCGTGCTGTGTTTTTCATTGTGCTGTGTGTAATTTATTTTTGTATTTAATTTTGTACAAAATGATTTAAATCAACGTCGGTTCTGATATCTCTCTCTTTGTATCAAAATTTGTTGGACGCTACCTACCTACCTATGAGTACCTACTCATAGGACTATATCAAATTAAAAAAACTCACTACAAAAACTTAAAATCGTAGATAATAACTATTTACTTACTGTTTTGTTCTATGTATGACTGTATGAGTACCTTATTAAAACTCGTTTTCTATCAGAAAATCTACATAAAAGTTTGGGTCTCATTGCTTGTAAAGAGTTCATTATTTTTGAAATTACTTCCCTCGAATAAAAAATAATGACAAATAAAATAGAATAAAGTTGAATCCTAAAGTTTTACAACTCAAATAACACGTAGAAATCTTTATCATCTTTGTCTACTTCTCCGTCCTCCGTCCCAGAAACAGATTAAGTATCTCTGTTTTGCGGTCCTATTAACTGTACAGTTTAATTATTACCTAAATATAATGTTGTTTGACGAAATTTCAGATCACACTTATTACAATGCCAAGCCACGATCACAAACGACACATGTGGAGGCTGTAGAATATTGACTCCACTACTCAAGCAAGGACATACTTTAGAAGCCAGAGCTCGTTCCAAAGTTCCTTCCCATAAGTTCTTGGATCTACAAAGTCACGCGGGATTTTTAACAGTTAAGGAACAATACAACTCCAACCTATTCTTTTGGTTCTTTCCTGCTAGTACACCTTTGGAAACGACACCTTGGATTATTTGGCTTCAAGGTGGCCCAGGATATTCTTCAATGTATGGACTGTTTAGATTGGTGGGCCCGTTAAAAATCGAGAAAGGGGAATGTAAGTATTGTTTGCTGCGCCATTCACAGCTTTATCTATCTAACTGTTGTTTAAAGATATCTCCTTTATATTGCCGTTTGACTCGGTCCTATGCCAATTGAGACCAGGTTCGATCCCTAATCATCGAATTATCTTCCAGATGGGTGACTGATGTTCTTGCTTGTTTACTTTACCTCGGCCACCATTACAGCACTACCTTATTCGACTCGTCACAATGTTTAACAATGTGTCCAGCCCATCTCTATTTTAGTTTTTCACTATTGTTCTGACGTCTGAAACTTTGGTTATTATAGTATCTCGATGCCATGTATGGTTCATGTTTAGTTAGCTAAAGACTTGAGGTCTTGAATCGACTGAACTATCTTTAACAGGTATAATTACCTACTTACATGTTGAAAACGTCCCATTCAATGTAATCGGGGAATTAGCACGCACAGAGTAAGTAATCACTGTTAGCACGGTCGAGGCAGACATTGAAATAGAAAAAAATCCGGGGAGCGATTTTTTTTTATGAAACGTCGGGGAGGGTTGTTGGAAGTATAAATCTCGATTTTCTAACTAATCTCGGTGTAGGGTTCGCCGCCATCTTGTTTTAAAGTTTTTGTGAAATAACTCGTTCATTTTCAACTTTAGAGCAAAAATGATGGTCACCAAAATTGTTGGAAATTTAATTTCTCACAAGTTTGCTTCATATAGGTTTTACGCTAGGATCAATATTTGCAGAGTTATACTATCAAGTTTATCAAAAAAATCGTAATGGGTGGAATTTTATTTGCTTCAACTTCAGTTCTCGCACTTTTTAGGGTTCCGTACCCAAAGGGTAAAAACGGAACCCTATTACTGAGACTTGGCTGTCCATCTGTCCGTCCGTCCGTCCGTCTGTCACCAGACTGTATCTCAAGAACGGTGATAGCTAGACAGTTGAAATTTTCACAGATGATGTATTTCTATTGCCGCTGTAACAACAAATACTAAAAATAAAATAAGTAAAAAATGTGCGAGAACCAAAGTTGAAGAAAATAAAATTGCACCCATTACGATTTTTTTGATAAACTTGATAGTATAACTCTGCAAATATTGATCCTAGCGTAAAAACTATGTGAAGCAAACTTGTGAGAAATTAAATTTCCAACAACTTTGGTGCATGTCATTTTTGCTCTAAAGTTGAAAATGAACGAGTTATTTCACAAAAACTTTAAAACAAGATGGTGGCGAACCCTCTACCGGGATAAGTTAGAATATCGAGATTTACACTTCCAACAACCCTCCCCGACGTTTCATAAAAAAAAATCGCTCCCCGGAATTTTTTCTATTTCAGGCTAGTTTTATGTCTACCTCGACTGTACTAAATATCCTAAAAGCATAATTATAAATATGAAGGCTAATATCATGCGTTAGTAATTAATAATCTTTTCCCGATGGGTTTCAGTAAAATTCAGGATAACAAACTTGGCACATAAGTATTCGGTGCTATTCATTGATAATCCAGTTGGTGCTGGGTATAGTTTCACCACCCACGAAGATGGATACACCGACAATGAAGATGACGTGAGTACCTAATTAATCATGTCTATGCGCCTTGCGGTTTCATCTGCTATAATTACAATCACAACGATCAAAACGAACGTTTTAGTTCTAGTCCATTGAAATGTTACATTTTTTAGGCCTTACCTTGCGTTTTTTAGAGGACGCAATTTTATTTATTTGATGTGTAGGGGGGGTCAGTGTTAAGCTAAGACCAAGTTTGTGGGGTCGCAACCCTTGTCCCACGGCCGCCAACTTGAAAATAAGGGTTGAAATGGTTTCTACGGTATATCTCTGAAACTATTTATATTATAAAAAGAATTGTAGCCATTTTTTGTTGCAAGTTAAATTCTCTACAACTTTGGCCCAGTAACTTTTTGTCGTAGAACTATAAATAAAAAGTTATAAGCGATTATATTATTATTAAAGTTATTTTTTCATTAAGTCAATAGCTAAGGTTTTACAGCGCTCCGAAGTGAGTACTATTTTTCAGTAACCTTAACTATACCTATATTATACGTGTGTACTAATAATATATGTAATCAGTTTTTTTTTGTTATTTTTTTTTATTTTGTTATTGTAACTTTTTTAATTATAAATTTTGCAATATTATTAAAACTTAATTATTGATTATTTTTCACTCCATAACAGAATTTAACAATTATTGATTTTTAAAATAATTTTAAATCTGATAGCCGTTACCGAGAATACTGTTCAGGTAGAAAATACCCAAGTAAGCACGAGGGAATAAAAGAACAGCTGCCTGCTATTGTTATTATTATTATTCCTAACCTCTGTTATTGTAAGAATAGCTCATAACATTGTGTTGAAGTTGTCGCTTAACCTATATCTTTTAGTTGTGCTACATATTATTTCTCTACGTGCGGATGTATTTTATTCTGTTTTTAATTGTGAAGACGATTTCGAATAATTTTAGATACGATTTTAACTTCAGTGATAACTATATTCTTTTTATTAGCTATTCGCTTATAACTTTTTTATTTATAGTCCTACAACAAAAAGTTACTGGACAAAAGTTATAGAGAATTTAATTTGCAACAAAAAATGGCAACAATTTTTTTTATCAAGTAAATAGTTTAAGAGATATAGCGTAGAAACCATTTCAACCCCTATTTTCAAGATGGCGGCCGTGGGACAAGGGTTGCGACCCCACAAACTTGGTTTTAGCTTTACACTGAACCCCCCTACACATCAAAAAAATAAAATTGCGTCCTCTAAAAAACGCAACCCCAAATGTAACTTTTCAATGGACTATTCAGAGAACTGTAAAGGCGTAAGCTGTGGTGACATATAGGTTTAAATCCCAACTTCATCACTAAGTCATATTAACTTTCTCTTTTCCAATAAAGGAAAACATCGTGAGGAACTCGATATCTTACAACAAAGACATCTTTGATTGAAATGTCCCAACCGCCAAAATATATAAAATGAATTGCCAGGCTAAGCATTACACTGCCCTGTTATGGGTCGGCTTGCTGTTTATCATCAGGCATATATCGTATCATCTCGTCACTCTATACTAAGTAAATGTAAATATTGTGAGTACTTCACATGTTTTAAAAAGTGCCTATCATTTTACTAATATGGTAATTCCACGTTTTATAGATAGGAGAGCAGATGTTGGAGTTTCTCAAACAATTTCTCCAAATGTTCCCGGAGCTGCGCTCAGCCCCGCTCTTCCTCGCTGGCGAGTCTTACGCTGGGAAGTACGTCCCAGCACTGGGCATACAAATACACAGACACAATGTAAAGGAATCTCGCGATCATACTACGAAGGAAGACCGCATTAACTTACGTGTAAGTATATTGACTGGCCTCGTGGCTTAGTTGGTAGTAGCTCTGCCTGTGAAGCCGAGGGTCGTGGGTTTGATTCCCACCCAGTGCAAATATTTGTGTGATGAATTCAAATGTTTGCATTGTGTCTGGGTGTTTCTATGTATAATAAGTATGTATTTAAAACTATATAAGTATTATATCAGCTATCTGGCCGCCATCACACAAGCTTTGCTTAGTTTGGGGTCAGATGGTGTTGTGTGTGAATTGTCCACCAATATTTATTTATTTGTAGTGGTAGGAGTCCGCCTGGGGAAGTACCACACATTTGCCAGTTATTCTACTGCCAAGCAGTAATGGACAAACACTGTGTTCCGGTTTGAAGGGCAATGTTTCCAGAGAAATTCCAAGGCTTAGAGATATAATATCTTAGATCTCTGGGAGACGAGCGCAGTGCAGTCCTAGGTAATGATTTGGACTCTTCATGTTCCAATAGCTGCGTGTCACTGTCCTGTTATGTGGCAGGTATGTTGCTTACCATCAGGCACATGTCCTGCTCGTCTCGTCACTATACTTTAAAAAGTATTTGCGTGCTAGCTGCACTCCGCGGTGTAATCCCCTGGCTTAGGCCACGTAGCTGCACGACACCCGCACGATTTCGACAATTGTCGGATGCAAGACGAATGCTTGCATCTTGCGTACAAATAATGAAGTCTGTGTCCACGAAACGACAACGACACGACAGCCGCACGTCTTGCGTTTGTTCGTAGGATGCATGCATTCGACAAAAGACGCGTGCGTGGACAGTAGGCCTTAATTATTGATTTTAAGGGGTAAAAAGTATGTTTTGAAGTGAAAACTTCTTTTGGCGCACCACTGACAGATTTTTCGTGGGCTGTGAATTTAATTCTAGCGTCACGCTCGAGAATTATAGAAATATTCGGGTAAACTCGGGACGATGACCATCGGCCAACCAGAAATACTGACGCATTTTTAGATGCTCACGGCCACGCCCTTTGGTTTCACCCGCGTAGTTTCCAAAGTAAGCTATCAAATTCTGAGTTATAAGTTTTCACTTCTATCGGCAGTTCCTATGACTGCCCATTTTTTTATTCTAGGTAAGCACGCCCCATCCACCGTACTAAGTAAATTAAGCTTTTAATTAAAAACAATTAATGCAGATACTTACTAATAGGTGTTTAGGTAATGTCATTTAAATCCGTTCAACCATTACAGAGCAAACACACACCTACAAACTAAAAAAAACGGGTTTATAACGATTAGTGTGATTCGTTCACTCAAACAAACAATATAAGATAAGTATTTATTTTTGGTTAACATTAACAATTACAGCTTTGTACTTGACTACTTCACCTGATGTTAAACAAGATTAAATTTAATACATTTCAGGGGCTTATAATAGGCGGAGCTATGATAAACCCTGGTATGATGATGAAATACAGCGTTCTAACGTCAACTCTCGGTCTATTGGACGAGCGACAGGTGGCCGAGTTACGAGACCTGGAGCAGAGCGCAGTGCACTTGTTAGAATACGGCAGAATGGTGGAAGCTGCCAACGTAAGTCTTAATAATAGTGATAAACTAGCAGCGCCTTACGGTTATACCCGCGTAGTTCCCGTTATTTTTCCGGGATCAAAATATGTTCGGCTTGTGGTGGCTAGTGTGGGAGTCGCTTAGGTAATGAGTTGGCGTGAACTCCCGAACTCTTTGTTGTGGTACAACAAATTAAACATATATATTTTTTCCTTTTAATCATTTTTAAGCCGAACATATAACGTTGGTAGTGGAAGGACTCTTAGCAGAGTCCGCCTGGGGAAGTACCTCCCTTTTGCCAGTTATTCTAGCGCTAAGTAGTAATGTGCAAAGATTACTGTTTCCGGCTTGAAGGGCAATGTTTCCAAAAAAAATTACAGGGCTTAGAGATATAATATCTTAGACCCCTGGGTGACGAGCGCAGTGAAGTGCTAGGTAATGTTTTGGAGTCTTCGTGTTCCAATAGCTGCGTGTCACTGTGCTGTTATGTAGCAGCACACAGCCACATTGCAGCACACCATCAGGCACAAGTCCTGCTCGTCTCGTCACTTAAACTGTGTAAAAAAAAAATATTATGAGTTTTAATATATATATTTGTGAAGTTCTTAAATGGGATAATTTGTATTATTTCAATGTTAATCGTACACCAATAGTGTAAGTAAGCATAGAAAAGGAACCTAAAAAAATTTAACGTTTTCACAGTTAGGACTCGGGCCCTTCTTTCGAGTCAAGGTCTTAATCCTCGACGCTGGCCCAGTGCGGGTCAGTGGACGATACATGACTTCGAGAGATAATAGGTACATATCGGTTTCCTCACGATGTTTTCCTTCACCGATTTTAAATTAGCGGCATTACGCACATGACTTCGAAAAGACAGTGGTGCGCGTGGGATCTGAACCTGGGGTCTCCGGATCGACAAGCGCCGTTCTCCCGACTAGAACCAGCCGTAACTTCTCGACTCTCTACATGTGAGAAAAGGATCCCGAACGTTGGGATTACAAAATAGGCTGTTTATATTAAGATTTAATTTTTTCGACAGAAATTCAACGAAACAATCGAATTCATCAAAAAACGTACAGCTGTCAGTGTATATAATTTCATAGAAGATCCATCTCCAGTAAATAAGGCTCCAGAGTTTGAAGAGTTTATAAATAGAGTGAATATAAGACAGTATATTGGAGCTGGCAACGTCACCTTTAATTTGAACAACCAGAAAGTTTATGAAAAAATGTTGCCTGATATTATGAATTCGACACAGCTATTCGTGGAAGAGCTATTAGAACACTATCCAATTTTGTGCTATCAGTAAGTATAAAAATAATATTATGATATTTGTACCGCGACATTTTCGCAAAGCGAAAAAGCGCATGAATAAAGAATGATTAAATAAAGTGGCCAAGTGCGAGTTGGACTCGCCCATGAAGGGTTCCGTTGCAGCAAGTAACATTATATACATAGTACACATAGTTATAGTTCTTGTAGTTCGTTGTAACTTTGATCGAAGTTTCAATAATAGTGTATTTACGACGTACTAAAAAAAACTACTCATCAGATCATGTCTCTCGCGCAAATTATTCAGTGTAGACGAAAATGATTTTAGAAACCTCAACATCATTTTTGAAGACCTATCGATAGACACCCCGTGTCGTGTAGGTTAATAACATAAATAATAAACACGTGAAGGTTTGATGAAAAAAAATTTTTTGAGTTTCAGTTCTCAGTATGGGGGGCAACCCTAATTTTTCTTTTTTTTTTAAATTTTCTGTTGAAATCTTAATGCGGTTCACAGAATACATCTACTTACCAAGTTTCAACAGTGTAGTTCTCATAGTTTCGGCAAAAAGTGGCTGTGACATACGGACGGACAGACAGGCAGACAGACAGACATGACGAATCTATAAGGGTTCCGTTTGTACGTTTTACGGAACCCTAAAAATGGATAATATATGTATTTGTAAATATTCCTCCACAACACTATCTAGTCCCATTTAGCTTAGCAACGCAACGTTTCTAATATGGGAACTAGACAGCCAATATCATCCATACTTCCCTTTTAATATTATATGTGCTGATGTTTAAACGAAATTATTGAACTGATTTTTATGAAATTTGGTACAAATAATAAATAATACAGGTAAAGCCTGAGAAAAGACGTTATATGCTACTTTTTAATGTAAAAAACCCGTTTTACAAGGTGAAATATGGCATGAAAGTTTGGGGGGGCGTATCAGTCGATAACTTCCCTGTGTCCTTTAAGGGTTTTTGCCGACTGATCGCTGATCCCGTCCGTGGTGGGAATACCTCTCAAGCAGTGCATGTAGAAATTCGTTGGGAGTGTGGAAATAGAAAGACTTTGGAACGTTGCTTGGTTGACATTCTTACCTGGCCAAGTAACAGTCCGTGCGGGTTTCTAGCAGGGCATTTGTAAAGTCTCGTACTCGAGGTGGGACCACTTCCCAGGGATTTGTACTTCAAGCCTATGGCGACGTGCCCAACAATGCGTAGTGCGGTACAGGCGGCACCCCCTCAACGAATTGAGGCTGTGACATTATCTATTCTATGGCTGTGATGTTGGTAGCCGACATCAATTAGATCAACTCGAAAGGAAAACAATCTCGGGATTCATTTTAGAACACGGGATGCGCAAAAAATAGTGAAAAGCAATAAATGCTCTTATTTGATAGTTTGTTTTTAATTGTTGCAGCGGCCAACAAGACATCATAATGGCGTACAGCTTAGCAAAGAATACTTACAATTCACTAAAGTGGTCGAAGCAAGCCGAGTACCATAATGCTGATCGGAGCATCCTTAGAGACTCCACAAATTCCACTATCGGGTAAGATCTAAAAGCGTATACAAATTCAAATTTTGGAGTGTAATCATTATCCTAATCCACTGATCCAAGGAGAGTCAAGTTCACAAAGAATTATTTATATACTTGTCTAGCTTAGTAAAAACAAAGCTGGTTAAGTGAGGGAGGAAGATTGCATCAAGAAATTTTCTTTCACCAACTTAAAAAAAAAATTAGCAGTCGTAGGAACTGCCGATAGAAGTGAAAACTTATAACTCAGAATTTGATAGCTTGCTTTGGCAACTACACGGGTGTAACCGGAGGGCGTGGCCTGGCCATCATGGCATGGCCATCTAGAAATACGTCAGCATTTCCCATTGGCTCACAGTCCTAGATGGCCATGCCATGATGGCCAAACCACGCCCTTTCAGCATTTCTAGATGGCCAATGGCCATGGTCCCGAGTTTACCCGAAGATTTCTTATCATACCTGAGCGTGACGCTACAATTCAATTCACACCCTACGAAAAATCTGTATAGGCGCGCCAAAAGAAGTTTTTACTTCAAAAAATACGAAGCTCACGTCTGGAAATCGAATGTTCTTGCTACCACGCGTTATTTCGGAACAAATTCCCATACTTATAGAGTTTGTGACTTCTCCAGGTACGTCAGGAGTGGTGGTGGGTTTACCGAGATGCTGATCAGGCGCGCAGGTCACATGGTCGCCAAAGACGTCCCCGAAGTCGCCGTCTACATACACTATAGCTTTATCGACGAACATAAATAATAAATGCTGGCTGCAACATCATCGCTCATGCTTTAAAATTTAAATTATTTCATCTTGAACTGTAGCTTCATTCAATTCCCATTCCCATTACTTTTCCGCAATAAAGGGTAGCCTATGTGTTATTTCAGACTATTATCCAACAGTGATCCTCAATCCCAGCCGTCCAGAAGTTCCGACGTGATAGAGCAACAAACATACACATATCTAAACATCCAAACTTTCACATTCTACTTCGTCTCTTCGTTCGTCGTAACGTCTGAACGGATCAGGCTGACATTTGACAGCTAGCTGAAGTCAGCTAGATTACCTACCTATACTTAGACCTATACACCTTAAGTATATTTATACTTATACCTAAACTACAGTTCTATGGGCTATCGAAGCCAACTCTAAATTTTATTTCTTATTATCTTAGAGATCGTGTACAGAATTACAGATAGTTGAAATTGACGGTGTGCAATCAAATTGTTCCCCTTTAAAAGTGAGTGTACCTTAAGGTTCCATTCTTGGACCCTTATTGTTTCTTATACCTGTTAATGATCGGGTCTATATGGGGTGGCATAACATTTTTTGTCCTATTTTAGGTAGGCATAACGTTTTTAGGACTAATGATAATTTACCATAACAACTAAACGCATAACTGTCTTCGCATAATGTTAACTAGCATAACCATATATAACATAACGATAACTTAGCATAATGTTTAAACGCATAGCCATATATAGCATACAGATAACTTAGTATAATGTTTCGACGCATAACTATAAATAGCATAATGGTTAAAGGCACACATTGAGAAAATCATAACAATACTTAAACATACTGATCAACGACATAAACTTTAAACACCTAACTAAAAAACAAGTGTAAAGAGCGGACATAAATAAAATACGTGGGTGTGTGAAATGCGGGTGGGTACTTCGACAACAATATTTATTATTCGTAATGTAGGTATCTACTAATTTAATGGAATATCTATGCAGGACTATGCAGTAGTATAACAATTTTTGTACCCATTTATGTAGACAACGTTTTTAGGACTTAAAACCCTACATACACCTAAGACATATGGTGCACTTTTTGATTCCGGGTGGGCTCCCGCCAGAAGCTCTTCGGTCAGCCCTGAGTGTTGCTTCTCCATACTCGGCCTGCACTCCACTACGGAGGTCGCCGGCTCTCTTCGCTCGCCACCTCCCCCCTTCGCTACGCTTGGCCTCGCATGGATCGCTCCACTCAGGACCTCCCTTGAGCTTCTGGCTCCCGCATTTTTTAAATACACTCTAGGGGTAGTAGCGACAAGACTAGGTGGAGTCGGGGTGCTCCGAGTCGGATCTGGACCCTATATAACCTGGTTATATATTACGTAGCACAACAAATAATTAAAAAATGCCTAAATGCGTCTGAGCAACAGTCGAATTGAATGTAGCACAATAGATTTTTATGATTAAAACACATAACGTCAAAAAACGATTATGCAAAAGTTACATTATGACACTATATGTTATGCTACATTCATTATGACAAAGTAAATTAGGAAAAAAAAATATGCGATTTAAACGGCACCTTAAAAAAAATAGAACAAATAAAAAAATGCTTAAAAACTATTATGCGTCTCATCAATAGTCGAATAAAATGTAGTACAATAGATTGTTATGCTTAAAACACATGACGCCAAAAAATGATTATGCGAAAGTAGCATTATGACACTATACATTATGCTACATTCATTATGGCAAAGTAAATTAGGAACAAAAAGTTATGCGTTCTAATAGGCTCCCTTAATGATCTACCCTTTATGATAAAAAACATAAGAACGTAGAAATAGTTATGTTCGCTGATGATACGTCACTTTTATTTAAGATTAAAAGAGGAATAAATTATTTCACAGAAACAGCCGCAATTTTGGGCATTTCATACAAATGGTTCGGTGCAAATAATCTAATTCTAAATTCAAATAAAACTAAATGTAGGTATAAAGTTTACGCTCTGCAATGTACTGGGGGCTATATACTTGATATTAGACTGAAATATAAAGTCATCGAACCCGTACAATCTACTCTTTTTCTGGGCATTTCAGTGGATTCAAAGCTACAGTGGGGTCGTCACACAGAGAGACTGGCTGAGAGACTCAGTTCAGCTGCCCATGCATTTCGACAAATTAAGAAAATATCTGACGTGGTAACGGCTAGACTTGTTTATTTTGGTTACTTTCATAGTATGATGTCCTACGGGATTTTATTGTGGGGATCAGCCGCGGATAGAAATTCAATTTTTATATTACAAAAGAGAGCAATCCGTGCTCTGTACAATCTATCAGCTAGAAAATCATTACGGGAGATTTTTAAAACTATAAAGATACTAACAGTCCCATCGTTATACAAAGTATAATGTATGTGAGAAAAAATAGTACACGACTGAAGAAAATGTCTGATTTGAATCCAACAGAACATCATAAACATAAAATTGTATTTCCTAAATGCAGACTGCAAAAGACCATTAACTCTTTCAAATGTAATAGAATCCGCTTCTATAATTTAATCCCTGCACAGGTGGAAGGTCTCAATGAAAATAGATTTAAAACTGAATTAAAAAACTATCTAATGAGCAAAGCATATTACACTGTAGATGATTTTGTAAAGGACAGCAATGTTTGGAAAAGGAATATGTCAAAAATAGAACTATTGAGTAAGGTAAAATAATACTAATAGTCTAAGATCCGGCTGCAACATCTCTACGTTCATCGCGTAGTTAATTAAATTCACATTTGAACATACATTTATGATTAGGAGAATACATTGACAATAGGTTGCCAATCAGTAAGTGGCCGCAAGTAGTTTTAATTAATTAATGTTAATAAATTTTTCAAAAAAAAACTTCGTTTACTTGTTTTTTAAATAAAATATCATCCACATCAGAGCAATGTATGTAAATAATTCGAAAATCGATGGGTGCCGATGCACACTCGGCCGCAACTACTTCGCAGCCAGGTACATACAGCTGATATTTTGGTGTATTTATACGTTAATAACGTACATTTATGATTTATATATCAAATTAAAGCATTTTTTTCTGTTTATTATGATATACGGTTGCTTAATTAAATCTGCCCGCAAATAAGAGTTGCTGGCTGTTAAAAATGCCAAATCTTAAAGATAGAGTGAAAGAGAGCTAGCGCGTAACAACACTAGTCAGACGAGGATAGCGATTGCCAGCGGTACGATGCTTTTCGCATGCCTCATGCAGCGATCAAATCCAGTGCTGGATTGCTTACTGGAAAAATGTAAACCGGGACTGGAAAGCATTGGCACTGGATTTATGCTTTACAGCGCCGCCGCCGCGCCGGTTTACATTTTTCCAGTAAGCAATCCAGCGCTGGATTTGATCGCTGGACTGGAATAATGTATAAGATAAATTTAACAAAATAAAACAATGGCGCCACCTTTCGCTGAGAAATACATTCTACAGGAACTATATTTGCGTGATCAAAATACCTCCTTATAACCAAGCTTGGACTTAATGTTATAGTCTGGAAGAACACATGCCACTTTTACGCTACACTAAGCAGGTAACCCGCGGGGCGCAGCTAGTTATTAAATAAATGCTAATGAATAAGGCCGTGAGAATACCCGCAGCTATAGATACATAGTAATAAAACTTCACGACCATACAAAGTTGTGTGATTTCAAAAATGACGCGTCTGATGCAACGATTATATAATGTTGATGATTACTTTCACTGTTTTCGTAACACAAACATGATTCTGTCATATGCTAGAACATGAAAAGTATAGAAAATACACGTGTTTAAATCTCAATGATGTAATAAAAAAATATTTAGAGAGCAGGGTTGTTATAAAATTTCTCAATTATTTATTTTCATAGTTGAGTATCGCAAACGCTTAGTATGCCTACTGTATAGCCTAGAACTAGATAGTCGGGAAGTAGGTCAATTATAATCACAGTATTTCACAATATCATCCGACTAATAAGTATTTTACGTAAGCTTGTGATGTCATCTAAATGACAAAATTGCAGGAATTAGTTGTAGCACATTTGGATTTTCATTCTGCAGGCAAGATGTGTTCCAAGAAGCAGTCATTTTAATTTCTTCTTCACGCAGACATAAATTACAACTGTTTTTTATAAATATAGTGTAAGAAACACGTATCACCGGTTTCATTTCAGCCCAACTACAAAATTTATTTTCTATTTTCGTAAGTACACTGCCATTCAATTTGTTTCCCTCAATCTTCTAAAACTCGGCGTCAACAATCCTCAGATACATATATCTTTATTAATGAGCGGGGAAAATCTCACCCTCCCCACACCAGGGATCAGCCGTCAGCTCATAGCCAAAACCCCTTCAGTTATCGATGTTTCTTCCACATTATTATACATAAATATTTCAGTCCTTCTTCTCCACCTCAAACCGTACACAATGCCAGCTAAAATGGCACATATTAAGATAACGTTCACGAAAAGGCTGACTCCCATTGTGATTTTTACTCCAGAAGAGTCAACGGTATCGTCTTGGTTTAAAGTTTCGATTTCTTTGTATTCTGGGGTAAATTCACTAGCTGTTTCGTAGTTGGAAGGCAGAGGCATGTCCAGGCCTCTGATGAAGTAGGAGACCAGCTGCAGGAGTTCCGAAGGCTTATCCATTGGGACGAGGTGGCCGGCACCGCGGACCAAAACTTCAGTGAAGCGACCACCGCTTTTTACGTATCTGAAAAAATATTTGTTGACGTTTAAAGTTTTAGAATTAATTTGATTATAGTATTAAAATTACGTTCAAGGTAAGTCAAGGTTTGGAACTGTTTTGTATAAAATTCTGTTTTTGGTGTTTTGTGTAGTGCATCAAGCTTCCTGCTTATCGTCTTTAGATCTTCGACATCCTGCCTTATAGGGGTTTTAATAAAACCGAATAAGGAGACCACACCAGGCTTGCCCATTTGATGACACAAAATAAAAATATGTGCAAATACCGTTATGAGCTAACGATATACGACAACGTGCCAACGATTCATCCATATCCATAGGTTGATGGGTTAATGGTTAGCTTGCTGTTCACTTTTTGAATAAAAAAGTTAGACGTACTATTGTCATTATCAACATTAAATGAGAGTGGGTGGAACATGAGCAGAATGTACCCAATCGGTGGACCAGGTTCTCTGTAGTCTCAGGTCTCTTGATGTCATCAATTATTCGACAACAGGGTCGTACTCCAACGCAATGGAAAGAAGAGTTCGGAGCGTTTAAAAAAAATTGGACATTAGAAGTTAAGTTACAAACATTTCGAACTCACCCAGCCACTGCTTTGCCGAACCACCAGGGCGTGCGTGGTGCTTGTAGGAATGCGTCTCGTCCACTCCAATGCCAGTTCTTCCGCCTGTCTTGAGCGTTGGGCACGCAAGGAGCGGTCAAATCCAGTTGGCCACTGTAATTTCAAACAAATCCAATCACAAACATCATTTTCATATTTACCTTTTTGTACCTAATCATGCGCTCGCTAAATCTGCACAGCCGGTTAACGTACGCGGAGTATCTTTGTACAACTACCTACTGGAGAGTATAAAGGATGCAACCTCAGACAACTCAAACTTAAAACTAGATAAAAGCTCCTTCTAGAAGAAGCTTAGATAGTAGGAAAAACGTTACATTCAGTAAAAGAAGTTTATGAATCAAATTTCGAATGGCTTTTGTTTTTAAGCTTAGAATATTTCTAAGCATACAGTTACACCAATTCACATCAAAGCCATGGTGTAATGAAATGTTAAGTTATGCACCTATTGTTCAAAGATCGAAAGCTTGATGCTCTTTTTGGATCGATGGAATACTTTTTTGCTCTCGTTTTCTATCCAGATGTGTTGTCTTCATACTACCCGCTTCGCTTCTCTTTTGTAATCAAAGTAATACGATGATATAATAGTACCTTTAATATGTACTTTAATTAATACTAATAAGTTTTTGAGAGTGAGAACTATTCAAAAAAGTTTTAAAGACATATAAAAAAACTTTTTATTAATAATATAATTTAAGTTACGGCTGGTCTAGTCGGGAAAACGGCGCCTGCCGATCCGGAGACCCCGGGTTCAAACCCCATACGCACCATTGTCTCTTCGAAGTCGTAATGCCGCTAACTTAAAACGGTGAAGGAAAACATCGTGAGGAAACCGACATGTACCTAGAATCTTTCGAAGTCATGTGTCATCCACCAACGCGCACTGGGCCAGGGTGGATTATGGCCTTAACTCTCTCCTTGCGAGAGAAGGCCCCGAGTCCCAGCAGTGGGAAGATTTAGTGGGCTGATGATGATGATGATGATACTTTTAGCTAAGTTTTAAACTATAAAATGTAAAACATTCCAATCTTACCAGTAAATCAAAACACGATAATGTTCCAACAACTTTTCCATCTTCGAATTCACTTCGCTCAAGAAATCTGGTACGAGTTTCGTATGAACGGTTCCATTTGAGAACGTGAACCGAATGTCGCCGGCATGGATCGCTTCGGTGATTTCAGGGTGAGTGATGTAACTAACGAAGCCTTTGAGCTGGCCTTCCAAGTGGTCGGTAAGAAGATTGAAGTTTTGTTGTTGCATTGTGATCTCGCTTAACCGGTCGAGGAGTCTGTTGCGGAGCTGGAAAAAATTAAAACATCCGGTTAGTTTTCAGTGGCGTAGCGTGCTTTGGGGTATTAACATATCGTAAATAA
This sequence comes from Ectropis crepuscularia, assembly GCA_963693475.1. Lineage (NCBI taxonomy): Eukaryota > Metazoa > Arthropoda > Insecta > Lepidoptera > Geometridae > Ectropis > Ectropis crepuscularia. The sequence continues at coordinate 6,501,465 of OY856344.1, read as the reverse complement.
ATAACTAATTAAATAGATGCTGTAACTTGCTAAGACTTGGGGCTTTGCTAGTACAAACTCTGAGCAGTACGCAAAGTCTACGGTCTACTTCCTTATTGATACTGGAATTAACCTTTATCAGAATTAGTTGCGGCCCAAATGAAGGGTAAGGATTGTGAATAACATTTAGTAATGTTTGCTCACACACTTTGACCTCTGTAGCCTGGGTACCCCGTATCATTGATACGGCAGCGGCGGTGGCTATGTAATATATTAGTTGTATAATAATGGACTTCAGTAACTGTTGTAACCCATGGCTTACCCACACTATTAAATATCGTATTTGTTTGTTTATTTTCTTTTAGTGGTATTCATTTTTTTTCATATAAGTAAGTAGCTCTCCGTCTATCACCCAGTGAAAGCTTCGTTATTTTACGTTACGTTTCGTCATTGGTCTAGCCATTTCAGAGATTAGCTAGAACACACACACAGACAGAGAGACAGACACACTTATATAATATAAAAATATATAAAAAAAATAAAAATAGTATTTTGCGCAAGTAAATGCTATTCACGGTATATTAATGTAAATACTGTATAATGCAAATATATTGCACCACTAAAAACAAGATATTAAAAAAAAACTTTCAGTTTTAGATACAATTATTCGTAGATGCTGCGGTCATTTTAAAATTTACATAATACTACTATTTACTATTGTTTTTGCTTTAATTGTGAGAAGTGAGAAGAATGTAATTTTTGAGCGCACATAGGTAATGTCCTGTCAACTGACATCATATAAATGGAAAGACACTTTTTTTTGTAAACCACACAAAATAAACAGGCACAAAGACATAATCTTTAAACCAGAGAAGCAAGTGGCGATCTAATCACTAAAATCGATAGAACTTAAAGTAGATAAAAAACATGGTTTCAAAATTACAACGCAGTTTTGTCAATTTGAGGTTCAATATCGTGCACTTTAATAGCACAGATAAACTGCATTTTAAATAAATATGTCAAACATCTGGTTGTTCTGAAGTAGTATTACATTCTCTTTGGTTCTGAATAATGGCCGCTGCAATAGCGTAGCTAATGCATTTTAATTTTCTGTTTTGTTGTTAAACCCAGTTACAAGATAAAATGTAAGAAATTGTAATTCATAACGCGTATTACCGATAATGTTAGAGTTATTTTCTGACTCACAATCGAACGATATTGTTATTTTATTCTAGTTAACCTGGATATTTCCCGTTCGCGTCATATTCCCGCGATAAATATATTAACGTATCTATCGTCGTCCGAGTGCCTATTTGTTCCATCTACAAACATTTTGAATGCAGTATTATTAAGGGCAAAATCTTAAAAAGAAAAAAAAATTGGCAGTCATAGGAACTGCCGATAGAAGTGAAAACTTATAACTCGGAATTTGATAACTTATTTTGGAAACTACACGTGTGTAACCGTGGAGGGCGTGGCCTGGGCATCATGGCATGGCCATCTAGAAATGCGTCAGCATTTCCTATTGGCTGATGCATTTCTAGATGGCCATGGCATGATGCCGAGGCCACACCCTTTCAGCACTTGCCATTGGCTGACGCATATCTAAATGGCCAATAGCCATGGTCCCGAGTTTACCCGAAGATTTCTTATCATACCCGAGCGTGATGCTAGAATCCAATTCACAGCCCACGAAATATCTGTCTAGGCGCGCCTAAAGAAGTTTTCACTTAAAAAATAAACTAAAGGACAATGCCCATTTTTGACCCGCTAAAATAGTTGTCGTGTAGACATATGAGTTATATATAAAAAAATTGGTGATTTTTTGTTGTACTCGTGTGCGAAGTTATATAACTTTCTAACATTCCAAAATAAAATAATTTGCATTTGTTTAAATTAAACCTACCATTTACCAACAAAGCTGACTTGTAAAATATTGCAATAACGAAACGGTACCTGCGTTTCGTTTTTGTGATCCGCGTTAGATTGAAATAGAAAATGGATATTATGTATATCAATTTCTTTCACAATGTCGTTTATTTACTACTTTTACATATTTAAATAACGATATATATAAATACGGCGACAAAGAAACTATCAAAGCTTTTTTTGGTAATGTAAACGAGGAAAAAGGTGGCATGCAATTTTCACCAAATCCAAATTGGTCAAAGATCATTGTCAAATTGACAAATCAAAAAAAAGTAAACAAGCAAAATGCATGGTTTTCTTCCTAACTTTGGTTTTCTTCTTATTTAAATTGGTTTTAACAAAACTGGGAATTATGTGATTCAGTGCTCCTTATTACTTACATAATTGTGGTAATAATTACATAAAACCATATATTGTTGTGATGGCTTGCTTGTGTTTTCTGATGGAAACCCTCGATTGTTATGAACCTTCTAAGACCACTGTCTCGAATACCAAAATAATGAAATATTTATATCACAATTAAGATATTCCTTTCTGTGACAATATTTCTATGCGAATGAAGTGTTCATACTCTACAGGAAATACGGGGATAGCGCTAAGTTGCTACAAAACCTATGCAATTACCAATTTTAAAACCCTGAGTTGCTTTTAGAAGACAGACACAAGCTGAAGCAAATAAAATAGATATAATATGTATATTTTAGTTGAAAATGATAGGGACAACCAGCAAAGGCCATCTTTCAGTACTGCTGTACTTGCATTGTAGAGTTCTTCGTGAGATTTCTAGGATGGCCAGACACCAGGACCACATAAATCCACGAGCAGAGTATTTTGGCTATGTAGTAGTTTTGGGCTATTAAATATATAAAGTTATTAATAAATGTAAATAGAATTATATGATAGCAAGCAATATATTTTATTTATCCTCTCTTGCATTGGTTTGAATATAGATTCAGTAGAAAGATATCGGTGAACAGTATTATCTACACTGATTTAAGTATTTTTTCAGGAAACCATGATAGGATGAGCGAAACATGTGCCTGATGGTAAGCAAGAAAACATGCTTGCCTTTAACAAGACACACTGTCTTGTGTCATAAATTATTAGAACATGAAGACAAGTCTACATCATCAGACCTAGCCCTGCACTCAGTTAGTTTAAGGCTTGTTTACCCTATGATAATTCCATCCGAGAACTATTTTATGGTAATCAGTTGGTAGTGAGAAGTACTATTATTCCTATTTATTCAGATAAGAAATATGTTTTGAAAGACAACACCATGGTTATTTCTTTTCTTTTCTGTTCTAATCCAAAAGAAAACATAATTCTAAAATATTTTGACAGTAAACATAACCTTACTTTTGGTTTAACTGTAACTCATTTTTGGTATTTAGAAAATGAAAAACACCAACAGCAGACGTTTATAGAAGCATTAACAATCCTAATTAGATACTATTCATCTCTATACACTTTCAGTATCAAAAAAAGTTGGCCAGGTTTTTCAATGTATGGGACGTGGGCAATGGGCATTGTCCTTTCATCCAGAGCCATTCAGAAGTTTTTAGTTGAGAATACAATCTCTATGCTGGTTGACAGGATGATATTGCTCTGCAATAAGGCGTTTTTTTTTTCGTTTTTCCGAATTTGTGCGCTAGTTCATAAATGTTTTACCTACTGTAAATTTTATTTTTATCTGTGTCTCAATAAAGAGTTGTCTATTTACCATCCATCTATATATGAAAACTTTCGCTATTAACATTTTAGTAAACACTAGCCTAGAATATAAAATGTTCAACGTTTGTGACGTAAACAGTTCAACAGTACTCAAACAGAAACAATTGAGCATAAATCAAGTTCTATTTTACGGCAGTAAGGTATTAAGGTTACTAAGATAATTGCTGGTTTGTACAGCTTTGAATTGACAGTGAAGGAAAACATCGTGAGGAAACCGACACGTACCTACCTACCTAGAATCTTTCAATGTCATGTGTCATCCATGTGCCGATAGTCCAGTGCGGGTTGGTACCCGCACTGGACTCTCTTAGACTCTCTCCTTGCGAGAGAAGGCCCCGAATCCCATCAGTAGGAACATTTAAATAACTGCTTATGTTATGCTTATGCAAGCTTTGAATTAATTAAAATTGCCAACATTACTGAGTTCCGGTTTAAAGGAAAAAGTTTCCAGAAAAACTACCAAATATAAATTATCCTTTTTCTCTAGGTGACGCACACTGATTTTAACATTCCAATTACTGAGTGGCCGTATCCCTATGCCATTAAAGGTAGGTGTCTTGCTTACCATCATACACATATCTTTCTCGTCTCATCACTATTGTAGAGCAAAAGATAATCGACTAAGGTAGAGTTAGAAATACTACTGAATAAAAGAGAAAAAATATTAGAAAAACTATTGACTGAATTGTCAGGTTTTGATATTACTGAAAGTATGGCAAAGTAACACAATTTCTGCACCTTTTCTTACAAAGTAAATGAGCAAGTATCATTCATTGTGTTCGACACTACAATTACCTAAGACATAAAAACAATTGATGAATACAAAGATTATGCAAAATAACAAGAATGATAAATACAATTGCAACAGTTCTTAATTCAGTTTTCCTTCTTTGAAACAGCGATCTCATTAGCTGTAGGTAAATATAATATCCAATGACTTCCTGTTGAAATGTAGGTAAGTACTCTTAGCATTATGTTCTTGAAACTGAAAATGTTTTTTAAGTTTTGTGTTACCACTGCGGGGACTCGAGAGCTTACACAAAGAGATAGTCATAATTAGACATCGGCTAATATACCTTTGCATGTTTGCATATGCAAATAATTCTATTTTTGTAGCGTTATTGCATATTTTGGTACTTTTTTATTTATAGTGCTAATTTCAAAACTGTTAGGTAGGTATAAGTGTCTGGCTAGGTAGGTATAAGTTTTAAAACAACATTGTATTAAAACTTAACTTAAAGTGTTGAAAACCGTATTGTTCCATGCTGAAAATTTTGAATTCAAGAAAGCTGGCACTTTTCCTTCCTTCATTAAAAAAATATGTTATTATTGCAACAAATTTCAGCAGTTTGATAAAACAGCAAGATGCAATTGAAAAACTAAAAACTTTCCTCTGTGCCAGTCCTTGGAAATAATAGAAAAAAAGATTGAACAGAGTAAGTAGCGTAGAGTAGCCCTTCCGAGTTCACAATCGTAAAAGGTTTGTGGCCAATTAAATGTAGTTTTGAATAAAAACCCCGGGTTTGAGTGCATAAAGAATACATATATAAATATTTTTTAATTAATATATGTTAACAATGCATGTAAATTCTTGTTCCAAATGTTTTTGATTGTGCATATTTTATGCATATTTCACACTTTTAAGTGCATATTTGCATGCATATTTGGGCATTTTGATAGTGCATATAATCCGGTGTGTATAGTCATAATACTTTGGAAACACATTTTTAGAATGAACGCAAAAATTGCAACAGTTCATTCGATAATTAAATATACATATTTATAATGCTTTATGTTGGTTTCAAAAGTTTGCGTAAAGATTCTACTAATCCTTGTAATATAAATCCTTGTAACGTCTCAACGGATTTGGTTGAAATTTGGAACATAGTTATAGTTATTATTATAGTCTGGAAAACACTAATGCTACTTTTTATCCCGGAAAAATAAAGGAGTCGGGAACTACGCGGGTAGAGCCACGAAGCACTACTACTAACATATAAATATTAAGTGGATGTTTGTTACTCAATTACGTTGGAACGTATGAACGGATCGGGTTGAGATTTAGATCAAAGTTAGGTTAAAGTTATTTTATAAAATATTAGCGACCCCGCCTGGCTTTGCACGGCTGCAATGCTGATACTGAATATACATACTATGCGTTTGCAATGTAAGCGCAAAAAATGTGTTTATTTATGGCATCATAATAGAAACCTTTAAAATTATCAGTTTTTTTCTACTATTTTAGGCACATATTATACATTTAAACTTGAGTCACATTGTCTATTAAAAAAACACATATAAATCTGTTTTGTAGTTTTAAAGATCTAAGCATACATAGGGACAGACAGACGCGTGAAGTGACATTGTTTTATACTATGCAGTGATATGTGATAAGCTTACTTTCTATCACAGGAAAATAACAGGAACTGTGCGGGTAAAACCGAAGAGCACTGCTAGTAACTACATAATTGAGCGCCAGGGGTAAGAATGTACAATAAGGCAAGCTTGTCGATAAACCTTCAATATAAATGCCTTTAACTGAGTTATTAGTCCGAGATCCCAGAGCTCACAGACGTCACCTATTTTCTGATGAATGAAATGTGGACGATTGAGTAGAGTTAGTAAGTACTAAGAACACATGCTTACTCGCTAACTTGCTTAGACGGCCAATTTTGAGTTATGGGGTAAAGAAGGTACATACAAATATTACTTACTTCACGTATTTTCTAATAAATGATTTTCACGTATGTTGTAGGTTGTAGGCAACATCGTTAAAAACAATGTTCCAGTACTCCCAGACACTTTCCGTCAGCCGTTTTGCTTAACAACTCCAAAATAATAATTTAACTTCACTTAAATTCTCATGCTCCATTTGTAAATATGTTCGTCAGACAACTATTTTGTTGCTTTTTACAATAAGATAGAACAATCTAAGGGAGCAATCATCCCCTAAACTCAACTATGTCCTATGGGTAAGAGTGGGAGACTGAGTGAGACATTTATTAGGAAATATTGACTTAAAATTGAGTTTAGAGGATGATTTGCCCCTTAGATTGGTCTGTCTTATTGAAAAAAGCTTTAAGATAGTTGTCTGATGAACATATTATTTACAAATGGAGCATGAGAATTTAAGTGAAGGTAAATTATTATTTTGGAGTTGTTAAGCAAAACGGCCGACGGAAAGTGTCTGGGAGTATTATTGGGACCTTGTTTTTAAGGATATTGTCTACAACATACGTGAAAACCACTTAATAGAAAATACGTGAAGTAAGTAATATTTGTATGTACCTTCATTACCCCATATCTCAAAATTGGCCGCCTAAGCAAGTTAGCGAGTAAGCATGTGTTCTTAGTACTTACTAACTCTACTCAATCGTCCACATTTAATTCATCAGAAAATAGGTGACGTCTGGGAGCTCTGGGATTTTACTCTATATAAGCTAAGGTAACTAAGGTATAAGCTTCTATCGTGCGACCTATGAGTTTCGTTTAAACTAGATAGCAGGAAAAGACAATAAAAAAACAACGATAAAAAATTAAGAATTTCAAACGGAGAATCCCATCATTAGTTAAATGAGTTAACGCACTTTAAACAGAATGGTTGTGACAAGAGTGATTAATTATAATTTTTACCAATTAGCATATTTTTTTCATCTGCCGGCCAGTTCAAGGCTCATTGTCATAACCTGCTTTCTGTAGGTTATGGAACACGTTTTGCTGGATCGCAAATATTGAATATAATAAAATTTCTGTAGTTTACAAAATGCATTTGTATTATATGATATATACATACCATGAAAAAAAACATGAAAAATGCATTCATACCCATTACATTTGGTTGAACGTTGACTTTAAATGATCATGATTAAAGCACTATTATTAAAAAGGTATGTATTATTTTTAACATTGATCCAAGAATTAATAATGAATAACTGATTAAAGTTTTAACTATTTTATTGCTTTTGGGAAGGCCATGTTCTAGAGGAATATTCGCCCAAACTAGAATTTATGGCATTCAAGTCATAATGAGAAAAAAACACATTCACCGTTATGAAGAATGCGTGGTATGGAAAGCTATGATGACGTTTTAATTACCATTACAAACAAACATTGAACGTCTTAAACAAAAGATAATTAATTAAAAGATAGATGTTCAAATTAATGATGATTTGTAGGTAAACCTCAAGTACGTTAGCTATATCATCTTATTTTTGTCTTGTACTCGTTCAGTATTTCAAAATAAATTTGAATGAATATCTAAATTGGACTTGCATTGGTAGGATGCTGACATGTTTCTATGCATATGCATGACGTTTATTCGGTATAGTAGTCAGGTTATATCTAGACATTCATCGGTCTATGAAGAATTTGATTGTGAACTGTGTTCTTCATTTTGTTAATTCAATGGATAACATAAATTTGATATACTTACATCTATGGCTTGTGCACTTTCTCCATCTTTGATAGCCTTAGTGAATGAATCTTGGAGGTCTTTCACCGCCAATGCTCCTTGAGTATCAATAAGACCCCACTGCTGGTATATCCCGCTGTAATCTGCTATGATTTCTCGATTCATAACTGGATTGCCCATAATTAGGCCCTGAGGATTCAAATTACACATCTATGTAAATTAAATTCTTAGTAACTTATGAAATTGAATTAGTTTTGTAAAGTAATAGTCTTAAATCAACAAATGCTTTTGCTTTTACAGGCTAAATGCTTTTCAGGTCGATTTTTTTTCGAATTCTCCCAACTTAAATTCTTAATCATAATGATTGGGGTGTGATTGACTCGGAATGGCATCTAGATAATTTTTGAGAAAATGCTAAGCCCGCTGGCAAAAATGGCAATACCTAGCAGCCTAGCAAATAACTGAAAAAAAAAACAAAAACAATCTAGATGCCATTCCGAATCATCCAATCCACAATCCATAATGTTAGGAGAATTTGAATAAATTTCGACTAACTCGTAAAAAGGACTTGTTGACTAGACTACAATACGTCTTTGGAAGAAGTCTCTACAGCAGAAATTTCTACACTTATTGTGATAAAGTGTAATAAAGTGAACTGTGGTCTCACATCATAACTCATAACTATAACTATATTCTCACTATCCCGTACTGCACATCAGCTAGTGACTTTAAGATGATTTTTATTTTGCCCTGTAACGTCTTTGAACACATACACGTTGTTGATGAATGAATAGCAAAAGTTGTGGTAGATACTTTACTAGTGGTGGAGTCCTACCACTATAAACGTTACGCAGAACAACTACTAAGCTGAGAAAGTCGCGTAACAAAGAAAAGATTGTGCGAAAACCGAGATTCTTCAAAGCTTTCGAGGTCATGCATCACCCGTCAATCCGCGCTGTGCCAGCGTGGTAGATCATTACCTTGACTCTCTCCTAGTGAGAGAAGACCCCAAGTTTGCAGTGGGAACATTAGTGGACTACAATAATAATAGCTTTATTCAATTCAGTCGATGCAAAGTTTCGTTTTAAAATTTGTTCCAAAAGTAAAAAAGGTTTGCGATAATAATGGTAGTCTTTTAAGACATTGTTACTAAACAAAAAGATGTGAAATCCTAAAATAGAATCCTACTAATATTATAAATGTCAATGTATGGATGTTTGGATGTTTGTTGCTCAATCACGTCCTAACGTATGAACGGATTTGGAACACAGATAGATTATAGTCTGGAAGAACACATAGGCTAAGGCCGGAAAAAAATGGGAACAACGGGAACGGGAACTACGCGGGTAACACCGCGGGGCGCTACTAGTTAATAATAAATCCGAAACCATGTAATCCTATGATCCTATTAATATTATAAATATCAATGTTCGGATGTTAAGATCTTTGTTGCTAAATCACGCCGTAACATCTGAACGGATTGGGCTGAAATTTGGAATATAGATAGATCCTAGTCGGGAAAAACGCACAGGCTACATTTTGTTCCGGAAAACTAATAGGAACGTGAACTACGTGGGTAAACCCGCGGGAAACTGCTAGTTATACATAACAATAAATCCAATGCCAAAGCAATCGATCAAGATGTCAGATCAATAAATAGAGTCATAGATTACTTGAAAAGGATAACTAAATGTTTTTATAATGAAGTTTTTATGCTGACCACTCGACTTGTACTTACATACGTTTAATGCAGTAATAAATATCTTTGGCTACATAGTGATTTAGTGATATCAGTTTCTATACCTATGTAATTTTTATATTACGTTACTGGAAATTTTAATGTATGTGCTACTTATTTCTGTAGCGGTAAGACTCCTTGTGGAGTCCACCTGGGGAAGTACAAAATCTTTGCCAGTTGTTTTACCGCCAAGCAGTAATGTGCAAAAATACATTTCTGAAGAATACATGTGTTCTTGTTTAAATATTAATGTTTGCAGATATAATATTGGGCAAAGAGTTCAATCATGGCCTCGTGGCTTAGTGAGTATAGTAACTCTGGCTGCGAAGCTGCAGGCCGAAGATTTGATTCCCACCCATTGCAAATATTTGTTTGATGAATTCAAATATTTGTGCAGTGTCTAGCTGTTTCTATGTATAATAAGTATGTATTAAATCAGCTATCTGGCCGACATAGTACAAGCTTTGCTTAGCTTGATGTCAGATGGTGTTGTGTGTGAATTGTCCACCAATATTTATTTACGTTATATATTTGAGTGACGTGCGCATTATAGTGCTAGACAGCACCAAATTTGGATTTTTCGTGTTAAAATAGCTGCGATATAGTGGAGGCGTGTTACGTACTATTATGTGCAACGGAACGTACTTATACAATAAAATAATAAATAATCTATTTACTCCAAAACATAAAAACCGGCTTCAATTTATCAATATATAATCATATTCGGACATTCGACCAAATTTCATAAGAATCTATCACTATATCGTCTAAATACATGAAAGCAAATTTTAGGTTCTATGTTAGGTTTAATGTTCATGTTGCAAAACCACAACACAGATTTCGATAAAACATTACATGAAACCACCTCAGAACTATTACCTACCAAACAAAAAATAAAAGTGGCCAAGTGCGAGTGGGACGTTTTCAGTTAGCACGAAGGGTTCCATACCATTAGCAAATAAAGGGCGAAAACCTGTGGCTTTATTTGAATTCCGTATACATAAACTATCACAGTTTCCACAGACAGGCTGTCAACCAAAAACTTTTCATAAATTTTGATTTTTATCTTACGATTTTAACGACGAGGTCGAATGCGCGTTTTAGTGTACTAGTGGCGCCATCTAGTTTATTTGGAACGGACTAATCGAGCAAGAAACGGTAAACATCAAGTTTGTTGTATGGGAGCCCCCGTTAAATATGTATTTAATTTTTAGTATTTGTTGTTATAAAAACACTATTTCACCATTTCATATTATTATTTCACCTATGCAATCAGATGGTAAACAAATATAATTTTAATCCCAAGATAGCTTGTTTATTGGTAATTATTTTTTTAACAAAATATCGTATTTTTTTTTCTTCTTATGTTAATTAATACCCATATTAGATGCAAAAACAGCAATAGTGAGATATTACTAACAAATAATTTAGGATACCAATTTTCATAATTTTAAGTTTTTGTTGATATAAAAAAATCATAACTAACAAAATAATAAACTTTAACAAATATGTTTTTCTTTATTTTATGAAGTACTTAAATGAAATAAAGTGGCCAAGTGCGAGTTGGACTCGCCCAAGAAGGGTTCCGTTGCAGCAAGTAACATTATATACATAGTACACATAGTTCTTGTAGTTCGTTGTAACTTTGATCGAAGTTTCAATAATAGTGTATTTATGACGTACTAAAAAAATACTACTCATCAGATCCAGTTCAAACTAATTTTCGTTGGAAGTTTATATGGTAATGTACATCATATATTTTTTTTAGATTTTTCATTCTCTTACTTTAGAAGTTAGAGGGGGGGGGGGACACACATTTTACCACTTTGGAAGTGTCTCTCGCGCAAAGTATTCAGTGTAGACGAAAATGATTTTAGAAACCTTACCATCATTTTTGAAGACCTATCGATAGACACCCCACACGTGTAGGTTTGATGAAAAAAAAATTTTTGAGTTTCAGTTCTCAGTATGGGGGGCAACCCTAATTTTTTTTTTTTTTTTTTTTTTTCTGTTCAAACCTTAATGCGGTTCACAGAATACATGTACTTACCAAGTTTCAAAAGTGTAGTTCTCATAGTTTCGGCAAAAAGTGGCTGTGACATACGGACGGACAGACAGACAGACAGACAGACAGACATGACGAATCTATAAGGGTTCCGTTTTTACGTTTTACGGAACCCTAAAAAGCTCCACGAAGCGAAAGATTTATGAAACAAATTCATTTAAACTTTTGTGCCGTAAAAACAGATACCGGAAAAAGATTAGTTAATTAACATTGGTATAACTTTATGAAAAATCAACATATTTATTTCTTTTATCGAAGTTTTGTACGTTTAAGTATCTAGATTACACTATACCATTTCAATTTTTTTTAATTGTTGTTTAATACTGAAAAAGAAATATCTTAGATGATATGCTGGCTTTTTAGACGGCGCGTCTATGCCGTAGCAACCTCGCGGAGCTCTACTTTAAAAAAAAGTGCATAAAAAATAAAGATAGAGTTCTGCGACTTAAAATGTTATTTTGAAAATATTCTCCTCTTTCAGGACTTTCTTTAAAAAATTATCAAGTATCATTAGTTAAGACATTTTTAAGGAATAACTTAATGCTTTCTTTTTGTAATCTTATTTTGTTAATAACTATCGCAATTTTTTGTGTGCTATAAACCCTTAAAATACATTTTTCTAGACGTCATTCCAAATCGAATGAAGTATCGCACATGTTTCTAGGATCTTTATTTCTATTTAGCACGTTTTTTAACTAATTGATTAGACTATTGGTTAAAATAACGTTTTTCCTTATTTCGTTGTTCTTATTGTTATTTAAATTTGATGTGCACGCAAACCGTCTATGTCAATCAATACAACCACAGCTGAATTCACAAACAGACTTGGGATTCCCCTGGTGCAATTATTTACATCCTTGACTTATAAATCTGATCACATTTTTGTAATAAAACCTATATAACTCGTGTTCCTTGATTACTCATACTGAAAGCAAAAACTGCTGAACTAACGAAATCCGCTTGAAAAAAATGCGGACAGCTGTTTTTGTAAACACCACAACTTTTTATAGTTTCTATTTCGGAATCTATTATTTGCATGATCAGTACCAGAACAGATATATTATTCAACACTGCAGTTTGTATCAATAGGTACTATTAGTATATACTAGCTGATTTCGCAAACGTTTTTTTGCCATATCTCTCAATATAAAAAAAATGTGCCACATTGTTTTTTTATGGTATAGTATGCAAAACAAGCAGGACATGTTTGTGCTGATGCCTGATGGTAAGCATTATGCTTACCATATCAGTAAAGTAACGCGCAGCTATTGGAATATGAAGAGTCCAAATCATTGCCTAGTAGTGCACTTGTCACCCAGAGATAGAAGATGTTTTAATTCTAGGCCCTGTAATGTCAGTAAAATTAAGCAAAGTGGTGATTACCACTTTACGTTATTGATTTCCTGTTATTGAATGACAATGAAATTATTTCAAAATTGTTCATCCCAATTTAATTTAATTTTAATGTCGCTTAAACGTAAGATTGGCAACCGAAGGGTTAAAAGTACTTTACTACTTACGACCTACGAACATAAACACCACGTGAGACGAGGTCTCAAGTCTCAATAATATTAGAAATCTGAAAGTTCTGATATTTATTGCTTATTCACGTCGGAACGGCTGAACGGATTGGGTTGAAATTCGGAAAACAAGATAGATAAACTCTTTATTGCACTTATTTAGAAAACAAAACAACAAAATTAAACAAACACTTTAAAAAAAAGTAGCAATTGGCGACCTTATCGCTTAGTTGGATATAAGCTGCTTTTAAATTACCGGTAAATTATGGAAACGGGGACTGTGCGGGTAAAACCATGTGGCAATACGAGCGAGCCATTTTGGTAGATTATTAATCTAGACGAAGTCGGGACGAACCACTAGTCTCCAAATCATTTGTGTAGATTAGTATTTTGTTCCGCAGTGTTAGGTTTAAAATTATAGTACCTGTACCGGATACTAATGATAGCTGAAACTGCAATTCTAGAACGCTGCTAATTACTGTACAAATTCGGGGAACGAATTGTAATTTGCAAGGTTTTGAGTTAAATTATGCCACGAGGGCATTCCTCTCTATTTTAAAGTACATAAACATATAATCACCTTGACTCGAGTAAATTAATGAAATTGACTGTATCGACCTCACAGCTAACAATACGATTTGCATTTGGATTTAGTTTGTATGAAGTTTTAAATTTATAAATAAACTAGCTGACCCCGCAAACGTTGTTTTGCCTTAGTGAACAACCCTTGTCACTTAGGGGTATGAAAAATAGCTAGTAGCCGATTCTCATACCTACAGAATATGCATATAAAATTTGGTTAAAATCAGTAAAGCCGTTTCGGAGGAGTAAGGAAACAAACACTGTGACACGAGAATTTTATATATAAGATATTGGTCGACATTAGAACACAAAACTAACTAGCAGCAAACAAAGAAAGGCTTGTAAGATGGAAACCGGTAGCCGATTTAATATGTATACAATAATAATTGTAAATGTAAATATTTTAGGTACACATGAACATCCAGACACAAAACAAACTATTGTATTCCTGACACAAACGTTTGCTCTGGGTTCAGTCAAACCTTACAATCTCGTGGTCGCTACGGCACATTTTCTTAAAGTTAACTAACTTTTTTTTTAAAGCACAGAGTGACAAGACGATCAGGGCATGTGCCTGATGGTAAGCAATACGCCTGCCACGTAACAGCACAGTGACACGCAGCTATTGAAACATGAATGTCCAAATCATTACCTAGCACTGCACTGTGCTCGTCACCCAGAGATCTGAGATATTATGTCTCTAAGCCTTGTAATTTCTCTGGAAACATTAGCCTCCAAACAGGAACACAGTAATGCTTGGCGGTAGAATAACTGGCAAAGGTGTGGTACTTCCCCAGGCGAACTCTGCCAATAGTCCTACCACTACAAAACTAACTGTTTTCATCACGTACGTAATGATATTATGAAAATAATAAAAATGTTATATGTACCTACTACCCTACGTACGACCTCTAAGAAGAACTCCTGAAGTCTGCGTGTCATTATTCAGGTAACTCCGTTGGATAAAATATGTTGAAGTTTTTTGGTCATTTCACAAATACCTACTTACGCGAGCCAATAAATAACTCAAAATTTTTGGAGTAATATAATTTTTTTTTGGAAATCAATCTATTATATGCATTTAATAAATAATACAGTAATAATTGTTGTGTAAAATATGTGTAAATTAGCAGCGCCCCGCGATTTTACCCGCGCAGTTCCCGTTCTCCTCATTTTCTCGTGATAAAAATAGCCTATGTCCTATGTGTGCCAATTGTGATCTGTTTTCTAAATTTCGCCTAGATTTGTTCACACGTTGCGACGTGATTGAGCAATATACATCTAAACATCCAAACATTATAAGGATATCTTTCGTCCTGTTTTCGTGTGTAATTTTAAAACTACTTATAAATACAAGTAAATCAAAATTATATACGTAATATACCTCTATACTACTACATTAGTAGTATTAATTAGTAAAGAAATATTGTTGAGCATTCCTTATTTATCACTAACGAGCCACAAACTCAGCAAGGCTTGCATTATGAGCGCCAGATTGAGAACTGTTTTTTTTTCTATGACTTTTGTTCTTAGGCAATAGAACAATTTACTTATGTATTTCTTCTAAAAGTTTGGATTATTTTACTCACTTTCAAGTTAATGTCCAGCGGTCCCAGCTCGATGTCTTGTTCTAGGATCTTCATCGCCAACGCTGGAATGTACCGGCCCGCGTAAGACTCCCCTGCTATGTAGAGGGGAGCCTTCCGGAGCTTGGGAAACATCGTCAGGAACTGCTGCATGACTTTGTACAGGTGGGTCGCACACTGTTAATAAATATAATGTATAGTTAATAACTTTTAGACACATAAGGATAATGAGTATAATAGGATAACGTAGTGATGATATTCGCAAAAAATCGAAAGTGGCCGACACAGCTCAAAGAGTAAGCAAGCTGAAATGGCAATAGACAGGCCACATCGCTCTTAGAACTGACAACTGATGGAGAAGAAAGGTTCTCGAGTGGCGACCACGAACCGGAAGACGCAGTGTTGGACGACCTTTTACGACGACGCTTTATTTTTCTTAGTTTCGCTCAATTCGGTAGTGTGATTATGTTTACTATATTATTTTTACTAAATAGATTTACACTTAACCGCCATCTCGCCTGATGCTAAGCGACGATGCGGTGTACGATGGAGCTTGCTTACCTAGAAGAAACCGATACACTCTCGATTTGAAAACACCAAGATTAAACCATCGGAAAAGCCCACTCCGGCAACGCATTCCCCAGCCTAGACGTTCTAATCACGAAAACTGAGTCAAATAGTGTCTTTGGAATATTAATCATGAAACGATGCCGTTTTCTCGAGCTACGAGAAGTCCGATAGAAAAAAGGACAAGGTGGTATTAGATCATGCAGGGTCATTTGCACACTCTCCGAAGTGTAAGCAAAGTGTTCAATTGGTTTTCTCCACAATGTGAGAAGAATTCTACGTGTATGTACCTCTAGATACAAATATACAAAATGCCGATTACATTAGGTACTATTTCGATGTGTGCGGTGCTGGTTATCTTATACCTTTAAACGAGCAATTCTTGTACCTATATAAATATGTATATATATATAGAATCTGAATCTCGGAAACGGCTGGAACGATTGTCATGAAATTTTGTATGCAGGGGGTTTCGGGGACGATAAATCGATCTAGCTAGGTTTTATGCAAAGAAAACGTCAATTTAGGGGCTTTTTCAGGCAATGAAAATAATAAATAAATAAATAAATAAATATTGGTGGACAATTCACACACAACACCATCTGACCCCAAACTAAGCAAAGCTTGTGTGATGGCAGCCAGATAGCTGTTATAATACTTATATAGTTTTAAATACATACTTATTATACATAGAAACACCCAGACACAGTGCAAACATTTGAATTCATCACACAAATATTTGCACTGGGTGGGGATCGAACCCACGACCCTCGGCTTCGCAGGCAGAGCTACTAACCACTTAGCCACAAGGCCAGTCAAAATACTCATACAATGTCATTAGAATACGATAACAAATTTCGTCGCGTTGATCAATGTCTGATTAGCGCAACCGAGAGATGCTCGCTTTAGATATTACGAAGCCTCGGTTCGAATATTGCTGACTTTACTCTCAATTTTCTTTTTGTGCATTTATTTTTGAGAAAAACTATTATAAAAGGGCTCCCCCTCTTTATCAACGTCTTAATATGGTCGTATTTAATTTGTAGATAAGTATTTTCTAACAAAAAAACGAAAAAAATATCCTAATGGCGATTTATCTGCACAAACTGACTGTTGTACTATGAGTATTTGGTTTGAGGCTAGACCAATAATAATAATCAATTAATCGCAATTCAAATAATACTTTAAAACAGGAGGAGGTTCTCAATTCCGTTGTATATAATATTCTGGTACGTATCTTACGCGATAGCTCCGCTATTTAAATTTTTTTGGTACAAAATACTTGATCTTAACTTGATCTTGACTTGATCCTAATGGTCCACGTAGACATTCATAGCTTCTTATAAAATTTAGTCGTATGTCTGAATTTTATTTTAAATTGAAGGCATTTTTTTACTTTAATAGGTTTACACTTGACCGCCATCTCGCCTGATGCTAAGCGACGATGCGGTGGAGCGTGTTTACCTAGAAAAAAAACCTAGAATCACTCTAGATTTGAAGACACATAGGTTGTAGCCATCGGGAAAAACCCACTCAGGCAACGTATTTCCATAGCCTAGACGTTCTTATCACACAAGTAGAGTCAAGTCTCTTCGTTCGTGTCTTTGAAACATCAACCATGAAACGATGTCGCTTTATGGAGCTACAAATATTCCGATAGAAAAAAGGACAATGTGGGATATGATCATGCAAATCAGTCGCACTCTCGCCGAAATTAATACGATAAAAAACCGAAAGACCGCTGTTCCGTATAATCGGGCAACATTAAAAATCATAGTGTGTCTATGGTTTTGACAGCCGGCTGTGAAGTGTCGTTGTCGGTTTTTCGCTGGAACGAAAAGGCGCGTTTTCTATATAATCTGGTTTAAAGTGTTAATAATTGTGCGGGAATACGTTATTAACTGTAATATATCGCTACGGGATTAGTGCTGGATTATTAATTGTGAAGTGGCTACTGGATTGGCCGCTTCTACAACGCCGGACCGTTGCTTCTGCTGGAACGGGAATTCGAGAGGTCGCCTCGATATCGTCTGGTTTGGTATTACAAATTCCCTTCCTTCCTTCTTCCTGACAACCAAACTGGACTTTGGACGACGCCGGGAGCAGTAATTGGGTGAGTAATTTTAGGTACCTTGTTTGCAACTAGGGAGTAAATCTTAAAATCGGTATAACGGCATTTAATTTGTTTTTAATTCTCGCTATGGGCCCCGAGACGGTATTTCTGGCATAAATACTGAACATTTTTTGGTAGCAGAGCGTAGTTGGCCGTAAATACTCCCTTTTTGTTTTATTTTTCTGGCAAAATATACCGGGTAGGCCGAATATTTGGGGGTTCCCAGTTTATAATTTCTCCCCAAACTGTCGGGAAATTAGTATTAAGTGGTATCCGGTTTTTTAGGTTGCGGATATATTTGTTGTGACATTGTCCGAACTTTAGGCTAATTTAAAATTTAAATTTAAATTTAAAATGGCTTCGGTTTTGGC
Source organism: Ectropis crepuscularia (assembly GCA_963693475.1). Lineage (NCBI taxonomy): Eukaryota > Metazoa > Arthropoda > Insecta > Lepidoptera > Geometridae > Ectropis > Ectropis crepuscularia. The sequence continues at coordinate 6,482,870 of OY856344.1, read as the reverse complement.
CAACCAGCTCCGATGGTTCGAATCCTTACAAGGATTGGTCGGCCGGAGAGACCGGGAGGAGGCGCTGCTAAACAGGGCAGAACAGCTCGACAGGCGCCTGGAGGTCGCTGAGAGGAGCGCAGGATCGCTGCGGGATGCAAGGCCGTCTCCACCTGAGGAGCAGATGGAGAGGATCGAGGCGGACATGCGGCGCATCCTGGATGTGTACGACGAGGTCTCCGAAAGGGTTCGCCAGCTGGAGAGGTCTCGTCAGGGAAGGGCGAGCTCGGGACCCGTCATCAGGGATGCGGGCTCGGGTGTAGTGGGACGCCTTCCCACTCTGGACTTGCCCAGGTTTACAGGGAACCTGCGGGAGTGGAGCGGCTTCCGGAGCATGTTCGCCTCTCTCGTAGATTCACGCACGGACTTGACGAGGGCGGAGAAGCTGGCCTATCTCCGCACGTCACTGGAGGGTGAGGCACTCTCCCTGGTCCAGCACCTGGAGCTGGACGACGACAACTTCGGCACGGCGATGGAGTTGCTGGAGACGAGGTTCCAAAACCCTCGGCTCCTCGCCGACGCTCACGTGTCCCAAATACTGGGGCTGCCGAAGGTGACTGAGAGGTCTCAGTTGAGACCATTAATCCTCACGCCCGTGAAGGTGGCGTACAACGCCTTGCGCAGCTTGGGACTGCCAGTAGAACACTGGTCGTTTCTGCTGGTCCACATTCTGCTGGGTAAGGTGCCGCTGGAGTTGCGCGCCCGGTTCGAGCGGGAAAGGGGCCTTCACGGCGACCCGAAGGTCTTCCCCACGTTTGAGGAGCTGCTTCGGGTCCTGGAGTGGGAGGCGAGGATGGTCGAGTCGGCGCCGCAGGAGGCGCAGCCCGCCGCTTCAGCTCGTGGCCCTGCCGGAACAGGACCGCGACCTACCAATCCCCGCACTCAGGGTGGGGTAAAGCGGACGGCGACGGTGACGAGTGCGTCGGAGCAGGAGTGCCCGAACTGTGGCCAGCTTCACGCGCTGGTGCAGTGTCCGGCCCTGCTTGCGAGGACGACTTCCGACCGACGAGGCATTGTTCGGCGGTTGCGTCGGTGCTACGGGTGCCTGGGGGGTCATTTGTACAATGACTGCCCCACGGCACGGCCGTGTCCTGGGTGTGGGGGACCACACCACCAGCTCTTGTGCGTCAGGAGCGATGGTGCTGGTCGACAGCCCTCAGGGAGGGGGCCCTCCACGGGCGGGGGCGCTCCCACGCAGAGCCACGCATTGTACAACAATGAAGTGGCTACAGCGTGGAGCACACCCCCTCCACCCCAACTCCCGGCAGCACCGGGCAGCCCAACAAGGGGCGTCCTACACGTGGCTCGGTCACCGACCTCACAGCCCGCGCGGACGCGGGCGAACTGGAGAGGTGGAAGGGTGATACCGGAGTCGCCACTGGGGTCACCTCCCCAGCGTTACCCTTCTCCGCCGCTGGATCCGCGACCGATGGAATGGAGGGCGTACACGCCTCCCCTCCATGAACATCCGAGGCTGGAATACCACCCGCCCTACTTTCGGTATGGCAGGGCGGCCGGATATGCCCCCCCTCCGATGGCCCTTTGCACTCGGCAGCCATATTGGGCTGGGCCCGGTAGTCCGACGGGTTCGGACGGGCCTCGGAGGGATTGACTAGCCTCCGTTCCCTTGGCACAGGATCAACCGGTGGTCCTGCTGCCCACCCTCTGGTTAAGGGTTTGGGGTCCAAGAGGCGACTACGTCCGGATACGAGCGCTCTTGGACACAGGGTCCCAGGGGTGCATTTTAACAACCCGGGTTGCTCATCGCCTGGGCCTGGCTAGGTTTCCGTCACCGACTCCGTTGCGGGGAGTCGGGAACACAGAGGTGCGGTCGGCTGGACAGACCCGCCTCTCCTTCTCGTCCGTACATTCCTATTCGGAAAGGATTGCGGTCAGGGCCACCGTCATGGATTCGGTTGTCGGTTGGCTTCCTCAGGTGGACATAGATCCGGATCTTTTGTCCTGTACTAAGGGTCTCAGGTTGGCGGATCCCCGCTTCGGGATGGCGGGTCCGGTAGACCTTTTGTTGGGTTCTGATGTACTGGGTTACATCATGAACGGCAAGCCTAGACTGCTGGATCAGTCTTCGCTGATGGCGCTGCCCACCATCTACGGGAACGCCATTTTGGGAATGGTGGATGAGTGGCAGCAGACGAATCAGGCTTCTTTTACGGGAACGGCCCTCGCTCAGATCATGCAGAGGTTCTGGGAGATCGAAGAGCCGCCTACCGTGTCTCGGCTGGATCCCGAGCACGTGGAGTGTGAGAACTTTTATCAGGCTCACACTCGGAGAATGGTTTCTGGGCGATTGGAGACTAGGCTGCCTTTCCGGGATAACCCCCCGCGTCTGGGCCAGTCTCGATCATTGGCCGAGAAAAGGCTCAGGTCCATGGAGCGACGCATGGCTCGAGATCCTGTACTTCGGGAAAAGTACATCGAGTTCATGAGGGAGTATGAGGCACTGGGCCACATGTCTCCGGCTCGCGACGACTGGTCGACCATGGACCACTACTTTTTGCCTCATCACGCTGTTTTGAAAGCGTCGACAGGCAAACTCAGGACGGTGTTCGATGGATCCGCTCCGACTTCGACAGGAGTGTCACTGAACCAGTGCCTCCACGCTGGACCGAAGTTACATCGGGATATTGTAGACATCATCCTGAATTTCCGTAGGCATCAGGTGGTGTTGGGAGCGGACATCCGTATGATGTTCCGACAAACGGTCATACACCCCGAGGACAGGAGGTTCCAGTTGATCCTCTGGCGGGAAAGTCCTCAGGACCCTATGATGGTGTATGAGTTGAACACCAACACCTATGGGTTGAGGTCAAGCCCCTTCATTGCGATCCGCTCACTGCTGGAGTTGGCGGAGCAAGAACGGGCTCGGTACCCACGTGCAGCCGCAGTTCTGGAACGCGACCTGTACGTGGACGACGTTTGCACTGGTGCGCAGACGGTGGAGGAAGCTCTGTTGCTCCGGGATGAGCTTACAGAGCTTCTCGCATCTGGAGGCTATGAGCTTCGGAAATGGCTCTCTAACGACCCCAACGTCCTGGCTGGTATCCCGGACGATCACCAGCAGGATCCGGGGCTCTTCGAGGAAGGTGACGATCCGCACGGGATTGCGGTTCTGGGCATGCAGTATCAACCGGTTGCTGACATCTTCACCTTTCGGGTGGCACTGGAAGCCACACGCGCGTGGACAAAACGGACGGTTTTGTCCACCATCGCCAGGATGTTTGATCCAAACGGTTGGATCAGTCCGGTTCTGTTCGCAGCCAAGTGTCTGTTACAGCGACTTTGGACTCTGAAGGTCTCCTGGGACGACCCCCTGGTTGGAGACTCGCTTAACACTTGGCTTCGTTTAATATCTGACCTCGAAACGGTTAATCGAGTGGCGTTGCCCCGTCGCATTCTGCCGCCAGGCTGTAGCCGGATCAGCCTGCACGGGTTCTGTGATGCGTCCGAGCTGGGCTATGCCGCATCTGTGTACTTGCGTACAGTTGACGCTGGAGGCCACGTCAATGTCACGCTCTTATTGGGGAAGAGCAAGGTAGCTCCTATCAGGACACGACTCACCATTCCGAAACTGGAATTGAGCGGAGCCACATTACTTGCTCGGCTGCTCAAGCATGTATATCAGGAACTGTCCACCTCGATAGACATCCGGAATGTCTATGCGTGGTCCGACAGTCAGGTCGTGCTTGCCTGGGTAAGAGCAGCCCCTCACACTTTGGAGACCTTTGTGGGAAATCGGGTTTCCCAAATCCAAAACATTGGACTGGACATTGTTTGGAGACATGTCCCGGGTGAGTTGAACCCCGCTGACTGTGCTTCGCGCGGCTGTTCCGCGCCGGAGCTAGTTGATCACCCCTTATGGTGGGGTCCGGACTGGCTGCGGGAGCCAGAAGTTTCCTGGCCAGCTCTCGGCGCTTACTCGGAGCGAGCGGAGCTGCCCGGAGTCCGCGTGCATGCGATTGTGGCGGAAGTGCCCCCAGACCCTGATTGGTTGACGGGTCGTTACAGCAAGCTGGATAAGTTGTTGGGGGTAACTAGCTGGATTAAACGCTTCATCCACAACTGTCGTCACCCTCGTCAGAGGAGGAGTGACCAGATCGCCACTGTGGAGGAGCGTCGGAGTTCCTTGCTGCACCTCATTCGGCTGGTGCAGGGTGAGAGGTTTCCGACGGAACTTGAGGCGCTGCGCTGCGGACGCGCTCGCTTGAAGGGTGCGGTCGCCAAGTTGAACCCTTTCACAGATCAGGATGGTCTTCTGCGCGTAGGAGGTCGGCTACGGAAAGCCAACCTGCCGTACGGCAGCAGGCACCCCCTGTTGCTACCGAAAGGAGGTCCTCTGGTGGACCTGCTGATCACCGATCGGCATATCGGTAACGCGCACGCTGGATGTGGCGCGCTTCTCGCTGTGTTGCAGCGTGAATTCTGGATCTTGTCGGCTCGCAGGGCGGTCCGAAAGGTGCTGTTTAGATGTGTCCCTTGTTATAGGCTCAAGGCGTCTACCATGCAGCCCATGATGGGAGATCTTCCTCCGGATAGGATTTCTCCCTCGAGGCCGTTCGACGGGGTCGGAACGGACTTCGCTGGGCCCTTCTCGGTCAAGTCATCGACGTTGCGTAACGCCAAGGTCGTTAAAGCCTACCTGTGCGTCTTTGTGTGTTTGGCCACCAAAGCAGTCCACCTGGAGCTGGTCTCTGCGGTGTCTACGGAGGCCTTTGTCGCGGCGCTGGATCGATTTGTAGCGCGAAGAGGAGTACCCTCTTTAATACGTTCGGACAATGGCACAAATTATCGAGGGGCGGCGAATTATTTACGCGAAGTTAATAATTTTTTAAATTCTGGTAATAATAGTTTAAGTCTGGCTCTCGCCCAGCGGGGAATCAGCTGGCAATTTAGTGTGCCGGCCTGTCCTCACTGGGGAGGAATTTTTGAGGCTGCGGTGAAGTCTGCTAAAACCCATCTCCGCCGTGTCATCGGGGAGACCGTGTTAACTTGGGAAGAGTTAGTCACGGTACTATGCCGCGTGGAGGCAGTGCTTAATTCCCGTCCTCTCTGTCCAATCTCGCCTGACCCTAACGATCTAGAAGTCTTGACGCCGGGCCACTTCTTGATCGGTCAGCCTTTAACCGCGTTGCCGGAGTATCCCTGGAAGGATGAGCGCCCCGGACGCCTGTCCCGTTTTCAGTTATTGCAGCAAATAAGTCAAGACTTCTGGAGGCGCTGGTCGGCCGAGTACTTGCATCTGTTGCAACAACGGGTAAAATGGACAGATAGGACGGAGGCCCCTCGGGAAGGGGACTTAGTATTATTAAAAGAGGCAAATTTGGCCCCCCTACTCTGGCGTAGGGGACGTATTTTAAAATTGATATCTGGTACTGATGGCACACCCCGCGTGGCGGAGATTCTGGTTTCTGGTTCCAGACTTCAGCGCGCGGTGTCCTCTCTGGCACGCCTGCCTCTTTATTAGATATACGTATTTTTCATGGTTAAAATTTTATTTAATTTTATTGCTATTTTTGGTAAAGGTTTTTTTTTGGTTTGATTTCCACTTTCGGGTCAAAGTTGGGAATTTCGTTTTTATTTGAGGTCTGGATACTGCTAAATACTAGTTACTAAATACTGGCTTTCTAAAATTGAACAGGAGTTCAATTGGTCGGGGGTTTTGTTCCGTATAATCGGGCAACATTAAAAATCATAGTGTGTCTATGGTTTTGACAGCCGGCTGTGAAGTGTCGTTGTCGGTTTTTCGCTGGAACGAAAAGGCGCGTTTTCTATATAATCTGGTTTAAAGTGTTAATAATTGTGCGGGAATACGTTATTAACTGTAATATATCGCTACGGGATTAGTGCTGGATTATTAATTGTGAAGTGGCTACTGGATTGGCCGCTTCTACAACGCCGGACCGTTGCTTCTGCTGGAACGGGAATTCGAGAGGTCGCCTCGATATCGTCTGGTTTGGTATTACAAATTCCCTTCCTTCCTTCTTCCTGACAACCAAACTGGACTTTGGACGACGCCGGGAGCAGTAATTGGGTGAGTAATTTTAGGTACCTTGTTTGCAACTAGGGAGTAAATCTTAAAATCGGTATAACGGCATTTAATTTGTTTTTAATTCTCGCTATGGACCCCGAGACGGTATTTCTGGCATAAATACTGAACAACCGCGAAAAGCGACTTTGTTTTATACTATGTAGTGATATTTCATCAGTACGTAATTCGTATCTGCCTAAATATAATTTCACAAAAAAACCGAGCAAAGCTCGGTCAACCAGGTACTATTGGTTATAGCCGAAACGAACTACGTGTAGCCAATTATTTATTATCTACCTACGCGGCTTTTACAGCGCGGTCAGCATTGAAGTCCTTGATGACCAAGCCAACTAACTTAGAAAACCAAGAGCGTAGCTAATAAAGCTCGAAGTCAGCAGTGTGATCGATAGGATAGTCATCGCGAGACAACATTTGTCAATTGCTACACTCAACACATAGGTACCTAATTTTTTTTCTGCTCATTTACAGCTAATTTCGGAGTAGGGATGCCCAAAAAAGTGTATTGTATCGATATTTCGCATCGTAACTGTATCGAACTTGGTTGTATCGATACGCGATATTATCGATTTCCTTTGTATCGATATATCGTATCGTAACCGTATCGCATGCCTTTCAATTAAAATGCGATATAATGAGTATATATCGTGCAAAGGGTTATATTTTTAGTAGTTTTACTATATTCTTTTATTCTTTAAAAAGAAACAAATAATTATATGTATTTAAAATAGTTTTATTCAACAAAAAAAAAAAAAAAATTGCCATTGATCAGCACTTAAACAACGCAAAAATAATAATTTTGATAAGCGCTGTGGATTTAACCTATTACGGCTTTCGGAAAGTGTGTGTCCAGCTAAAGAAAACAGGCGTTCAGAAGGAACTGTAGTTGCGACAACTGATATATATAACTGATATACAAATTAATCACCGACATAGTTTGATACGATACGGTAATACGATATTTTCATAAGAATGCGATATATCGAAGCGTATCGTATGGTCAAAATATCGCATCAAATATCGTTATATCGTATAGTGCTGTATCGATATTCTGATATATCGTATCGTAACGGACATCCCTATTTCGGAGTACAATCTTTTCCATTTCCAAAACAGACATTTTCCTAAATATCCGTTTCTTCGTTTGTCACCTACCTTGCCTAAGACTCAGGCATGCCTAAAAAAGTCTTAGAAAAAAAATGACATCAAACATCAATAACATTATTACCTACATTAGGTACACTGGCAACGGCGTAAGTAATAGGCTAAAAAACAAAAAAGTATAACTAATAAAGTATTTTTAGAATTCTAAAAATATGTCAAAAATACTAGTTGTTAGCTGCACCATAATACTTAAGGTATGCAACCTGACACACAGCAAGCGGGCGCGATCCCATACTCGGTGTCGGATCGCTATCGCTATCGGATCACTATCGCTATCGGATCGATATCGCTATCGGATCGCCTCTGTGTGACCCGGCTTTTAGTGTTGATGTTTCATTTTGTTTGCGAAATTTGATACATACAAATATATTTGAATGATTTTTACCCATATATTGCTAGTAATGTCAGTAATTTTAAAAACTCCTATTTGCTGGCGACTTACTATGGTTAAAGAAGACAACCTTCTTTGACCATAGTCGGTATAGTATTGTAAAATAGTGTCAACATGAGGCATTTACAAGTAAATTACTATATCGGCGACAATGAAGAACACTCTATTAACTATTATGTTACCACAAATGTCTTAGTCCAGCGGAAAATTATGTATGGTTTATGGTTGTTAAGAAAAACCTACTTGATCTATGCTACAAGGTGATACTACATCGTAGACCGCATCGTCATTTAACATCAGGCGTGATGGTCGTCAAGTCTAAACCTATAAAAATAAAATAAAAACTGTACGATACAATTTTTGCTTACAATTTCAACACACAATAATGATTGCAGAAAAAAATAAACGTACTACGTGATACGTAAAAAATAACGTCCTTTACACATCAACAAAGTGTGTCTGATAATATTTATTTGTTTGCTATCATATAATAGGTCAACATATTTTTTACCCGAAGATTTACAAAGAACTCAAGCCTGATCCACTCATCCGAAGGTAACTTGATGCGGACACGTGTAAATTGTCAAGATCCAATGATACGATGTTCAGGTACCAAATAACAAAAATCGATAAGGGCCTCATTAATTCAATATCGTTATTATTTGTTTGCATTTGATTTTAAACCCTTTTGACATTGTAAAGTTTACGTCCTACTTATTTACTAAAAGCCGTGGTCACCGTGGCGAGAACCTTCTAATACCCCGTTTACATGATTCCAGTCCAGCGATCGAATCCAGCGCTGGATTGCTTACTGGAATAATGTAAACCGGGACTGGAATGCATTGGCACTGGATTGATGCATTCCAGTGTCGGTTTCCATTATTCCAGTAAGCAATCCAGCGCTGGATTCGGTCGCTGGACTGGAATCATGTAAACGGGGAATATCACGACGAAAACAATACATCCTAGGATTTACATATATATGACATCATATAATATATGACTAGGATATATGACATCGACCTACCCTCTCTTGATCAGCGTAGTAGATTATGGTTATGATTATATTCGAGTGAGAGCAAGTCCCAATATTTAAGGTACTTAGATTGCGTAGGATTAGTAGTGGTAGGACTCTTGGGAGAGTCCGCCTGGGAAAGTACCACACCTTTAAGTACACACAGTGCTAGGTAATGATTTGGACTCTTCATGTTCCAATATCTGTGTCACAGTGCTATTGTGGCAGGCATGTTACTTACCATCAGGCACATGTCCTGCTCGGCTCGTCACTCGATACGATAAGATACATCTAGTTTTTTTACAATTTATTCGATTTATTATAATAATAATATGTCGAATGAATTGTGACAAAAAAATTACGTGTAATCAATCTCAACTCTTACCATGTCCATGTTTTCAATAAATCCGTTGTCATTGTCAGTAAAGCTGAACCCGGAGCCAACCGGATTGTCTATGAAGAGGACGGAATGTTTTTTTGTCCATGTCCACGGCCGACCTATAAAAAAAAATGTTTAACATGGCAATCTCTTCTTATAGTTTCCTTAAATAGTTCTGGATCTTTCTCATCATAATATATTTTTTATTTATTCAAACTTACTTTAATATAGTATTGTGTTATTTTTATTACCACTACTTCATTAATCGTAGTTTTATCCTACTGATATTATACTCGTAAATGTGAAAGTTTAGATAATTGGATGTTTAGATATTTTGGATGTTGCTCAACAACATCGGAACTCGGAACGATTTAACGGATTGGATTGAAATTTGGAACACAGATTACAGTCTGCAATAGCACATCACTATTTCTAATCTGCATAAGTATTTATCTAGACTACTACTCTTTATTACGTAATAAACTCTTTTCATACAAAAAATTAGGTAAACCAATCAGCACAAATTGAACCAATCATGCTTTCTATTTTACAGTCTAAGTAATAAAATTAACATCTAACAATTATCACTTCCTTGAAACATATGGAACGGTTATTTTCTAAATATGCATGTATAAACCTAGAAAGTTGCAAAAGTGAAAGTGAAGTTGCATTGGCAAAATATTTGTCATCACATTTTACAACTATTATCCTTGTCCTGTCAGAAGCGAGGGCATAAAACATGTGTGATTTAGGGCTGCCAGTAGCAACATAATTCAGTATTTGACGTGTAAAATTTTGAAACTTACTGCTCGTATAACATTACACTGAACAAAACAGAAATGGGCTTCCTATGAAACAGAGGGTACAAGTACGTTTGTAAATTCAAACACACATTTCGATGTGTCGTGATATCTTATAAAACACTACACACTGTATTTTCATGTTGATTGATTTAAACTTCTTTTGGCGCGCCTAGACAGATTTTGCTTGGAGTGTGAATTGAATTCTAACGTCACGGTATGATAAGAAATTTTCGGGTAAACTCGGGACCGTTGCCATTGGCCATCTAGAAATGCGTCAGCCAATGGAAATTGCTGAAAAGGCGTGGCTTGGCAATCATGGCATGGTCATCTAGAAATGCGTGAGCCAATGGGAAATGCTGACGCATTTCTAGATGGCCATACCATGATGGCCAGGCCACGCCCTCCGGTTACACCCGTGTAGTTTCCAAAGTGAGCTATCAAATTCTGAGTTATAAGTTACCACTTCTATCGGCAGTTCCTATGACTGCCAATTTTTTGTAAGTATTGTTGTTTATAGTTAGAATTATTACAGTATTGAATTTTATTATCTTATAGAGATAGATCATATAGGTACATAGATAAGTTTGTTTCATTTTAACATGATTGAATTTTTACAACTAAAAGAAACTCGAAAAAAGAAATGCCTTCTTTCTTTTATCAACGGTGAAGAAAATGCAGATTTGTTACTCTTCACTGTTTTGGATTGCCTTAACGGTGGTGCTACCGCCTAACTAAATCAGCTATCGCTTTGCTAATGCTGTCTCTATTATTTCAAGCGAAAAGAAAAGAGAGAAACATCTAAGCTATGACATTTTTCGTTCGCCGGTATACTCCCGGAAGTCTTTGTTTTTAATTCATCCTACTTAGTTTTGCAGCAGTGAGTTTTTAATCGTTTTGTAAATCATTTGCTTCCTTGGCAGCCCTGCTTGACGACATACGCAGAAACGATAGCCATCGACGTATTAGTAGGAACTATTGAAACATGATTGAATATAATGATGTAATACCGTATTCAATTAATTCAAGTATCAGTCGTGATCGATAGAGGTCTATAAATATAAGTACTCGTGCGGTGTTATTTCCACCTCATTATCCAAGTACATTATTTTCCTGGTCTTGGTGTTCCATTGCTTTTTAGGGTTCCGCAACCAAAGGGTAAAAAGAGGACCCCATTACTAAGACTTCTCTGTCCGTCCGTCCTTTTGTCACCAAGCTGTATCTCAAGAACAGTGATAGCTATACAGTTGAAATTTTCACAGATGATGTATTTCTATTGCCGCTATAACAACAAATATTAAAAATAAAATAAAATAATATTTAAGGGGGCTCCCCGAAATAAAGTCGGTACTACCAGTTCTTACGTTGTTCTCTCTTTCGCATCCCACGCCGAAGATTCCCGCTACAAAATAAATAATTAAGGGGTCTCCCGTTCAATAAAAGAGGTTTTTGCCGTTTATTTGCTAATGGTACACAATGGTAATGGTACATAATAATATTTAACGCTTGGGGAGAAAATGGCGAAAGGGAGGAAAAAAAGTTAAATTTTGCCTTTCGGAAGCAATAACTTGAAAAATATTGATGAAAAAAAGAAAAGTAGTTGATGTAAAAGTTAGTAAATATAATTTAAAAGAGAAAAGGTCGCTGCAGTTTTTTGCCTAACACTAACAGTTCTCGAGATATCGAATTAAACGCGTTTTCATCGAAATGACCTTGAGCTGACCATGCCAGAATCCCTCAAATTGGAATATATATATGCTCAGAATGCACCCCCCTATCGATTCTTTATAGTCCCCAAACTACATAATTTAATGTTTATTTATTTCCGTAATTGCATTGGGTGACACGGTGTTGTCTTTTCGAGTGTCAAGCAGTCCGACTTTGAAATGTCTAAGTGCCGCGGATGACGGCCGTCATTGCCAATGAACTTCTTGATGCCTTGCTGACTCGTCTAAAGATGCGAACAATGCAAGATGGAACTTGTACTTGGTATAAAGTGAGCAACTGTACCGACTGTACTCAAACGTGAAGTAGGCACCGTCGCACTTTTGCAAGACATGAAGTATTTTGGCAGCTGGTTAGCCTTGGGCTAAATTTGGTTAAAGAATCACCAGGTCAAAAGGACTCCGGTTTTTGCGGAGAACATACACGCCTCCATATTTTCTTTAACGTCAATTTTCTTGTTTGGAACCACGAACTTTATTTGAATATTGTTAAAACTGTTCATAAGTAATGATTAATACTCATAACGCTTACTTTTCGGCTGCAGTGTTTGTAGATACTATAAGATAATTAGATAAAATTAGGTATTGAAACGATTACAAAAAATGTACTTGACGTAACACCTATTGTATACTTGGTATTTTTTGTTTGTGTTTTTAATTACACTAACATGACCTACCTCTATGTCCTTTATATCTTTGGGATTAATCATTGACATTTTATGAGAAATCCTTAACTCTAATTTATTGGAAATGCGAAAGTTTGGATGTTTAGATGTTTGTTGGTCAATCACGTTCGAATTTCCGAATGGCGCTTCTACCGCCTAACTAAAGCGGCTATCGCTTTGCTAATGCTGTCTCTATCATTTCAAGCGAAAAGAAAAGAGAGAGAAACGTCAAAGCGATGACATTTTTCGTTCGGCGGTAGAGCGGTCGCGTTGAAATTTCGAACACAGTTAGGCTATAGTCCAGATTATAGGCTATTTTAATCTCGGGAAATTAACAGGATCGGGAACTACGCCAGCGAAACCACGAGGCGCGACTTACACTTGAAACGATTCCCAAACTTACGCTTTAAATATCCACTTGAATATTCAAAAGGTCCGATTTCGTCAAACAGTCCTGCTATGCTGGATGCGCCTGGACCGCCTTGAAGCCATATTATCCAGGGTGTCTCTTCCAGGACTTTGCCAGGCATTTCCACGGGGACGAACCAGAAGAAAATATTGGAATTGTATTTCTCATCGACAGTTAAGAAACCAGTGTGAGTGGTTACGTTGAGGAAGTACTTGGGATCGACGAGAGAAGATTGTTTAGCCAGTTCTATGTGGTTGGCTTTCAAGAATGGAGTTAGGATCAGCGCTGGAGATCTTCCATCAGCCAATCCAGTGCTGCAACAGACAACGTGATAACATTTCAATACGAGTTTAATTGATTCTATGAATGAGTCACGTGTTCTGTGCAAGAAATAACTACGATCTATTGTATTATGAATTTGCCAAGAAATCTAGTGAACAGTGATAGAAATGATTGGCCTCGTGGCTTAGTTGGTAGTAAGACTGCCTGCGAAGTTGACGGTCGTGGGTTCGAGTTCCACCGAATGTAAATATTTGTGTGATGAATACAAATATTTGGATGGTGTCTGGGTATTTCTATGTATGATAAGTATGTATTTACAACTATATATGTAAGCACAGATTACAGAAATAAAATGTATGTAAGTATTAAATCAGCTATCTGGTTTCCATTATAGGTACAAGCGTTGCTTAGTTCGGGGTTAGGATACTGATGGTGTTGTGTGTGAAATATGTAACAATATTTATTTATTTATCTAAAACCAAAGACAAAGTGGTTTGATCACAAAAAAAAGCTGGTTTCAATTTGTGATAAATTTCGTTTGTTCTGTCCTAGCTACACACCTACAAGCAATACCTTATTTACATTGTACAGGGTAATATTTTACAGGGCTTAATCACGAACTAATATTATTATTTAATTACCTGGTTCTAATTTAAGTTAACGATAGCATATTATATACCTACCGTTTGGAACGGCAAGCCGGCTATTGAGAATATAATTTAACTAGATAAATAATATTATACTTTAAGTAGGTAAATTATAAGTTACGGCTGGTCTAGTCGGGAGAACGGCGACTCCCGATCCGGAGACCCCGGGTTCAAACCCCACACGCACCACTGTCTTTTCGAAGTCATGTGCGTAATGCTGCTAACTTAAAACGGTGAAGGAAAACATCGTGAGGAAACCGACATGCACTTAGAATCTATCGAAGTCATGTGTCATCCACCAACCCGCACTGGGCCAGCGTGGTGGATTATGGCCTTAACTCTCTCTTAGTGGGCTGTTGATGATGATTGATGAGGTAAATAATACAGTTCTTTAAAAAAAAAAAAGTGTAACTCCTGAAGTGCGAATAGAACTAAAATCATATTATATGTACAAATTTATAAACAAAGGTGTCGGTAACAGTAACAGTGCTGTGAATTAAATTGTTATTTTTTTCAATCACAATATTAATATTATGTGTTCAGTCGGTAATTGTCGCAAACAATTTTACTGTCAACTTTACTTAACAGATTTACCTAATTATCTTTTTCTAGTCTCAAAAAATGCCTAACGTGTCTAAAGAAGAATTATTTCATTTAGTAGGTAGGTACTAAGGACAATAAAAAAACTCTCAATTAAACCAGTTTTTTAATTGCGCTGTGCGCTGTCGTTTGGAAGTTTGAAACATCCAATTGATTTCAAAACTCTATCACATTATGATTTTAGTCTATTTATTTATATTGGTTCCAATTTTAAATACATTTCTGTACCTCCAATGTCCTCTGCCGATGGATATTATGAGCCACTCCTGGTTGTGGGTTTTGGAACTTAGGTAGGTAAACTCCGGAATCGAATCAGTAAAAATTAAATGTAAGTATCGAATGAAGTATGTTGGTGAACATTTTTCAATCAATGCTATCTAACCACAAACTAATCAAAGTTTGTTCTTTAAAAGCCAGGTAGCTTACGAGTATACTGTAAATACATACCTACTTATGAAGCATAGAAAAGCCCAGACTCCGAAGAAATATCCATGTCTATGTATTATTATCATTTTACTATGAAATAGGTAAAATGTGAGTTTTTTAATTAATTGACGGATTAATTCAACCAATTCACACTTGGAAAATCCGGCAATCAATTAAAATTGTAAAGAATTTTTCTATTATAGATGCTAAATTAATGTTAATATTCTTTCTCGTATACCTATTTTACCTATATCAGGGGATTTACTCATGCCTAGTGTTGGATGACCTTCCCAACAATTTATTGTAACTAGTAGTTGAATATGTGTGCGAATTTAAATTTTATGGCATAAAATTATACATAATGATCTTTGGATTTTACACATGGAAATTCGTGTTGGTATTTTGTCATAATGGTTTAACAGCCTTTCCATCTATTGTGTTGATGTATTATTAGGACCTATTTTATGCTGATGTATAGAAATTGAGAACGCAATATTTCTAATCTATATAGATAAACGTATTAAATAGCTACCCACTTAGCTAGGAAGATGAGAGAGACTTGTAGATAATGTTAATTGAGTACCTATTATTGTTTTTATATTCGGAATGGGCATTAAAAATTCAAAAGCGAGTAAACATGTATTTTTTTTGTATTCTTAACAATTCGTGAGTACCTACCATGATCTACCTCTATAGGTACTTACTACTCATTACTACTCTGTATTAACATTTAACTTTAGTATATTTTGAGATAATAGACATCTTTTAGTTATTTGATCCTGTAGTTCGATCCTGGAGTAAGTATTATCTGAACACTAAAAGTGTATTCCAACTTTGAAAAGCTTAAATTTACTAATTTATACCTCGTTTACATTATTCCAGTCCAGCGACCGAATCCAGTGCTGGACTGGTTACTGGAATAATGGAAACCGGCACTGGAAAGCCTCAATCCAGTGCCAATGCATTCCAGTGCCGGTTTACATTATTCCAGTAAGCAATCCAGCGCTGGATTAGACCGCTGGACTGGAATAATGTAAACCGGGTATTAGTTGCACAACTGTTAGTAAACACCACATATTTATTTACATAAAAGCAACCATTTCACATATCCCGGTATCCCTGATGGCTTACAGACCTTGAAATTGAAGGCTATTTTTAAACCATCTGTACTGTTCACATGAACTTACTTGGTTTCATTCAGAAATGTTCATACAGAACAAGTAAGCCGTTAATCTTATCAGAGAGTAAACACGCAACGTGAAATGTCTCTTAGATAAACATTTACAAAAAAAGTATGAAAGAAGCTTACCTCCAAACTAAAATTCCCACCACCACGAACAACATTTTGCACGTTTTTACGACAAAAGTTACGCGATTTGTTAATCAATTTTAAAATCTATTTATACTGGCGATTCAGCGAGCAGCGAGACATGGTTTCGCTGCATCAGGGCATGGCCGACTGAGTCAGAAGTTGAGGCCACTCAACCGGTGCGACTAGCCGTTGCTTGATGTCGAGAGTTCACAAAAGCTACGTCATATCATATGGTGAATGGTGACATTGCGACATCTACTTAATATTATCTCGCTCCTGGATATATTTCATCATATCAAACATTCATTACATTTTGTTTTAATATCTTGACAGTTTTTTTCGAATTGTAAAAATGTCAAGTTATTTTTTAATGTGAAGCTAAAATATAGGTAAATCTGGGCCATCTCACACAAAACCATCTGCTCCGTAAAACTCCGTTAAAAATTAGGGTTCCGTAAAACATAATAAAAGCGCCCAAGTGTGAGTCGGGCTCGCCCATGAAGGGTTCCGTAGCAGCAAGTAACATAATACATACGTTATTGTAGTACGGTGTAACTTTGATCGATGTTTTAATAATAGTGTATTTATGACGTATTAAAAAAACTACTCACCAGATCGAGTTCAAACCAAGTTTCGTTGCAAGTTTGTATGGTAAAGTAAATCATCTATATTTTTTAAGTTTTATCATTCTCTTATTTTAGAAGTTACATGAATGATATTGAATTAGAATGATATCAGGAACCTCAACTTCATTTAAATATGATGGGGGTAATAAATTAAAATTTGTGAGTGCCCCATACTTTAAACTGAAACCCATTAAAATTAAAAATGTTTTTCTTAATCACGTGGGGTTCAAAAAGGGGGGGGGGGGGAGGGGTTCGGCGGCGTGTACGTATTAAATACAAAAATGTTAAATCCAAAGAAAATTGGTTTGAACTCGATCTAGTCAGTAGAGTTTTTTTAGTACGTCATAAAAACATTATTATTATTAGGTTATAGGTCTACCTATTCCAAGGGTGCTGCTTATCACCAATGGTATTTAATATAGTTATAAATATCCTAGTAGACAAATGAATATCCCGTGAGAAGAAATGGGGCTACCGGTTTTAAATCAACAATAAGTAATCAACAACCGAGTCAATCTTAGCCTTTGCGGACGACCTTGCAATACTTACACGCAATCCTAAACAGTATCAGGAATTGTTCAATGATGTCGATGAGTTCTGTACATGGACGGAGGGAATGAGGGCAAAACCAAGTAAATCTCATTGTCAATGCCTGGGTAGACGAAATACCAAATAATATACTTCTTACGATCTGGGACTCTCCATAAGTGGCCAAAGAGTTGCCACAATTGCAGAGGCAGTGCCTTTCAAATTTCTTGGTAGAAAGATAGATTACAAAGGACGTACACCATCATTAGAGGTAGTTGTGGAAAATTTCATGAACAACCTCAATAAGGTAAACCAACAGCCTAGCAGTAATATCAAAAAAGCATGGATATACGACAACTATCTCACATCACGTCTCACTTGGCCTTTCCTAGTATATGAAAACGGTAAAACCCTCCTGGCAAAGCTAGATGCTAACGTCATAAAGATATTGAAGTCATGGTTTGGATTGGCACATCCGGCTGATCCCTCTACTCTCTTTAGGGATCACAATAGTTTTGGACTGAAACTAAAAAAAACATCCGAACTCTACAAACACCTAAGAGTTACAAAAACGCATGTTTTGGGAAAGTCGCAAGACGAATTAATAGCATCTCTCCCAAAAGACAAAAGCGCCTCGTACCTTGAATCTAGACTTCAATTCCATAAACAATTTATGGCAGGTGCACAAGTAAATACAGCTGGGTTGGGTGCGAGAAAGAAAAGGGAAGACCGAGACATAGTAAAAATCTTTCTACAACAAGAAGAAAATTACAGTTACAAAGTGCACGCTATGAATTTAGAAATACAAAGTGAGTGGTTAACCATAGGTGAGTTTTGTATCCCATTAGCTCTGAAGTGGCGCACCTTGCTATATGACTGGTCTCCTGCCTTATTAAAATGTTATCTAAATGCTTTCTAAATTACCCTCCCTGACCAGAGTAACTTGGTAAGGTAGGGAAAAGCCTCTGAAAAATGTTGCTATACTTGTGGTGAGGCGATTTGTACAGCAAGGCACATATTGTTGGGATGCAAGGTGCTCCTTAATTGGGGTCATTACTCACAGTGCCATGACAGAGTACTTGAAATTATACGTGAAGCCATAAGCCTTTCAGTAGCTAGAGCCCAAAAAGGATTGACGACAAACAAAAGACAAATTAATTTTGTAAAATAAGGTTCAACTTCAAACTCCAAGAACAAGCCTTACTCAATCCTGGGTTCAGCTCCTTGTTGGACTATTTTAATGGACACGTATGAAAAGCACCATAAAATCCCAGAGGATGTAGGTGTTTCGTCATCCAGACCGGACATTTTCCTTTTTCTAGAGCTACGAAACGCATAGTCCTTGTAAAATTTACCGTACCGTTGGAAACTAATATACTTAAAGACCACGCGATGAAACAAAATAAGTATTACGACCTTCAAAACGAATTAACAAAAATGGCTATGTAGTTAATTTATACGCTGTAGAAGTAGGAGCGAGAGGTATACCAGCAAAATCTCTCTATAACCTGCTGAAAGACCTTAGCTTGTTCAGAAGTGCAGTAAGTTCTATACTAGAACGAGTACCTAAAGCTGCACTAGCAGGATCATATCGGATTTGGCTGGGCAGGGAGCGAAATACGAGTAGTGAAGGTGAGTGTTGACGTACGTCACAAAGGGTTAATCGTTTTAAACCTACGCCCGAGTCACAAGTCTTGGAGTCTACTCGAGACTTCGATCTCTGCCACACGATGGACCCGGCACCCGCACGGTGAATCCATGGAATGCTAAGAAGTTTGGCTCTCGCTCGAGTTCGAATCGATCAAAGTTACAACGAACTACAAGAACTTATGTATTATGTTACTTGCTGCTACGGAACCCTTCTTGGGCGAGTCCGACTCGCTTTTGACCGCTTTTATTTATATCTTACGTATCTGTGGCAGTTGACCTAACATTACTTTAGTGTCTGTCGAACTTTTCTATTGCGTAAAGGCGCTAAGTCTTAACCTCTTACGATCGATTTAATAGCCTCCGAAAGACAGTTAGATATAATAATATAGGTACTCGTACATCATGTTTTTTTATAGCTTGGTGACGAGACGAACAGGACATGTTCAACTCGTAACAAAAATCCACAGACACATTTGGAAAATTTCGAACGGAACGAAGTTTAGGTGAAATAGGAAGGAATCGGTTAGGTTAAGGTAGAACTATGACCAACAATTCACGAGCCGAGCGAGCGAAGCGATCGTGCTGCGGCAGCGGCCGGCGTAGTGCCAGGACCAAAATAAATAGCTTATGTTTCAGCACACAGAGCACTTGAATATATGCTACATCAGAAAAATAAAATAACATCAACCTGTAAAATATAATTTGTCTCAAATGAAAATGGCATCATTGTAAATTTCTTGAAAATTTGATCGAAGACTCAGTATAGCAGCTTTTTCGAAATCTAACACATATGTGTACTTACCAACACTATATAAAATTAACATTACTCTAACTGAAACATTCGCTACATGAAAGTTGGCCTTTTGAAAAGTTTCATCATAAAAGGCAGACCAAACGTACAGTTGGCAGATGTTAGGTTGGGAAATAAAACAAAATATGTGATAACTTTGGCAAATGATTATTCCGAGAAATAAAATTCTGCGAAACGTTAGTCGGCAAGTGATAATTGGCCAAACAATTTTCGGCGAAAAACAGAGAACCGTTTTTTTGTTTGGTGGAAAATAGGAACCTACTTCAGAAATAAAATATAATAAATTTTATAAAATTGAATTTTCTGACATTTATCTAGACGACGTTGTGGGAACTTCACGTGAAAAATTATAGATGAAAGTCTGAATTTAATTTTAAATTGAAGTAGGTTTCTGTTTTTTGGAGAAAATTGAATTATTAATATCAACTGTTGGTAATTTTCTTTATTATGCTTTGAAGTATCGTTAACTTTATCTCGGTTCTTTATTTCAATAATTTTGTGCAGTAAACTAAGGTACTCCACAAAACAGAGTGGCATTTAACAACTTGTTGAAATTGCCGCATATAATGCAGTTGTTAAGATTGTTACTGCAATTTAGGCAGTACAATATTGTTATTTATGTGTTAGATATTATTGATTATGCTGCAGTAAATATCCCAAATACTGCAATTTAACTAGTAACAGAATAACAACAATATAAACTCTTTTTATACAAAAAATTTAACCGACTTCAAAACCACAAATTCAAAATTCAAAAGTGAAAAATAAATTCATTATAAGCGCTACTCGCATTTGAAGTCGATGCCAGTCGAGTCAAAAAGCTTGTAACTAGATACTAGATACTATGTACGTAGTAAGTAGACATAGGGAAATAATATCTATCTATCTACTACCAGTTAGACTAGGCTGCCACCGACTTCAAATAGATGAGTGAGTAGCGCTTAAAATGGTTAAATCAAATTTCGATTTCGAAGATTAGGTCGGTTATTTTTTTGTATAAAAAGATATTATTTTACCCTTTTTAGTGCAAAACAAGTTTTCATTCATGCATTGACACAATTTTGTGTTGACAGCATCGAGTTTCATAACTGTTGTGAAATCTACAACCATGTCATCCAGACAAAAAGGGGGCAAATTTTAGTTATTTGTTCATATTTCATAAACTACTTAGTCGATTTCGATTAAATTTATATGGGACCATTCGGGGACCATACTTATTCGAACAAAGTAGAAACATTGAAATCGGTTTGGGCGTTCTCGAAAAATCAGGCAAAATACAAAAAAAATAATGGTGGTCGAATTGATGACCTCCATTTTTGGAAGTCGGCTAAAAAGATAATTTTATCTATTTTACTGCATTTTACTCTGTTTAAACTTTTTTGTAAAAATAGGTAATGCTTTCTAAAATACCACATTCTAGTACCTTCCTGAATACCAACTAGCCTGCAATTCATTTTGAAAAGCAATTAAAACAAACTGGAGTATTCATATTTTTAGACTATTAATTGCCTATTTAGTGCATTTTAGTAAACATAATATATGGTCACTACGTTTTTAAGATGTAGTTAACCGATTTTTTGTAGTGATGATAAAATTTACTGCATTTTACTTGGAAAAGCGAAGAGTCATGTTAGACGTAATAGCTCTATTACTGTATTTTAGATAGTTTTACGTTCCAGTGTGCATAAAATATCCCTAGTTACTAAGTTGAGAGATTTGTTTTTTTCTATTCAGTAGTCATACAATTCAAAAACTGTTTTTATATAGTTTTTTAGGTTTACGTGTCCAAAGGGTAAAAACAGGATCCTATTAATGAGACTGCGATATGTATACGGAATTCGGAATAAAGCCAAAGAGGTATTTGCCGTTTATTTGCTAATAGTACGGAACCCTTTGTGCGGGAGTCCCACTCGCAAATTTCCAAGATCATTTTCGCTACTCTACTAAAACACTTTTACACCTGGGGAGGGCGGGGCTAGTTGTACCTGTCACTGATCTCGAACTAACCGGTCATAGTTGGATTTGTGACTAATTTGGAGCTAACCCGGAGTCCAACTCAGACCGAGTTGGACTCCGGGTGGGGTCCCACCAGAAGCTCTAGGGGTCGCCTCTGAACGTTGCTCCGCCACACTCAGCCTTCGTTTTGCTACGGAGGTCACCGGCTCCATTCGCTCGCCACCTCCCCCCTGCGCTCAACTCGGCTTCATGCCGCCAAGCAACGTTCAGGACCTTTCTTGAGCTTCTGGCTCCCCGCATTATTTATAAACACTCTAGGGGTCACAAAACTCTCTAGCGGCCAAAAGACTAAGGGAGCCGGAGTGCTCTGTGTCGGTTTTGTGACTAATTTTGTTTAACCTAACCTAACCGGTCCGGTCTGAGTTGGTCTCTTGGTGGGTAATTTATTAAGTATTGAAGGGATGAAAATGTTGTGCGTACTGCGTTTCGTTCAGAAAACTATTTATTGAAGTGAAAACTTATTTTGGCGTGCCTAGACAGATTTTCCGTGGGGTGTGAATTGGATTCTAGCATCACGCTCGGGTATGATAAAAAATCTTCGGGTAAACTCGGGACCATGGCTATTGGCCATTTAGAAATGCGTCAGCAAATGGCAAATGCTGAAAGAGCGTGGCCTCGGCATATGCCATGGCCATCTAGAAATGCAGAAAGGCGTCTCGCCTCCACAAATACTCTACTATAACACATTTTAGTAGTGGTAGGACTCTTGGCAGAGTCCGCCTGGGGTCTCACACCTTTGCCAGCTATTCTACCGCCAAGCAGTAATGTGCAAACATTACTGTGTTCTGCTTTGAAGGGCAATGTTTCCAGAGAAATTACAGGGGTTAGATATAAATTATATCTTAGATCTCTGGGTGACGAGCGCAGTGCAGTGCTAGGTAATGATTTGGACTCTTCATGTTCCGATAGCTGCGTGTTACTGTGCTGGCATGTGGCAGGCATGTTGCTTACCATCAGACAGATGCCCTGTTCGTCTCGTCACTCTGTACTATAAAAAAAAAATCACAAAAACGTTTTGTTTGACGAACTTAATACATCGGAGACGTTCCAATTTATGCAATATTTCCTGATATTGCGTTCCATTTCACGCATCCGCATGTTTTTCGTGCGTATTTACAGATACATTAAACATTGATTTAAAATATTTCCGCGTAACTCCGGCAGCTAAAATCGAATTCCTTTGACCATTTCACAGTAGCTGAATCCTCAAATTCAGGCGGCTCGATTCAAGACGCAACCCAAGTACTGCATGAAAGCATAGCAATAAAACGTTGTGTGATTTCAGAAATGACGCGTTTGATGCAACGATTGTGTAATGTTGATGAATACTTTTAAAGCCGGGTCACACAGAGGCGATCCGATAACGATAGCGATCCGATAGCGAGACAGGATTTTGTGTAATGTTCGAATTTGTATGCAACCTGACACACAGCAAGCGGGCGCGATCCCATACTCGGTATCGGATCGCTATCGCTATCGGATCGTTATCGCTACCGGATCGCCTCTGTGTGACCCGGCCTTTACTGTTTCCGTAACAGATGATTTTATTCTACGATAGTTATTAATATGGTAGAAAATAAAAATAGTGGCCAAGTGCGAGTGGGAGTCCCGCGCGAAGAAGTATTTTTTAGGGTTCCGTAAAACGTAAAAACGGAACCCTTATAGATTCGTCATGTCTGTCTGTCTGTCTGTCTGTCTGTCTGTCTGTCTGTTTGTCCGTCCGTATGTCACAGCCACTTTTTGCCGAAACTATGAGAACTACACTGTTGAAACTTGGTAAGTAGATGTATTCTGTGAACCGCATTAAGATTTTTACAAAAGTTTAAAAAAAAAAACAAAAATTAGGGAAGCCCCCCATACTGAGAACTGAAGCTCAAAAATTTTTTTTTCATCAAACCTACACGTGTGGGGTGTCTATCGATAGGTCTTAAAAAATGATGTTGAGGTGTCTAATATAATTTTTGTCTACACTGAATAACTTGCGCGAGAGACGCTTCCAAAGTGGTAAAATGTGTGTCCCCCCCCCCCCCTCTAACTTCTAAAGTAAGAGAATGAAAAAACTAAAAAAAATATATGATGTACATTACCATGAAAACTACCAACGAAAATTAGTTTGAATTCGATCTGATGAGTAGTTTTTTTTAGTACGTCATAAATACACTATTATTAAAACTTCGATCAAAGTTACAACGAACTACAAGAACTATGTGTACTATGTATATTATGTTACTTGCTGGAACGGAACCCTTCATGGGCGAGTCCAACTCGCACTTGGCTACTTTATTTTTAAACAAAGAGTGACGAGACGAGCTGGTCATGTGCCTGATGATAAGCAAGATGCCTGCCACATAACAGCACAGTGACACGCAGCTATTGGTACATGAAGAGTCCAAGTCATTACCTAGCACTGCACTGCGCTCGTCACCCTGAGATCTAAGATGTTATATCTCTAAGCCTTGTAATTTCTCTGGAAACATTGCCCTTCAAACCGGAACACAGTAATGTTTGGACATTACTGCTTGGCGGTAGAATAATTGGCAAAGGTGTGGTACTTCCCCAGGCGGACTCTGCCAAGAGTCCTACCACTACAAAAATGGTTCTGTACCATTAGCAAATAAACGGCGAAAACCTTTTTGTCATTCTTTCGAATTCCGTAGAAATACATACTCGTAGACTATCGCAATTGCCGCAGATAGACATTCATCCGAGAAGCTTTATTAAAATTTTGATTTTACCTTATGGTTGTAACGACGAATTCGATACCGCGTTTTAGTCTTCTAGTGGCACCATTTAGTTTGCTTGGGACAGACTAATCGAGCAAAAAACTGTATAAATCAAGTTTGATGTATGGGATTAATTTTATTTTATTATTAGTATTTGTTGTTATAGCGGCAATAGAAATACATCATCTGTAAAAATGTCAACTGTCTAGCTATCACCGTTCTTGCAGGAGACGGACGGACGGATAGCCAAGTCGCAGTAATAGGGTTCCGTTTTTAGTTTTTGGATACGGAATGCTAAAAACAAATGTTTAAATTTCAATTATGTAGGTATTTAAAAAAATCGGCCCAGGCGTTTGGTCTGTATAGTGCCTCAAAGGAACATACAAACATACATACATACATACATACATACATAGACTGTTAAACACATTACCACTCCTTTGCGTCGCGCAGTCGGGTAAAAAGTTAGAGAGCAAGGATGTTATAAAATTTCTTAATTATTGTTTACTTTCGGTAGGTGAGTATGGCAAACTTTTAGTAGGTATACCTACTGTATAGCCCAGAACTAGATAGTCTGGAAGAAGATTAATTATTATCACAGATTTCCTAGTATAATCCGACAAATTTTGTGTAAGCTTGGCATGTAACTAAATGATAGCAGGAACTAAGAGTAGTTGTAACACATTTAGATGCTTTTCATTCTGTAGGGAAGATGTGTTCCAAGAAACAGTAATTTTTCTTTCTTCTTCATGCAGAAATAAATTACAACTGCTTTTTGTAAGGTGTAAGAAACTCGTATCACTCGTTTCATTTCAGTCCAGCTCTAAATTTTTTTCTGTTTTTGTAAGTACACCTCCATTCAATTGGTTTCCTCGATTTTATCTTACATCTCTATTAATGAGTGGGGAATATCTCACCCTCCCCCTATCCAAAACCCCTTCAGTTATCGATGCTTCTTCCACATTATTAAACATAAATATTTCAGTCCTTCTTCGCCACCTCAAACCATACACAATGCCAGCTAAAATAGCACATATTAAGATAACATTCACGAAAAGGCTGACTCCCATTGTGATTTTTACTCCAGAAGAGTCAACGGTATCGTCTTGGTTTGGAGTTTCGATTTCTTTGTATTCTGGTGTATAATCGCTTGATGTTTCGTAGTTGGAAGGCAGAGGCATGTCCAGGCCTCTAATAAAGTAGGAGACCAGCTGCAGGAGTTCTGAAGGCTTATCCATTGGGACAAGGTGGCCCGCACCGCGGACCAAAACTTCAGTGAAGCGACCACCGCTTTTTACGTATCTGAAAAAATATTCATTGACGTTTAGATTTTTGGAACGAATTTTTTTATGGGTCTAACTAAGATTGCGTTAATTTAAGATAAGTCAGGATTTCGGACCGTTTCATTCAAAATTATGCTTGAAGCCGCAAGCTTAAAGCAGAGATATCCTCATTAGAACCTCAACATCCATCCTAACAAGGTTTTAAAAATAAGTATGGTGCCCCCATATCTCGTTTGCCGATTTTATGGCACATTATTAACATTCTAAAAAAAACTCTCGACAAAATTTTAATTTAGTGAAATGTACTAAATGTTGGCGAGATTTCGGAGTAAATGAATATATCACCGATGTATACAAATCTAAGGTTTATTTTCATATTTAAAAAACCGCTATACAACCGATATAAAATTAAATGCGTTACTTTTTAAGTATGCACTACCAAACAAAAAAGAAACATAAAAATCGATTCACCATTGGGGTTATAGCGCAAAAAACATTTGATACATACCATAAAAAAAAACAATCAACCGAATAATACAATAATCCAACAATCCAACAACAAACCAATCCAAATCAAAAACAAAACAAATCCAATCCAACAATAATCCAACAAAAATAAATAATACAACAATCAACCCAGGTTAATATAATAAAAATATGCTCAAATATCGTTTTAGGCCGACGACTTGGCAACGATACTCCTTATATTACTGTTATATTTAGGCCCGGTTCACACGACGCGGCTGACAACCGCGGCCGCGCGCGGGCGCGGCGCCGCGCCGCGCGACGGTTTTGTTTAAATACTCACGAGACCGCAGGTTTTCGCGGTTTCTGCTCCGGAAAGTTACTGCGCAAGAATCGCGCGCAACCACGCGGGCGCCGCGCGGCTGCCGCAGCCGCCGCGGCCGTAAACCGCGTCGTGTGAATTGAATTCAATTTTATATGGAAATATGCCGCGCCCGCGCGCGGGCGCTGTTGGCAGCCGCGCCGTGTGAATCGTCTCTTAGGCAGTGGTTACCGTTTACCAGTAGATAACATCAAAACAAAGTTTGACGTCCCATTGTCACTTACGTCTCGTCACGTGTCATGATCAATGATTAAAAATATATTGAATCATAGCTTTGCCAACAATTAAGTTACAGAGGTTTCGAACTCACCCAGCCACTGCTTCGCCGAACCACCAGGGCGTACGCGGTGCTCGTAGGAATGCATCTCGTTCACTCCAATGCCAGTTCTTCCGCCTGTCTTGAGCGTTGGGCACGCAAGGAGCGGCCATATCCAGTTGGCCACTGTAATTTCAGACAAGTCGAATATCAGATAGGTACTTACATCATTTTCTAATTCACCTCCTTGAACCTAGAACCTATCTTTGTACAACTACCTTCTAGAGAGTATAAAGAATGTAGTCTTAAACAACTCAACTCAACTTAAAACTGGATTAAAGTTTATTTTAGAAGAAAAAAATTGGTTGCCTGTAAAGTCGGTATACGGGCGAAAGTTTTACGTGACAACGACTTTGAGTGGTTAGCCCACCTAAGAGCGAGAGAGACAGACATAAAAAGTGAAAGGCACGCGTCCCTCTCACTCGCTCTCATTGTGAGCGCATAACGTGAGCGGAGCGTAACGCAGTTTCTTGAAGTGTCACCCGGCAAACCAATTTATAAGACGTTGTCACGTCAAAAGCGTTCTATTCTGTATAAGAAGTTTCTTAATCAAGTTTTGATTGGTTTTAGTTGTTTTGTTTTTTAGCTTAGAATATTTTTAAGGATACACTAACTCACATCAATACCATGGTGTAATGAAATGTTAGGTTATGCAGCTATTGTTCAAATATCGAATAGGAAAGATAGGATCGATGGGACAATTTTTAAACGGTTTTATTCAGCGTGTTTTTCTCTTGGGTCCAATTTAGTAATTTAAATTTCACCCTCTTCCTGACAACCGATTGTTATGAAAATTGGTTTACGTCGTTGGTTCTGATGACAATACAATTATGTATACTAAAATTTATCGTAAATTCAAGATGGCCACCGCTATAAAATGGTGGATAACCTATTTTTTCAATCCTATCAATATACCCCATATTGATAGGATTGAAAAAATAGGTCAAATGAAAGGGCTTAATAAGTAGACTATAGTATCCATACAAATTTAAAATCTAAGATGGCCGCCGCTACAAAATGGCGGATAATCAATTTTTTTTAAATCTCATCAATATGTGTACCTAGGTATTAAATGAAAAGGCTTGACATAAGAAACCTTGAAATAATAAAGCACTAAATGAATTAAATAGAATGATAAATACAACCTAAAAACTTGAAAATAAAAAGAATAAAAAAATGTTTTAAGTTAAACGTTTTTATTGTAAACAGTCATGGCAATTTTACAGATTTTTAGATTTTTTAATTTTAGAGATTTTAGAGATGTAGTACCTACTAAAAGCTTAACAATATTTTTTACTAAAATAAAATCGTGGGACTCTACAAAACGAATATTTTAATTGACGATTGTAGATATTTTATTTTAGTAATTTTTTTTCAATTTTACCACATTTTCCTGTAAAATTACCATAACTGTTTACAATAAAACCGTTTAACTAACAACATTTTTTTTACTTTTTCTATTTGATCTCATTTTCTATCCAAATGTACCGATGTAGATGTGTCCGCTTCGCTACTCTTTTCTAATCAAAGTAATACGATGATATACTACTTATTACTAAAATGTATTTTTAGCAATTTTTTGAGATTTGGGATTCTTCAAGAAAGTGTTAAAAGCCTAATAGATAATCGAGTATACTTTTAATTGACCCTAGAGCTAAGTTAAACCAGAAAGTGTAAAACTTTCCAATCTTACCAGTAAATTAAAACTCTATAATGTTCCAACAGCTTTTCCATCTTCGGATTCACTTCGCTCAAGAATTCTGGTACGAGTTTCGTATGAACGGTTCCATTTGAGAACGTGAACCGAATGTCGCCGGCATGGATCGCTTCGGTGATTTCAGGGTGAGCGATGTAACTAACGAAGCCTTTGAGCTCTCCTTCTAAGTTGTCCTTGAGCAGGTTGTATTCTTGTTGTTGCCTCGTGATCTCGCTTAAACGGTCGAGGAGCCTGTTACGGAGCTGGAAAAAATTATAACATCTGGTTAGTCTTCAGTGGCGTAGCGCGCCTTGGACTTTTAAAATATGATAAAAATGTATTGCTCGCACTGTGTAAAAATAGCTCTTCAAAATGTGCAACAGTGTACCCCTGACGGGCGTTTAACATCAACAAGTTTAAATACCTAGTAGGAACTTTCTTGTAATTCTGTTTTCGATAACTAACATTATTTTGATCAGTTACATACTCGTACTAAAATAGTTGTCCATAGTCATTCAATTAATTTATTCGGACCTTAAATTCATAAGAACATTTGGTAACGTCATTCACAAAAAAGCAAATAATCTGTGTACATAATAAGCTAAAATAAAGTGGCCAAGTGCGAGTTGGACTCGCCCATGAAGGGTTCCGTTGCAGCAAGTAACATAATATACATAGTACACATAGTTCTTGTAGTTCGTTATCACTTTGATCGAAGTTTCAATAATAGTGTATTTATGACGTACTAAAAAATAACTACTCCTCAGATCGAGTTCAAACCAATTCTCGTTGGTAATTTACATGGTAATGTACATCATATATTTTACTTTACCTAGCGAAATCCGCGCCACTGCGACACCTCCGCGGCACCTCCGGACTTAGGGCTTAGGGCAGAACCCAAAATTCATTGTTGGATTGTGTCGGTGGGTTTCTTCTACAGAGGGTTATGTGGGACAACAACGTTACCTACTACGATATATGCCAGAAATACGTAACATACATAAAAAAATACTACGGTACAGACAGTTCTCGAGATATCGAATTAAACGCGTTTTCATCGAAATGCCCTTGTCACTACAAAACTACAACATCATTTTTGTCTATCGATAGGTCTTCAAAAATGATGTTGAGGTTTCTAAAATCATTTTCACACAGACAGACAGAAATGACGAATCTATAAGGGTTCCGTTTTTACGTTTTACGGAACCCTAAAAACAATGTCCAAATGAATAAAGCAGCTGTAAAGGGGCCTCATTAATTAAAAGTAATTGCAAAATAGCTTTGCTAAAGACAAAATAACAAATAATTACTACACACAGTATACATTTATTTATTTTAAATTAGCCACTCCGGAGACTCCGGGGTCCGTGATCTTTGTCGTTAGTATGATTAGGAGAAGAGAGGAAAATAAGGGTTCCAAACAGTTTCAATACCTCTCCTAATCTATTATTCCGCAACGCCGTACAAAAATCATGCGCCAAGGAGAAATGATCGAGGGTAGCAACCCCCCCTCTTTGACTGTACTCAGTTGGACAGCTTAGCATAGGCATAGTGCTGAATCTTATTACTTTATACCCTTCTATCATCTCCTGGTGGTTCATTTGATACGTAAATTTTGTTCACGGGCCTGCAGTCTAATTGGAGGTATGATGTACAGTCATACTTCCGTACGTTAAACATTGAGCTCCAAGTAAATTAATAAATAAAAATACACAAAGTGCATCAAATCAAATAACAACATCATAAATACCTGGATATTGTTGTAATTTACAAGCACCAGTGTTGTCCAACAGTAATATTCACATTAAAATGTACTAAAACTGATTTAACCATGATGAGAGTTGCAGTGAAAAAGTTGATCCACAGTGAGTAAGAAAATTAACAAAATAACACACAGTGAGATCAGTATTGAGCACGCAATTAGAAATTATGAAAACGCATTAAGAAAAATGCTGAGTGGCTTTAAATAACAACATTGGCGCGGAAATTCATTCGAACTATAACATCCAAGTACACAGTAAGATCCCAGGACCGTCAGACGTCAAGTATTTTCTGACGAACGAAATGTGGTCGATTGAGTAGAATTAGTATGTACTTACTAAGAACGCATACATACTCGCTACTTTGCTTAGACGGCCAATTTTGAGATATCTAGTAATAGTCCAGTTCAATTACGCAAAAAATTAAAAAAAAAAACATTAAATTATGTAGTTTGGGGACTATAAAGGATCAATAGGGGGGTGCATTCTGAGCATATATTCCAATTTGAGGGATTCTGGCGAGGTCAGCTCAAGGTCATTTCGATGAAAACGCGTTTAATTCGATATCACGAGAACTGTCTCTACCGTAGTATTTTTTTTATGTATGTTAAGTATTTCTGGCATATATCGTAGTAGGTAACGTTGTTTTCCCACATAACCCTCTGTAAGAAACCCACCGACACAATCCAACAATTAATTTTGGGTTCTGCCCTAAGCCCTAAGTCCGGAGGTGTCGCGGAGGTGTCGCAGTGGCGCGGATTTCGCTAGGTAAAGTAACATAACTCTGAAGGTATTCAAGGAAAAAGTTGTTAATTATTAAAAGATCTACACTTTTTGATTTATTACACATGATTATGACATACACTTGATTATTGGTAAAGTTTCATAAAATTGAACGGTTGGGGAGAAAATGGCGAAACATAAAAGAGGGAGGAAAAAAAGTTAAATTTTTGTCTTTCGGAAGCAAAAACTTGAAAAATATTGATCAAAAAAGGATGAAAGTTGTCATTTAAAAGTTAGTAAATTTAATTTAGAAGAGAAAAGGACTCTACAATTTTTTGCCTAACACTAACGGTTCTCGATATATCGAATTAAACGCGCTTTTCATCGAAATGACCTAGAGCTGACCTCGCCAGAATCCCTTAAATTGTAATATATGCTCAGAATGCACCCCTCTATCGATCATTTATAGTCCCCAAACTACATAATTTAATGTTTATTTATTTCCGTAATTGCACTGGACTATAATGAAGGTACACAAAAAAATACTAATTTCACGTAAATTTTCCTAACTGATTTTCACATATATTATAGCTAATACCTATCCTTAAAAATATGTCGCCAATACTCCCAGACAACTTCCGTGTGCCGTTTTGCTTTGCAGATGCTTTAAAAGCCCCAAAATAATCACTTAATTTCACGTATATTCTGATGCTCTCTTTTTATACATGTCCGCCAGACAATGATTTCAAAACCTTTTACATAATTGCCTATTGCTCTGAGAAATAAATCAACACCTAATTTTAAAAGAAAAATATAAATTGTGATGGAAAAACGATTTGTTATCTGTTTTTAAGGGTATGACTTCATCATATCTCTAGTTCCTTTCCATCAAAACCGTTGTATTGAAGCTTCAAAATCAAAACGTCATGGGGTAAACGATCAAAGGCCTTGGATAAGTCACAAAAAATACTAGCTTATTTCTGAGACTCATCCAATCTCTTCAAAATACGAAATACTACTTTCCTATTTGCCATCTCAGTCGATCTGTTTCCACGGAAACCAAACTGAGCAGGACTAAACAATTTATTTTCAAAATAGTCCACAACCTTTTTCTTTAGAATAGCTTCTAGAATTTTTTATATAACTGGGAGTATGCAAAGGTTGTAACCCCCCTCTTCAACTTGCACTCTGTTGGACAGCTTACAAATGCCGGCATAGTGCTGAATCTTATTATTTTATAGCCTTCTATTATCCTACATAGGTATCTGGATGGTTTATTTGACACATAAATTTTGTTCACGGGCCTTAGTTTAATACCTCTGCCAAACTAATTTAAGCTTTAAAAATTTGGGATAAAATCTTACTAAAATTCCATATATTAGTTTTAATATTGATCCATGAATTAATTTAACGTAAGTATTTTTTTTTAATTCATTCTCAGAACAATTCTCTTACAAATATTAACAAGAATACAGTCCTGACAAACTGATTTAACCTTTTACTATTTTATTGTTTTTGGCCACGTTTCTGTGTTACTAGAGGAATATCACACACACAATATAGATGGCATCCATAGCATAATGAGAAGAAAGCAAATTAACAGTACTTAGTTACAAAGAATGCCTGATGTGGAAAGCTATGATGATGTTTTAATTACCATTACAAACAAACCTTGAATGTCTTAAACAAAGATATTGGTTCATGATAATGATAGTAAACCTCAAGGAGGTTAACTAGATCATCGTATTATCTTGTATAGTACCTATTTCAAAATTTATTTTAATAAATATCTAATTTGGACCCGCATTGGTAGGATGCTGACATGTATCTCCATTAAATGCATGACGTTTATTCGGTATTATAGTAGTCGGGTTATATCTAGACATTCATCGGTCTACGAAGAATTTGATTGTGAATTGTGTTCTTCATTTTGTTAATTTAATAGATAATATAAATTTGATTTACATACATCTGTAGCTTGTGCACTTTCTCCATCTTTGATAGCCTTTTTGAATGAATCTTGGAGGTCTTTCACCGCCAATGCTCCTTGAGTATCAATAAGACCCCACTGCTGGTATATGCCGCTGTAATCTGCTACGATTTCTCGGTTCATAACTGGATTGCCCATAATTAGGCCCTGAGGATTCAAATTACACATCTGTAAACATAAAATTCTTAGTAACTTGTCATGGATGTATAAAAACGCTAAAACAAAGACTGTGTCACTATAATAATATAATATCATGTCTATGATATTATGAAAATCTGCGTATTTTACACCTATACATATGGGACCTAGAAATCGTGTTGAGAACTATAAGCCCATATCCAAGCTATGTCTGTTTGCTAAAGTGCTAGAAAAAATAGAATACAGGCAGTTTAACGAGTATGCATCGTTAAAGCATACACTTAGCTCACTTCGACACGGTTTTCTAAGAGGCAGGTCTACCACACCAAATTTGATTATTATCTGCAGTGTCTTCTTATCTGAGCATATGTCCAAGCCTTCACAAGTAGATGTTGTCTATACTGATTATTCTAAATGTTTCGATAGAATATGTAGATCACATAGTACTTTTACTGAAGTTTCAAACAGTAGGTATCCGAGGTATCTTGTATAGGTGGTTTACATCCTACGTACAAAAAAGATGTCACACAGTAGCACTGAACTATACGGCATCATGTGTTCCTCAAGGATCATTATTGGGTCCACTGCTATTTACTATCGTTATTAAGGATATATTGTCAAGCTTTAAACATTCTAAAGTATTACCTATTATACGCGGATGTTATGAAGATATTATGTCAAATTGATTCGCAGAAATGTTCGCAGCTGCTGCAAGAAGATCTCAATCGGTTTGATGAATAATGTCTCTTGCACAAATTAGACCTCAACGTATCCAAATGTTACTTTTGTGCGTTTACTCGTAAGCCAACCCTTGAGTTATAATTTTATAAACTCAAGAATTCAAATCTCACAAAATTTGGTTCAATTCGTGATTTGGGCATTATTTTTGACAGTAAGTTACTTATTGATGCGCACATTAATACTATTGCCAAAAAAGCATCACGGGTTTCGTTCTGCGCTTGTCAACTGAATTTAAATCAATCAAATCAATCAAAACCATAAAAATCCTATATTATTGCTATGTAATGTTCAGATTAAATATTTTGAAGTTTTTTGGTCATCTTGCAAATACCTACTTACGCGAGCCAATAACCCAAATTTTTTGAAGTAAAATCACATTGGTTAAGAAATCGATCTTATTCCAAAATCGTTCTCTTAATTGTCTCGTGATAAAAATAGCCCATGTGCGCCTATTGTAATCTGTTTTCCAAATTTCGCCCAGATCCGTTCAGACGTTGCAACGTGATTGAGCAACATACATTTAAACATCCAAACTTTAAAAGGATAGCTTTACTCCTCTATTCGTGTGTAACTTTAACACTAGCTATGTAAAATACAATGAAATATTGTCGTGCATTTACATCATTATATGAAATATTACTTGTCACTGACTAAGCAACAGTTGCATTATGAGAGCCAGATAACTGATTTTTGTTTTCTGTGTATTTTATTCTAAGGCTATTATTATATCATCATCATCAACAGCCCACTAAACGTTCCCACTGCTGGGACTCGGGGCCTTCTCTCGCAAGGAGAGAGTTAAGGCCATAATCCACCACGCTGGCCCAGTGCGGGTTGGCGGATGACGCATGACACTTCGAAAGATTCTAGGTACATGTCGGTTTCCTCACGATGTTTTCCTTCACCGTTTTAAGTTAGCGGCATTACGCACATGACTTCGAAAAGACAGTGATGCGTGTGGGGTTTGAACCCGGGGTCTCCGGATCGGCAGCCGCCGTTCTCCCGACTAGACCACCGTAACTTATCTATACTAATATTATAAAGAGGAAAGATTTGTTTGTTTGTTTGTAATGAATAGGCTCCGAAACTACTGGACCGATTTCAAAAATTCTTTCACCTTTGGAAAGCTACATTATTCCCGAGTAACATAGGCTATATTATATTTTAAAAAAAATAGGGATCCTTACTAAAACTCCAATAATGTAACATAAGGTGTAAAAAAATGACCTGAAAAATTCCTTACGTCGCGTGCGCTGCGAAAACTATTGATGATGAACAAAATCATTTACTACGACTTTGCAGAACTCATTATTATCTATATATATGAAAATCAATGCCACTTTTCGTTGTAACTGAACTCCTCCTAAACGGCTGGACCGATTTGAATGATTTTTTTTTGTATACGTTTGGGTAGGGCCCTGGAAGGTTTAGATTCACAAATCAGCCCGGCAGATGGCGCTGCAGTTGATATCTAGGTTATTATTCGAGCGAAGCCGGAGCGGGCCGCTAGTTTAATATATAACTATTATTATATATACTACAACAATTACTTGTGTGTTTCTTCAAAAATTTTGGATTATTTTACTCACTTTCAAGTTAACGTCCAGCGGTCCCAGCTCGATGTCTTGTTCTAGGATCTTCATCGCCAATGCTGGAATGTACCGGCCCGCGTAAGACTCCCCTGCGATGTAGAGGGGAGCCTTCCGGAGCTCGGGAAACATCGTCAGGAACTGCTGCATCACTTTGTACAGATGGGTAGCACACTGTTAATAAGTTTAAAAAGTTAGTATTTTACCTCTATCATTGTACATTAGGAATCCTTAATTAACAAAACTAAATTACAATGAAAAGTACACCACACATTACATATACGAGTACCTAACTAACTAAACACATCAAAACTCGGAACTAGCGCTTAAATTCATCGCTAGCCTAATTTAGAAATGAGTGTTTTCCACGATACCTGTTAGCGTCTCATTAAGTACTTAGTTGAAAGCCAGTTTCAGAATTATACCTAGATAGATAGGTAATAGTACATTATGATATAAGTGCGTATGTCATACGACGTTTTATAACATATTTGCGAGGAAGTAAATAAAACTCTGACGACATTTTCAAATAAAAACAATAGGTACAGCGAAAAAAAGGCGCGGAATAATATTTACTTGATCACAGATTAGCAATGCGCGCGCATTGGCGCCTTTTTTTTAAGCAACGGCACAGAACCAGCCGGTATGCCATTAGTAATAAAGTAAATTAATATTTTTGTGTTTTGTTACAGAAAAATTGTTGTAATTTATGGTCAAAATTAATTAAATTAACGAATTAAATAACTCTTTATTATATTTTACCTCTTAAAGTTAATTTTATTCATAAAATGTTGACCACACTTTTCTGACATAAAAACTCTTTACTAAGATTTAAAAAGGTACCGTTCGTTTTAGACGGAACATATCTCTCTACCTAGTCTGTGGACGGAGCATTTTGAAACCGTGCGTTTTACATTATACATTACCGCACAAGTACGTAATGAGATACATTACGATACAGAAATTGGTGCAATAGGAGACCCTTTACGAGCAAATGTGTTAAAAATAATTACAGCCTGTGCTAATTATAGCTCGAGCCGTAGGCGAAAGCTAGCAATATCGCCTCAGCTGTAATTATCAAAGCGCACGTATGCCATACGACGTTTTATTACATATTTGCAAAGAAATAAATAAAACTCTGACGACATTTTCAATTGAAAAGAATACAACGAAAAAAAAAAGAGCGCGGAATAATTATTACTTGTTCACAGATTAGCGATGCGCGCGCATCAGCGCTTTTTTTTTAAACAAAGGCACAGAACCAGCCAGGATGACATTAGTAATAAAGTAAATTAATATTTTGTGTGTTTTATAAATAATAAATTGTTGTAATCTATTACATTGTTTTATCTCTCAAAGTTAACTTAATTCATAAAATGTTGACTTCTTTTCTGACATAAAAACTCTTTACTAAGATTTAAAGAGGTGCCGTTCGTTTTATACGAAGTATTTTGATAAAGCGTGCGTTTTACATTACATTATCGCACAAGTACGTAATGAGTTACATTACGATACAGAAGTTGGTGCAATAGGAGACCCTTTACGAGCAATTATGTTATAAACTTTATTATCACACCAATACAAAAAGGAAACCTATACATAAATAATTAACAATAAGCTTTAAAACTAGTTCAACAAGTTTTAGTGCGACTAATTGCTTGTCTTTTGATAAATTTAGTTCTGTATACTACGTATCCTGGGTATACGTAGTATACAGACTTTCTTTGACAATTCTTTTTTCGAAACACGCTAATTCTCGAAAGATGTTATATCTATAATTTATAGGAAAACTCGATGTGTCACTAGTGTGCCTTTGCTTTATCTGCCCATTTACAGATAATTTCGAAGTACAATCAATATTTTTTCATCTATATTCGAAACAGATCTTCGTTTGTCACCTAACTTGCCTCAGACTCAGACGTGCCTAAAAAGTCTAGAAATATCAAACATTAGTAGCATTACCTGGGTGACCGAGTTTTGCTCGGTGTAAACACTGAGTATGCTTAGATACCTACAAATAAAGGGCTACCAGTACTTAATAGATTTTCTCAAAAAAAAGGAACTTGAAAAAAAAATGAGGAATTGTCAGTATTCGAAGATTCGAACCCAGATCTATTACTCCATGACCTCCCAACTTCCCGCCTAAGCTATTATGCTGTCGTACAACGTTGCGAAATTTACCGTCGCATTCTAATGTTAATGTAACAGTGTAATGTTAGATCGGTTTATCGTCCCCAAAGCTCCCTGCATACATATAGAAACTGAATACTCGTACAATAATTGCTCGTTTTAAGAGTGCGCCTAGTGCCAGGAAAAAAAAGATTTCACCCGCGCGAGGCTCTTCATAATACGATATGCATAAAGTCGAGAATAGCATGACACAGTTTGTAGGGGAAATCAGGAGTCAATTTTTGACCAAGTTTTATTTAATTTCGCAAAAATTAAACATAAATTCAAAAAAGTATTCGGTAACTTTGATAGAGCGTTAAATTAGAAATTTTATTAGCGAAAAATAATGTGGGGTCATCGCTGATAATTTCGAGTACTCGAATTAAAATGGGTTTTTTCGGCGTCATTTTTATTTTTTTAATGTAAAAAATCTGATCTATTTTTAAAATTCTATTCGGTTATTGTGCTACTTCTTGATTGTAAAGTTCTTGACAGGTCAATATTTTTTTTACTTTAGTTTTTAGTTTCTTAACATCAGGGAGCGGCGTCGAAAATGTCCATTTTTCGTTTTCTGGCACTAGGCGCCCCCTTAAGGTATAAAAGATAAGATAAGACCTATAGTGTTCGCAGTATAAGTCTGCGCGCGACTGGTGGCGTACTTAATGTTGCCAGGTCAAGCTAATAGGTTCCCTTCCCGTTCATTGAGAACGTACAACTTCATAAAACAGGAACGGGAAGGGATTTTTCAGGGAAGCAATTTAAGTAACTACACAACAACTGAGACTCAAGAACGAATGTCTCGAAGTAATGAACGCCTTTGCAGTGCTGGTTTGGTTCAGTATGTGACCAAGTATCATTGGTAATTGGTACAGGCTGTCTGAGTCTCTTACCACCAGGAAAACTTTATTATAGTTTATTACATTATAAAAAATCTGTCATTTTCAACCTACACCAACATCGAAATAACAAGAATTTAATTTAAACTTGTTATAGTCCTTTATTAAGACCATAAATAACACCATTTTAAAATTTGGCGCATGAGCATTCTTTTAATGAGTCATTGGCTTCCATAGAGTCATCTTTTTCAATAGGGTTAAATTCACAGCGGTAACCGCAAAACTTCCTGTTCATGTTCCTTTAACTGTTATTCTACTTGGTATTGTGGGTCTTCTTTGTGCCTCTTTATTCGAGTAACTGCGGATTTGTCCCACAATCGTCGAAATGTATTTAATTTTTCTTAAGCCACTTTTGGCTTTCTTCTTTTACATTGCCCATTGTACCCGCTTTATTTATCTGAGTGCAGTGGTATAATGCGTTGTCCATTGACAGTACGTTCTGAAACGCCTATAATAAAAATACAGTAATTAATACAGAGTTAAGGATCAAAGAGCATCCAAGCTAACGTTGAAAAACAAATTAAGTAAAATTTCTTTTGGCCCGCAGATTTTCCCTTAAGTGGTAAATGAAGCTGACGCTGTTAGGTGAAAGGGTCGATCGGGTGAACATGGAACCGCCGAGTGTACCCGAGCGAGAAAGATACAATCAGCTGATCTTCACTGCTGTGTCACTGTGTTTTCTATTTTGATTTGTATATTATGAAAAAAAAAAACATTTATAACTAGTTTCTCACGTTCGGTCTTAAGCACTCACATTTTTTCCCACGGGTAAATTGGCGATAAAACAATCAAACCCAAAGTCGCACCTCAACCTAAAGCCTCAGCTTTAAAATATACCTGATAATAGGTGGAGATTTGATTGCTATGGTATCCCTAAATATTAGTTGTCAAATAGCTCTGCGTTTGGAAAACTGCAATTTTGGCCCGTTATTGTATCGTTCTTCTTCACAATCACGATTGATTTTCAAGAACCAGCCACGGCCAGCACTTTTAATCACTTTCGACATAATAAAAGCTATTAATTACTTTGGAAATTAATAAATACATCAATCGTAAATAAACTTTTGTCAACTGACGTAAACAAGAAGTTGACGGCCTGTCAATTAGTTCCATATTTTGCTACGCGCAGAGTTATATTGCGAGCACTCTACCCACATTACGCATTCGCCAAACAAATGCAGGTGTTAGTACTGACACTGGCAACGTCGTAAGATAGGCTAAAACAAAGAGTTTACTTTATCTAAGGGCTAAAACAACTAAAAAGGAGTTTCGAAACTAATAAAGTTAATAGTGTTTTTATAATTCTAAAAATATGGTCTAAAATAACTAAGCCACGAGTCAGTTATAAAATATCATATTAACTTAGATTGTTAATTTACCTTTTGAGGTATTGTATATTATGTTACACTACGCCGGAGCTCTCCTTTAGTTACCTATTTAAATAGGTTCATTTAATGCAAATGATGCGGTATTTGTTTGGGATCCAATTTTTTTTACAGCAGTTAATTAATTATTTCGATCGAGTCATTTAGCCAAGCTTCATTTTTTTTAGCAAATCTAGCAAACAAAATAACTAGGTAGTGGTAACTAATAAAGAATATAAATGTATTGATATAATGTCCCAACCTTTGTTCACACAGTTCACAAATTGTCCTAGAATGAGTATATAAACTAATAATAAACAATCACAAATAACCAATATCCCATATATTTTCGGTAATTATCACACGCGGACTTTGACAATACTGGACTTGAAATGCGCTATTTTATTTTAGCTAATGCATGGACGTATAAAAAAGTCGGACGTAGTCTCTAAAACAAAACTTTGTCACTAGAGTCGGCCACATTTGCACGTGTGCGTCGTCAGCTTGTCACTGATAGGCTGACACGCACACATACATATACACAAGTTGCGCATGTAATAACCCATTGATGTGTGCGTGTCAGCCTGTCTGTGACAGCACACACGTGCAGATTATGTGGCCGACTCGACGGGCACAGTTTTTGTTTTAGCGAGACTCGGTCCGACTTTTTTTATACGTCCATGAGCGCATGATGATTTGTTTTAATATTTAAAATGGAGAAATAAGTAACTAGATTATGCATCTACCTGTAGAACGTGTTTCCTGGATGTATTTTGCGTCGGTCACTACGGTTTTTACAGTCATTCTGTGTGATAAGATTTTTGAAGTGAAAACTTCTTTAGGCGCGCCTAGACAGATATTTCGTGGGATGTGAATTGGATTCTAGCGTCACGCTCGGATATGATAAGAAAACTTCGAGTAAACTCGGGACCATGGCTGTTGGCCATTTAGAAATGCGTCAGCCAATGGGAAATGCTGAAAGGGCGTGGCCTCGGCATCATGCCATGGCCATCTAGAAATGCATCAGCCAATAGGAAATGCGTCAGCATTTCGAGATGGCCATGCCATGATGCCTAGGCCACGCCCTCCGGTTACACACGTGTAGTTTCCAAAATAAGCTATCAAATTCGAAGTTATAAGTTTTCAGTTCTATCGGCAGTTCCTATGACTGCCAATTTTTTTTCTTTACCGCTTGTGTTGACTGGCTGATGTTTGCGCGCGTGATGGTCGATTTATGTGTGTATGTATGAGTGTCAGCATGTATGTGACAGTGCACTGGCCGACTTGATAGACATAGTTTTTGTTTTAGCGAGACTATGTCCGACTTTTTTATACGTCCATGGTAAGAAGGTTGATACGTTTCGAAAAATATAACATTCGAAATTCAAATAGTTCCGATTAGCTAGAAGTGAAAACCTTTAAGTGTGCCCCATGTATAGGTCAACATATTTTTTACTCGAAGATTTACATTTACAAAGAACTCAGGCCTGATCCACTCATCCGAAGGTAAATTGACACGGACACGTGTAAAATGTCAAGATCCAATGATATGATGTTTAGGTACCAAAGAGTATCTCTCTACTTAGTCTGTGGGTACCAAATAACAAAAATCGACAACAAACTCATTAATTTAATATCGTCATTGTCCGTTTGCATTTAATTTTCAAATACTTTTGACATTGTAAAGTTTACTCCCGTGGTCACACAGCGCGAGCGGCGAGAACTTTCGACTTTGATGTGCCCGTGGACGTATAAATAAAGTGGCCAAGTGCGAGTTGGACTCGCCCATGAAGGGTTCCGTTGCAGCAAGTAACATAATATACATAGTACACATAGTTCTTGTAGTTCGTTGTAACTTTGATCGAAGTTTTAATAATAAGTAGTGTATTTATGACGTACTAAAAAAACTACTCATCAGATCGAGTTCAAACTAATGTTCCTTGATAGTTTGCATAGTAATGTACACCATACATTTTTTTTAATTTTTTCATTCTCTTACTTTAGAAGTTAGATGGGGGGGGGCACACATTTTACCACTTTGGAAGTGTCTCTCGCGCAAACTATTCAGTGTAGACAAAAATTATATTAGAAACCTCAATATAATTTTTGAAGACCTATCGATAGACACCCCACACGGGTAGGTTTGATGAAAAAAAAAATTGAGTTTCAGTTCTCAGTATGGGGGGCAAGCCTAATTTTGTATTTTAATTTTTTTCTTGTCAAAATCTTAATGCGGTTCACAGAATACATCTACTTACCAAGTTTCAACAGTGTAGTTCTCATAGTTTCGGCAAAAAGTGGCTGTGACATACGGACGGACAGACAGACAGACAGACAGACATACAGACAGACATGACGAATCTATAAGGGTTCCGTTTTTACGTTTTACGGAACCCTAAAAAGTCGGACGTAGTCTCGCTAAAGCAAAAACTGTGTCACAAGAGTCGGCCACATTTGCACGTTTGCGTTGTCAGATTGTCACTGATAGCGCACGCACACATATACACAAATAGCGCGTGTAATGACCCAATGTGTGCGCGTCAGCCTGTATGTGACAGCGTACACGTGCATATTATGTGGCCGACTCTTGTGACACAGTTTTTGTTTTAGCAAGACTACGTCCGACTTTTTGTATACGTCCATGGATGTGCCTAAATGAAAACATTACGATGAAAACAATATATCTTAAGAGTGCGCCTAAAGCCAGGAAAAAATCAGATTTCACCCGCGCGACGCGTTTTTTAATGTGATGTACATAAAGTCGAGATTAGCATGACCAGTTTGGAGGAAAAATCAATATATAATCAGGAATCCATTTTTGACCAAGTTTTATTTAATTACTCAATAACTAAACATAAATTTAAAAAAGTGTTCGGTTACTTTACTAGAACGTACAAATAGGAATTTTTTTACCAAAAAATAATGGGGGGTCATCGCTGATAATTTCGAGTACTCGAATTAAAACGGGTTTTTTCGGTGTCATTTTTATTTTTTTATTGTAAAAAACTCTGATCTATTTTTAAAATTCTATTCGGTTATTGTGCTTCTTCTTGATTATACCCACACGTAAATTTTTTTTGTCATAGTTTTTAGTTTCTTAACTTCAGTGAGCGGCGTCGAAAATGTCCTTTTTTCGTTTTCTGGCTTTAGGCGCCCCCTTAAGAATTACGTCCTTAAAGGATATACCTATAACATCGGCCTACCCCTGTTGGTCAGTGTTGTAGATTATGGTTTTGATTATCTTTGAGTAAAAGAAAATCCTAACATAAAGTACCTCCCTAAATTGCTTAAGATTTGTTCACTTATTTAAAATCAGCCCGTATCAGAGTCATTTTAACAAAATATTGAAATGATGAACATTGTGAGGAAACCGACATATACCTAGAATCTTTCGAAGTCATGTGTCATGCAAATCGCTCCTTATGCTTACCATGTCCATGTTTTCAATAAATCCGTTGTCATCATCGGTAAAGCTGAACCCGGCGCCAACCGGATTGTCTATGAAGAGAACGGAATGTTTTTTTGTCCATGTCCACGACCGACCTATAAAAAAAGTTAAACATGGCAATCTCGTGTTAAAGTTTCCCTATAGGTATAATCTTAGAATAAGGAATAGGTATAATAGTTCGGGATTTTGCTTTAATTCATAATTATTTTTTTTTAGTAAACCAATTAGAGTAAGTTTAATATAATATATAATTCTATTATTTTTACTACAATTTCAATAAATGTAGTTTTACCCTACTGATTTTTTTTTTTTTTTTTTTTACCTTTTATAGGTTTACACTTGACCGCCATCTTACCTGATGTTAAGCGACGATGCGGTCTACGATGTTTACCTAGAAAAAACCGATTCACTCTCGATTTGAAGACACAAAGATTGTTACCATCGGGGAAAACCCACTCAGGCAACGTATTCCACAGCCTAGACGTTCTTATCACAAAAGTAGAGTCAAATCTCTTTGTTCGTGTCTTTGGAACATAGACTGATTTGGAACTGATATTATAAATACGAAAGTTTGGATGTATGTTGCTCATTAACATTGGATCTTCAGTATGGATCGGGATGAAATTTGGAAAACATCTAGTAAACATCATAGTCTGAAATAACACATTTTTTATCACATAAAAATGAGGGAAACGGGAATTTCCCGGGCAAAACGGGGCCAGTTAGTAAGCAAATATATACGGCAGGTACCGTTTCAGTTGGCCCACCATACTTATTCTAAAGACAGAAATAACGTCGTCGAGGTTAAAAACACAGGTTACGAAAACATTAAATCTATAAATACCCGTGTTCATCGAATCGAAACTTCCAGTAAAAATGGAACCAATCATACTTTCTATTTTACTGGCTAAGTATTAATATTAACATTTAACAATTACCTACCGCTTCCTTGAAACATCTGGAACGGTTATTTTCAAAATATTTATATTAAAAATTTAGAAAGTTGCAAAAGTGAAATTGCATTAGCAAATTATTATTTTATTCATATACATTTACTTAATTCCACGCTTTAAAAGGTCATCAACATCATTAACAGCCCACGAAACGTTCCCACTGCTGGGACTCGGGGCCTTCTCTCGCAAAGAAGGCCATAATCCACCACGCTGGCCCAGTGCGGGTTGGTTGGGTATTGTAGGTATTTAAAAGGTAATTACATAGAAATATTTAATGTATGTTAAACATGTCAATCAACTAAAACATTAAATGTCAAAAAAAAATTAAACAGTCCCGCGATCGTCAGATCCCCGCCCAAAAGTACCCATTAAACTTGCGGCGTTCCCACGCTGGATCGCCAGGGAGACATTCTGAACCAGAAAACGACCGGACCGGGG
Organism: Ectropis crepuscularia; assembly: GCA_963693475.1. Classification (NCBI taxonomy): domain Eukaryota; kingdom Metazoa; phylum Arthropoda; class Insecta; order Lepidoptera; family Geometridae; genus Ectropis; species Ectropis crepuscularia. The sequence goes on along the minus strand of OY856344.1, from coordinate 6,438,248 downwards.
ATCACACCTCTTACCTCTCAGGAGTCGACCCAACGCATACACAAAATCCTTGGCCTCCGCACCCCATGGGCCCGCCGTTTCCACCGCGAACGGAACAAACTAATATGCAGACTCCAATGCTTAAATACTTCAGGTGTTTACCTCTACCGGCCGCTTCTGCACCCGCACCTGCAACCCGCTGAGTTGTAGGGAGATAAAGGGAGGAAGACGCAAAAGTGCTTACGCACGTGGCGTCCCAAATGAGGCAGCGACCACGTTGCCAAGGGATTAACGTGAGTCCGTCCGGTCGTTTTCCGTCCGACCGGGAGAGGCCGGGAGGCTCGAGGACACAGGGTATGTCGGCTGAAACGAGCGCTCTGCGGATAATGTCGTTTAAGGGGTGGTGTCGCGGTCTTCGTCCTGCACAGCGAGAACAGCTGAGACTATGCAGTCCAGTTGCGTCCACCATCCAGTCCATCCAGTCCACCATCGCACCGCAAATGCAAACATGTGTTTTGCATATAGCGCAGCCGAGCCGGAAACCCGTCGCTACCCTAATAGAGTCGTCGTCAAGGAGCGTGCCCAATTGTGGGGAAGGTAGGGCATGCAACCAAGCACCGGACTCCGGCTGAGAGGCAGCATTGAGTCGAGCCAATCCGACTCCCGATGTTTCGCTTCGTAACTGGGCCAGAATGTGTGCTCCTAACAGGTTATCCCAGTTTCTCTGTCTCAGGCTTTTCAGGGAGAACACCCTCGGGATACAACGAGGACCACACGGTGAGAGCATCATTTAATTAAATTATTATTTGTCATCACATTTTACAACTATCCTTGTCCTGTCAGAAGCGACGGGTACCTATAAAACATTTGTGATTTAGGGCTGTCAATAGCAACATGATTTAGTATTTGCCGAGTAAAAATATTTTTGAAGCTAAAAGGCTCTACAGACGAACCCTTTTATCAGAGGAAGATTATAGGCTATTTTTGTCCCGGAAAATTAATAGAACCGGGAACTAAGCGAGCAAGAAGCGTTGCTAGCTTAAAATAAAACCCAAACTTACGCTTTAAATTTCCATTTGAATATTCAAAAGGTCCAATTTCATCAAACAGTCCTGCTATGCTGGATGCGCCTGGACCGCCTTGAAGCCAAATTATCCAGGGTGTATCTTCCAGGACTTTACCAGGCATTTCCACAGGTACAAACCAGAAGAAAATATTGGAATTGTACTTCTCATCGACAGTTAAGAAACCAGTGTGAGTGGTAACGTTTAGGAAGTACTTGGGATCGACGAGAGAAGATTGTTTAGCCAGTTCTATGTGGTTGGCCTTTATGTATGGAGTTAGGATGAGCGCTGGAGATCTTCCGTCTGCCGACGCAGTGCTACAACAAGAAACGTGATGACATTTCAATACAAGTATAATTAATTCTATGAGTCACATTTTGTGTACAAGAAATACAACGCTCGGCCTCTTCGATCGAAAAACAATTTGTTGCTGCAAATACCATCCGCACGTAGTGAAATGTTCTACGGCAAGTCGTTTGTATTTCAGGCAGCTCAGCTGTGGAACGCTTTGCCTGTGACCACTAGACAAGCTCAATGGTGTTGTGAGTAAAAAAAAAAAAATCACACGTTGTCTTTAAGAACCAAGTGAAAGAAATATACTTATCGCAATCATCGCCCAATTGAAGCTGATATTCTAGTTCAAATCACAATATTTAATATTTATTTGTATGTCCCAACAAATTGTTTTTATGTATTAGTATATTATTATGTTCGTATTTATGTATTAGGATGTATATTTACTGTGTAAGTAAGTAATAATAAATTTATTTAGTATTCTAGTTTTTAATTTTTAGTTTTCGATTTCATTGTTTAAATGTAGTAGTATTAACCACTCCTTTTGTACTTCCCTCCTCCTTATTCTCAAATCTCTTTCCATCCTATGGTTGCCTGGAAGAGATCGCTTTTAGTGATAAGGTCGCCAATTGCTACTTTATTTGGTTCTATTATAAGTAACTTTTGTTTTATTTTTAAATTAAGTGCAATAAAGAGTTAATCTATCTATCTATCTATCTACAACGATCTATTTATTGTGTTATGTATTTGCCAAGAAATCCAGTCACTTGTGGCTTACTTGGTAGTGAGTGTGCCTGCGAAGTTTACGGCCGTGGGTTCAATTTCCACAGAGTGCACATATTTGTGTGATGATTACAAATCTTTGTACGGTGTCTGAGTGTTTTTATGGATGATAATTATATATTTACAACTATCATAGTAGGTATAAGAGTTCTCTGCCTTTTCGCCGAAAATTGTTCGGCTGTTTATCACTTGCCACACCTAACATTTCGCAGACTTTTATTTCTCCGAATAATCATTTGGCAAACTAATTACATAATTTTATTTTATTTCCCAACCTAACAGTTGCCAACTGTACGTTTGGTCTGCCTTTTATAATGAAACTTTTCAACGGGCCAACTTTCATGTCGCAAATGTTTCAGTTAGAGTAATATTCATTAAGTTGTATATTGTTGGTAAGTATGTGTGTTAGATTTCGAAAAAGCTACTATACTATGTCTTTGATAAAATTTTAAAGAAATTTATTTACAAGGATGCCAATTTCATTTGTGGCAAACTATATACAGATTGATGCTATTTTGTGGAATATTTTTTCTATACGTAATTATTTTTCTAATGTAGCACATATTCAAGTGCATTGTGTAGTGAAACAAAAGCATCCGATTTCATCTAAAGTTCGTTTCGCACTTTGAAATTTTGGAAATGTGTATGTAGCTTTCTGTTGCGATTTGGTCCTGGCACTTCGCTGGACGCTGCCGCGGCACGCTAGCTTCGCTGGCTCGGCTCGTGCAATGTTGGTCACAGTTCTAACCTAACCTAACCTACCTACCTACCTACCTTTTACCTACCTACCTTTTGGGGACCGAGTCACCTCCGTCCGTGGGGAAACACCTGTGAATAGAAAAACCCCCCACGTGGTCCCTGGGTGGTGCCAATCAGGTGACAAAAATACCGGTGGTAGGCTTCGGCCGTGGCTGGTGACCACCCACCAGACTAAGTCATGCCGCCAAGCGGCCTAGCCGTGTTCCGGCATGTTGTCTGGTGACGCCATCAGGGGAAAACGGGTCGGAATAGTTGCTGCACAACTGCAAGACCAGAATGTCGCAAACCTATACGAGTACTCTGCATCGGTAAACTAGTCATGGAGGGTAGCGGGATCCGAGGCACGGTTGCCGCGACCGACCGCAGATAGTTGGGGGCCCAAGTGAGCTAGCCACTCATGAAAGGCTGCCCCGCCATCTAGCGAAAAATCCCGGGATGCGCTATCCTGCCGGTTGGCGACCGGATGACAGGCCAGATAGACATCCCCGGGGGGGCTCGGGCGTCCCCGCAGTCTCCAGACTAGTTTCCCATTGATGTATTAGTGTTGTGTGCTGTGACCGTTGGTCAGCAGTGTGTAGCCTCGTTCCACTTCCGTTTTCCCACCGACACTTACTCTCAAATAACATGATAAGGCAAAATAAAAGGAACAAAGTTATAAAGCGGCTGCACTCCTCGTCACTCAAAGTGCACCTCACGAATATTCGAGGTCTGCACTCCAATATCACCGCAGTCCACCACCATCTAGAGACTGAGCAGCCGTCGCTCTTGTTTCTTACGGAGACGCAGATAGGATGTCCGTCGGACGTGGCGTACCTAACTTATCCGGGGTACACCCTGGAGCACAAATTTCGGCCCCGTGCTGGTGTGTGCCTGTACGCCCGTGACGACATCTGCTGTCGGCGTCTCCGTAATCTTGAGGACACCAGATTCTCAGTTCTTTGGGCGCTCATGGACACAGGCATAGACAAAATTATATATGCCTGTGTCTATCGGTCGCACAGTGGGGATCAGGAGACAACAAGGCTCATGGAATATTTAACTGAGGCAGCGGACGCGGCTCAGCAGAAGTACCCGTCAGCTCAATTGGTGTTACTGGGGGATTTCAACGGACACCATAAGGAATGGCTGTACCCATACCGGGACACCGACCACGCTGGGCAGGAAACGAGAAAGCTAGCTTTATCGTTAGACCTAACCCAGCTGGTCCAAGAGGCCACTCGGGTACCAGACATTGAGTCGCATACTCCTTATTGCTTGGACCTTCTGCTGACAACGGATCCAGACCGATATTCCGTGGCGGTATCTTCGCCTTTAGGCAGCTCCGACCACTGTCTGGTGAAGTCAGTATCCGTCTACCATCCACCCGATCCTTGTCCCAGAGGCAACCGGCGGCTATGGCGATACAAGTCAGCAGGTTGGGATGAGATGCGTTCTTTCTTTGCATCTTACCCATGGCAGTTATTGTGCTTCACTTCTGGTGATCCGTCAGCCTGCGGGGATGCTGTGACTGATGTAATGCGAATGGCTATGGAATATTTTATTTCATACTCTGACGTCCCATCATCCAGCAAAGCTCGCCCGTGGTTTGGATCTCAATGTTATAGTGCAGAAGCATTTAAACATGAGACCTACCTAGCCTGGGTTGAAGCTCGACAGCGTAAGGCGAGAGACATACACCAGAGTTCGAGTTCGAGTGCAATAAAAACTAAGGCAAACACGAAGCTGCACGAGAGCGTGCCTCATGCGGTCGTCGCAATCTCACGGCACACGGGGACCTTCATATATTACGCTGACGACACCGACGACGCCATCGGTCGGTTCGTGCGGCGAGCGTTGTCTGCAACACCGAAGACCATCCGAGAGTTCAATTTGCAGATGGCCATCAAGGATAGAAATGCAGTCGTGGTGGAGGCGCTGAGCCGGGAGGAGGCGACTTAGAAAATAAAATAGTCCTAGAATTAGCAAGAAAATGTTCCCTACTCTCTCCTATTTCCTTTTCTTCTCAAATCCAAGATTAATGTAACAAAAAGAAAACGATTGACAAAGGTCACGGACCCCGGAGTCCGTGGAGCTGTAAAATTTAAATAAAAAAAAAAAAAAAAAAAAAAGACATACACCAGAAGAAGAAGGCGTTTAACAAGGCTGCCAAGGCATGCAAAAAGGTTCTTCAGAGGACTCGTTTTGATCATATTAGTCGAAAAGGGAACAAACTGGCTTCGTACCCTGCGGGCAGCAAAGCGTTTTGGTCCCTAGCTAAATCGGTCGAATCGAACTTCTGCCGCTCCTCTCTGCCTCCAATTCTGAAACCTGATGGGGCACTGGCTCACACGGCAATAGAGAAGGCAAACTTGTTTGCATCTCATTTTGCAGAATCTTCACGTTTAGATGCTGGTAGCGCATTACCTCATACTCCACCAGGCAGTCCGTCCTTAATGTCGGAAATACACATTCGCCAAATAGAGGTTCGTAAAGCGCTACGCAATCTAGATGTGAATAAAGCCAGTGGCCCGGACGGAATTCCGGCCGTAGTGCTGAAGGCTTGTACGCCTGAGTTGTCTCCTGTACTGACGCGCCTGTTTAGACTCTCACTTCAAACTGCGCAAGTACCGAAATCATGGAAGGTTGCTAACGTGCAACCTGTGCCCAAAAAAGGTAATCGTGCCGACCCTGCCAACTACAGGCCAATTTCAGTCACGTCCATACTCTGCAAGACTATGGAACGTGTCTTAAACCACAGGCTCCTGACGTACCTAGAATCTAATGACCTCCTTAGTGACAGGCAATACGGGTTTCGCCGAAACCGGTCCACCGGGGATATTCTTGCGTACGTCACTCACATCTGGAGTGAGGCCATCGATAAACACGGAGAAGCACTTGCAGTCTCTCTGGATATCTCGAAGGCTTTTGACAGGGTTTGGCATGACGGCCTTATAAGCAAACTTTCTGGTTTTGGTTTGTCTCCTGGGTTTGTTGCATGGATATCAGACTTCTTGAGGGATCGATCCATACGAGTCGTCATTGATGGCTGCTCGTCGGATCAAATGGCTATCAATGCCGGAGTCCCTCAAGGGTCAGTACTCTCTGCGACGCTTTTTCTGCTACATATCAACGATCTGTTGAAGCCCGGTATCTATGGGTACGCAGACGATAGCACTGTTGTAGAGAGTTACATATCTAGTGCGAGAGCCAGTGGGCAGCAAACTCAGTGACTGAGGGAGAGTATGATCGAGCGTTTGAACTTGGCCCTTGAGACAGTCTCTGAATGGGGCGATGCCAATCTGGCCAAGTTTAACGAGGGAAAGACACAGGCGTGTCTGTTCTCCGCAAAAAGGAGTCAACTTCAACAGACTCCTTCTTTTCGAGGTGTATCCGTGCCGGTTACCAACCATCTCGAGCTTTTGGGTGTTACCTTGTCACCCACGCTCAACTTTGGCTCTTATATCGCGTCCAAAGCTAAATTAGCTGCCAAAAAACTAGGCGTCCTCTCAAAGGTTCGAAGGTACTTCAAGTCTGAACAGTTGCTTGTATTATATCAAGCACAGATTCGCTTTTGCATGGAGTACTGTTCGCACCTTTGGGATGGTTCGGCTAAGTATCAGCTCGAGGCTCTGGAATCAATCGAGAAACGTGCCAAAAGGCTCATAGGCAATGATACTCTAGTGCGAAAAAGACTTCAAAGTCTTGAACATTGCCGCAAAATTGCTAGCCTATCGGTTTTTTATCGGATACATTTCGGAGAGTGCGCGACTGATCTGCATAACTTAATACCACCTTGCCCCTTTTTCTATCGGACTGCTCGTAGCTCGAGAAAACGACATCGTTTCATGGTTGATGTTCCAAAGACACGAACAAAGAGGTTTGACTCTACTTTTGTGATAAGAACGTCTAGGCTGTGGAATGAGCTACCAGAGTGGATTTTTCCTGATAGTTATAATCTTGGTGTCTTCAAGTCGAGAGTGAATCGGTTTCTTCTAGGTAAGCACGTTTCATCGTAGGCCGCATCGTCGCTTAACAACAGGCGAGATGGCGGTCAAGTGTAAACCTATTCAAGTTAAAAAAAAAAAAAACCTAACAGGTATCCTTCCGATTTCATCTAAACTTCGTTCCGCACTTTGAAATTTTGCAAATATGTTTGTAGATTTCTGTTGCACTTTGGTTCAGGTACTTCGCTAGCTGCTGCCGCGGCATGTTCGCTTCGCTCGATCAGCATTCGTGCATTGTTGGTCACAGTTCTAGCCTAACCAAATCAATACCTTTCAATTTCACCTAAACTTTGCTCTGGACCTTGAAATTTTGCAAATGTATGTAGATTTCTGTTGCTATAAAATTGCATGTAACGATAAAATTGTATGAGTCGAACGAGAGCTGACATAGGACAGATTGAACCGCCCCGCTATGTCACAGCTTTTTTTTTAATTATAATAGGTTCGCGCTTGACCAACATCTCGCCTGATGCTTCGAAACCGCAGAGCAATGCACGTAACGCCTTCATCGAATTCATAGCCACACTGAGAACAACAAGACTGGTCAACCTCAAGATTTGCGAAAACATCATGCAGCTCTATAGGCTAGGAAATGAAAGCTTCCTAAACTCGAAACTCGAGGAGGCCGAAGCAACCATTTACAATAATTTCACTTCCCGGGTCATCAAGGAAACCATAACAGAACAGTATATGTGCAGCTTACAGTGCAGAAAATGAGTTCGCGACAACGAGAGAGAGACAGAGCGCGCGGGAAGACCCGTTTATGCAACACCACCAAACGATCAAATTGTAGTTACCGCCTGATGCATCAAAATTATGCTAGACGACAGGATCCTCGAGATGGCCAAGTTCATTGAAGGAAACTTAAACGTCAAAGCGTGTTGGGAAAACTGGGAGATACCCAGAATACAGTGGGCCAACGGAGTTCCAGGATGTGGAAAAACAACATGAGTGATTAGACACTTCGTCATGGACAAGGACGCTATCATCATCACAACAACTATCAATAAACAAAGAAGCTATCGCACCGTATCAAAAACCTGGTCAAAACCAGGGTGCAAACAATGGCTTCTGCTCTGGTAAATGGTTTCAGAAAAGAGAATTTCAGCCGTCTGGTATGGTAGATAAGGCTCTCATGAACCATTTCGAAGCCATTGTGATGGTCTCACGGCTGTCTGGTGTTGGCGAAGTCATCCTCATCGGAGACGTCAATCAGTTGCCTTACATCGACAGGGAAAATCTCTTCGAAATTAGATCACCCCCCGATCATGGTAACAAAGATCAGCCAGGAGTTGCTCTACACACATCAGAACCAAGTCAAACATGCGCTGAGGGAAATATACTCTGTCATGTACTCCTCAGAACCCCGTATAAAGTCCCTAGAGCAAAGAAGGTATAAGGGAGCGCAAATACCCAGCACCCAACACAATATCCTATTCTTAGTGCATACTCAAGAGGAGAAGGCGATCCTGACAAACCAGGGTACCTGGTCACGTATCTTTACCATCCATGAATCTCAGGGATATCTCATACGAGTCGGTCATCGTAATTAAAACTAAGGCAAACATGCGGTTTGCCTACCCCACGACAGCGTGCCCCATGCGGTTGTTGCAATCTCACGGTACACGGGTCCTTCACATACCACGCTGATAACACAGACGACGCCATTGGTCGTCGTCAGATCGGAATCCCAACGGGTAGTGATTGGCTCTACAGACGAGCACTAGAATTAGGTTTAAAGTGTTCACAACACCCTACTAACCTCTTCTTTTCTTTCGTCTTCTTCTCCTAGTCCAAGATATACCTATGTAAAAAAAATGTTTTTGTAATAACAAAGGTCACGGACCCCGGAGTTTGTGGAGTAGCTAAATTAATAAAAATAAAAAAACTAGGAGCGTTTTATTTGTAGGTACTTTACTCAGTGTTTAGAATCCAGACGGCTCCTCTTTTTTTTCAAGTTTATTTTTATTGGGAAAATAATATATTACTAGCAGCGTTTTAACGGTTGTAGGTATCTAAGTATACTCAGTGCTTAAACCAAGCAAAGCTCGGTCACCCAGGTACTATTAGTATATTTATGTAAATACATAAAATCTACTTATGAGACATAGAAAAGTAAAAAGAAACGCCGGAATAAATATCCATGTCTATGCATTATTATCATTTTACTATGAAATGGGTATAATGTATTTTTTTTAATTAATTGACGGACTAATTCACACATGGAAAACCCGTCAATCAATTAAAGTTGTAAACCATTTTTCTGTTAAAGTTAGTTTAATACTTAGATGAATACTTACATGTTTTAATATTCTTTCTCGTATGCAGTATGTAGGTATCAGGGGATTTACTCATACCTATTGTTGGATGACCTTCACAACAATTTATTGTGACTAGTAGTTTAATAAGTACCTACGTGTGCGAATTTAAATTTTAAGTCATAAAATTGTTAGTCTTTGGATTTTACACATGGAAATTCATGTTAGCATATTGTCGTACTGATAACAGCCTTTCCTGCTATTTATTGTGATGATGTAGGACCTACGACCTATTATGCTGTGTAGGTATTATGCGTGCTTAATTTCTGAATATATTATGTCTACATTTAGAGATTAAGGACGGAACGTTTCTAATCTTTAAAGATAAACGTTTAAAATATCTATCCACTCAGCTAGGTGATAGACTTATAGATGATATTAAATGAATATTATTGTTTTTTAGTTCGGGCGTTCAGAACTCAAAATGATTTATAGGTAATTCACATTTGTACATAGATTACTTTCAAACTCTTAATTTCCATGCTTTATCTCTATACTGAACAAATTACAAATTAATATTTAACTTAATATCTTTAAGGTATTTTTTGTTTATTAGATCCTCTAATTCAATCCTGGAGTAGGTAGGTAGGTAAATATTCTCCGAACGCAAAATGTATCGTAATCAAAAATATCTAAACGTATATTCCAACTTTGTAAAGCTTTAATTTACTAATTTAGCACACCTGTTAGTAAACACCACATATTTATTTATATGCAAATATTTTACCATATTCCACTATCCTTGATGGCTTACAGACCTTGAAATCGAAGGCTATTTTTATACCATCTGTAGGTATAATTGTTAACATGAACTTACTTGTTTTAATTCAGAAATGTATCATACAGAAAAAGTGACCCCTTAATCTTATCAGAGAGTGAAGACGCAATGTGAAATGTCTCTGTGATAAACATTTACAGAAAAAGTATGAAAGAAGCTTACCTCCAAACTAAAATTCCCACCACCACGAACGACATTTTGCACGTTCTTAAGACACAACAACAAAAGCTATACGATTTGTTAACTAATTTTAAATTCTATTTGTACCGACGATTAGGCGAGCAGCGACACATCCTTTCGCTGCATCAGGCATGGCCAGTCTGGCGAAACTTTAGTATTAAAAATGGGATGCATGAAACGGACGGTTATTTTAAAATACCGATCGAACCCGTCAAAGTACGGAAGTATTGCACATTCAAATGATTGCTTCTCTGACTTTCTTGTTTTAGCCGTATAATATATTAGCCGCCATATTTGCAAGACTGCAATCCGTCAATGTCACATTGTCCCAATGTCTGTTTATTAACACTAAGCTTATTTTTCATCGCTTAAGAGCTTATTACATCACTCGTTATGCAGACAGTCTTTCTCGAGTGGTGTAATAAGCGTCAGACTGTTAGACTCTGCGTTCAGACGGCAAGATCGGGTTCGGCGAGTCTTACTGGCTTACAGTCTGAATAACGAGTAGTGTAATAAAGCAAAGTCTTGGCAAAGACTGTTAGACCGACAAATACATGACACTGACATTGACATACAGTTTTTTATTTGGAGTTCGAATACCATAATTTTAATTTTGATCTCGCTGGTATTATACCTATCTTAAATGCTTAAAATTCTTTTTTTTTATTTAAATTAATAAATACCATAATAGCATGCACTAAAGAAAAAGAAGTACCTACCTACTATTAAAAGTTCTTGAGCGCTCGTTATTCAGACTGGTGTAATAGCGAGCTCAAAAGTTAGACTCTAAGACAGTCTGCTCAACGAGTGCTGAATAACGCGTAGTCTAATAAGCTCTTTACTCCTAAGCTTCGTCGTTTCGACTACGCGATCACAAAACTAGTTTTATGAGGTTGTATTATATAAAAACCTTTTTTTACATTAGTTTTTAACTATAATCATTTATTAACAAGAAAATAACATTCTTATCTAATTATATCTAAATCTAAATATAAATGTTGTAAAAAAAACTTTAAATAATTAGAATGAAAACATAGAATCAACAAAAAAAGTTTACATTCAAATAAAAAACCATGAACTTAGACATTTGCGACACGTGTAAAGTTTGTATTGTTTATTACATAGTCTAGTAACTTTGTCGCCTGAATGTATGGAGTAGGATGCGTTAAATCCGGTAGATCTGATTTTTTGCAGACTTGTTTATGATGTTGGCCTTATGATTGTCCCAAGTTTGTGACCTCGAGCGACGAACGCAACTTTGTCAAAAATCGAAAAAACCGCGAAAAAATCGTTTTTTCAAATTTTGGCGATTATAACCCTAAACGACTAGTTTTTGTAAAAACTTTCTTATGGCGTTTATAAAGTAGACTAAATTTGCTACAATATGATACTAGAATTGTCTCTGTACACTCAATAGTTTCTGAGAATAAGTCTTTCAAAGTTTATAATTTTTTTCGTACTTCGCAATTTTTAGCAATATTTTAACTCCTACTTGACCACTTTGTGGCACAGTTACGGCGGTTTTTAACCCCCGACCAAACAAAGAGATGTTATAAATTTGACGTCGAAGTCTGTCTGTCTATCAGACAGACACACATACAGGTCCGACTCTATGTGTATCTGCCTGTGTGTGTATCTGTCTATGGCACCGTAGAGCTCAAACGGATGGGCCGATTTCGATGCGGTTTTTTTATGTGAAGATACATTTTTGTGTTGATGTTTTGAGCTATTTTTGGTTAATATCGATTCAAGATGGCCGCCTCCACCAAATGGCAGACCAAATATTTCATCACAATCTACCTCAATATGGGTATCAAATGAAAGGGCTTGACTAGTAGAGTACTATACAGTATAACAAATTTCAAATCACAAAATGGCGAACTTCATATATTTTTTTTCACTAATGCCTTAATATGGGTATCAAATGAAAGGGCTTGACTAGTAGACTACTATGCACTATGTACTATAGTACTATGCACTATAGTAGTCTACTAGTCAAGCTCTTTCATTTGACACCCATATTAAGGCATTAGTGAAAAAAAAATTATGGAGTTCGCCATTTTGTGATTTGAAATTTGTTATATTGTATAGTACTCTACTAGTCAAGCCCTTTCATTTGATACCCATATTGAGGTAGATTGTGATGAAATATTTGGTCTGCTATTTGGTGGAGGCGGCCATCTTGAATCCATATTAACCAAAAATAGCTCAAAACATCAACACAAAAATGTATCTTCAAATAAAAAAAACCGCATCGAAATCGGCCCATCCGTTTGAGCTCTACGGTGCCATAAACAGATACACACATAGGCAGATACACATAGAGACAGACCTGTATGTGTGTCTGTCTGATAGACAGACAGACTTCGACGTCAAATTTATAACACCTCTTTTTTTGGTCGGGGGTTAAAAACCGCCGTAACTGTGCCACAAAGTGGTCAAGTAGGAGTTAAAATATTGCTAAAAATTGCGAAGTACGAAAAAAATTATAAACTTTGAAAGACTTATTCTCAGAAACTATTGGGTGTACAGAGACAATTCTAGTATCATATTGTAGCAAATTTAGTCTACTTTATAAACGCCGTTAGAAAGTTTTTACAAAAACTAGTCGTTTAGGGTTATAATCGCCATAATTTGAAAAATAAACGATTTTTTCGCGGGGTTTTTTCGATTTTTGACAAAGTTGCGTTCGTCGCTCGAGGTCACAAACTTGGGACAATCATTAGGCCAACATCATAAACAAGTCTGCAAAAAATCAGATCTACCGAATTTAACGCCTACGGTAATGTATAAAGTTACTGTACTATACACTAGTATTATAGAATTTGTTTTTTGTGTATTCCTGTTTCTGAGGTTTTTGTCATTCTTCGTTTTGCTGACATATTTATGTCACAAACTTTTCTTTTTTTCTGCTATAGAATGACCTTAGCTTCTCTTTTTCAAGTATCATCTGTCGATCTTTGAGTGGGTGTTCCATTTTTGTATTTTTCAGGTTTTAATTGCAATCTCAACATTGGTATTTGTGGCAATTAGATTTGCCATATTGTATATAATAAAACACGAAAAAACAACTGTATCTTTTCTTCAAAGGATGACGCCCGATGATATTATTATCAATTCATCAGGCTCCTGTTCCGAAGTACCGGATCTTCAATTGATGGAGATGCATGGATAATCACTGAACGGCTTGACGTGGAGGTAGCATTGAATATTGAATAGTTGATTGTAGTAAAGAATATATCTCATCCTCATTTTTGCTGTAATATGACATGACCTTGAGGTCCCATAATTATAATCACAAGACTTGACGCGATAAAAATGTAACTTGTAAGATTTTCAACTTTGTTAAACCTTCTTTGATAACATAATGTGTTTTCCTATGAAAAGCTGTTAACTAATGTTATTGGTTTTTGAAGTGAAAACTTCTTTAGGCGCGCTATAGACAGAATTTTCGTGGGCTGTGAAATGGATTCATCAATCGTCACGCTTGGATATGATAATGGATCGGATCGGATCGGATTGGATATGAAATCTTCGGGTAAACTCGGTAAAAACGGCCAGGTAGGTACCAGGGTAACAGAAACAGTAAAGAGTTTCGATTACCTACCTCCAACAGCCCAGCGTTTATCTCCAGATACCAGGACAACAGAAATATAAAAGAGTTGCGTTTGCCCCTAGGTACCAGTACCAGGGCAACAGCAAGTTTTCACTTCTATCGGCAGTTCCTATGACTCCCAATTTTTTTTAAATCGTTTTAGGTGTGGAAATAAATAAATAAAGAATCCTCACTAGCTGATCCACAAGCAGGATCAAATTTGATGTGGTCTTCCTTCTCACTCTTTGGTTAATTTTTCTTTCTACTTTTGTCTCCTAATAATATCCAAAAATTCTTATGAAAAATAAATAATGTGTTAAAATACTTCTATACTATAACAACTAAAAAAAATTAGAAACACAATGTTAAAATTTTATCGTTAATCCTAAACTTCGTCGATTCGACGAGTCATGGTTGCTGGTCTGGGCTCTTACAGGCCTACCACACAAGAAACACGCCGCGCACATAAAATTTACTTTCTAGAAGTCGCGTCGTCGATTTGACGAAGCTTTGTATTCTAGGGATTATTTTCTTCAAGACAAGTAGGAAAAAAAATAGTCATTGCAATGTGATTTCATTGACTTTGTACCTAAGTGCAAAGAATGGATTAATTTAACTACCCACCCTACGACTACTAACTTTAACTACTTGAACGGAAAAAGTTGTACAAGACCAACATCTACAGTTTGATGCTACCGATTCTTCAAATCCGCAATGTACAAAAGGTGTTTTGGCTAGTTAAAATATTAGTGAATAAGACATAACCCATCTTACATTTGTTGCATAACCTCCAGAATCAACACACCCGGAGTCCAGATCCTTCAGTGGTGGCGAATATTGCAGCAGTAGTTAGCAGCGCTTTTTATCCCGGAAAAATATCGGGAACGGTAACTACGCGGGTAACATCGCGGGGCGCTGCTAATAGTAGGTAAGTATTAAACTGTCTACAAAAAAGATAATATCGTGTTTTGACTAGTTAATTAAAATATTAGTGAGTAAGTCATAACCTATTCTACATTTTTTTGCAGAACCTCCAGAATCAACACACCCGGGCCTCTACCGCCTAACGAAAAACGCTTTGATGCTTTGACGCTTTGACGTTGCTGTCTCTTTTCTTCTCGCTTAAAATAAAAGAGACGGCAATGCCAAAGCATCAAAGCGTCAAAGCGTTTTTCGTTAGACGGTAGACCCCCAGGAGGTGTGTTTTCTTTCCCGTGTACAGTAGGAGGCAGTATTGCCTCGAAACGCGCACGGGTTTGTAAAGCTAATTCTCTTCTCGTTTCTCATTCTCGGAATATTTTCCGAGTGCCGGAGTGCATGGGCCGGAATGAACTTTAAAAATAGAACTACTGTAAGCTGTGAAGAGTTTTACATAAAAAAATCCTGCGGTCATGTGAGTTTCTATACAGCCAGTGTGAACTTAGCGCAAACTTCTTGGAATGGAATAAGCCGTAACAATTACGCGGGGAGTTCCATATTTAAAATTTAAAAAGTCAACATAAATCGGCAGGATACGAATTTGTATTGTATCTGTGACGGAATTCAAAAAAATAGGCAATAATCTTTTATGCTAAGTGATGGGGATGATGAAGATAAAGAGATTTGGATACTAATAATGTACTTTACTTGTATTTTACATAAAACAGAAATATGTGCACGCCATTGTTTTATGTTCCACGGAGTAGAGAGAGCATAGATAAAACGGACTTGTCTATAGTAGGAAGGTGCCAATTTTTATTTTACACAGATTATACAAAATACTTCAACACTAAGATTTGAATATTAAAAAAAGTGGCCAAGTGCGAGTCGGACTCGCCCATGAAGGATTCCGTAGCAGCAAGTAACATAGTGAATAAATAATTGTAGTTCGGTGAAACTTTGATCGATGTTTTAATAATAATGTATTTATTTATGACGTAGGTACTAATCATCGACATCATTTTTGAATACCTATCTATGGACATCCCACACGTATAGGTAGATACGATGAAAAAAAAGCAGTCATAGGAACTGCCGATAGAAGTGAAAACTTATAACTCAGAATTTGATAGCTTACCTTGGAATCTATACGGGTGTAACCGGAGGGTGTGGTCTCGCCATCTTGGTATGGCCATCTAGAAATGCGTCAGCATTTCCCATTGGCTGATGCGTTTCTAGATGGTCATGCCATGATGGCCTGTCTACGCATACTTCCTCCAGTTAAATAAGTCATGTCATCCAGAAGTTGAGAGTTGAGGCCATCTAGGTCATTACCTCATACAAAACCATCTGCTCATACACTACCCAAAGTTTGGACTATGGAAGATGTGCGATTTTTTACACCTACATCTCTGTGGCAATTGGCCTAACACTATTCTAGTGTCTGTCGAACTTTGCTTCTGGTTATAGGCATAAGCATAGTGCCAAACTAGCCTTACTAAACTAATCTAACTTAATAATAAACAATACTTACGCACGTGCAACATTAAATTAGAATCAGAGAGATTTATTACAGACAGTGGCGAAATCACACCACCTGAAGTCCGTTGCAAATTCATTGATGTAGCTAGCCATGCCAGTTTCTGACTGGAATTGTTAAATTACCATAATTTCTGACTGACTTTAATTATTTAAAGTATAGTACCAAGTTACCAAGTTTTTCTCGGTTTAAAAACGCATAAAACAATGTTTTCTAAAACTGAAACCCAGTAGAAAAAAATCCCTGTGCTCCTCGATCGCTTCACTTTCGTAGGCGTTGATTCATTTTGAAACAGCCAAACTAACTGTCGACTTACACTTTGTTTCTGGATCTGGATCTGGATCTATCAATGAATTCAGGATTCGTTATCTGTCACATTGTCGTAAACGCGCCGTGACGAGCCTGCATACAATTTTTGTGTCATATCGCGGCACCAATCCAAACGGGCCTGCTTCTGAGCCTCGGTGAGGTTGTGCGGTACCCGGCGGGAAACTATCCTCCTTACGCGAAGATGCTCATACAAAATCCTGTGAACAGTTCCTGAACTAATCTGCAGAGTATGCTGAATTTCTTCGTACGTCTATTTTCGTGAATTAAATTTTTTACTGCCATCACACTACACTTTCTTCAATTACTTATTCGGCCGTCGTAGGACGACCACTACTTTGTTCATCCCCCAAAATAAAACGACCGCATTTGAACTGGCTATACCAGTGGTAGATGATTGCTGTTGAAGGTCCTTCATCCATAAAAGCAATTCGAAGTCGATCAAATGACTCATCAGGTTTTAAGTCACATATGAAATAGTAAAAAATCGTAGCACGAAAATGTTCTCGACGCAGATTAATTTTTTAATGAGACAAGAAAATTTGAATTGGCTTTCAAAAAATACATCATAATATGTAGGTACTCCTATTAGCTACGACAAAAGTCCATTTTGAAGTGTTTTTATAGCACTAGTTTTATTCATTAATCCTTGGAACTCCTATGAGGAAAATCACGTTCACTTGTTGTTTCGTTTCTGTATTAGTAGGAAATTATTACATACTTGATCATCTATAATTTAAGTTTATTTTATAATATTGTAAATTAAGAATAATAATTAATGCTTGTTTATTGTTCAAATGATAAGAGTTTTGAAGAATTCTTATCGTATGATTATCTCACAGGAATTATAAATGTTACAAAACTGAAAAGCCAAGGAAAGATGTAATTGTTCAATATTGCTTGATGCGAATAGTAAGTACCTAAACCCATTTTGGAAAAACTTGGTCTATCTTATTGTAAAAAGCAACAAAATAGTTGCCTGACGTATTACATATTTACAAATGGAGCATGAGAATTTAAGTGAAGTTAAATTATTATTTTGGAGTTGTTAAGCAAAACGGCTGAGAGAAAGTGTCTGGGAGTATTGGAACCTTATTTTTAAGGATGTTTCCTACAACATACGTGAGAATAATTTATTAGAAAATACGTGAAGTAAGTAATGTTTGTATGTACCTTGATTACCTCATATCTCAAAATTGGCCGTCTAAGCAAGTTACCGAGTAAGCATGTGTTCTTAGTACTTACTAACTCTACTCAATCGTCCACATTTCATTCATCAGAAAATAGATGACGTCTGGGAGCTCTGGGATCTCGGACTACTACTCTTGTAAGTAGAGAGTCAAGGCCATAATCCACCACGCTAGCTCAATACGGGTTGGTGGATGACATATGACCTCGAAAAAATAAATAAGTACATGTCGATTGTGGTGTCTTCTATTAATAAAATCTTAGTATTTTAGTTTCATAATTATACTAATTTTTCATTTTATTTCAGAAATGTTTCTGTAAGTTTAGTTGACTTGTAAATTGATTTTACCAATAGATGTGTTTTTTGTAACATTCATAAAGTTAACCATCATTTTCACTAAAATAAGAACAAAATAAAATTCAATCAACTAATTTTAGCGTTTCTGAAATTTGAATTATAGCCATATTCGTAACCTAAATCTACAGACTTACTTAATTATTAATTGAATTGTTCACAAAAATACAATTCTGAGGAAGAGATCAGGCAGATATACTTATGTACTCGTATATTACTTTATTTAATTTTCTTGTGATATAGAAGGACTAGAAAATTCAGGTATTAAGTAAACGAGGAAGATTCATCAGGTATTCAGAAGAATATAAATTTATAAAACATAAAAGCAAATCAAGGGTCAAACTGCCCCACCGGTTAAAACAAGAGTTGTCCTGGTACGTTTAACCAATAATTAATCTGGTCGTCTATCGTTTCCATTAACTGTTTTCCAAGATTATCATCCGCTGCGTGGGCCACTTCTCTTTTATCAATCTTTGCTGGAGCTTTAGCTGATGATTCTTTATTTCTTCGACGTGGGTTTTCAACATCTGCTATTACTTTTTCCTCAGAGGTGGTTTCTACTGCAACAGGAGTTCTTTTTTCAGAACTCTTGTTATCGTCAACGTCAAATATGGTCTGAAGGAATCCCAGAATGCCTGCCTTTACGCCTGTTGATAAAAATGCACTGAAAAATACCGAATTCGTTTTATTAATTTTTAAGTAGCCAGTCATTTTGGCACGTGGTTCTTTATAAAGGTATGATATGTACGTAAAACTTTGTAAAACTTATATGTTTCAAACGGGTGCCATTTAAAACACATGTTTTTTTTCCTTAATTTACTTTGTCATAATGAATGTAGCATTATATAAATACTAGCAGCGCCCCGCGGTGTTACCCGCGAAGTTCCCGTTCCCGTTGTTTTCCGGGATAAAAAGTATATAAGCCTATATGTTCTTCCAGACTATAATCTATCTGTGTTCCAAATTTCAGCCAGATCCGTTCATACGTTAGGACGTGATTGAGCAACAAACATCCAAACATCCATACATTGACATTTATAATATTAGTAGGATAGTATCATAATGTAACTTGTGCATAAAAGTTTTTGGCATAATGTGTTTTAATCTATTGTACAACATTCAATTCGACTATTGATGAGCCGCATAATGATATTTAGGCATATGAGACGCATAATAGTATTTAGGGTTAAAAGGGGACCCGTTTCAAACATACGCCACCATACACCATATTGCGTGGCGTATTAAAAACTGGACTTCGTTTTGTGATACGACGTACAATTATTCCTTCAAAAAAATTATGTCACTTATTTTTGGACATTATCTTTTTTCTCATCTTCATAATTCTAAGGAACAATACTTTCATGTTAACATTTACGTAGTTATATTAAGTCAATTTTAGGTACTTAGGTAAGTTATGTGCGTTGTATCCATCTTCAAGACTAGGATCAATCCTACCTCCTACTAATATTATAAATGTCAATGTTTGGATGTTTGTTGCTCAATCACGTCGTAACGTGTGAACAAAGGATCGTGCTGAAACTTGGAACACAGATAGACTATGGTCTGGAAGAACACATAGGCTATTTTTTATCCCTGGGAACGGGAACGGAAACTACGCGGGTAACACCGCGGGGCGCTGCTAGTATAAAATATACCTAAATTAAATTTTTACTAACACCTAATAATAATAGTGTCAAGAAAAAGTACCTACCTTAACGCTAAAATTAATATTAAATATTTCACCATTTTCGCAAATTTCTTCTTGTTGTTTCCTTCAAAGTCAACGGTTTTTCAAGAACTGCCGCTACTATTGAGGTTCGTTGAAAATTAAAATCAGACTACTAAAATTTAAATGTTAAAGCATCGCTAATTCCAAATAGCTATCTCGGTCACAGTATAAATACATTACTATATGGTAATCTTACGCTTAATTAAGTGCTGATTACATACCATTCTTACACTCACAATAAATATTACTGTGTTCCGGTTGGAAGGGCGATGCTCGCAGAAAAATCCTGTATAAATAGAAATAAGATTAGACAGATCTGATTACATATATTGGGTGACGAACACAGTGCAGCGCTAGACTTTGGATTCTGCTGCTGTGTTGCACTGAGCTGCAATGCGCATGCGTGTCACTTACTGTCAGTGTCTTGCCCAACCCGTCACTCTAACTATAATAAAAAAATTGGCAGTCATAGGAACTGCCGATAGAAGTGAAAACTTGTTGTTGCCCTGGTACTGGTACCTAGGGGCAAACGCAACTCTTTTATATTTGTGTTGTCCTGGTATCTGGAGATAAACGCTGGGCTGTTGGAGGTAGGTAATCGAAACTCTTTACTGTTTCTGTTGCTCTGGTACCTACCTGGCCGTTTTTACCGAGTTTACCCGAAGATTTCATATCCGATCCGACCCATTATCATATCCAAGCGTGACGATTGATGAATCCATTTCACAGCCCACGAAAATTCTGTCTATAGCGCGCCTAAAGAAGTTTTCACTTCAAAAACCCATTTTTTACAACTAACAACTCCTCAGCCCAAACGTATAATAATACCAGTAAGTAGCCTTATTTGTTGCTAATTTTCCAAAATGAAATATGGTTTCTTTCTATGGAAGATTAAATGAAACCTAAGTTTAACAGGCGAGGTGACTAAAACACTAATTAGTAGGTAAAGGTTACCTACACGTATTTTTCTTTTATTTCATAAACAAAAAATGACGAAGATGGTGTGCTTAGAAGTTTCGAGTGACGTCACTTAATGGTACGATTTTTTTGAATAAGTGATGTCACAACTCCCAACTCGTAAATTTTGGTGATCTATATCTTTATCGATTTTAATAATTTGTAAAACGAAGAGTAGGTGGTTCCCTGTTATTTAACTCCGGATCAAACAAAGGGGTTTTATAAGTTTGACGTCGATGTCGTGTCTGTCTGTCTGTGTGTGTGTGTCTGCATGGATCGATTTCGAGGCGTTTTTTTTATTTGAAGGTTTGTTTTTGTGCACCACCTTAGAACCACCTAAGAACCACCTAACCACCTAAGAACCACCTTAGCTGTTTGGTTAAAACCGACTCCAGATTATCCCGACAAAATGGTGGACAAAATATTTTTTCATAACCTCCCTCAGTATGGGTATCAAATGAAAGGGCTTGACTAGTAAAATACCTACTATAAAAATATGACAAATATCAAATCCAAGATGACTGCCACTACTAAATTGTGAATCACATTCCTTTTTTCAGTACTCCCTCAAAATGGGTGTCAATGGGTGGCTTGACTAGTACAATGTTTGACAAATTACAAATCCTAGATAGTCGGGGGTATTAAATCATTTTTTTTTATTTTGTTCTTCTGTAATTTTTCGGAATCTAGCTGAAGAACTAGGTAATTATAAACCGTTATTTTTTTTTAATTAGCAAAATCTTAACAGGCTAATGGTAAGTAAAGTATATTTTTAACCCAGCCGTCATCTCAATTGTAATACATACTAGTGTAAGGTAGGTACAACCCTCATAGCTTAAACAGAGTATAATTCAAAACACTTTTCGGTTTAACAAACACCAACACGTTTATTGTTTATTGTAAAATCACAGATAAACGACTGTTTTATTTTGATCGGTTTCATTTTCACTGTCATCTTTATTACTATTCACTGTTTTATTAACACTTCTTGCAATAAACGACCTTAGAAAATCAGTAGTTAAGCTATGTCCAGTAGATAGAGGCTCGGAATACGTCCACCGTGACACAAGTCGCTGAATAGCGGCGGGCTGGTCTACGGGCACCATGTGACCGGCGCCGCGGACCACAGCCCACGTCAGTCCTCCTCCTGATTTGACATACCTGCGGAATTATTATATATTACTAGTATTATACACTAGCAGCACCCCGCGGTTTCCCGAGACGAAAAATAGATTATGTGTTATTCCAGATCATTTTCTATTGATACCGAATTTCGTCCAAATCCTTTTAGTAGTTTTTGCTTAAAAGAGTAACAAGTATGGTACATCGATAGATTCTTGATGTTTAGAAGTTTAAGTCCTGTTTAGTGTTAACATTACGCGTTCAAATTGCGAAAGTTTAAAAACAATAAACGTTTTTTTAACCAGGGATGCAACGGAGATCATTTTATCGGAACCGAAGGCGGAGACAGAATTTTTAAATTTGATTTATCGGAGTCGGAACCGAATTCGGAGGCATTGGCAGGATCAGAAGAAGGTGTCAGGAGATACAATTTTTATTGGGGATAAATAAAAAAAATGTCAAACACTTGGACACGATAAACATTGACGGGCAATTGATTTAAGAGGTTGAGCTTTTGTATTTCCATGAACTTTCCACCACAATAAGGGATTATCTCTAATATTTATACACTTTTATCATCATCATCATCAACAGCCCACTAAACGTTCCCACTGCTGACTGGCCTCGTGGCTTAGTGGGTAGTAGCTCTGCCTGCGAAGCCGAGGGTCGTGGGTTCGATCCCCACCCAGTGCAAATATTTGTGTGATGAATTCAAATGTTTGCACTGTGTCTGGGTGTTTCTATGTATAATAAGTATGTATTTAAAACTATATAAGTATTATATCAGCTATCTGGCCGCCATCACACAAGCTTTGCTTAGTTTGGGGTCAGATGGTGTTGTGTGTGAATTGTCCACCAATATTTATTATTATTATTATTTATTTGTTTATATTTTTTATTCTCTCGTTGAACGAGGTATCAATATTATTCACGGGCTTGCGGCCAAGCGAAAAATAGAGTAAACTTTATTGGTTGAGTGACAAAAATTTCCGAACAATACGGCAGGTGTTTAGTATGGTTGCTTTTTGTAATAGGATGAATATATTCCGGTGTATATGCAATGACTCTAAACTAGTAAAAAGTGTGTGAGGTATTACGCCTGTAGTGGAGAGTATAATTGGAACAGTTCTAACTGTGTCCACTTTCCACTGTGTTTTGAGTTCTATTGCTAGATCCGTATATTTAGTAATCTTTTCAGTATACGTAGTAGAAATGTTGTGTGTGTTTGGAATGGCTATGTCGATAAGGTAAACTATTTTATTTATTTTGTCATGTAGGGTGATATCAGGCCGATTGAAATGTATTGTCTTATCTGTAATTATTGTTCTGTCCCAGTAAAGTTTGTAGTCTGTAGAGTCGTGTACTATTTCAGGGTTATATTTATAATACGGTATCTTTTCTTTTACGAATTTGTATTTAATTGCCAGGTATTGGTGTATTATGGCAGCAACTTGGTCATGGCGGTGTTTGTAGTCTGTTTGCGTTATGGTTCTACAAGCTCCGGTAATATGTTGAATTGTTTCAGAGTTACTGTGACAGTGTCGGCATAAATCAGTTGGTTGAGTATGATCACGAATAATGTATTTCCTATAGTTACGTGTGTCTATTATTTGATCTTGTATGGCTAACATAAATCCCTCCGTTTCTGGGAAAAGTTCACCGGACTTTAACCACATGTTCGACGCTATTTTGTCGACATTTGGGTCTAGCAAATCACGGCGATGCCTTCCATGGAGCGACTTCTGTAGCCAGGTGGAAAGTTTTTGTGAATCTTGGGTTATAGTCTCATTGGCTTGAACACTGGTGCTATTTAAATTTAACGGCGTGAACTTCAAGTCAGCCTTAGCCGATGCTTCATGAAGTTTAGAGGTGTGTGATTTATTGAGAAAGTAATTACGGAGTGATGTTATCTGTTTATTGTGCAAATTTTGAATATCGATAATAGCCCTTCCTCCTTCTATTTTTGGTAGTGTCAACCTTTCCGTGCATGCTCGTGGGTGGTGTTTTCGATATTTGGTTAAATGAGTATTTATGATTCGTTGCAGTTTTATGAGATTTGATTTCGACCAATGTATGATACCGAATGAGTAGGTAAGTATGGGTATGGCAAAAGTATTAATGGCCTTCGCTGTATTTTTAGCATTAAGGTAAGTGTTTAGAATTTTGTGTAGTCGAGCTTTAAACTTTGTTTCTATGGCAGATTTTGTTTGTTTCTGATGTATTTGTCTACTTTGTTGGTAACCAAGATATTTGTATCCGGTATCTATATCAACAGGTTCTATTTCTTCATCTGTGTCGAGATGGTAAGAATTACTCTCTATTTTTCCTTTCTTTACTGACAGTATTTTACACTTATCTATGCCAAACTGCATACATATATCTGAGGAAAATGACTGTGTGATGTCTGCAAGATGTTCTATTTCTTCTCTATTGCTTCCATAGAGTTTGATGTCATCCATGTACATCAAGTGTGACAAAGTGTAGTGTGTGCTTCCTTGTGTTGGATTGTGTTTGATTTTAAAACCGTTGTTACTGCTATTTAAGAGGTTAGACAAAGGGTTTAAAGCAAGACAAAACCAAAGCGGGCTGAATGAGTCTCCCTGAAAAATACCCCTACGGATAGGTATAGGTTCAGTTTCCAGAGAGGTTCCACCGACTTTGAGTTTGATTGTTGTGTTCCATTTATTCATGGTGCTTTTTAGAAATTTAATAACTGTAGGATGTATCTTATAATGACTAAGGATATATAAGAGCCAGGTGTGAGGCACAGAGTCAAAGGCTTTTTTATAATCTATATACATTGTGTATATGTTTCGCTTTTTGACAAATGCCTGTTTAGATGCTATTGTGTCAATTACTAGTTGTTCTTTACAACCTTGGCTATATCTTCTACATCCCTTTTGTTGTTCAGCTAATATATTGTGCGTGTCGGTGTGTTGGTAAATGAGTTCATTAATACATGAGGTTATTATTTTGTATATATTCTGTAGGCAAGTGATAGGTCTATATTTAGCTGGATTTGCAGTATCTGTTTTGTCTTTCGGTAGCATATAGGTAGTACCTAGGCTAATATAGTCAGGCATAGAGTCCGGAGATTTTATAAATTTGTTTATGTGGCTTAATAAGATTGGGTGTATGTAAGTGAACTTTTTATACCAGAAATTATGGATATTATCGGAACCGGTAGCTTTCCAGTTGTGTAGTTTGCAAATTACTTGTTTAAATATGTCTAGATTCACTTCTTCAAATTCCATTTCCGGTATGTCTTGTAATGTCTGCTTGTCGTTTTCAATCCACTCGGCTTCTGTGTGTTCTACTGGCACGGACCAAATATTAGACCAGAAATCTTTTAAAACTGTAGGTTCGGGAGTCTCTAAGATATTTGTATTATTCTGGTTTTCTTTGAGAGATCTGTAAAACAATTTTTCATTATTGTTGAATGTTGCATTTTGAGACTTTCTTTTAGTGGTCAGTTTGTAACGGCGAAGTCTGCTCACAAGGGCACTTAGTTTTTGTTTTAGGGTATCCAAAAATTGCGATAGTGTAGAGTTGTCCTCTTCGTGTTGTGAATGTATTTTGTATCGTGTCTTAATGTTTTCTACTATTCTTTTTAATCGGCCACTTTGATTACCTTTAATATATTCCGTAAGTCTGGCAATATTGGCCCTAAGCTCTAGAATTCGCCTCTCTAGTCTTTGTTGCCAAACCGGAATTTTATCCCATGAGTTTGGATTCATAGGTTGTGTGTCTGTTGTCTTATTAGTGTCTACTGAACTGCTATTTTTAATCTTACTACCATTTTGAACCACAGCCGTGTAGGCAGCGCAATATATAGCAGTTTGTGTTTCTGTAAAACTCGATAGTGGTGTGATGTGTTTCGGTAATATGTTATTGTTTATGTAATTAACTATTGCTGCAAATTTTTTAGATGTTTTTTGTTTTGGCAAACAAGGCCTCAAAATGGGGTCAGAATTTTTAAAAGTCTCTAGAGCTTGCAAGTAGGAATTTTCTAAAGTGTGATTGTCTTCCACTGATTGTGTTTGAATTTGAGTTAGCTCTGTTGTTGCTAAACATTGAGATTGAGTCTCTGCAGTAAGGTTGAAGTCAATATTTAATGCGAGTTCGTTTTGTTCTGTATCTAGTAAAGTAGAATGTTTAGTAAGAGTTAGTGACGTTGATGTGTCCTGTACTGTATAAGTTTGAGTCACTGTGTCAGAATCGCGATTAATATTGATACTATCAGCTGTTTGAGATAGTGAATTTTGTGGTGCAATGTTTAATTCTGTGGAAACCTCATCTCGTAATTGTTGTAACCGTTCTTCTGTGATAAGTTTATTATTTACTATTACGCGACGTTGATCTGAGATTCTTTGTTCCGAGATGTGGGACATTTGAGGATACTCATCAATAAATGCGCGGTGTAGTGGTTGTCTATAGCCTGTTCTGTTTGTGTTTAGTTGAGTTATCTTGTAGTAAGCACGCATTATTGTTTCATTCATTGCGTTTGACCACCTCATTCTTTGGCCTATACTCGTAGTCCCTATATCCTGTGTTGGTATGAGGTTGGGTGAGTTTGTGGTAGAGTGTAAAATGGCTTGAACTTCTATTTTTATCTTATCTATGGTGTCAGCGGAAAGAAGTTTTTTGTTTACAATAGCTCTTCTTTGGTCACCGATTCGTTGTCGACTAACCTCCATTTCTGGGTATTGTTCGGAAAATAGTTTATGTAGTTCTCCAAGGTAAGATGTAGTGTCTGTTTCAAGTCTGGTTAAAATGTAAAATTTGCGCATAATGAATGAATTCATTTCTTCTGTCCATCTCTTGCGCTTACGGGTTCCGTCTGTAGCGGGTGCAGTATTGTCGGCGCATGCCTCCTGCACAACATCCACAGCCGGTGTCGAAGGAATAAAATCGGAGTCCGTTATGCTTGCGTTGGTCGTTTGACAGTTAATCGATCCCGCCCGGAGATTCACCTCGCCCCTGGCCACAGTGGGTTCTGGCCTACTGTCATTGGCTTCCCCCCTGGAGCCGCCGGGCACTTGGGGACAATGTTTTTTGTTTCTTCTCATGTTTAGATTGAACACGATAGTTAACTCATGACGCTGGTTCAGGACGTCCATAAGTATGCGATAGGCTAACTCACTAAGCCCGTAAGTGCCGCCGTTGGGTTAACAAAAACACCTCTTCCGCCGCCATCTTGAAACCAGCGCCCCGCATTGACGCTGATTGTTCCACTCAGGCCTCACCAAGCTTTTGTTGCTAAGAGCCCTGAAGTGTCTTCATGCATTTACTTTTCATCCGCCTTCTGTATCTCCTCCCCTATCTCTTATCTTCCCAATTACTTACAAGTCCTTTTTCTTACTTAACTTCTTACTCTTACTTACTATTGTAATATATCCCGTTTCTTACCTACTTACTTGACTGCTTTCTCTTCCTCACTCATGTTATAGGTACATCCCGTTTCTTACCTACTTACTTAGCTGGTTTCTCTTCCTCACTCTTGTTATATATCCCGTTTCTTACCTACTTACTTGACTGCTTTCTCTTCCTCACTCGTGTTATACATCCCGATTCTTACCTACTTACTTTACTGTTTTCTCTTCCTCACTCTTATTACCCATCCCGTTTTTTACATACTTACTTACTTACACATTCCAGGGCCACGTTAGCCGCACCAGTAAATTATCAATTGCGTTGTCCGCCCCCCACGTGATCTGGTGGTCGATCAGGACGTGTGGTTGGTTTTTAGGGGGCTTATTATTATTATTATTACTGCTGGGACTCGGGGCCTTCTCTCGCAAGGAGATAGTTAAGACCATAATCCACCACGCTGGCCCAGTGCGGGTTGGCGGATGACACATAACTTCGTAAGATTCTAGGTATATGTTGGTTTTCTCACGATGTTTTCCTTCACCGTTTTAAGTTAGCGGCATTACGCACATGACTTCGAAAAGACAGTGGTCGTGTGGGGTTTCAACCCGGGGCCTCCGGATCGGCAGCTGCCGTTCTCCCGACTAGACCAGCCGTAACTTATACACTTTACCTCCAATTAAAACTTCCGTTTTAAAAGTTTCGGAGCTGAAGTCGGAACCGAAGGTGTAATAATAATCGGAAGTTCCGACTTATCGGAGTCGGAGTCGAAGCTCCGTAACATCCCTGGTTTGAACGGTTAGACGTTTGGGTGTTTGTATGCTAATAGATATAAGTTAGACTTACCCAGCAAGCCTTCCATTCAAATCATAAGCATGTCGCGTTGAGTCCAAAAACTCTTTGGACCCGCTCCATTTCCATTTACGGATCACTTCTGATGAGACGGAACAGGGCAACATTTGATCCAAATGACCACTAAAATAGATAAAACAGATTACAATTCAATCAATACTGTAATTTTAGAGATAGTTTAAAAGTCCCTAAATAGAGAAGTTTCCGGATACCTTGCACAAACTGTGTCGTACATCATATTATTATGTTAGTTCCCAATGTAATCGCCTTTGTTTGCTATTAAATAACTTTAACTCGTTACTACTAAGTAACGTCGTTTTCAAGAGAGGCAAATAATATCACGCTCATTTGAAAGTAAAAACAAATATTTGTTTGCTGACCCTTGCTATAGACGCTTGCTTCGAAAGCCTACCTTAAGGTGCGTCCCCCAGCAAAACGAGTTTTTTGTCCAGTTTTAAGAGCTATCTACTTATTAGCCACAACAAATATCAACTGGTAAAAAATACATTAAATTTCTACAACTTCTTGGCTTCAAAATGGTAGTTTTATTTTTTTGTTAATGAGCTTATTGTTTAAATAATCGCCTCACAACGAAACCATGAAAAAATTAAATAATTGTAGTTATCATGCATCTCCTCGAAAATCGTCCATTATTTTGATTTTGTACTTACACCAACGGATAGACAATTCCATTACGAACATTATGGTAGTTTTATTTTTTTCAAAAGACCAAAATCTGATTTTATAAAGAGTTTATTCTAAAATTTGAGCGTAAAACAGCGACAAACCCTACTGTTTCTCTCTTGCTCTTTCTTGCGGTGTGCGATAAGGTAAGAAATACTCAAGGTCATTTGCTCGGGGTACGCCCTTAAATAGTTAGAATTGTCACTCAAGCCGAAAGGTAGCCGATAAAAAATATTGTTTATGATAGATATTATCATTTTAATTAAAAATTATTGATACGTTAACTGTGTACCAACGTCAAATTAAAATGTAATCTACAAACAATGGAGTTTCTTTCCGTTAGTAATATAAATACACTCACCAGTAAGCCAGGACCCTATAGTGATCTAGAAGTTCCTCAAATATAGAACGAGCGTTGGATGAAAAATCTGGTGCCATCTCAGTATTGACGGTAACGTTTATAAAGCTGAATGAGATATCGCCAACATGCAGGGCGCGTTTGATTTCTGACTTCCCGAGGAATCCAGAGAACCTTCCGATATTCATTTCGTCGCGGAGGAAGTTGTATGCATGGTTCAGGTGCGACAACTGAAGGAGAATGGAGACAAGACTGCCCCATTTCTAAAAAAAAATACAATATTACTAGTGAAATCGTAAGTTATAACCAAAGTTTACATTACTACATCTATGGCTGTAACTCAGAATATTAGTTATTTTTGAAATCGGTGGCATAGACAATAAACAATTTGTAATGTCAATAAACTCTTTTTATACAAAAAAAAATAAACCGACTTCGAAACCACAAATAGCCACACTCAAAAGCAAAAAATAAGGTAAAATAATTATTATAAGCGCTATTACTCATGTATTTGAAGTAGGTGCCAGTCAAGTCAAGTCAAGTCTAGTAGATAGATACTATGTAGGTACGCAGTAAGTAGGCAAAGGTAAGTATAGTATCTACCTACTATCTGAAATACTTGGCTGGCACCGACTTTAAATAGATGAGTAAATAGCGCTTATTACAATTATTTTACCTTATTTTTTGCTTTTGAGTGGCTATTTGTGGTTTCGAAGTCGGTTTAATATTGTGTATGAAAAGAGTTTATTTTACCCGTCTTAGTACATTACAAGTTTTAATTAATGCATTTATACAATTTCGTGTTGACAAGATCGAATTTTATAACTTTTGTGAAATCAACAACAATGTCATCGAGACAAAATTGTAGGCAAATCTTAGTTTTTTGTTCATATTTAAAAACGACCCGGCTGATTTCGATAAAATTTATATGGAATCATTCTAGACTACAGGCCCGTGAACAAAATTTACGTAGTAAATGAACCACCAGGAGACCTATGTAGGATGATAGAAGGGTATAAAGTAATAAGATTCAGCACTATGCCGTCACTTGTAAGCTGTCCAACTGAGTACAGTCGAAGAGGGGGGGTTGCAACCCTCGATCATTTCTCTTTGTCGCATGATTTTTGTACGGCGTTGCGAAATAATGGATTACATATTTGAAGTTATGTGTTTTGTAAGGAATAACCCTCATTATTTTCCTCTATTGAGTGACAAAGTAAAACGTAACCGGCGTGATAAGTGTAGACTGCTCATAGACAAACGCAAAAAAAAGATTATGAGTGACAGCATTTTTTGTATGGCTCCTCTTTTATATGCCATATAGCTGCCAAATGCCATAAAAGAACTTAACATAACAATGTTCAAAAGTAAACTAAAAAAAATGCTTATACACAAATGCTATTATACTGTAACTGAATTTTTAAATGATAAGGAAATTAATTGGAATACTAATATTTTAGACATTGTTTAACATGAAACTTTTACAATCTTTAAACCTTATTCCATTAATATCTCAATAGATATTATTATTCCATTATGAAATTTGACATTCAACTGACATAAGACCAAATAATGATATATTGTATCATGATGAATTAGTTTGTACTGTATTACATTTTGACATTCTTTGAGTATTTACATGAATATTATAATTAACGACATTTTTGATTTTTTGATAACTACATTTATTGCACTTTATACATTCTTTGACATTCCTCACATGGATGAACTGCAAGATCTACTAATGCAAGACCTTAGACCCTGGTTGGACATATTGATCAAACTCAAAAACACAAGACAATAACCTGATGAAACACAAGACGTTGGCGAAATTGTGCTCACCAAACATTTATCTCACACAAATATATGTCACCAAATAGAAGCCAGAAATGAATCGAAGATGAAGAATCAGATGACATAAATAAAAACCAGAAATTAATAGAAGATGAGGAAGAAGAAGACTTTAATCAGCTGACTATTATTAAATTATTTTTTTTTGTTTTTATTTAAAAATTAAGACTAACAAATTGTCTTGCCAGACATATTGCATGCCTCTCGCAGAGGCCAGTTTGTATGGGGCAACTTTTAAAATGTTTTGTATTATCTTATCTTACCTACAAACAGCAATAAAGATTTTTGTATTTGTATTTGTATTAGAAGAGGTATTGAAACTGTATGGAACTAATGCCGTACATAATCGAATGACCAAATTTACTCTGTAAATCGTCGGCACATCATAATTTTTTCGACAAACTAATAATTAAAAATCTAAAATTTATAATTTTTATAGTTTCCATACTTCTTCTAATCTATTATACCACAACGCCGTACAAAAATCACGCGATAAGAAGAAATGATCGACGATTGGAACCCCCCCTTCTTCAACTGTACTCAGTTGGACAACTTACAAGTGACGGCATAGTGATCATAGTGGCATAGATAGCTGAATCTTATTAATTTATGGCCTTCTATCATCCTACATAGGTCTCCTGGTGGTTCATTTGACCCGTAAATTTTGTTCACGGGCCTGTAGTCTATTCGAGAAGCATACTCAACGGAGCAAAAAAATAAATATTAAAATCGGTTTTGGCGTTCTCGATAAATCAGGTAACAAACATTAAAAAAAACTCTTGTTACGAAGAGGTTGATGTTTGTAGACCGAGCAAATACACTTTTTTATTTTGTATGGGAAAAAATATACGATTTTTTCAAAACTGTAGAACATTTGACAGAAAAGTTGACATTTACTTTACTGTATACACATAATAAATAAATAAATATTGGTGAACAATTCACACACAACACCATCAGAATCTGACAAAACTAAGCAAAGCTTGGCGGCCAGATAGCTGGTATAATACTTATGTATATAGTTTTACATACATACTTATTATGCATAGTCTACATGCCTGCCTGCATTAAAAGGATGCATGCTGAGTGCTATTAACCCTGTAAATCGTCTAAGATCACGCTACTTCGTCCGCTTCAGAGGACTATACTAGTACTATCATGCGCGGTCCGAAGGGTGGGGAGGGGGGGTCACAGGGGATATGACCCTCCCAAAATCGTATACGTTACTTATCTTAAAATGGGTCGCTACTAGTAGTCTTTATTACTCAATTCATTGTATTTCTACTCGAGAGGCCCCAAAATCTGAGGTTCTGTACTGGTGACCCCCTCCAAAATTCGACGCTGGGACCGCGCCTGCTATCACCATGATACCTAATCCGATATAACATGTTACCTACTTAAAGAATGTTCTTACATCTTTAGCTGCAACGCTTCTATTGTTTGCCATATCGCTCTGGAATCCGTCTATGAGTGGTTGCATGAGCTCAATCTCTTCTTGCTCCAGAAGTCCAAAGTGGTAGAATGGACGGAAGATTTGAGATATCATGTCTGGCTCCACGTATGCGTTGCCGATCATCAGACCCTGGAATAACAAGAACTTGTCACAAACTCCGTACCAAAAATTCACATTAATAGAGTTAACACTCTCTATTAGTGCGAATTAAAAACAGACTTCAAAAAAAGAGGGAATTCTCAATTCTGGACGTCTACTCTCTTTCTATGAAAACGTAATTTCGTAATAAACTCGCGACTTTCCTACTCCCGTTCTACTTCGTTTTGTCCGATACAATATTGTTTGACGTTTAAATGTTCCAAATCTACTCTAATTAATTAGAGTAGGCTTAGAACATTGAAACTGACAAAACGACGGATCGAAGTAGAATCGGAGTAGAAAAGTCGCGTGTTTATTTCGAAATTACGTTTTCGTAGAAAGATAGTAGTAGACGTCCTGTTGTATGTATTTTGGTATGTGTGATAGCTCCGCCAGTTGTGAAGCGATTTTGATGGTAGGTATATGCGTATTTGCTATTCGTTTTACAAAGCTGTGACAATAGTTATTTGTTATACAAGAGTGCAAAGTGGCTTTTTAACCGCGTGCTCAATTTTGATGACCGAGCAAGCGAAGGATTCTAAAGTTGAATCACGAGCGTAGCGAGGGATTCAAAAAATAGAATCCTGAGCGTAGCAAGGGAATCAAAAGGGCACAAGGTGAAAAATCTTTGCACTCGAGTGTAACACGTAATTTTTCATCCCCCCCATAGCGAGGAAATTACTAAACGCTTTGCGCATTTTCAGTTTCAGTCGATTCTGTTGGCGTTAAATAAACTTCTTGGTCGCTAGAATCACTTATTATTATGGTATTTCGGTTTTTCACTTGTATTCAATTTTATAACTTTTAAACTTAAGTTTATTTAGCCATGGTTTTATGTAACAATAACAATATTTTATGACGTGAAAATATGGAGAGTTGACCGATTGAAGTAAGGAGTTTCATGTGTACATGAAAAAGTGTCCGCCCAAATGCATTAAATTATAGTAGCGCTAAATTTGCATCAAGGTACATTTTAAAGGAAATTAATAAACGTACTATTCAGAATTCATGAAAGAAAAATATTGGCAGTCATAGGCACTGCCGATAGAAGTGGTAACTTATAACTCAGAATTTGATTTTTACTTTGGAAACTACGCGTGTGAAACCAGAGGGCGTGGCTATGAGCATGGCCATCTAGAAATGCTGACATATTTTTAAATGGCCAATGGGAAAGGCTGATGTATTTCTAGATGGCCATTGGCTATGGTCACGAGTTTACCCGAAGATTTCTTATCATTCCCGAGCGTGACGCTAGAATTAAATTGACAGCCCACGAAAAATCTGTCTTTGGCGCGCCAAAAGAAGTTTTGACTTCAAAATAAATTGTACCTACATGTTTTCTCAAAATAGTAATTATTTATTTGATGTTAAATTTACTACATTATTTTGTACTGTACAAGTAGTTGAAATTATCTATTAGTTACTATTTTAGTAGTCAATAATATTTAATTATTTAAGAGTGCGCCTAAAGCCAGGAAAAAAACAGATTTCACCCGCGCGACGCATTTCTTAATGTGATGTACATAAAGTCGAGAATAGCATGATACAGTTTGAAGGAAAAATCAATATTTAATCAGAAGTCCATTTTTCAATAACTAAACATAAATTTAAAAAAGTGTTCGGTTACTTTACTAGAACGTACAAATAGGAATTTTATTACCAAAAAATAATGTGGGGTCATCGCTGATAATTTCGAGTACTCGAATTAAAACGGGTTTTTTCGGTGTCATTATTATTTTTTTATTGTAAAAAACTCTGATCTATTTTTAAAATTCTATTCGGTTATTGTGCTTCTTCTTGATTGTACCCACACGTCAATATTTTTTTTGTTATAGTTTTTAGTTTCTTAACTTCAGTGAGCGGCGTCGAAAATGTCCTTTTTTCGTTTTCTGGCTTTAGGCGCCCCCTTAACTCAGCATACTTCAATTCGAATACAATTGATTCATTCATAGCATTTCAAAATGTTTTGCCATTTGAAATAACATTCTTTACCTCTATCCTCCATATGTGAAAAGAAAATTGCGCGCAAAGCATTTAAAAAAAAGTACACCAAAGAGGTTCCGAGTATGAGTTTTTAACAAATTAAAAATAAATGTATGATGAATTCGGCACCAAGGAGGTAGAAATAAATAGGTTAAATTATGTTTTGAATTCAAAACCTCAGTACACACGATGTTCTAAATTCAAATTTACTTTAACCTCTAGAGGGTAAAAACGACTTTTGCGCCCTGATATCGAGGAGCAAAAGTACTCTTTCCGAGCTGGTGGGATGAAAATTGTTTTGAGACAATTTGGTAGCGAGCGAGGTTTGGTAGGTTTTTATATTATTATGTAATACGTCCAATATTACTAAGGGGCCCCTTTTAAGAGTGCGCCTAAAGCCAGGAAAAAATCAGATTTCATCCGCGCGACGCGTTTCTTAATGTGATGTACATAAAGTCGAGAATAGCATGACACAGTTTGGAGGAAAAATCAATATTTAATCAGGAGTCCATTTTTGACCAAGTTTTATTTAATCACTCAATAACTAAACATACATTTAAAAAAGTATTCGGTTACTTTACTAGAACGTACAAATAGGAATTTTATTACCAAAAAATAATGTGGGGTCATCGCTGATAATTTCGAGTACTCGAATTAAAACGGGTTTTTTCGGTGTCATTTTTATGTTTTTATTGTAAAAAACTCTGATCTATTTTTAAAATTCTATTCGGTTATTGTGCTTCTTCTTGATTGTACCCACACGTCAATATTTTTTTTGTCATAGTTTTTAGTTGCTTAACTTCAGTGAGCGGCGTCGAAAATGTCCTTTTCTCGTTTTCTGGCTTTAGGCGCCCCCTTAAAGGTTTAAGGGGGCGCCTAAAGCCAGAAAACGAATCACAAGTCTTAGGGTCTACTCGAGATTTTTATCTCTGTCACACGATGGACCCGGCACCCGCACGGTGAATCCATGGAATGCTAAGAAGTTCGTCTCTCTTCGATAATATAATATCATTTTGGTAAAATATTTTTTAAGCTTTCCATTCCATTCCATATTTTCATTCGTTTTTGAGCTCTTCACAAAAACAAATTTTTCATAGTGTATTTGTGGCCGATCAACATTCATAGGAAAAGTAAAACATGTAAATATGCTAACCTGTAGATTGATATCACCGCCGGGCGTGTTCTTGTGCCTGTGTATCTCTATGCCCAGCGCTGGGACGTACTTCCCAGCGTAGGACTCGCCGGCGACGTAGAGTGGCGCCACTCGCAGCTCGGGGAATATCTGCACCAGCTGCTTAGTCGCACTGAACAAGTGCTTACCGTACTGTGGACAATTAAAAAGTTAATGCAAGTGCCAAATACTAGTAAAAACATATTTAATTAATTTCCAGGTAATTAATAAATAAAAACCCGTTTATTTGATCAAATTCTTAAGATAAAATACAGAAAATACTAGCGCTAGAAACAGGTTTGTTGTTAGTCCTTTATCATTTCACAGTAAGAACGTAAGTAGGTAGGTAGGACTAATTATCTCAACAAAATCAATTGCACAGTTAATGCGTGCCCTGTATCCCACACTAGGGTGGTTCTGTGCCTTGGGATACAGCGCCTTTCCTTACATAGGATTCAAATAATGACAAACTGAACTACATTTATCTTAAATAAATTCTTTTTTTTTTTAATACAGGAAGGTACTTACGGACTAAAACAAATAAGACTATGTGTGAAAACTTTTAGGTAGGTTAGTGTGATTGTGTGATGAAGATGATTATGAAATGAGAAAGAGTGTGTTTATATATATTTAGCCAGAGAATAATTATAATGAATATAATTATGTATTACTTTCCGATTCACGTTTTCTATAGTAAGTCCAGTTCGACTTAAGTTTCAGCCGCATCTGACGGCCCTTTTCAAGGAGAGTGCACGTGACCGCTGCTCGCTTGGATAACCACGTTATTTTTTTATACTTAAATTGGTAGACATTTCTCACATAACAATACTTATTTTACATTTTTATTACATTTACTTCAATTTGATATTTAGGTCAAGTAAATATGATAATACCCCCCCCCCCCCCCATTTTTTACGAAATCTCTCTGTTGTAGAGGCCCCAGGGCCTATGTCCTCCGGTTGCCAATCCCTAAATCCGGCCCTGGCTATACCTACCTAAAAGGGGCAACTATAGAAACGCGTGACCCATACCTTAAAAAGAGCCCAGTTGACCTATTGACAACCGGATTGTTCTGACTCAAACCAATGAAAAAGTAAGAAGACTGGACATAATGTTAAAAATAACCTTTAATTCCTGATGGCATTCAACAACAATGTATAAAACAGTGGCAGAAAATGCTTTTTATAACTAACGGTCTAAAAGGACGACACAGGATACAAAAAGACCTTGAATTGGATTTTATATTGAAAACAGTGAGTATAAAATAATGAGTTTGGGCTCTTATTGTGATATCAATTGCTATTAGTTAATGCTGAATTTACGCTGTGCAACTTTGTGTTTTTTTTAGGACTAAAAAGAGGACTAAGGTAATCTTCTAAATAATGTCTTAAAGAAACAGGATAGTTGATGTTTTCCTTTCCGCTGAAAATCTAAAGAACCCTCAGACAAAATACTTTTTCAATATTACAATTTTGAACGAATAAATACACCAAAACATATTGCAGCGTGCAAGGAAACGTAACTTACAGTAGGTAGGTCCTTGACGTATCCTTGTTCGGTCTCCGTGAAGCTAAACCCGGTGCCGACGGGACTGTCAATAAACACCAAGCCATGGTTCACGAGCCAGGTGTGAGGGTTTCCTGAAAAACAATAAATAAACAAAGATTTATGAGGATTCGGGATGATATTGTGTCCCGTGTTTCACAAGCGTCAATTTGAACAAAAAAACCTGCTAAAATATTACTTTTGAAAGCTATTTTAGGTAGTTACATCGGGTCTATATGGGGTGGCATAACATTTTTTGTCCTATTTTAGGTAGGCATAACGTTTTTATAACTAATGATAATTTCCCATAACAACTAAACGCATAACTGTCTTCGCATAATGTTAACTAGCATAACCATATATGACATAACGATAACTTAGTATAATGTTTAAACGCATAGCCATAGTATACATAGCTTACAGATAACTTAGTATAATGTTTTGACGCATAACTATAAATAACATAATGTTTAAAGGCACACATTGAGAAAAGCATAACAATAGTTAAACATAATGATCAACGGCATAAACTTTAAACGCCTAACTAAAAAACAAGTGCAAAAAGCAGACTGTAGCAACATAATTTATATAAAATACGCGGGTGTATGAAATGCGGGTGGGTACTTTGACAACAATATTTATTATTCGTAATATAAGTATCTACTAGGTTGATAACATCATCAAGAATAAAGAAAATTATACATCAAAAACAGCATTTTACTAGCGATAGCTAGTAATTTAAAATTGAAATAAAAATGTTACCTCGTCAAATACGAGCACATTATTTAATTCAATTCATATTAAATTACAATATTAAATTTTGCATGTTATTTAAAAAGTAATATTAATAACAGCATATGAATATTTCAATTGAGCTTTATTTTCATTTTAAATATTATGCCTTGCGTTTTTATGGTAGGTACAATAAAAGGTCTTTATGCAGTAGTATAACAATGTTTGTACTAATTTATGTAGACATAGCGTTTTTAGGACTTAAAAACCTATAACACCTAAGACATTTGGTGCACTTTTTGACTCCGGGTGGGCTCCCGCCAGAAGCTCCCGCATTTTTTACATACACTCTAGGGGTAGTAGTGACAAGACTAGGTGGAGTCGGGGTGCTCCGAATCGGATCTAGACCCTATATAACCTGGTCATTTATTACGTAGCACAACAAATAATTAGAAAATATCTAAATGCGTCTGAGCAACAGTCGAATTGAATGTAGTACAATAGATTTTTATGATTAAAACACATTACGCCAAAAAACGATTATGCAAAAGTTACATTATGACACTATATGTTATGCTACATTCATTATGACAAAGTAAATTAGGGAAAAAAATTAGCGATTTAAACGGCACCTTAAAAAAATAGAACAAATAAAGAAATGCCTAAAAACTATTATGCGTCTCATCAATAGTCGAATTAAATGTAGTACAATACATTGTTATGCTTAAAACACATGACGCCAAAAAATGATTATGCGAAAGTTGCATTATGACACTATACATTATGCTACATTCATTATGACAAAGTAAATTAGGAACAAAAAGTTATGCGTTTTAATAGGCTCCCACTTACATCACGTAATGAGCCGTAAGATTGGAACTCACTGAGAGATTGAAACTCATTGAGTCGCTCCTCGCGTGATTTACAAGAATTTGTATTCTTTTAAAGTCAAATGCAAATGATATATACCTTTTCTTGTTTTTATGTGGAAGAAATGCAAATAGGTATCCACACCCCTAAAGGGGACGGTCGAGCTGTCGGACTACCGATTACAACCTCTACCCTCTACAGGGTATCACCTTTGACACATAGGTATGGTGGGAACGCGCACCATACCTATGGCACATAGGCGCAGTCTTCCGCGTACCCGCCGCGGCTGTCCCATTCTTGGGGCACCTAAGGAGGAACGCTCTATCACCTACGCACCCAGGTCACGCCGTGACCACCTCGGTGACCAACCGTAGGTGCCAGACTTACTCACGTCTGGTCATAGCATCATGTACTTACCAAAAATAGCTTTTAAAAGTATGGGAATGTATTTTTGCAGGTGTGTCCTCAAAATGACGCGGGTGAAACCATGGGGCACAGCTAGTCAGTAATAAATGTTTTGTCTTTAGTGTTTTTAATTTACTCGTATTAAAACATGGGATGCTGATTTATTAATAACATGGGATCTCTTATTTATATATAGGAGATAATCTTCGGAGACATACCTACAGGACGTCTACTCTGTTTCTACGAAAACGAAATTTCGAAAAAAAACTCGCGACTTTCCTACTCTCGTTCTACTTCGTTTTGTCCGATACAACATTTTTTGACGTTTAAATGTTCTAAACATACTCTAATTAGAGCAGGCTTAGAACATTTAAACGGACAAAACGACGGATCGAAGTAGAATCGGAGATTGATAATCGGAGTTTATTTCGAAATTACGTTTTCGTTGAATTAGAGTAGACGTCAAGTTCTTTAGACGATAATGGACTACATTTTAAAAGAATTCGTTGAAATTCTTTGCTTGCAGCTCGAAAAAGCAACACCATTTGATGGTTGACGTTTCAAAGACTTAGAAGAAGAAGTCTGACTTTATTTTCATAATAGAAGCATCTAAACTGTGGATGACGCAGTCTGAGTGGGTATTCTCTAATGGATAAATCAATGATGGATGGATGGATAATCTGGGTGTCTTCAAGTCGAGAGTGACTCTGTATTTTTTGGGTAAACACAGAACAGCAGGTCTACTACGCAAACAAACTCCGAATGATCGGATCCGACCGACAGCTGAATCGGATTATAGCCTACCACGAAAAACATTCGGATCGATACATCTCGGTCGAAAGTTATAGACTTAGGTCGGATGAGGGTCGGATCGAACGAAACGGCCGATCCTATCAACCAACAGATTGTCTGTCGAGGTAAGAAACGTCCATAAGTTCGGCCGATATATGGTTTATCGGACTTCGTAGTAGGCCTGCAGACATCGTGTATCATCGGGCGAGATGGCGGTCAAGTGCAATTATCGATAACAACTCCAGTAACAGACAGTACAAGTATTTCATTAAACCCGTGCATATCGTTATTTATGTCCGGTTTGCGTTTCATAACTAATTCAATCAGTTTCTTGGAAATAAGAATAACATAGATAAGTTTAAGTACTTCTAATTATAATAATATATGTTCACTATTATTGAAGATTATATTTAAAAAAGTACCTACTTCATCGCAGCCTTGTCATCGTTTGAGGTTCAATTAAATTTTAAAGAGATTACATAAGATTCATGCGTTATTAATTGAACTTAAATTATTATTTCATTATTATCACACAATAATATCTTAATATTAATTAGTATTAGGTTAAAGGATAATCTCAAACAGTTCTTACGTTTTAATATTCCATCGGGACCAACATGGAAAGGGCCAATTTCATCGAAAAGGCCCACCATGCTTGAAGCGCCCGGGCCACCCTGAAGCCATATCATCCATGGAGTGTCGTTTGAAGGCCTCAACGCAGGGAAGTACCAAAAGAACAAGTGGGATTTCTGCTCCTTATCTACTGTCAAAAATCCGGAGTAACTCTCTACTCCAAGGAAGTTAGTCGTATCAACCTTAAAAAAATAGTAGGAACTTCAAAAAAATTATTACAAACATTTTTTTTTGTATCAGTATTTTTGGCAAAATTCTCACGAATACTTTTTTCCCGTTTCTAAGTTAACTTTTTACTTATAGAGTTCTAGATACCAAGAAAGGAAATTAATGTTGAGTGTTGTGAGAGTAATTTTTTCATTGAGTTGTAGTAACTTTTAATATTAATTGATAGAATCTTCATTGGTATCACGTGGTATAAACTCTACTTGCATGTAAATGCTAATAGCACTGATGTTGGAAACCCCTGCTGATTATAAGTCATCCAATAAAGTTATTTTGTCGAAAACCATTAGGAAGGTACCTATAGTACTCGTAGATCGGATTTTGAACGAATGAATTTTATTCATATACATATATATATATTTTACCAAATACAAGCCACAATTACGAGATATATATTTACAATAATTTAAATAATAGCAAATAAGAACACATTTATGATTCATAGAAACACTAATGTTTTTGTTACAAATGCCGGCTACACATGTAACGATATATCGACAACGATTTATCTAAGAAAAATGACAACTGCCACCGATGAACGATGATCTGCAACGATTTGTCATACACACGATCGATAAATCTGCACAAATCGGTTTGCACAGATTCAGTTTTATTAATTAGTTAGTTAGTATTCCAATTACTACTTTTACCTTACTAGCATTTCGGGCTTCCTGTAGTCGACCTTCTTCAATGAACGGACTCAACAATAACGCTGTTCCGTTATCGACTTTATCTACATTAAGACAAGGTTGACTGTCTGTATCTAAATCCAAATTATTGTCAACATCCAGACACGTTTTCTTCGTAGTGGTCACGAGTTCGTCATCCGTCACTTTATTTTCAAATATTACTTTAATGTTTACGATATTGCTATCTATTTCGAGTGTATTTGATATTTCCTCATCTTTAATTGCGACTCTTGCCTGTACGCTAAAAGAGAACAAGAAAATATTACGCACATATTTAAAAATATTTCTAGATAAAACAATAATTTCAAGCAAAATGAACTTTAAAACCTCAAGTACGAAATATTTCCAGTGGAAAATCCCTGTATGCCTATATCTAGCAGAATTGATATTTTAGAAATGTTACCAAAATAACAACTTAAAAAAATATAGACTTTACCACAACGCATTATTTTTGTTTTTTTATCTTTCATCTAATTGCATTGTGAATAAAAGCTGTGATAACTTAGTAAGTAACTAGAACGTCTGATTTCAATTCACCACAGGTTTGAGTCCCTTTAAACTTTTTCCCAGTGCAGATGTACCGGTATGTCATCCCTGGCTTGAACAAAGAAGGAAAACATCGTGACAAACCCAATGCTTATTCCACAAAAGACATCGTTGTATGACATGTGTCATCAACCTGCCTGCCTGGACAAGTGTCCAGTTGACCTTGGCTCTCTTTGTGAGAAAAGGTCACAAGCCCTAGCAGTGGAAACACAAAGTAGGCCGATTAAGTTTATGGTAAATTTGTAATATTTGAAGTAACGTTAGAATAGTAGCATTTTGAACGTAAAAACGAAATCATCTATTAAGATCTCATTCCCACACCGAGTGAGGATAGATTCTTCACACGGACTTGAACAAAAGACTTGGCCAACCAACATTATTCCTAGTTTCACATTACTTATTAAAATTTTAAAAAAGTACACACTTGGTGATTTATTGCCTGAGTTAAAAAAAAATCTCATACAATTTTTATTTAAAAGTGGAACACAAAAACAAAGTGGACAAAGAACAAAAAATCAACCATAGGGTCTACTTACCTTCCTATAACTAAAATTAGCACTAAATATTTAAACATTTTATCACTTCAAAATTTACTACGTACGCACAGATTCATAGCTATACTAAGCAACATAAAACGTGTATTTGG
Organism: Ectropis crepuscularia; assembly: GCA_963693475.1. Taxonomy (NCBI): domain Eukaryota; kingdom Metazoa; phylum Arthropoda; class Insecta; order Lepidoptera; family Geometridae; genus Ectropis; species Ectropis crepuscularia. The sequence goes on along the minus strand of OY856344.1, from coordinate 6,395,436 downwards.
TTTAATATCAACGTATTACACTATCTATGTGAACTATGTGACCCTTGCGATATTGTTCAATGAAATCTGCTATGTCGTATATCACACAAAAAACTATGACTCTCGACTTCTGATTCCCCCAAAGGGTTATATTCTATTTTGGTTATCTCTTTGTTTCAAAAGGTATCTTTATTTTTTTTATAAACTAAGCGGAATAAAGAGTTTATTGGAACGAAGTTCCTTGAGATGGGGTTTTTGCTGCGTGACCGAACTGAAAAAAATGTAAACTAAAACCGTAAGAAAATTATATAACGGAAGAGACGGTTACAAACTGCCAGGGTTGCCAACTTTATTTTTCAGATGATCGTACCGTAAATAATAAAATTAAGCAATTTTTTTTGCAAATTGAGTATCTATGTCAAATCTATGTATGTAGTTAGTTACCCATATTTTCCAAAGGAACTTCGTGCCTACGTGACATCACATCTTTTATCTATCTTTCATTGTAGAAGAGCCTTACGAAAACAAGAACCAGACACGGAGAACGTGAAAACGGAACCCTTATAGATTTGTCATGTCGTCTGTCTGTCTGTGAGTCTATCTGTCTGTCATGTCGTCTGTCTGTCTGTCTGTCCGTCCGTATGTCACAGACACTTTTTGTCGAAACTATGAAAACTACACTGTTGAAACTTGGTAAGTAGATGTATTCTGTGAACCGCATTAATATTATTACACAAAAATAAAAAAAATATTTAGGGATACTTAGAAATGAAACTAAAAAAATTTTTTTTTCATCTAAACTATACGTGTGGTGTGTCTATTGAAAGGTCTTTAAAAATGATGTTGAGGTTTTTAATATATTTTTTGCCTACACTGAATAGTTTGCGCGAGAGACACTTCTAAAGTAGTAAAATGTGTGCCCACTCTAACCCTCTAACTCGCCCTTTAACTTCTAAAAAAAGGGAATGATAAAACTAAAAAAAATATATGATGTACATTACCATGCAAACTTCCAACGAAAATTGGTTTGAACTCGATCTAATGAGTAGTTTTTTTTAGTACGTCATAAAATACACTACTATTAAAACATCGAACAAAGTTACACCGAACATGACCGAACTACGAGTACAAGAACTTATTTATTATGTTACCTGCTGCTACGGAACCCGGCATGGGCGAGGCCGACTCGCACTTGACCTCTTTTATTTAAATACTGTTTTGTAAAGTGCCATTCATTTTAAGATGAAAATAAAAAATGTTACTCGATAATGGCAGTCATATCACTTTTCAATGAAGTAAAAGACACAATAGTTGATGCACGTTGATGCCGAATTCTTTAGAATTTTTTTTTTTCAAAAATTTGAGCGTTGATAAATTCGTGAGTAGGTAGAGATATCTGTTTAGAATATATCGTATACGTATGTTGTTCATTTCATCTAGATAAAGTAATGAAAACCAAACAGATCAAAATTTATCAAACGTCAATTTGGGAAACCAATTTATACAAAGCTATTATTTGCGGTTTAATCTGCTTCAACGGGATTTCTCATAGTACCTTACTTGTAAGATAAACATTACTTAGAAATTTACAAAATTTAGACCGTTTATTGTTGACACTGAACACGTGTGTTTCTTATCTATAGTAGGGCAGCCATTTTATGTTTGTTTTCATTATTGAGGGATAAAGGGATTTACGTCTGTTTACAACTTACGAGGCGAGGTAGGTATGTCAGGCTCGACATCAATTCTAGAATAAAGCTCCTGCCGACTAAAATCCCCACAGGTATGACCAGTCGTGATTAAGCGGCAGAATAGCGAGACTGCTGTCGCATTCGAACACAATCCTGCCACTACCAGCTAAGTCATAAGCTTGTACTGAGAAATGCGCGTAATTTAAATAAAACCAGCACAATTTATTACAAAAATATTTTTAATTTCAAAAAGAGTGATTTCAATATGAAAAACTGTCGTAGTATGCATGAAATAAAAAAAGCTAAGTGCCCAAAGAACTATTCTAGAACTATTCTATGGGACTACTTTTGAATCAGTACTACAATGTTTTTTTTTACAGAATATTTATTTGCTAAATATATACAGGAGTGCCAAGTTGCCTTTTAACTACGTGCTCAATTTTGATGACCGAACAAGCGAAACATTCAAAAATTGTATTAAATTATAGTTAGTGAGGGAATCAAAAGAGCAAGAGCAGATAAATTTTTGCATTCGAATGCAACATTTGTAACGTTTAACAATGTAATATTTGTAACGTTTCATCCCTTATTATTTAGATTTCTGTGGTTTCATCAGACCTGAAGGCAATTACTAAATGCTTTGCGCATTATTAACAGTTTCAGCTAATTCTGTTGGCGTCAAATAATCACAATCAAATAATCACTATTTTTTGGGTTTTCATTTGTTTTCTAGTTTCTTGTTTTTAACCTATAGCTTTAATGCTATGTAGGAAACTTGCACGCGAAGCAAATTAAATAAAAATGTACCAAGGAGGTTCCAATTCTATTTTTAACAAATTAAAAAAGTTAAGTATACGATAACTTCGGCACTATGGAGGTTTTGAGGTAGAATTATGTTTTGAATTCACAAACTTAGTGCACACGATATTCTAAATTCAAATGTACTTAATTATCTAGCGTATAAAAAAGACTTTTTCATCCCACCAGCTCGGAAAGAGTACTTTTGCTCTTCGATATCAGGGCGCAAAAGTCGTTTTTACCCTCTAGAGGTTAAAGTAAATTTGAATTTAGAACATCGTGTGTACTGAGATTTTGAATTCAAAACATAATTTAAACTATTTTTTTCTACCTCCTTGGTGCCGAATTCATCATACATTTATTTTTAATTTGTTAAAAACTCAGACTCGGAACCTCCTTGGTGTACTTTTTTTTAAATGCTTTGCGCGCAATTTTCTTTTCACTTATGGAGGATAGAGGTAAATAATGTTATTTCAAATGGCAAAACATTTTGAAATGCTATGAATTAATCAATTGTAATCGAATTAAAGTATGCCGAGTTGCCGAGTAATAATTAAATATTATTGACAACTAAAATAGTAACTAATAGATAATTTCAACTACTTGTGCAGTACAAAATAATGTAGTAAATATGATATCAAATAAATAATTACTATTTTGAGAAAACATGTAAGTAGGTACAATATATTTTGAAGACAAATTTTCTTTTGGCGCGCCAAAGACAGACTTTTCGTGGGCTGTCAATTTTATTCTAGCATCACGCTCAGGAATGATAAGAAATCTTCGGGTAAACTCGGGACCATAGCCAATGGCCATCTAGAAATGCCTCAGCCTTTCCCATTGGCCATTTAAAAATGTGTCAGCATTTCTAGATGGCCATGCTCATAGCCACGCCTTCCGGTTTCACACGCGTAGTTTCCAAAGTAAACAATCAAATTCTGAGTTTTAAGTTACCACTTCTATCGGCAGTGCCTATGACTGCCAATATTTTTCTTTCATGAATACTGAATAGTATGTTTATTAATTTCCTTTGAAATGTACCCTGATGCAAATTTAGCGCTACTATAATTTAATGCATTTGGGCGGACACTTTTTCATGTACACATGAAACTCCTTACCTCAATCGGTCAACTCTCCATATTTTCACGTCATGTTGTTATTGTTAAAACCATGGCTAAATAAACTTAAAGTTTAAAACTTAGGTTAAAAACAGTAAAATTGAATACAAGTGAAAACCCGAAATACCATAATAATAAGTGATTCTAGTGACCAAGAAGTTTATTTGACGCCAACAGAATCGCCTGAAACTGAAAATGCGCAAAGCGTTTAGTAATTTCCTCGCTAGGGGGGGGATGAAAAATTACGTGTTACACTCGAGTGCAAAGATTTTTCACCTTGTGCCCTTTTGATTCCCTTGATACGCTCAGGATTCTAATTTTTGAACTCAATGAAAAAAAAATTCCGACAAAACAAAACAAAAATCACAGCTCTTTTTCACTGTTGAAATGATTTTTTATTGTTTTTTTTAACAGTGTGTTGAAAAACGTCGTATGATACACGTGTGTATTAATGATTACCGTCTTAAGGCGAAGGCCCTAATGGTGCCTCAGCGGTAATCACCAACTTTACACACTTGTAGCATAATTTACTATTCCTGCTCGTTAAAAGTTTGTAAAAGAAAACATTAAACCCTTTGGTTGCAGTTAACGGTGAACCAAGTCGTCCTCTTTAAATAGACGGGATGAAAAAAATATGCCTGTTGCTAAAAACTAGTCAGTTATACAATTCTAAACATCCTTGGTGGCGTGTTGCAGAAAAGACCTAAAGCCGACATTGTTAAAAAGTTTTTTTTTTAATCACATCACTAGAGCATTTTGAGTAAAGGTATTTATAGGATCCTCTATGATAGTGAACTCATCGATATAAATCAAGTTATTGTTAACAAGTTCAAGGTGCTCAGGGCACATCTTTTGATTAATATCGATGACTGAACTAATTTTAAATTTTAATGTTTGATCTAAGTGCCAAATTCTCCCAAATTTCGTTAATGTGTCATGAATTTTCTGTGTTTTACAAAACACTCTAGTTGTGATAAAGTTTCTTATAAAAAATTGATTTCATCAATAGAGTGAAATGCCATTTAAAAATGGTTCATATTTTTATTCAATTTAATATATTTCAAGTTTACGTGACGTGGTCGAGCCTTTTCACTAATACGTCCCTAATTTCGCCCATGATGTCAGTAAGCTTTCGTATATCAAGCGACATCTCAGATATTGACTTTTGTATCTTCTTCGCGTTTTCCAATTGCATTTTTTCTAAACGAAGAAACTGTGCTGCGTTGTCATCTTCGGCTTCTGCAACCAAGATAATGTATGGTCTATTAAACACAGAGTAAGTACAATTCATTGTCTAACCTATTGTAAAAGTATTGTATAAATTCATTAATCCATTTATTTTGGTGGATAGAACATTCTGGATATATTTTCATCTATTGGATATATATTCGAATGTCAACATTCATTAATTGACTGCCCTCGTGGCTTAGTGGGTAGTAACTCTGGCTGCGAAGCCGAGGGTCGTGGGTTCGATTCCCACCCAGTGCAAATATTTGTGTGATGAATTCAAATGTTTGCACTGTGTCTGGGTGTTTCTATGTATATGTAATAAGTATGTATTTACAACTAGGTATATATGTATTATATCAGCTATTTGGCCGCCATATTACAAGCTTTGCTTAGTTTGGGGTCACTTTGTGTTGTGTGTGAATTGTCCACCAATATTTATTATTATTATAATTACGTACAACGTTTTTGGTTTAGCAAGCCGCATTTCAAAAACATTAAAAGCGTGTTTGGCGAATCCCACCGCACAAATGATACTTTGGAAGGGTGGCACTCAAAATCAAACCGTTCAATAAACAAAAACACAGTCACAGTTTTGCAATTGCTGAAAGTGTTATTTGAATTTCAAACACTTTCCCACATAAAAACCAAAAACATAAAAAGGCACAATTATTGTATGACCAACCACAATGTAATTAGACGCGTACAAATGCAACTAATTAATGGGGAGATAACTTTAGGTCACGCACTCGACAAGTTACGATAACTTAACCCTGAATCATTTGAAATAAATACACGGGTAACTCATGTTATATCAGTTCAGTCAGTCAGTCAGTCCAGTCTCACTTAAGTTTCGGCCGCGTCCAGAGGCCTTTTTCAACCAGAGTACACGCGCATGATCGCAGCTCGTGTAACACTGACCGCCGCACCGCCCTGACTGAAGAGGCCGCCGGACGCGGTCGAAACTTAAGTCTGACTGGACTGACTATATTATCAGACGTGAGTTCCAATGTATTTATTTAAAATGTGTAATCACCATGTTAGTTTTCACACTAAAACTAATGACCCTCCCTGGGCTGGCTCCAGCACATAGGTGGACCACTAATAAAATCGCACGCACGCACTTGTTGCACGGTTTTGGTCACTTGACGACGACGATGTGAAAGTCTCCATCCAGGTTTGGGCTATATGCTATATATTATGTACAATTCAATTCAATTCAATTCAATTCAATTCATTTATTCGAACCATAAATTCATAAGAACACTTGGTAACGTCATTAACAAAAAAGCATAAGAATCCGTGTACATAATAAGATAAAATAACAATGTCAAAATGAATAAAGCTGTAAAGGAGCCTCGTCAATCAAATGCAGCTGTAAAAAGGCTTTGTCAAAGACAAAATAACAAATAATTAATACATACAGTATACAGATACTACATGAGTACAATGTTCCATCAAAAGTTTTATAAATCTATTACTTTACCTTATTACAAGATTCTAGTTTCAACACAGTTATCTTCCATACGTTACTATCTTTAACAAAGTCATCTATATTATAATATGCCTTGCTCAATAGGTAGCTTTTTATATCATTTTTAAACTTTGTTTCATTAAGACCTTCGACTTGTGCAGGGATTGCATTATAGAAGCGAATACCATTACATTTGAAAGAGTTATTTGTTTTCTGAAGTCTGCACTTAGGAAATACAATTTTGTGCTTATGGTGCGCTTTTGGATTCAGATCAGTTAGTTTCTTCAGTCGACTTCGATTTTTTCTTACATACATTATACATTCATAAATATACAATGAAGGGACTGTTAATATGTTTATAGTTTTGAAAATCTCCCGTACTGAATCTCTAGCTGATAAATTATATAGACCACGGGCAAAGCCGGGACGGTCCAGCAGTAGATAATAGAATAGAATTTTGAATTTACCATATCCGTTTCGTTCCAGTTTGGTTCGCTGCGGAGGACTCACGGTGCTATCATCACTGTCGCCCTCTTGCGTTGGGTCTACTGACACCCGGCGGCGCTTTGCCTGCCGCTTCTTCATCCCTATAAGTAATTATCAAAAATGCAGCTATCATTTGTTTTAATAGTATACAGAATTCTTTTTTTTGTTTTTTTGCAGAATCAGCAACAAGCATGCATACATGCATAAGCAGCCAGCTAAATGTGCTCCATGCTAGAATTTGGGGCCTCCTCTCACAAGGCCCAGAGTCGAGTTAAAATCCGATGCTGGTCCAGTGCAGATTGGTATTGATGTATGACATTTAAAGATTCTAGGATCATTTCAGTTTCCTCACGATCTTTTCCTGTACCATTTTTAAGTTACTGAGTTTACGCACATGACTGACGTCAAGCCATCATGTGTAAATATTACTTTGACTCGGGGTCAGTTTACTGCCTTTAGCGCAATGATTGGCAGTGGTTTAGACTCTTCATGTTAAAATAGCTGCATCGCACTGTGCTGCTATGGATTGGTATGTTGCTTATCATCAGGTACATGTATTATATTATAAAAAAAGATGTAAGTAGTTAGTTAAATTGACGTAAGTATTGCGTTTGCTTATTGATCACCATAAATCATGACCCTGTATAGATTATTCATAAACAAACAAGTAATTTGTTTTGAGTAGGTATACTAGTGAATCCTTTTTTAGAAATCCGTAAAACGTAAAAACCCTTATAGATTCATCATGTCTATCTTTCAGTCTGTCTGTCCGTCCGTATGTCACAGCCACTTTTTTTTCTGAAACTATAAGAACTATACTGTTGAAACTTGGTATGTAGGTCTTGGTATATATTGTGAACTGTACGAGGGTCAAACTGAAAGTTCTTAGAAAATCAAAAACTGATTACATTAGCCAGTTTTATTATATCTTTTCAAAATATTGTCCATTCACGTCAATACACCGCTGCATGCGATGGAACCACTGGGAAAAGCACTTTGCCCACTCGTCCTTAGGGGTCTCTTCAATGGCATCGCGATACGCAGCCACCGCTTCTTCAGCATTCATAAACCGCTTTCCTTTAAGTTTTTCTTTAATTTTTGAAAATAAATAAAAATCACAAGGCGCGAGGTCGGGGCTATACGGCGGGTGACCCAGTAATTCAACGTTTGATGTCGCCAAATAGTCGATCGTTCGCTTGGCGGTGTGCGATGAGGCGTTGTCGTGGTGAAGGAGGATCCTACTGCGAGGTCGTTTCTCTCGAACTTTTTCCAAGACAAGTGGCAAACAATTGGTAGTGTACCATTCTGCAGAAACTGTTTTTTGATCCTCTAACACAATTGTTGCGAAATGGCCTATCCTTCCAAAGAACGAGGCCACCATTTTTTTCCCCGCACTTCGATCTCTCTTCACTTTAGTTGGCAACTCCTCGAAAGGAAACACCCAATCAATAAATTTTAGGGGTGCCCTATACTTAGAACTCAAACTCAAAAATTGTTTTTTCATCAAACCTATACGTCTGGGGATATCTATGACTATTCATATATATGTATATTCATATATATGTATATTCATATGTTTTTAATTAATGATGTTGAGGTTTCAAATATAATTTTTTTCTAAGTGAATAATTTGCACGAGACACTTCCCAAGTGGTAAAATGTCCCCCCCCCCCCCCTGTAACTTCTAAAATAAGAGAATTGGTTTGAACTCTATCTAGTTAGTAGTTTTTTTAGTCCTTCATAAATGCACTATTTTTTTAATATCGGTCAAAGTAACAACGAACTACAAGAACTTATTTAATATGTTACTTGCTGCTACGGAACCCTTCATGTTTTATTAGTGTTTGTCGTCTACCTACTCACCACTTTCTTGCTTGTCTGTTCCAATGTTAACTTTCACTTGTTCTCCTTCATTTGAATCCTGATGAGAAAAAAAACACTCTACGAAGACCATCTTGTCGTCTTGTTACAAGTAATCGGTTAGGCTAAAGGCCGGTTAGCATTTTGATTAGTGCGAGTGCGATTGCGAGTGCGAGTGCGAGTGAGTAATCGCGGCTGATTACTATGTACTCGCAATAATCAATCGGTGTTCACACGTGTTTGCTACTAATCACTCAACACCTGCACTACTCACTCGCACTCGCACTAATCAAAATGAAAACAGGCCTTAAGGCAAATGACGATGTCGAGTCGATTATTAGTGTAATCCGAACCGGTAGTGATTGGATCAACAGACGATCACTAGAATTAGGTTTAAAATGTTCCCAACTCCCCCCTATTTTCCACTTCTTCTCCTAATCCAAGAAATATGTAAGAAAAGAGAGAATTGAAATGACGGTCACGGTGGTCACGGACCCCGGAGTCTGTTGAGTGGCTAAATACAAATTAAAAAAGTCATCATTTAATTGAAAAAAAACCTCAACAATACTAGTAGCATGCCATGGTTTTACCCGCGCAGTTCCCGTTCCCCAAATTTTCCCGATTTAAAAAAATGCAATAGCCCCTGTGGTATTCCCCACTTTACTCTAACTTTTTAACCCGATCCGTTCAGACGTTCCAAAGTGATTGAGCAACAAACATCAATTTTTACAGTATTTAACAGTATTTAAGTATAATATTAGAAGGAGTATGTAGTTAAAAAAAATATATCCAAACCTCGTCAAGAACAGGGTCGCTCTTAACCACCACACTGTCAATGGAGCTGTCTCCAATAATGGACATGACTGTCTCCTCGATAGCAGACAGAGGAGTGGCCCCCTCCGGTGACGAGTTGCTCTCTCGAGCTGCTCTGAGCTCCAGCGCATGCCTGCGAACCCGGTACTTCCAGTCACACCAATACTGGAATTACATGTATAAACAAAAATTAAAAAGAAAAAAACATACCAATATATTAATGCAATAATAAACATTTTTAAAATGATTCGGTAAATAAACATCCTATCTATACTAATATTGTAAAGCCGAAGAGTTTGTTTGTATGGTTGTTTGTTTGAACGCAAGGATCTCTGGAACTACTGGTCCGAATTGAAAGATTCTTTCTTTGTAGGATAGTCCATTTATCGAGGAAGGCTATAGGGTATTTAACATTACGCTACTATCAACAGGAGCCGAGCATGAATGAAAAATGTAACAAAAACGGGGAAAAAATATTGCTTTTAGAGAGCTTTCGTTGCGTGACAGCATTTGTCATATGTTAAAGGTTACGTCATTAGAATCTAAAGTAACCGAATTTGAACAAAATTTGAATTGGTACGACCAATTTTCGATAGATGGCGTAGCAACGCGCGCGCGTTCAGCTAGTCAACAATATAAAATATGACAGGAGAGCCAAGTTAAATCATCATCATCCACAGTTCTGCTGTGTATAGGTCTCTCTGTTAAGTTTAATACTATGATCTAAATGGGTGCCAAGTTCAATGGTCGATCTTAATTTCCATTTATAACTAAGTACATAAAATATTTTATAACAACTTAAAAATAATTTATTTTCATAATTTAGGATACTACGAGTAAATTAAAGCTTGATGTCTGACTTGGCTTCCTGACCTGATGTCCTTATGGTGCGGCGGTAACTGAAATTCCTCAGAGTAACTCCGAGTTTAACCTCACCTGAATCTAATAAGAGCATATGAATAATATTGTTATGTGCTTAGGCGAATTTTAACTATCATTATGTGATGACACATTATTTATCTTTTTGTTACTTTCACGCTCTATCCATACTCTATTTTTCATTATTTGCTTTTTAATGCTATTAATGGTTGGAAGAAATCGCTATAACCGATAAGGCCGCCGTATATAGCAATAAAAATAATAAATAATAAAATAAATATTTATGGACATTTTTATGTAATCTATCAAATCCCCTTGGACCAGCTTTTTCCATCTTTCGCCACCCTATCTTTATGTCTTTCTGTAATCTACCAAATGACCTGATACCAGCCTTTTCCATCTTTTATAACCCCATTTTTCTATCTATTTGTAATCTGGCAAATCACCTCAGACCAGACTTTTCCATCTTTCCCTACCTCGTCTTTCTGTTTGTTTGAAATCTAGTAAATCACCTTAGACCAGCCTTTTCCGTCCTTCGCTGCCCCATCCTTGATCGTGTTGAGCTCTTTAGCGCAGTTGTTCCACAGTTTCACTGACGAGAGCTTCCCGCGGCGGCCCCGGCTGAGCCCCCGCGCGAGCTCCGGATGTCTTCTCATGAACTCCATGAGGATGTGTATTTGGGCTTCCGTCACCATCTTCTTTTTTAGATCTAAGGAACAAAAAAAATTGAATAAATCGTTTTAAAAATATATAAATAAAAGTATATTCTTAGACCTAGTGAACTTTAGTGATATTGCCCTCCAAGCCTAAAAAAAACACCATTTTCTCTGAGTCTCTTATCCTCCCCCCCTTGAAGGCCTGCAGAGGGGGCGTAATCGCCCACTTTGGGAAAGGCTGGCTTAGAGTGATCTCCTCCAGGCAACCGAAGGTTACAGAGATATTTTGGTATTTTAGTGATGAATCTATCTATATCTATCTGTATCTATACTTATAATAAAACCGTAGCGGGTCGAATTCTGTACATTAAAGATATTTTGAAAAAAGAAAATTTGGGGGCACTCCATAGTCGATACTGATGGCTAAAATGCATTTTCTTTCTTTCATGTCTGTCTGTCTGTCTTTCTGTATAGGGAACTCTCATCACGGCGAAACTACTGATTAAATGCAAATGAAACTTGACATGATTTAAGATCATACTAAGGAGATGGTAGCTGTCTATTTTTAATGCCCAAATTCTGCACGGTTTTCTTGCAGAAAGGGGTGAAAGTCAGAATGTGTATTTGGTTGTAACTAATTTTTAGATTAAGAAGGCTTATAACTTTTTTATTTATAGTTCTACGACAAAAAGTTACTAGACCAAAGTTGTAGAGAATTTAATTTGCAACTAAAATGTTAACAATTTTTTTTATCAAATATATAGTTTAAGAGATTTACCGTAGAAACCATTTCAACCCCTATTTTCAAGATGGTGGCCGTGGGACAAGGGTTGCGACCCCACAAACTTGTTTTTAGCTTTACACTGACCCCCCCTACACATTAAATAAATAAAATTGCGTCCTCTAAAAAACGCAACCCCAAATGTAACTTTTCAATGGACTAAAAAGTATATTACATCAGCTTTATGGCACCCATAGTATAAGCTTTGCTAAGTTTAGGGCTAGATAGTGTTGTGTGTGTAATGTCAAAAAACCCTATTGAAACGAAGACTAATCCAAAAACCACAAAAATTGGCCCAGTCGTTCTAGGGTTAAAAACGGTCTACATTTATTTTGTACGTAGGTAGGTACCTATAAATTATTATTATTGGATTTGATTTCAAGATTTTTTATGTTTTTTACAGTTACGAGACGCAGAGGACATGTGCCTGATGGTAAGCAACATGATCTGCCCAGAACAGCACAGTGTCACACAGCTATTGGAACACAAATAGTCCAAATCATTACCTAGCACTGTACTGCGCTCATCAGAAGTCTAAGATGTTTTACCTCTAATTGCCCTGAAATTTCCTAGAAATATTGTCCTTCAATCCGAAACACAGTGATGTTTCACGTTATTGCTTGGACTCTGGAAGAATATGTTCCGTCCGAACTCCTGCCACAAAAAAATCGCATAACAATTAATACAATTTATGACATACATATAATAAGTTAAATGTCGTGTTGAATAAGAAATTGGCAATGTAATTCTGTATGTCAGTTGGTTTGGAGCCACTATGCAGCACATACAGTAATTAATTTAAATTCTTAATAACGTTCACAGTCAAAGTAAGTTTTTTATGAAATTAATTTAAGAATTTACACCAATACTTATAAATATAGATAGATAGATTAACTCTTTATTGCACTTAAGAAGTATTCAAAGTTACAATAAATATACAGTAACTTAATAAAATAAAGTAACAATTGGCGACCTTATCGCTAAAAGCGATATCTTCCAGGCAACCGCTGGATTGAACAGGAGATATGAAGAATAATAAGACGGGGAAGTACCTACAAACAATAAGTGAAAGATATGTATAAGTCTGTAAATATGAAAATTAACTTTAAGTTTACTAATATAATATATACACTACAATACTATTAAACATACACCTACAATACCTACATATTAATAACTGTACATCCTAATACATAAATATCAAGTTTTACTAAAGGATATACTTATATATTAATACTAGCGGCCCGTTCCGGCTTCGCTCGGATCATGACCTAGACACTGTCTGCAGCGCCATCTGCCGGGCTTATTTGTGAATCTAAACCATCCTCGAATCCACTTGTCCACACACAAAAAAAATCATTCAAATTGGTTCCGCCGTTTAGGAAGAGTTCACTGTCAAATGATTGAATTACTAAAATGGCTATTAAAAAATAGGGGTTGGTGATAAAAGGGTAAAAATTTAGGGTTGTATGTATTTTTTTGGTGAAAAAATTTTTTTGTGGGAACAACCCTTGTCACTTAGGGGTATGAAAAATAGCTAGTAGCCGATTCTCAGACCTACTGAATATGCAAATAAAATTTCGTTAAAATCAGTAAAGCCGTTTCGGAGGAGTAAGGAAACAAACACTGTGACACGAGAGTTTTATATATAAGATGAAATTTAAAATATAATAATTACGATTTAAATATGAGTACCAACTTCAACTAAATTATCACGTAGACAGATAGATCTGATTTACCAGTTGTTTGAAAACTGTAACTGATGGGGCCTGTCTAGTAGTTACAGGCAAAGCGTCCCACAGCTCAACGGCCCGAAAAGCGAACGACTTGCCGTAGAAATTTTCGCAGCGGCAGCGTGCCAAAGGCGATTGGAGTGACAAGTTGTTCTTAGACCGGAGAGGCAGAGAGTGTGCATCGCTCCAGAAGGTAAAAACATCTTTCAAATAACGCGGTGATGAGGGGTTAAATAAAATATTATAGAGTAGAGATAAAATAATAAAGTAGAGAGGAGCCACTTGAGCTGGATACAGAACTGAGATACGTGATCATATTTGCGCAAGCCAAATATGAATCTTATACAATAATTTTGAAGACGCTCAAGTTTATTTAGCTGGTCTTCATTGAGGTCGATATAGCAGATATCAGCGTAGTCTAAAATGGGAGGAAGAAGAGATTGTGCAAGCGCAATTTTAGTAGCAGTGGGTAAAAAGTTTCGTAATCGCCTCAACGATCCACCAGAAGCAAATAATTTAAAATATATTGTTTATGTATAAATTAAACCGATAAAATCCTTTCATGCTGTAAAAATTGTCAAATGTAATTATTTTGTTTTTGTTTCCAAACAAATTATTATTATTATTGTTATAAAGTTGGTGAAAGGGCTCCCTCCACTTGAATCCACAGCTAGGCTCTACATGTGGATCCGCGGATACTTTTATTTCCTCTTGAATCCACCGGTGGATCCATGGATACTTCTGTTTCCTCTTGAATCCACCGGTGGATCCATGGATACTTCTGTTTCCTCTAGAATCCACCGGTGGATCCATGGATACTTCTGTTTGCTCTAGAATCCACCGGTGGATCCATGGATACTTCTGTTTGCTCTAGAATCCACCGGTGGATCCATGGATACTTCTGTTTCCTCTTGAATCCACCGGTGGGTCCATGGATACTTTTTTCCACCTAAATCTACAGGTGGATTCATGGATACTTTTTATTCCACCTAAATCCATAAGTGGATTCATGGATACTTTGTTTACCACTTCGATCCACAGAGTGGATTCGTGGATATATATTTTTTACGTACGTATGGCTGAAATTAATTCTATTGTTCTCTTTATGTGCTTTTTTTAAACTTTTATAGGTTTACACTTGACCGCCATCTCGCCTGATGTAAAGCGACGATGCGGTCTACTATGGAGCGTGTTTACCTAGAAGAAACCGATTCACTCTCGATTCTCTGGACTCTGGATCGAAGACACCAAGATTATAACTATCAGGAAAAACCCACTCAGGCAACTCATTCTACAGTCTAGACGTTCTTATCACAAAAGTAGAGTCAAATCTCCGCGTTCTTGTCTTTGGAACATCAACCATGAACCGGTGCAACCTCTTCGAGCTACGAGAAGTCCGGTAGTAAAAATGGGAAGGTCGAATTAGATCATGCAGATCAGTTGCACACTCTCCGAAGTGTATCCGATAAAAAACCGATAAGCTAACAATCTTGCGGCGATGTTCAAGGCTTTGAAGTCTTTTCCGCACAAGAGTGTCTTTGCCTATGAGCACTATGGCATGCCTTTCGATCGATTCCAGAGCCTCAAGCTGATACTTGGCCGATCCATTTCAAAGGTGCGAACAGTACTCCATATAAGAGCGAATCTGTGCTTTATATAACAAAAGTAAATGTTCAGATTTGAAGTATTTTCGCACCTTTGAGAGGACACCTAGTTTTTTGGCAGCTAATTTAGCCTTGGACTCGATATACGAGCCAAAGTTCAGCGTAGATATCAGGGAAGCTTTGAGCAAAAAGTCCTCAACCTAAGTATCTACTATATAGTAACCAACTAAGTAAAATACCTATAATATGTAGATACCTATGTAGAGATTTCAAGAAAAAAATCTATGAAATGTAATAATTAAACATTTCTGATTCAATAAAACTATTACTGAAAATACTAAACGATATCTGAGTAATTTATTTTATCTGGAAAAACCTGACTTCAATTTAAAATTAAATTCAGACACTCTACCAAAAATTTCATAAGAGGCTATCACTACGTCGCGTCGTCCAGATAAATAATAAAGCAAATTTTAGTTTTTTTGTTGGTATTTGAAATAAAACTTACAATCGAATTAAGAACCTCCTCCTTTTTCGAAGTCGGTTAAATCCAATCCAATGATTGATTAAAATTAATTAGAATTTAAATATTGTAGTAACAACCTGTCACTTTTATATTTTGTATAAAAAATAATATTTTAACAAATAAATGTTCACTTTGTTGATTGCTCTAATTTTTATTGGTATTATATTTGTATTAACATAGAGCTACAAATATTACCTACTAACTCTAAAAAATTACAAACCGGTTTCCATTGTGCATCCAATTCCAACGGAAAATTACACTGAGCAGTGAATATATCACCAACCGGACGACTGTGATTAGGCATTCACCAAGCACCAGCATAATTATTCAATTATTTTCAAATGTTATGCCACAGATACATTAAAATCCGAAAAAAACGATTTGATTTCCACTAGTAGTAGACATAGCCCGTTCACCGCCATTTGACAGCTAAACAGTTCCGGATAACGCAAGCAGAACAAAACTTAATATATTTGTAGAGAATAATACAGAAATCAAACATTACAAAATCATAGGTGGCTCCTACGACCAACGCAACACATAGGTTAATGTTAGTGCTATAGAGGAGAAGAGGAGAAAAGCTATGCAAAAGCTCAAATTAAAAGTCTCGAAGCAAAACAAAAACAAGCGCTCTGCTTTATCGACGGTTCTGTCCGGGCCAATCGATCTGCGCATAAAACGCGGTCTTGCCTTCTGCATTGTACATAATAAGTACATGCGCGCGCATGGTGCGAAATGAATCTGCCGTATCAGCTTCGTTGTCATTGTCAATCAATTCTGCCAGTGCTTTCTGTCATATGTTATTCTAATAATAAAAAATACATTTTAACTTTATGCCAATTTGTAATTTAAAACTGATATTGAACATCATAATTTTGGATCAACACTAAAAAACAACTGTAAAAAGTTTTCGGTCTGGCTGTAATTTGAAAATCAATCAAAGGCGGGAACATTTGTTTGCTTAAATAACCCTAAAAAAACTAAATGCAGTAAAACATAACAAACGCAGGAAATCTCTACACTATGGTGACTTCCGGTACGGTGATGTGTGAACGTTTCAGAGAGTTATTGACAGTTTATTTGTAGTGATAAACCTGTGCACGTTCAATCAATAACTGCAAATGTAATCGAGAGGAAACTATCACCCATCATCATGTTTCTTCGTGGCTGGAATAAGGTAAGAGTAGATTTATTATACAAAGAGTTGTGTTGGTGTCGTATGGTACTAGATTAGGTACTGCACGGGAATAAAAAATAATGCTTGCATTACTGTTATATCACTGGACTATGGATGCATACTTACTTATCTTTTTTTACTTATTTTTCGGTTATGGCTTTTGATACACCAAATTTTAATTACGTTTTTAAAATTAATTTATTGTTACTTAATTAGTTTAGATGCCGCAAGCCCGAGTTGGTGTAATAATGTGTGGTGGCGTTTTATAGATGCAGATAATTGACTGAACATCTATACTATGATATACATTTATTATTTATCGATAACTGACCATTCCTTTAGCTGTGTAAAATTTAAAGGGCTGTTGCCTAACAATCGTGGATATAATTCTACTAATATTATAAATGCGAAAGTGTGTACCTACCTATGTTTGTTGCTTTATCACGTTGGAACAGCCGAACGGATCCGGTTAAAATTTCAGGGTTTACTATTATTTTTTAATTTCACACATTATAATCTGGAATAACATTTTGATTGGACTATTTTGATGGACACGTATGAAAAGCACTATAAAATCCCAGAGGATGTGGGTGTTTCGTCATCCAGACCGGACATTTTCCTTTTTTCTAGGGCTACGAAACGCATAGTCCTGGTAGAACTTAACGTACCGTGGGAAACTAATATACCTAAAGACCACGCGATGAAACATAATAAGTATTACGAGCATCAAAAAGAATTAACAAAAAATGGCTATGTAGTTAATTTATACGCTGTAGAAGTAGGAGCGAGAGGTATACCAGCAAAATCTCTCTATAACCTGCTTAAAGACCTTGGATTGTCCAGAAGTGCAGTAAGTTCTATACTAGAACGCGTATCTAAAGCTGCACTAGTAGGATCATATCGGATTTGGCTGGGCAGGGAGAGAAATACGAGTAGTGAAGGTGAGTGTTGACGTACGTCAATATAAGGGGCCCCTTTTAAACCTACGCCCGAGTCACAAGTCTTGGGGTCTATTCGAGATTTCTCTCTCTGCCACACGATGGACCCGGCACCCGCACGGTGAATCCATGGAATGCTAAGAAGTACGTCTCTAGGCTAGCTTTTTATTAGATACGAAAAAGCTACGGAAATGAAAACACGAATATAACCGCAGGGCGCTGCTAATAATAATATATTTACGTCAAACATCAGTCCACGTTGAGATAGTTAATTATTGGAATTTGTAATAAATATCCAGACCAATAATTAGCAAACTTGAATTGAATTGTTCAATAGACATTTCATATTTGCTGGAATAGAACTAGGCGTTATTTCAGATTAAAATTCAAGTAATTTACTGTAGTTCGTTCAGCTCTTATATGATCATGTATCTCAGTTCCGTATGCAGCTCAAGTGGCTTCCCATTCGCCTTCGTCGGAATGTTCATATTTATCTCTACTCTACAATGTTTTATTTCAACCCTCATCACCACGTTATTTGAAAGATGTTTTTACATTCTGGAGCGATGCACACTCTCTGCCTCTCCGGTCTAAGAACAACTTGTCACTCCAATCGCCTTTGGCACGCAGCGAAAATTTCTACGGCAAGTCGTTCGCTTTTCGGGCCGTTGAGCTGTGTTGCAGTTTTCAAACAACTGGTAAATCAGGTTTATCTATCTACGTGATAATTTAGTTGAAGTCGTTACTCTTATTTAAGTTGTAAATTTATCAATTTCATATATTATTGTATATTCTTTAGTAAATTATGATATTTATTTATTAGTTTATATTATATTCGTATTTATGTATTAGGATGTATTGTTATTAATATGTAGGTTTATGTTTAATAGTATTGTAGTGTATTTATATTAGAATACTTCAAAGTTAATTTTCATATTTATAGACTTATAATCTTTCACTCATTGTTTGTACTTCCCCGTCTTATTATTCTTCATTTCTCCTTTTCCATCCAGCGGTTGCCTGGAAGAGATCGCTTTTAGCGATAAGGTCGCCAATTGTTACTTTATTTTACTAAGTTTTTGTAACTTTGTTTACTTTGTTAAGTGCAATAAAGAGTTAATCTATCTATCTATCTATCTCTTACGACGTGTTTGAATAACAAACCAACAAACGTTTATTAAAATAACGTTACTATTTATTGTCCACAAAGAAATTATCAAAGTTGTATACCTAATACATACAAATATATAAAGTAATTAAACTATTACATCTTTAAGAGACGAGCGCAGTGTAGAGCTAGGCATCTATCAATTTTGGTATTTTCAAGTCGAAAGTGAATTGGTTTCCTTTACCTAAGCTCCATTCTCTGTCGTAGACCCCATCGTCGGTTAACGTTATCTCGCTTGAGATAACGCTAAAGCGCATACGCATAATTGTAAAAAAAAAGTAGTATATATTTTAAAAAAAGAAAGAGATTCTCAATTCGCTTGTAGGTTTTTGAAGTGAAAACTTCTTTAGGCGCGCTATATACAGAATTTTCGTGGGCTGTGAAATGGATTCATCAATCGTCACGCTTGGATATGATAATGGATCGGATCGGATATGAAATCTTCGGGTAAACTCGGTAAAAACGGCCAGGTAGGTACCAGGGCAACAGAAACAGTAAAGCGTTTCGATTACCTACCTCCAACAGCCCAGCGTTTATCTCCAGATACCAGGACAACAGAAATATAAAAGAGTTGCCCCTAGGTACCAGTACCAGGGCAACAGCAAGTTTTCACTTCTATCGGCAGTTCATATGACTGGCAAATTTTTTTTTACTGAAGAGATGTATGCTTCGCGATAGCATTGCTAAATGTTGATTGATTTTGACGATTCTTTTTTGTTTGGTTGATAATACTTTAGAGGCCGTATGTGGACCGGCCACATAAATTTTATGCAAATCAGTGTGGTGGTTTTTGCAATATTAAAAAATACTAAAATTTGCTTAGCTTCACCTGGGCGTCGTATTCGTAGATTACATAAAAACTATGAATCGATTGTCTGAGTTTAGGTAATTTTAAATTGAAGTCGGTTTTTGTTTTTCCCGAGTTCTTAGTTATTTTCGCTGTTAGATTAAAAGCTTACGCCATTTGTTTATCTTCTAAATTCGGCCAGACATAAAAAAGGACACTAAGCAAACGCACTCGAAATTCAAACTAATTTGTCTAAGTAAATAGGAACTCCTTTGTCAAACAGAACCATTTCCCGCGTCTACCTTTCCCGCCAATTTGGTGAAAATTTATTTTTTCAATCGGCAAACAGCTGCGCCTTACTCGTCTGGAATATTAAACAAGTAGTACCTATAGAGTCTGTAGGTACTGCTTATTCTGTGACTAAAAAGGTTCTATGATGAGGAGTCATTCAGTTGATTGTCCACTTCGGAACTGACCACACGTATGGCAATGGCCCGAATTGACGCGTTTAGCTGCGTGATAATGTGAAAATATTTATTGACACTGTGGACATAGTTTAGGAGTTTTTGAAATGGAGGTACAAGTCGAAGTTGTAAGTAAATCAACATCCTATTGGCTGTGGTCTTTTTGATTAAGTACTTAGCAAGCAGCAGCAGCCTATTTTGTGCTCCCACTTTTGGGACTTGGTGCCACCATGCTGGCCAAGTGCGTGCTAGAGAATGGTGCAGGTTCTCGAAAGATATTTTTCTTACAACATGGCAATTTACGATGGTGATGAAGCCATTGGTGATGATACATTTATTTGGACTTTTGCGGTTGGAAAAAATACTCAAAAGTGCGGGCAAAAAGATACTACGATTCTCCGATTAACTTCTCAAAACATTTTTTTTAACTGAGCGCTACTATGAGTAGAAT
This sequence comes from Ectropis crepuscularia, assembly GCA_963693475.1. Taxonomy (NCBI): domain Eukaryota; kingdom Metazoa; phylum Arthropoda; class Insecta; order Lepidoptera; family Geometridae; genus Ectropis; species Ectropis crepuscularia. The sequence continues at coordinate 6,374,826 of OY856344.1, read as the reverse complement.
AATGCGTTAAATTATTATGTCTCGATTGTCTGTAATTAAAAACACAACTGCACGAATGCACGATCGTCTTAGACCGACGACCAAGCGTTATATATTAGTAATGTTATGTGAGTAATAAAGCTAGCAGAGCTCTACCAAATCTTGGTAACCACTTGATGGCTTCAAAGACCAATTGATATTTAATTATTTACCAGCTTTTCTGTCAGATTTCGTTCAGCCAAAAGTAAAAAATCTTAACGTCAAAGGTTTGACAACCAGAAACCCCCGTATTTCTATTTATTTACTAGCGGCCCGTTCCGGCTTTGCTCGGATTTCTCGTGTAATGTACCTATATAACAAGAATATGTATTAAAGATATTTTTTTTTATTTAGCCTCGGCTGTCTCGTATTTAAAACATTCTACTAGTCAAGCCGTTTCATTTGCCCGCCCGCCCGTTCAGGCTTTTTGACGTGATTGAGTAACAAACATCTAAACTTTCGCATTTACCATATTAGTAGTATAGTTGACGATACATGTCCAAAATGCCCCAAATTCCCGAAGACTCCTTCGTAGAAAAGTATTCTCCATAGATCCTACTAGATAGATATAAATATTCCTTCATAGATCAGCCAGTAAACTCATCACCTTAATCACCGAGCTATAAATAACACGCACAATATCGAAATAATAGAGAAGCAGTACAATTCCGCCCTCTCTAAATGATTCTCCGTTGTAATTCATTAGTAGGTACTGTTTGCCACCCCACGTAAATACAATTTTGCGTGTACTGGCTCCAACTGTGGTAAAACACGAGTTAATATACTAAAAACTAGCTAATAAGAGCACTGATAGAAAATGTTTGTTTATTTAATTTTATTAACGTTTTTATATATTACTAGCGGCCCGCTCCGGCTTCGCTCGAATAATAACCTAGATATCAACTGCAGCGCCATCTGCCGTAGCCTATGTTACTCGGGAATAATGTAGCTTTCCAAAGGTGAAAGAATTTTTGAAATCGGTCCAGTAGTTTCGGAGCCTATTCATTACAAACATACAAACATACAAAAATAGGTACAAATCTTTCCTCTTTATAATATTAGTATAGACTAGCTCTACCTTGCCACGCTTCGCTTTGATAAATTATGGTTGCATGGATGGATAAAAAAATCTTGGTATCAAAGAAGTTACAGATTGCACACTTTGAGGCTTAAATATTGATATTCACCTTTCATAGAAAGAACAAATTTATGCAAAAGTTTAAAACAAACCTTTTTCGTTTTTTGTATACCTTAGTCATGCTAAAAATAAATAGCAACGTAGAAACAATACTAATTGCGTACTACGCATATGCATATTCCTGGCTGCACTACGGGTTTATTTTATGGGGTAATATAGCTGTACTGATGTGGGCAAACTTTTCGTAATGCAAAATAAATTTGTGCGCATTATTATCAAAATCAATCAACGTTCTAGTTGCAGATCATTCTTTAAGCAACTCAATGTATTAACACTGCACATGCACGTATATATGTGAAATAGCTATATATTTGTTAGAAAAAATAAGTACCTCTACACATCAGATAGGTACTAATTCTCGCAGACAATATAATCTTAAAATTCCAGTACCTCGACTAGAAATTTATAAAAAAGGTCTATTTTACTCTTCAATCAATATCAAATTTACTACCTACCATATTCCTGAAACCATATAAAAAAGAACCTAACATCAATACATTCCAAAAGAAAGTTAGTTCATTTATTGTAAATAATTGGTATTTGTAAAAGATTTTTATAATGACAAAATTTGATCTCATTGTTTCTCATGTGAGTAGTAGAAAAAGTTCTGCAAATAATTTCATATTTAAATTCATACAAGTTATTTTTACGATACATTTTAAGATACATTTCCATTGATACTTACATTTAATTACATTCCTATAATTCGTCAAGACCTACCTCTACACATAACTCAAGGAGTGTTGATTAGTTTTGTGTCCGTCCTGTAAATCTGTTCTATCGCTACCTAGCCTACGCTACAATTGCTAGGTAAAGTACTTATTTAGGCAGTATAGTCTAGTAGGTCCTTGATTAGCGTGATGGATAAGATGACTTAGCTAATTTGAACGCGCCCCCTAATTACGGTAGCCAGCCCCTGGCCCAGCCTGGCTACACTTTAGATAATCAAAAGTAAACTTAAATAACTAAACCTAACTCGTAGCTTACCTAGAATTGATCCTACTATGTGTTTAAGTTTCTTTTTTTAATGTGTATTATTTACCAGCTAGCCCGCCAAACATCATGCTGCCATATTTTCATTAGTTTCCAGTGAACCCATTCAACTGCTGGCAACAATTATTATATGCGGCATTTCACGTCAAGCGGATAGCCAAAACTTTATGAGGTCGTGAATTTTGTCCATAATCTGGTCAATTCCTAAAATACTTACAGTACCTACTTCCAGTACCTACCTAAATACTTCCAGTAGACGTGGACGTCAACACACAATTTTTTTCGCATGATGCTTTAGTTGAGTATGAGTATTGAGTTACCTACTTACTAACTTTTAAAAATCCATTAACGTTTCTTATTTTTGTTAATCTTAGTTTAACTCTAGACTGTACTGTATATTTTTGTAGGTGTAATAAAGAACTTTTTTTACTATTCTAATAAGAATTAAGTTATTATTTTTTGGATAGTTATTATCTGTATCAATTTTATTAATCTGTAAAAAGTATTGTTCCTGTTAAAAACTTTTCCTTATTTTTGTTGAATTCGTAATTTGTTTTTTTTTACGTAATACGGGAAGTGAACATTTCAAATCGGTGTTTGAGTTGAGTTTGTAGCACATGTTCGTTTAAATGATGCACTCCTCCAATATATTTTATTTCGGGAAATATGACAAACCGCCGTATGATTAGTTAAACGTTGAGTGAGCAACGTGAAGAATTCCAGGTCTTTTTTAACTTCAGAGTATTGTACAGTGCAAATACTTTCCATAACATTGTTTTTATGCGTATATGATTTTAGAACTCTGTATTTTTAGTTTAATAAAATAAATTGTTCAAGGGCTTGTGTAAGGTTAGCTAGATGGCAGCTCGGGATGGAACACTAGTAAAAAGATCGTGCAAGGCCGTGTCTCGTCGCCATTAGCCTCCGCCGGCTGTGATTTGAATACGAGAGCGCTGATAAGTGCTTTGATCGTAAACAATTAAATTATTATGGGCGCCGATCGTATGTTGAATAATGGAGGGAACTTGTCATGTTGGAGAGAGCGTCAATAACATTAAGCTGAATACAAAATCAGTGGGTCTGGGTCTAACTTAGACGCGTCTCAGGAAAGAAGCAGTAGACTAAAACAGTCTGAATCTGTGATGAAAATGGCATGCTAAAATGTATACCTTATGAGTGCCTTCTAACCCAAAACCATTGCGGATGGTTTACATCACCCTGTGTCCGTCTGTGATCACTGTGATCAAATTACTGGATAGTCTCTTGGTGATCTGTTGCGAAGAGATATGTGATAAATGGATTACTCTTTTCAAATGGGCGTTGTTATTGCTGCCTCTTACCCCGTCCCTTTCTATTTAATGTTTCTCCTGTTCCTGTTCTCCTGTTTTCCATTCCTTAGTTGCTTGGTAGAGATCGTTTTTTAGCGATAAGGTTTCTAATTGCTTCACTAACTTTGAGGTTATACCTTTTTGTGTTGTGGACAATAAAGAGTTATTATCTACCTATCTATCTAAAGATATATGAAATACATGAAAGTGGCATTTAAAATATCATTCAGAAATCCAATGTACAAACTTTACGAGGGGACTAATCGCTATTTATTGGTAAAAAAACTATTAATTCTATCAGTTACACTGCGGTTACATACCTACAATATCTACTGTGACACATTAAAAAACTCATACCTAGGCATTACACAAAACAAGAATAAGTTTTGGAAAAGGTGGATTTTCTTAATTCCTGCATCAATGTTTTTACAAACAGCTTGACATCCTAGAAACGTCACATTGTGAGTGTAAAAATAAAGGACGTGGGTTGCCTTTAGCTACCCATGGTTACTTAAATACAGAAAAAATAGTGTCCATATTCAAGTGATTCAACATAGGAAAACTAAAGTGAGTAGGTACCTACCCACTTCACTTCACTACAGATTACATGAATCTGTTTTAGGTTGAATATCAAACACAGATTCAAACAATCTACATTCACGCTGGCACATTCCACTCTACCCACTCTAATACACATCTTATCACACGTGTGTGTGATAAGATGCACGTGTGTGTTATAAGACGCTCTCACACTCATAAACTTAAAATAACACAAATTCAATTTATTTATAGAAAGTATTTTCCATTATGTATGTAGTTGTTAGAATTGGCGGTACCTATGCCAATACCTACCTCAGCGGAGAACCTACCGCTGCAAAAAGAAAACCCGTACGTGAAGTTCCATTATTATAAGTGGTGTTATGATGTAGTCTAAAGCATTTTCCTACTAAATCGATTCGTAAGGCTCGTTTCGACATGATAGCAACAAGGAGTGGACAGTTTATGATACGTATGGTTTTATTATAACAATAAATCGAACGTAAAGTTATGTGTTACGGTCGCCACCGTCAGTCGTTTCGAAAATTAGATTGAAAATATAGTTATAATTAAAACCTGTCTACAAAATAAGTTTCTTATGTGCTTACAATTTTTTTTTTTGGCTGTGATGTAGTACTATCGTTTTAAATTTCACCAGCTTCTCGACTGATATTAGGAGACGACGCAATCCACGATGGAGTACAGTTACCTAGGAAAAAAAAATTCACGACTTGAAGCTAGTGTGGGACACTATATCTGTCGAAGAGTACCTACCTACCAACTCAGGTTCTCAGCCCAACAAGATTTCCATAGCTTACATTGATCGCAGTCCCACTATGATGCCTGAAAACACGATAATATTGGCTCTGAATTAATAACTAACAAGGCACTGTGTATTACAGTGAAATAAATGATAGTGGTAGTATTTTTAAGGTTAAACTTCAACAGAAAAAACGTCTCCTAGGTTTTTTTTCTGTTACGTAAGCCTTTTTGCCGACTTTCGACTTTCAATTTACGGTTTTCAGAAACATCTATGAAAGATAAACCTAATTATCAACTGTATGCAGTGCTTAGAGATTCAGATGTTATTGTCCCACGGTACAACACAGGCCCACGGAATATTCCAAAACTATAATAAATGATGGACGTCTCTCGTTTCCTTTGGTTTCAGCACACGGTGCACCCGGCCGCACCAAGTGATAAGTTTCCGCCAAAACAGATTAATAGCTGGTGTGGTCCCGAAACTACCCCCACAAGCCGACAGTAAGTGGAGTTAAAAGTTATAATTTTGTTATTTTAATGAGATAGGGTGATGGACGAAAATGACTAATAGCATACCGCATTCAGTACCACAACGCAGTACTTTGATAATTAAGAGTTCACATCTTCGGTATGGGTCAGTTTCATCGACACGCGCCTCGGTCACAGTCACAACTTCGGAGACGTTTCGAGAGCAAGAACTTGACAGTGTTGAACATCGCCGAAAGGTAGCAAGTTTATCAGTTTTTATCTAATACATTTCGGATATTCTGCAGCGCTGATGATCTAATGTCACCTTGCCCATTTTTGTATCAGACTACACGTCACCTACACGTTACTACAGAAAGCGACATTGAGACGCCTTCAAACGACTTTGATAGACTCAAATGAAGAGGTTTGACTCCACTTTCATAGTAGGAAGTTAATGTGTTCAATGGTAAGCAACACGTCTGCCTCTAACAGCACAGGGTTCCGCAGCTATTGGAACATGAAAAGTTCAAATCATTACCTACCACTGCACTGCGCTCGTCACCCAGAGATATCAGATTTATCTTTATGTTTTGTAGTTTATCTGGAAACATAAGGCCCTTCAAACTTTAAATGTTTATACATTACTGCTTGACGGTAGAATAACTGGCAAAGCTGTGCTAACCCCCAGGTGGACTCCACAAAGACCGCTACCACTACAAAAAGAAGAACTTTTGTAGTGGTAGGACTCTTAGCAGAGTCCGCCTGGGGAAGTACCACACCTTTGCCAAATATTCTACCGCCAAGCAGTAATGTGCAAACATTACTGTGTTCCGGTTTGAAGAGCAATGATTCCAGAAAAATTACAGGGCTTAGAGACATAATATCTTAGATCTCTGGGTGACGAGCGCAGTGCACTGCTCGGTAATGATTTGGATTATCATGTTCCAATAGCTGCGTGTTACTGTGTTGTTATGTGGCAGGCATGTTGCTTACCATCAGGCACATGACCTGTTCGTCTCGTCACTCTATGCTTTAAAAAAAAACAACTTGAAATCAATCAATATTTAAATGGAAATTTTGATTTTTCAGATTTGTGCCGCCTAGCATCGGGCCTAAAGCTAAGCTTTGCAAGGAGATCGAACAGTGTAGAGACTCATTTCAATTACATAATGTGGAACTCTATCCAGATGATATCGAGTCACCAGTAAAACATATCAAAGCTGTTGAAAAGTTAGAATGGCTTCAGAATGAAATCAATAAAGCCAAAGAATGTTTCGAGACCTCAGAAAAGTGAGTACGCATTTCATCCGCATCCTACTAATATTATAAATGGCAATGTTTGCATAGATCTTTGGATGTTTGTTGCTTAATCACATCGTAACGTATGAACGGATCGGGCTGAGATTTTTGGAACAAAATTAGATTATAGTCTGGAAGAACACATAGCACATACTTTTATACCGGGAAAATAACGGGAACTACGCGGGTAAAATCGCGGGGGATTGCTAATAATTTTACGATTTATGAGTTATTTAATAATCACCATAAAACCATTAATATCGTTAACTGTATCCAAATGTCAAAGGAATAAATAAAAAGCGCAACTGCAAAAATCAACAGATAAGCCCTAAAAAGACCGAAAGATGATCGAGTATCTTTTCTTTGTGGTGAACAAATTATGGTTAATAACAATACATAAGTACCTTGTTTAACACACTATATAATGAAATAATAAGTAATAATTAAGTGATAAAACACGTCGTTAAAGAGCCTTACAGCACGGCAGGGTTCCCAGAGTACTTGCCCCTTTGGATTGCCGCACTCAATTTTGGACAAAGTTGATTCGTTCAGGTCTGGGATCACCTGACTTGACGACGTTTTGTTTTGGATCACCTCCGCCCTGCCAAAACTATATAGTAGGTATGCGCCGAGCATAAGTATTGTATTATCTTGATATTCTTAATTCTGCTTGTTTGACTGTGACATCGACATTACGAGCAGAATATGTCACACGAGACGGTGCCAACGCGTTCACGCAACATATACCAACGTAACTAAAGTGATACTACTGCTAAGATTATTAATGTTAAAATCGAAAGGTGCTTGTGATTGCCCAGTGAGGCGTTTTCAAGATTCAAAAAGATATGTCAAAGATAGTTGATCTTTGCCAACTGTGGCAACCAAAGAGAATGTAAATTAGTGGCAACCAAAAATGAAACAATTTTGTTAGAGAAATTTTAGAAAATGAACTATTGGCGCCATATTCGGCAAAGTTGTGACGTATCTTTAACTGGGAACGTATCATTAACTGTGTGACTAATTTACATCAGGTCACCGCCGCCTCCAAAAGAGGAGAAATCCTATCCACAAATAGAAACACCTCAGAGCCCAGTGCCATCATCTCCATCCAGAAAGAGAAAAGGCCTTGGTGTCCTTTGCAACATTTGCGATCTCTTGCTACCTATAGATCCTCAAGGTAACTATTAATTAATTTATTAATATTCGATTAATATATTATTATTTAATAATATCGCTAAGGAGCGTTAACTCAATGTGTTCTATGTCCATTGGGGGCCAATTAATTTCATTTGAGAACATCATTTCATTAGACCATTAGCAGTTTACGTAATAGTTACCATCCTCATAACAATAGGGTACAACCCTCAAAAAAACTAAGTAGCCCGTTAGTTAATAGATTGCCAAAAAATATTGTACACGTATTTTTTCTTTTGTTTCACAAACAAAAAATTACGAAGATACAGCGCTTCGAAGTTTCGTGTGACCTCACTTGTGAGTACGATTTTTACTCACGAGTGACGTCGCGACCCCCCACTCTCGAATTTTGATGGTCTATATCTTTGACGATTTTTAATTTTATGAAAAAACAAAAAATACGTGTCCAATATTTTTCCATGATCTAGCTGACGGACTAATTAGGATGGTGTATTTTTGACCCAGTCCGGTACCCTATTACATCACACAAATTAACAAAATTTTAGATCTACGAGTAATAGTAATCTAATTTAACAATAAACCAAAAATATATCATATTGATAGTGATCTTAAGTCAAAGACACCACTAATGACAAAATTTTTACAAACAACGTTGAACTTGAAATTGCCGTGGACCAAGTAGGTACAATGTAACACATATTCTCGAGAAGAGATGTTCTTCTTGGAACATGCCGGTTTCATGTTGTCAGCCATAATACCAGTGGTGATAACGAGCTAGTAAATTTACGCTTGGAAAAATACTCTAGCATAGGCAAGATTCGCACCTACGAGAACCTACGTTCTTATTATTGTAGTAATTTTTCCGCCTATTTAGATTCCACTAAATGGAAGAGCCAAAGTTTTTCCGTAAAATGATACTTTCTGTCTCAGGTCACCTTTACATCACCTGGCTGTTCCTAGTAACTTTCTGCTACAGTTACAATGGCTGGTCCATCCCTCTACGCGCTACGTTTCCATACCAAACTCCAGAGAACTTACCCATCTGGCTCGCATTGGACTATTTCTGCGACTTGATCTATTTACTCGACGTAGCAATGGTCAAACCGAAGCTTATGTACCTCCATGAAGGATTCTGGGTTGATGATCCGATCGAGACTAGCAAGAATTATAAAATTAAGTTGCAATATAAGGTAAGTTCATACTAGTTCTGCTATCCATAGTAACTAAGTATTATATTAACAGTGTAACTGATGAATGTCTTCGTACATTTTGATGTACATGTTTTACGATAGTTTATTATTAAAAGGTCACAAAAGGTTTTACCTTCGAAAACGAATCCAACTAAATGGTCTTTCAAAAATCAGATATTCGACCATTAACAGTGTTTTACTAAATATTTAAATTGTATTTCGCCAGATTTGAAACGTCGATTTAAAAATGTAAATACTTTTTCAGTTTGATGTGATATCATTGGTCCCTTTGGATGTTCTTTACATTTTCTTTGGACCGAAAATGGTGGTACTCCGATTCCCACGACTATTGAAGCTTCAGACTTTTTGGGAATTCCATCAAGCAATGGATCGCGTGCTCTCTTCTCCTTATGTGGTAAGATTTTTATAAATATAATAAATATATGACGGTAACGTAGGTAAAAGTTTTAACAAAGTTACACGTTAGCTTTATGCTGACAAAATTGTAACTCAAATATGCAAAATGTGAAATGACGATGATACAAATAGCAAGAGTTTAAAAGTATTTCAGCTGACGCGGTCTGTGTAATCATCGTAAAATAAAGTTTACGTAAAACTCTATTTCTTATACCAGACCCTAATTTGTGAATAGAATTCCTTAATAGATATTTATTTTCTTCAGAATCAGCGTCGTTATTCATCTACCCTTATGCTATTGTATATAAGTTCGGTGCAACGTATTCCTTTTTTTTTCAATTCAGGGTACTATTTATTCAGGGTAGTATTCACATCGCAATCCGACCGATTCAAATTCGGAATGACAATCATTGTCTCTGTCATTCTAAACGGATAAGGCAAAGAGCGAGAGGCTTGACTCTGTGTCGAAATCAATCCGATTGCGGAGTGAATCAGGGTACTTTTTAAATTTCTATAGATTAATTGCGTATAGTGCAATTTTAAATGCTTCAAATTAATATCCGTCATTTGATATTATCACTCTGAACACTGGCTTGTTATATTGTTCAGTGCGAAATGTCTACCAATGTTTATTTATTTATTTTTAGGTGCGCGTAGGCAAGTCCCTTTTCTACATTTTCTTCATGATTCATCTCAATGCTTGTGCCTACTACGCCATGAGTGATTACATCGGCCTGGGAACCAATGGATGGGTGTACGACAATCAAGGAAACGCTTACATTCGATGTTTCTACTTCGCCACCAAGACTGCAACTTCTATTGGGAAGAATCCGAAACCAGAGAACACTATTGAATATTTATTCATGACAGGAGCATGGCTTATGGGAGTATTCGTATTCGCGTTACTGATTGGACAGATAAGGGATATTATTGCTACAGCAACAAGGGCTAGGGTAAGTGTATTTTATTTCTGTCACTGTGTTTTTTTACTATAAAAGTTCTGAATCTTTGTCGTAACTTTAATTTTTTTCGGTATTTTGACCATCGTTTAAATTAATTCTATTCGAAAGCTTTTTATATTCCGAGATCGGGCACCAATTTTTGGTTAGGTTAGGTTAGCCACATACCTCTTTTATTACATAATTTTATTACTAAACACGCAGACCTGATTGGCGAGTAGCGGGGCAATATTTATAAATCCCTCAACTTTGATCACATGGCAGGTAGAAACTCCCACCAAAATGGTTTGTCCTTTTGAGAATATCTATTCTGAGTCATAATTAATACCCAATTCAAATTGCCTCAAATACACTTTTTTATTTTTGCGAAAAATTTTTGCACGCGTCCTGCAATATTAAAACCCTGACTGACTCTGGATTATATTTTTGAAGTGAAAACTTCTTTTGGCGCGCCTAGACAGATATTTCGTGGGCTGTGAATTGGATTCTAGCGTCACGCTCGGGTATGATAACAAATCTTCGGGTTAACTCGGGACCATGGCTATTGGCCATTTAGAAATGCGTCAGCCAATGGGAAATGCTGAAAGGGCGTGGCCTCGGCATCATGCCATGGCCATCTAGAAATACATCTGCCAATAGGAAATGCTGACGCATTTCTAGATGGTCATGCCATGATGTCCAGGCCACGCCCTCCGGTTACACCCGTGTAGTTTCCAAAGTAAACTATCAAATTTTGAGTTATAAGTTTTCACTTCTATCGGCAGTTCCTATGACTGCCAATTTTTTTTTATTCTTTAAACGTGAAACTACAACATATAAAAAATGTATAGGTATTACCTCAAACATATTTAACTGTTGTACAAACTTTTTTTTGTAACGTATGAAATCATTTAGCCTCGTTACTCACCAGCCAGGTTAGCAGCTCCGTATTGGGATATAAGCTATAATAGGAGTGTTATATGACAAGTCAGCCTCAAATACCTACCCAACATTTGGTGCTAGGATTATAAGAACTGACATCAATATTCTACAATTTTGAATAATTTTGCAAAGTATCATATTTATAATATTATTACCGCTAATAATGTTAACAATAATAAATAAATAATCTAGTTTTATCGCCAATAGACGGAGTACCGCAAAAAAGTCGACAACTGCGCGAGATACCTCCGCCGACTCAACATGCCCGTCTACTTTCAGCGGCGCGTCGCCTGGTGGTTCCACTACACGTGGATCACGCAGCGATGCTTTGGTAATTCATACAACTTTATCCTTTATGCCATTGTCTAAAAGTTCATAATTGCACTGAATTGTTTCAGCATACTACAATGCACCATACATCTAATGAATTCCATGATTTGGAACTTACATTAGGTACTTATTTATAGCATTAAAAAAAGGTCCTTTTGAGATATATTTAAAATGGTTACAATATATTCTATTATATTATTTAACACGATATATTTGTTTAAACACTTTGTTTGTAATTAAGCATTGTTTTATTGGTTTTTTAAGTGAAAAGTTCTTTAGGCGCGCCTAGACAGATTTTTCGTAGGCTGAGAATTGGATTCATTCGTCACGCTTGGGTATGATAAGAAAGCTTCGGGTAAACTAGGGACCATGGCTATTGGCCATCTAGAAATACGTCAGCCAATTGGAAATGCTGAAAGGGCGTGGACAGGCCATCATGGCATGGCATCTAGAAATGCATTAGCCAATGGGAAATGCTGACGCATTTCTAGTTGGATATGCCAAGATGGCGAGGCCACGCCCTCCTCACACCCGTGTAGTTTTCAAGGTAACCTATCAAATTCTGAGTTTTTATAAGTTTTCACTTCTATCGGCAGTTCCTATGACTGCCAATTTTATTTTTTTCAGTTTCGTTACATTCTAGGGCCTTTCTTGCGTAGTTTGGCTTCAGATGGTGTTGTGTGTGAAAGGTCCACCAATATTAATTTATTTCTCAAATGTCTAAATGGCCCTTTTATTTTTTGAGAGCTGTTTTTGGGTAGTACTTTCATCTCATGAAACAACGTATGCCTTACTTGTGGTAACGATGCTCACAAACACGCTATGGATGTGTGCGTGACCACAGAAGCTCGCAGTAGAGCCCGAGACTCGGTCGAACGTATTTGTTTTCACGCACACATACTTAGCGTGTTTTACACTCGGTGACCACAAGTAAGACGCGCGTCGCTTCGTGAGATAAAACGAAGTACTATAATGGCATATCATACCAACATAGCTTACCAAAGCCCTAGCGTCAAAACATTAGAAATAGGTACAATGATCATTCATTTAATTTTTGCATTGCTGGTGACAAACATTTAAATATTTTCAGACGAGGGGAAGATATTAGACTCTTTGCCTTACAACATGAAACGAGATGTGGCTTTAGCTGTTCACATGTCTACTTTAACAAAGGTACAAATCATATTCCACCTTCAGATATTTTCGTTTTATCAACAGCTTTCATAAACTAATTTATTTGTTTTTCAGGTGCAACTGTTTCGTGATTGCTCCAAATCTCTGCTAAGAGATCTGGTGCTGCAACTGAAGCCAGTTACTTTCCTCCCGGGAGACCTGGTGGTGCGAACCGGAGACGTGGGCCATCACATGTACATCATCAAAACTGGGGAGTGCTATGTGAGTAAAAGAAATTCAAATGATCTACGGAGCTTACTCTATTCAAAGATCGATACCGTATCGTTCGAATTGTTTTCCGTCGAAAATCTCTGTCTTTAGTAGCCAATTTATAAAATTGCGCACAAATATTGCATTTTTTTTTTATTATAAATAAATAATTATTGGTGGAAAATTCACACACAACACCACCTGACCCCAAACTAAGCAAAGCTTGTATGATGGCGGCCAGATAGCTGATATAATACTTATATAGTTTTAAATACTTACTTATTATACATAGAAACACCCAGACACAGTGCAAACATTTGAATTTATCACACAAATATTTGCACTGGGTGGGAATCGAACCCACGACCCTCGGCTACACAAGCAGAGCTACTACCAACTAAGCCACGAGGCCAGTCTGGAAATGTTGTGTATTTTAATGTAGACACAATATGTATTGATAGTACGGAGAAAAACATACTCTTTATGGTAAGCAGAATACCTGCCCATGACAGCACAATACCTACTTCTCAGAATTTTCAAAAATATTTCACCATCAAAAAGTTAGGGTCTTGTCTTATTAGGAGTCGTTTTGGTGGTTTCTCCATCCATTTGTAATTATTCCAGATTGTATCTGGCTAATTTCAGGTGATGTCAGCAGATGAGACAGAAGTGTTGGCCACCCTCAAGGAAGGTTCCGTGTTTGGCGAAATCAGCTTGTTAGGAATAGAGGGACTGAGACGTAGGACAGCTACTGTGAGGTATGTTTACAAACTAAAAAAAAACTACTCTTATGAAACAAGTACGAGGGAGTCTCTTTTTAAGCATGTACGAGTATGTCACCGTCGTTAAATTTGCAAATACTGTCAGATTATAATAAAATACTGTCAGATTATAACAAAATACTGTCAGATTATAATAAAATACTGTCAGATTATAATAAAAAGCTGGAGATTATAAACAGACGGTCGATTAGATTCGTTCAAGATCGAATGTCATTAGATTAAAATTAGACGGTATTTACAATTTTGCTGTTACATGTACTCGTATGCCTGTATGGAGAGTCCGTAGGTAATGTTATTTTTCATCTATTTCCTTACCACACTGTATCATCGTACATGTCATTTATTTTACATTAGGATCACGTAGATATCTAACAGCGAAAGAATTTTGAAATCGGTCCAGTAGTTCCTAAGATTAGCGCGGTCAAACAAAAACCCTCTTGAGCTTTATAATATTAGTATAGAGTATAGATTAGGATGCTTCGACAAAAGATAATCATGATGCATATCCATAAAGTTCCTTAAATTCAATCGTCCAAAATAGTTTCTATAAAAGATTAATTGTTTGGCCAACATTTGGAGTGGTAGGACTCTTTTCAGTTTCACAATGAAATACCACGCGTTTACCAGTTATCACTTGGTTCCAGTTTCAAGGTCAACCTTTCCAGCGTAAGTACAGGGCATAGAGATAAACAATCTCATAAATATCAATCTGAGTAACGATCGCAAAACAGATGCCGAGTATTAATTATGACTCGTTATGTTCAAACAACTGCGTGGTACTGTGTTGTTACGTGGAGGTGTGCTGCTTTCCATCAGGCGTTTGTCTTCCTCGTACCTTCACTTTATATTGTAAAAAAAAAATGGTTGTCTGTAAAGTCGGTTTACTGACGATAGTTGAACGTGACAACGTCTTAAGAAAATACTGATTGTGTTAAGCGCCATCTAGGTAAAACATTCTGAAGCTTTTTGAAAAGCTGTTCAAAGCGCCATCTCTGGGTACATTATTGTACTAGCACAAGTTCTTAACTTCATATCGTCACTTTTCTAAAACATGGACAGATTCCTTGTCTCCGACTCCGTAATACACATTTCACTCACTAGATGGTGCGAAAAGTGATAAGGCGAGGTAACGGTGGTAAATATTATCTATTCTATAGCGGTAACGTTACATGACGTCATGTTTTGCGGGCGTGCAGCCGGCTTCATCGAATTATAAGACGTTATCACGTCAAAAACACTAACCTGTATGGTTCAATCTACGTTAACCTGGTGCGAAGAAGAAGCCATTATCACTTTAATTTTTGTACAATTCAACAGATCTCGAGGGTACTCCAACTTGTTCGCCCTGTCTCGGATGGATTTGGAGGCTGCTTTGAAGTATCACGAGGAAGCTGCTAAGATACTGCGCATGCGCGCCGACCAGATCATTCGAGAGAACGCGGCAAGGTAAACGTATACTTTTAACTTGGATATTGATAAATAAGTCTTTTTTTTACCTAAAATTATTACCTTCGTATAATAAAAAAAAATCATGTCACATGCAGGAAATTTGTCGTAATGACGTTTGAAGAATATAATAGTTTCAATCTCTGATGATTTAACTTGTTTCATTCTTTGTTGTTCTAACTTTATTTGCTCACCAAAATTATGTGCCTTCTTTTGTTTTTTTTATAAAGAGTGACGAGACCAGCAGGACATGTGCCTGATGGTAAGCAATATGCCTGCCACATAACAACACAGTGACACGCAGCTATTGGAACATGAAGAGTCCAAATTATTACCTTTCACTGCACTGCGCTCGTCACCCAGAGATCTAAGATATTATATCTCTAAGCCCTGTAATTTCTCTGGAAACATTGCCCTTCAAACAAGTAATGTTTGCACATTACTGCTTGGCGATACAATCACTGGCAAAGGTGTGGTACTTCCCCAGGCGAGCTCTACCAAGAGTACTACCTACCATTTTTGTGTATGATAATTTACATTTAAATGTGTGTTCGTTAATATAACTATTCAGGTATATGTATGTACCTATATTCACAAAAATCTCCTGTCTTTATCCTGTCAAACTGAAAATGTCAGATGGGATTTGGTTCTCCCAATATTTTTTTCGCAGATCAATGGGATAACTATAAAAAAAAAATATTTCAGGTAAGGTTCCCCATAAATGATACAATTAACAGTTAAAAATCATTCAATCAATGTCAAAGGTCACAAAAGTAATAATGTCACAAAGTCTTAAGAATTGAATATAAATTAGAAAATAAAATAAAAAGATTACAATGGCATAATTAAATTAAATAAATTCACACAATTTCTTTAATCTTCTCTCCGGCTTGAGCACTGATGTATATGCAAAAGTATAAAATTAAAAACTCAAAAACCCGACTGCGGAAAAAGTGAACCAAACTGGGTACTTACATAATAAAATAACTGAAAATAATAAAACAAGCACTTAGATTTCTGGTGGTCTAGAATTCTATAATATGTTATTGAATGAATACTATTGAATTATATCAAATATATTCTAATAATTATATCCACTAAACAATTAGATTGTATGTCGAATAAATAATATTGAATCCATTGAACAATTAGATTGTATAATAAATAGTTTGATTGTATAATAAATAATATTGAATCCATTGAACAATTAGATTGTATGTCGAATAATAATGGATCCCGACTGTTCAGTTGTAATGTTCTTTTATTAGAATTTATTTTATATAATTCAATAGTGTTAATTCATTATCATATTATAGAATTCTAGACCACCAGAAATCTAAGTGCTTGTTTTATTCTTTTCAGTTATTTTAGTATGTAAGTACGTAGTTTGGTTCACTTTTTACGCAGTCGGGTTTTTGAGTTTTTAAATTATATTTTTTAATTATTACATTATTCGCAAAACACAGGTTCAACCTAGTTCAGGCTAATAAGATACTTGTTTGTTTTTGTAATGAAATATTGTATAGTAAAGATCTATTTTACTGAAATACCTATATGAAAATAAAATGAAATGAAGTAGTTTTTTGTGTTATTAACACGCAGCCAGATGCCACTCATTCTAAAAATATGAGTCTTAATAATGTTGATCCTGGCAATAATAGATAGTGTTTTTTGAAATTTGTTCAGTAGACTTCGGTTTCATATTGCAGGAACACAAACCAACGGTTAGCGGACCAAGAAGCGAAGAAATCGGCGGAGAGTGCAGTCTCCGACCCAGAGAAGAGGAAACGGCGCACCTCCGCAGGGACGGCGCACGCGCGGCGCCGGCGCGGCGTGCGGCGCAGGCGCCTCTCTGTCGTCACTGAGGTAGTCTATGAAACGAGGGTAGTTTTAAGATTCTGATCTATACTAATATTATAAAGCTGAAGAGTATGTTTGTTTGAACGCTAGGTTTTAGGGAACTACTGATCTGAATTGAAAGATTATTTTTCTAGGCTAAGGCATTACGCTACTATCAATAGGAGCGGAGAATGAATGAAAAATATAATAAAAACGGGAAAAAATATTACTATTGGAGAGCTTTCGTTGCGTAATAGCATGTGTCTATCTTTTAAAGGTTGCGTTATTAGAATCTAAGGAAGCCGAAATTGTTCAAAATTTAAATTGGTACGACCAATTTTCGATAGGTGGCGTAGCAACGCGCGCATGGTTCAGTTAGTATTGCTCTTATAAAATGATATGCTTGAGAAATTAAACTCGAAAGCTTACATTTAATTTTATGGATGTGTGTGTGTGAATGTTTTGTTACTATTTCATGCGAAAACTACTGAGTAATGTGACTTACGCTAGAGAGATAAATCGGTAGGAGGTAGAGTAGTTAATAATATATAGGTTAACAAGCTTTTCGTAAGTAAATAATTGGAACGGAAACTAAACAAGTAAAACCGCGGTGTGCTACTAGTAATTATTAACAGAAAACTTTAAATCGATAACTACCATAATCAGATTTTACAAATAAAAGTGATGATAATGAATTATATTTCGGAGGTCCTAAATTCAAATTATTTGTTAATTATATTTTATGCACGACGCATAAATGTGCAGTTAGTCGATTGCAGTAAGATCGGACGTGAAATCACAGCAACAAAAGAAAATAGCCCAAAAAAATGTACACTGAAAATTGGGTATTAATACAATACTCAATTGTCAAATAAATGACAAAATAGTAAATGATTTGCATCTGCGTCAGCATTTCATATAAAAATATGTTTTTTTCGATATTTTCAAGATATTATATTTGTTCTTTATAAACCAGTAAACTGTTTCTTCCAGTAAATTGATGTTTGTATGGTTGTAGAGTTGACGTAGTTTTCTATGTAGATATCGTTTTTTTAAATGTAGGAGGCAACCCGTTAGCTGCTGTAGCCACCTACATATGTGCTCCTATAAATTGATTTCTTTTAATAATAAAGTGTAGAATTACACTATAAAAAAACAATATACTGTGAAGACAGAATTCTCAAATAATGTTATATCCTCAGGGATCGACGAACCACTCCAACTCGGAGTCAGAAGAGCAGGTCACAGTTCTGGAGATGACGAAGAGCTCGGAGACACTTCGCCCTACAAGCCGCGCCTCTCAATACACCCTCACTGACCGGCCCGATATACCCACCATCATTTTCACCTGCCACGACGACGAATAAGGTCTTCTCATCATCATTACCAACACATACATCGGCATCTTCGTCATCATCATCATTAACATCATTGTCGTAGTCATCATCATCAGAACAAAACCTTTTTGAAAACTTTTTTGACGGAATACCAGCACTATCAATTTCAACAAAGCAATTTCACTACCGCACATCCCAACATTGCTAAGAACATGTTCATATCCAGCCTCACTGTAAATAACAAACCATCTGGTTCTCCCAATCATGTTTTACTTATAAGCTATAGAATTCTCTTACTCTGAATGTTTTTCTGACCGACTTTAACTAGGAAAAGCTTCAAACACTTCACTGAGTAAAACGTTGTCAACATCTCTGATGTTACAGATGTCGACAGTTATTTCTTACCATGCTTATAATCATTCTCACAGCTTATATCAGTTACCAAAGTGGCTGAAGGCTTATAAATAAAGTAGCCAAGTGCGAGTTGGACTCGCCCATGAAGGGTTCCGTTCCAGCAAGTAACATAATATACATAGTACACATAGTTCTTGTAGTTCGTTGTAACTTTGATCGAAGTTTTAATAATAGTGTATTTATGACGTACTAAAAAAAAACTACTCATCAGATCGAGTTCAAACTAATTTTCGTTGGTAGTTTTCATAGTAATGTACATCATATATTTTTTTTAGTTTTTTCATTCTCTTACTTTAGAAGTTAGAGGGGGGGGGACACACATTTTACCACTTTGGAAGCGTCTCTCGCGCAAGTTATTCAGTGTAGACAAAAAATATTTTAGAAACCTCAACATCATTTTTTAAGACCTATTGATAGACACCACACACGTGTAGGTTTGATGAAAAAAAAAATTTTGAGCTTCAGTTCTCAGTATGGGGGGCACCCCTAAATTTTGTTTTTTTTAAAAACTTTTTTAAAAATCTTAATGCGGTTCACAGAATACATCTACTTACCAAGTTTCAACAGTGTAGTTCTCATAGTTTCGGCAAAAAGTGGCTGTGACATACGGACGGACAGACAGACAGACAGACAGACAGACAGACAGACAGACAGACAGACATGACGAATCTATAAGGGTTCCGTTTTTACGTTTTACGGAACCCTAAAAAGGCCAAATGAGGTTAGGTTATATCCGTAGACGACAGAGACAAGAAAAAAGTTCTAAGTTTGATGTCGTTCTCTTTATGTCCACTTGAAATAATAGAGAAAACAATAGCAAAGCCGTTTATGGTAATATTTTTTGTTCCACTTTTATTCACTGGATTATGTAAGCTTTAGAGTCTGTTACTGCTAAAGCCACGATTAGTTAAACTAAATAGATAGTCATAGGAGGGAATAATAATTCCCACATATGGTTGGAAACATACGCTACCAAATCTCTTTACATATTTGTCACTCCCATATGTTACTCAAATCTGTCATTCTGATATCGCCCATTAGAAAATTATATGTATAAGAGTATACTTACCTAAATGTTTTAAATGTGAAATGTAGCTCAAAGTAATCTTCAGCAATATTTGATGTCAAATTCATGTCTTCTAGCTAAATTACAAATTAAGCAGTATTTTAAAAAACCTAATTGCTGATAGAAACCATAAAATTAAGTTATTTTAAAAAAATAGATGCGTCTAAAATTAAAAAAAAAATCAACAACTTTCTTATAGCGCCATCTATTGGACTCCATAAAAAAGCAATCTTTCTTATTCTCTTTTGTATCGTCAAATATTAATCTCGATTCCGAAGTCACATTTTCAAAATTCGAACGACTTTTAAATATATATTCGAACGAATATTTAAATTAGTTAATATTAGTCACAAAACTCAAGCTCAATTCTGTTTCCTCTGGTTTGTTCAGCGTCTTTTGCAAAGCATAAGCAGCCCGATTTATGTTGTAACCCACTACTGGGACTCGGGACTTTCTCACACAAGGAAACAGTCGCAAAAAGATTGCAATCTGACATCGTAAACGTAAAAACTATAAACAGACTTTATTAAAAAAAAATACAAATTTTTGTGCTCGCATTGAGTAAATTTCTGGAATGCGGTGGCAATTCAAAATGTGACGTCAGAATGGGATTTAGTTTTAAAGTTTTATCTTTGAATCGTATACTAATAAATGTGATATCAATATCTATGTGTCTTGTACCTGAGTTATTTTCTTAATACGTATTGATGTTGTTAATAAAGATGTTCGAAACAAAACTAGTCTTTTAATTTATTTCATTCAGAAATAACTGCAGTGTCACCAACTTATCTGTAGAACGGCCAAAAGCGGAACTACAGAGCTACGAATATTAAAGCACACCACAGAAGTTATCTAATTTTGTAAAAGCGGCAGCACTTTTCGATCGTGACGCCATCGCTACATTCTACAGATACGTTGGTCATACAGTTAGGTTGTCTGTTCAGATGACTTCTTAAATTGTATCATACCTAACCCAAAGGTTTCCTAAAGTTGCTACAAGTGGGATGTTAACAATTTTTCGGAATTGTTTTTATTTTGAAGATTGATGCTGTAAAACCATTTAATTTTTTTTTAATATGATATTTAAATTAATTAGTATTTTCGATGAGTTAATTTTTAATAATAAAGTAATTTTGAATTTTCCCTTTAAAATACTAACGACTGACATGACGTCATTAACCGCAAAACATTGGTCGCGATTCATGATTGTAAGTCCAGTTTATGTGTTTTCTTGAACACAAACAATCAAAATCGACGTCGCTAAGATCATGATCTACATAATACTATAATAAAACTGCTGAGAAGTAAAAAGTTTAGTCCGTCTTTGGCAGCTTGTTTTGCGGTTAATGACGTAATAAGCCGTATTGGTGTTTGTAGTCACGTGACAACAAATTAAAAAAATACCATTGAAAATCAAAATCAAAATTTATAATAAATTTACGAAGTTTTATCAAATTATGAAGATGTGATTTTCAATATTCTATTAAGGGGGCGCCTAAAGCCAGAAAACGAAAAAAGGACATTTTCGACGCCGCGCCGCTCACCGAAGTTAAGAAACTAAAAACTATGACAAAAAAAAATATTGACGTGTGGGTACAATCAAGAAGAAGCACAATAACCGAATAGAATTTTAAAAATAGATCAGAGTTTTTTACAATAAAAAAATAAAAATGACACCGAAAAAACCCGTTTTAATTCGAGTACTCGAAATTATCAGCGATGACCCCACATTATTTTTTGGTAATAAAATTCCTATTTGTACGTTCTAGTAAAGTAACCGAACACTTTTTCAAATTTATGTTTAGTTATTGAGTAATTAAATAAAACTTGGTCAAAAATGGACTCCTTATTAAATATTGATTTTTCCTCCAAACTGTGTCATGCTATTCTCGACTTTATGTACATCACATTAAGAAACGCGTCGCGCGGGTGAAATCTGATTTTTTCCTGGCTTTAGGCGCACTCTTAATTCAAAAATGATAAAATTAACACTAAACATTAATTTGTGACTAGTGTTTAACATCCCTATTCCACACTTACACAAATAACGAAGTATTTTCCTCATTATTTATGTAAGTGCAAATGTAAGCTGTAACAATAATATTATTATTAATTACTGGATATTTATTATGGTTATTTGGTGTTGATGGCATGGGTTGAAAAGCAAGTCTACGGTATTTCGATGTAGTTTCATGCACCATGTTAGCAGAAGAACGTAACGTAATCCCAGTAATATTATAAATGTCCATGTGTGGATGTCTGTTGCACAATCATGCTTGTTGATCGAGCTGAAATTTGGAACATAGTTAGATTATAAGCCTGAAAGAAAACATAGGCTACTTTAAATCCCGAAAAATTATGGGAACGTGAACTGTGCTGGTAAAACCGCGGGGCATTCCTAGTTAATAATAATACTGTTGTGAATAAACATGGTAAAAGTGTTGTTCTTAAATGTGTCAGGAAATAAAAGAGGTAGGTAAGCATTAAAACGAAATAGCGAGTTTTTTTTATTCTCTACGAAAAAGTGACGAGACGAGCAAGATAATAAGCAACACGCCTGTCCATAACACCGAAGTGCCATGCAGCTGTTGGCAGAACATGAAGAGTTCCAAATCATTACCTAGCACTGCACTACGCTTGTCGCCCAGAGATACCTACAATATTCCAAGATCTTGCACCAAACTTTGTTAAGGTATTTGAGGGGAGATGAAAACTTGTCACATACCTCTCATACCTCATAAAATTTGGTGCCAGCTCACGGAATATCAGAAAATTTATCCATATTTGTAATGGAAACGTTCGCCTTAAAACAGGCACACATTTTTTGTATGGGATAGTGTAAAGAGACGAGCAGCATGTGCCTGACGGTAAGCAACATGCCTGCCACATATCAGCACAGTGACACGCAGCTATTGGACCATGAAGAGTTCAAATCATTACCTAGGACTGCACTACGCTCGTTACTCAGAGATCTTAGATATCTTATATCTCTGAGCCCTGTAATTTCTCTGGAAACATTGCCCTTCAACCCGGAACACAATACTGTGTTACTGCTTGGCGGTAGAATAACTGGCAAAAGTGTGGTACTTCCCCAGGCGGACTCTGCTAGAGTCCTACCACTACAAAATGTTTGCACATTACTGCTCGGTAGTAGAATAACTGGCAAACGTATGGTCCTTACCCAGGGGGATTCTGCAAAGAGCCCTCCTTACCTCTACAAACTGATATACTTACATTTGTATACAGAGTAAGTACACAGTATAGGATGACTTAAATTGCACAACACAGGTACTTAGCCAGTATAGTATAGTAGACATACTATGGGTACCGCGACTTAAGAGGGCGCCTAGTGCCCGAAAACGAAAAAAGGACATTTTCGACGCCGCTCACTGAAGTTAAGAAACTAAAAACTACGAAAAAAAAATATTGACGTGTGGGTACAGTCAAGAAGAAGCACATAACAGTAAAAAACTAAAAATGACACCGAAAAAACCCGTTTTAATTCGAGTACTCGAAATTATCAGCGATGACCCTACATTATTTTTTGGTAATAAAATTCCTAATTGTACGTTCTAGTAAAGTAACCGAACACTTTTTTAAATCTATGTTTAATTATTGAGTAACTAAATAAAACTTGGTCAAAAATGGACTCCAGGGTAGCGATTCTGAAACCATTCGGTTGCATCCGACACGGAATCTCATCTCTCGGACTTTGTCATCCTAAACAGATAAGACAAAGACCGAGAGATGAGATTCCGTGTCGGATGCAACCGAATGGTTTCAGAATCGCTACCCTGATTGAATATTGATTTTTCCTCCAAACTGTGTCATGCTATTCTCGACTTTATGCATATCGCATTAAGAAACGCGTCGCGCGGGTGAAAACTGGTTTTTCCCCGGGCTTTAAGCGCACTCTTAACATTACTATAGAATAGATAATACATTATCTACTTGGTCCACGCTTGATTCGCCACGGTGCATTCCCGGTTACAGTACGGCGCCGAACTATATGCGCGCGCTGCCGACTGGGAACGTGCGTTCCGCGCCCAAAAACGTGCCGTACGTGCCATCGGGGGCGTGTCGCAATGCACATCTGTTAGACCATATTTCAAAGAGATCGGCATACTTACGTTGCCTGCAATCTTGATATACCAAGTGGCTGTGTATGTCAGAAATAACTTAGACTCATACAACACGCGAGGAGAGAGACATTCTTGCAATATACGCAACGCTGACAAGCTGGATAGTATACCACACTCCCTCACAAGATCGGAAAAGCTGACTCACATTATGGGACCGGAAGTTTATAACACTCGTCCTAAAATAGTTAAATCAGCCCCGAGTTTGGGCAGTTTCAAGAACCGATTAAAAAGCTGGCTTATCGATCAAACTTTTAATAGTTACAGCGATTTTTTAAAAAGTGATGGTAAACACACAATAAAGTTGTAAAAAATTGACATTGTTCATTACAATTGTAATATGCATTATATTTTAATTGTTGACACTTATTTGTACGACACTCTTTATCGTACAATAAAATGTTAAATTTAAATTTTAAAAATGTATACTGCTTGTATGCTGTTTTTTTGTTTTTTTTTTAAATTGACGTGTAAATTGTACATTTATGAATAAAGAACTTTGACTTTGGTCCTTTTGTACTACGGCTTTACCAGTTACTCTATCGCCAAGCAGTAGTGTGTGAACACCGCTGTGTTCCGCTTTGAAGTAGGTACAATGATTCCAAAGAAATTAGAGGGTAAACAGAGTAATCATCTTAAATCTCTGAATGACCAGTGCACTGCAGTGCTTGGTAATTATTAGTTGAAAGAATTGTTTATGGTAAAATGTCTACGTGGTACTGTGTTGTAATGAGCATGTTGCTTACCATCAGACACATGTATTACTCGTTACGTATCTCTGTATTATTAAAAAAAAACAGTTGATAGATTCGTGGCACCAATTTTTACAAAGTACTTCCTGAGCCCTGATAGCTTTCATGCCCGAGCTACAACGAGGCTAGTTTTTCAAGCATGGCATACTATATTAGGATAGCATACTAGTGTCTAACTTCCTGTAGACAACGCTACGCAACGCTAGTTTAATCTACACGAAGCTAGACGTACTAGCTTACTAATACTAGCTTGCTTCAAGCTAGGGTAGCTTGAAAAACTAGCCTCGTGTAGCTCGCTCTAGTGCTGTGAAATAGTATCCCAGTGTCTCATCCTCATTTTACTTCTCCAGACCAGCTAATTCGTTCGATTGACCTAAATAAACAAACTCAGTTATTTGCATACAAATTGGTTCTAATAACATGAATTCCATTAGGGAGCCGTCCCCTCTAATGCAATAATTATACGGCGACATTGCGTGCTTACAACTCTACGACATTATCTTTTTATAGAGGTTCCGAGTTTTCAATTTCCAACTGGGTTCAGTGGACTTTATCAAGATTTGCTTATCCGTATCTAGATACATAAATGGTTCTACAAATTCGGTTATGTTTTATTGTTTTTATTATATTTATTAAGCTGTCGCGATTTGAACACATAATGTTTACATCATACAGGACATAATAACTTTTTTTTAAACTATTATAGGTTCGTACTTGACCACCATCTCGCCTGGTGTTAAGCGACGCGACGATGCGATCTACGATGGAGCGTGCTTACCTAGAAGAAATCAATTCACTCTCGATTTGAAGACACCAAGATTGTAACAATCGGGGAAACCCCACTCAGGCAAAGCATTCCACAGTCTAGACGTTCTTATCACAAACGTGGAGTCAAATCTAGATTAAATCAAAGTTTAAATAATTATCCAATTACCTCGACGTTTCGGCAGCGTTCATTGAGAATTCAGGTGATCTGGGAATTTCTTTATTATATTGCATTATTTTATCTACTACTACATCTACTAGACTAAGACTTGAGATTATCTACTAGACTATCTACATACTATCTCAATTTCGACCGGATTGACTTAAGTACGTGGGACACTCAGAAAGTTTTGAGAAACTAAAAAACTAACTTGTATGAAAAAAATATGTTTACTAAATCTTTTCAAAGAACTCTCCGCCAGCCTCTATATACAGTTTCATGCGTCTGAACCAATTTTCAAAACATTTTTTCCAGTCCTCCGCAGACACCTCTTTCACGGCCTTCTCATACGCTGTTAGCGCGTCTTCCGGCGATGAAAACTATATCCCTTTGAGCTGATTTTTAATTTTGGGGAATAAAAATAAGTCACACGGAGCCAAATCCGGACTGTAAGGAGGGTGCCCCAAGACTCTGACCGGTGTGGAGTCCAGGAAGTGCCTCGTTTTGATCGCAGCGTGCGCGGGTGCGTTGTCATGGTGAAGAAGGACCCCGCTGAGGCCGGTGTTCGGTCGCTTGTTTCTCATTGCAGAAAAAACTTCTGGCAGGCATTTTATGCTGTACCATTCGGCGTTGATTCGGCGGTTTCGAAGTGGAATTGAAATTAGGTACCCCGTTAAAGTGAAGAAACTAGCGATCTAAATTTTCTTTGCGCTCCTCGATTGCTTCACTTTCGTAGGTGTTGGTTCATTTTGAAACAGTCAAACTGTCGACTGACGCCTTGTTTCTGGATCGTATTGATAAATCCAGGATCTGTCACCTGTCACAGTGTCGTAAGCGCGCCATGACGAGGCTGCATTAAATTTTTGTATCATATCACGACACCAATCCACACGGGCCTGCTTCAGAGCTTCGGTGATGTTGTGCGTAACCCAGCGGGAAACAGACTATCCTCTTTACGCGAAGGTGCTCGTGCAAAATCTTGTAAACACTTCCTGAACCAATCTGCCGATTATGCTGAATCTCTTGGTACGTCTGTTTTCTTGAATTAATTTTTTTACTGCCAGTACACTTTCTTCGGTGACAGCCGTCGTAGAACGACCACCCTTTTGTTCATCCCCCAAAGTAAAACGACCGCGTTTGAACTCGCTATACCAGCGGTAGACAGTTGCTTTTGAAAATCCTTCATCCATAAAACCAATTCGAAGTCGATCAAAGCCACAGTCAGGTCAGGTTTTAAGCCACATTTGAAATCGTAAAAAATCATGGCACGAAAATGTTCTCGAAGCAGATCCATTTTTAATGACAGAAAAAAAAATTGAATTGTCTCTCAAAATGACAAAAAAATGCGGAGGGAAATTTGAAAATCGAACAGATGTATTTTAACTTTTAAATAATCGAAGTTTTCAAAATAATAACAAGTGGCCAGTGGCCATACATAAAAACTTTTTTTCGCAAAACTTTCTGAGTTACCTGGTATAACTTCAGATGATCTTCCAATCGTGAGAGACGGAATGAAATATCCTCACAACTAAACACAGCTGGCAAAACCGTTATCTGTTTAATTCGTTTTGCAAATGTGTTATAGATTTTATAATTTTTGTCTCATATCCTTTATCTAATCTTTTAATTGAGTATCATCAGTTTAGTTTGCTGCTGGCCTCTCCTATGGTTTACCACTCAGACCAATCCTTAACTTCACGTTTCCATACACTACATGCTGCTTTACATAATATGTCGTTATTCTATCTCTGTACATATCTAACGCCATGTAATGCTTCGTGGTCACCTCAAGAACACGCCTACTCCAAAGGCTATCAGTTCTGCGAGAGATATGATTGGCGTATTTACACTTCAGTTTGCTAATGCCTGGAGCTATGTTAGCAGCCTTGGTTCCCGACAGATCACAACATAACATAGATGTAATAAATACAACAAATTGTAAATTATTAACATATTCGAATCTAATCTTTATTCAACTAAAAACCTTCTCTATTACTATCCCTATTTTTACCACGTGACAATATTGCTGGTGTCTACATTATTTTTAAACGGTTTTACTTAGCTCACCCCGTTTGTTTTATTTATTACTAGCTGACCCCGCAAACGTTGTTTTGCCTTAGTGAACAACCCTTGTCACTTAGGGGTATGAAAAATAGCTAGTAGCCGATTCTCATACCTACAGAATATGCATATAAAATTTGGTTAAAATCAGTAAAGCCGTTTCGGAGGAGTAAGGAAACAAACACTGTGACACGAGAATTTTATATATAAGATTAATTTGGAATGATATCTTACTAATGCCACAAACGCGATAGTTTCTGAGCATGTATCTTTGGATGTTTCTAACACTTTCACTCAAAAACTACTGAAGGGATCTGGATGAAATTTGGTATACATAAAATAGATAATAATAGTCCGGAATAATAAAAAGACAATTTCTTCTTCCGGGAAAATAAAGAGACTGAAACACCGCGAGACACGAGTGTTAATTATATAATTTTCTCAAAAACAAATAAAGTGGCCAAGTGCGAGTTGGACTCGCCCATGAAGGGTTCCGTTGCAGCAAGTAACATTATAAAATATACAGAGTACACATAGTTCTTGTAGTTCGTTGTAACTTTGATCGAAGTTTCAATAATAGTGTATTTATGACGTACTAAAAAAAACTACTCATCAGATCGAGTTCAAACTAATTTTCGTTGGTAGTTTACATGGTAATGTACATCATATATATTTTTTTAGATTTTTCATTCTCTTACTTTAGAAGTTAGAGGGGGGGGGGACACACATTTTACCACTTTGGAAGTGTCTCTCGCGCAAATTATTCAGTGTAGACAAAAACTATATTAGAAACCTCAACATCATTTTTGAAGACCTATCGATAGACACCCCACACGTGTAGGTTTGATGAAAAAAAAAATTTTGAGTTTCAGTTCTCAGTATGGGGGGCAACCCTAATTTTTCTTTTTTTAATTTTTTTTGTTGAATTCTTAATGCGGTTCACAGAATACATCTACTTACCAAGTTTCAACAGTGTAGTTCTCATAGTTTCGGCAAAAAGTGGCTGTGACATACGGACGGACAGACAGATAGACATGACGAATCTATAAGGGTTCCGTTTTTACGTTTTACGGAACCCTAAAAACAGTATGATATTAAACACAGATACTCGACAATTTTTTATAGTATTTGTAAAATCTAGAATTAATTACGTAGTCGTGATAAAGGAATGCTTTTTCAAATTTATTTCAAAAACCACTACACCAAATCGGTGTGATTTATATGGTACAACACCATTTATATGGGATCATCTCTAAACTATGATCTACCAAACAAAAAGAGGACCGATTCTAATCGATTCGACGACAGTCGATTCTTCTATTCTATCGCTCAAAAAGACAACCGAATAGAGTACAATCCAAAAAAAAACTAATTAGTCAGTCAGCTGGATTGCTAAAACATATTGTACACGTAATTTTTCTTTTGTTTCACACACAAAAAATGACGCAGATACAGTGCTTAGAAGTTTTGCGTGACTTCACTTGTGGGTACGATTTTTACCCACAACTGACGTCACGACCCCGCCACTCAGGAAGTTTGATGATCTAGATATATCTTAGTCAGTTTATAATATTTTGATGAAACAAAAAATACGTACGTATCCCATATTTTTCCATGATCTAGCTGATGGACTAATTAGAATAGTTTATTTTTGACCCAGTCCGATACTCTAATAGTTATAACACAGCAATATAATATATATTTTTTAATTCGATTAAAACACAGCAATATAAAGAGCAAAATCCGATGCTCCCGGATAGGATTTTGCTATTGCTATTGCTGCTGTGTTCCCCCACACATCTCATTTTCCAAAACCTATCCATACTCTTGATCCACTTGACACGTTACCAATATCCAGCATACTGGCATCCGTTTATTTATCTTAGCATAGACTCTTAGTGTGGTAGGTAGTACCACTAATATTATGCTGGGTAGTGGGTACTATTATATAATTCATATGTATGTGCTAAATTTTAATATAAGGAGATAGGTGTGTAGCGTAGTTTTCATTGCAATTTAGTGCCGTCAATAAAGGCTCTACCTGTTAAAACACCTTACTCTGAGTATGTAGGTATTGAAATAAAATAAAACACGCCCTGTCGTTGCTTGCGGATGAAAATAAGCACAATAATGAATGAGCGCCTGCCTTATTATTGTAGAAACGATGTAGGTACAGAGTGTTATAACGGTGGTCAGTTTAGGGGGACGCTGCCACCTTTAGACACAACAAATAAAACGTACCTTAAAATCAATCACAGCAGTTCTAAATATAATTCGTATTATCTATTATATGGTATAAGTTAACTTTGCAACGGTATTAAGGTATTAAAGTTAATATTGAAGCGAAAAACAAATGAAAGCCGAGGCGGTTTCACAACCCAAGCACCGATTACAGTGATCATTAGGTACTATTGCGTGACGTCAGTTCATTTCTTTATTGAAACAGACAGGCGGGCTCCAAATGTAAACGAAACCAAGCCAAATAAAACTCTCGTTTCAAAAAAGTTTTAACTGATTCATTTTCTTTATCGAATTATTCCAGTTTCTTGGAAATACACACATGTTTTGTGTATAAGCATTAGGACCCTTCTTAGTATTCCCGCTGCTGGGAGTTGGGTCCTTCTCCTACAAGGAGAGAATCAAGGCCACAATCCACCACGCTGATTAATAGCGAGTCGAAGAATCATACATCATGTCCTCTAAAGATGTAGTTTGTGTGGCGCAAGCGGCACGTGGTCCGCAAATGAAAACAAATCCGTAGTTTTATGTTCTACGGTCTTGATCACTCCTTCAGCAAATCTAGGGGCAGTAGCCTTAATGAACCTTTACTCACAGCTCTAAAACACGGTATGAGAGGGATGAGCCTGTTTCTAGACTCTGTCACCTCTGGACTGCAAGCAAAACACATCAAATATGGCAACGACTCGTACAATGTGTTGAAGTCAAAAGCAGATGATAGAAAATACTTATACTTTTAGGTAGATCAACCTTTCAGAAAGCAACTTCCCAATATTTTTCATAACATGCAAAATAACTACATCTATAATTTTCTTCATTTCAGAATTAATTAAATAAAAAAGATTTTAACGCATTTCTTTATTTAGCAATTGCTTTAACTGTTAAATTATTAACAGTTAAAGCAATAATTAGCAGATCATCTTTTATCCAGAAAACTGAGATTAATTAGTATGTATTTCTAGCTTAGCTAGTCAGGTTAGTTGTAACTAGTTTAGAGCTGCAGCGAGTTATTTATAGTTTCAATAGTATTTACTGTAGTGGCGGCACCATTATGTCCTATTTTTGTGTTAATTGTAAATAGGTATCGTTACAGTCAATCGTAACTTCGTAACCCACCGCGCTCATTAGGGGTAACTGGAGAATACAATTGTGACTCAGTCAGCAATCCACCCGCCCGCGAATAATACACTCTCGGCTCTTGAAAATAACTCGGATAAGAGTACGATGGTAATATTTACGAAAATGTACTGAAAATTGCAAGTCAATTAATTTCATTAATTATTATTAAAAACAAATCAATTTTATTCAATACAAGTCAATAATATTTATTAATTTAAAACATTTTGCACACAGGATTTATTCAGTTTTTAATTCAGCAAGATTAAATTCATTTAAACTTTCGAATTCAAAACAATCAGTGTAAAATTATTAGCTAAAATATTTTTGATCCCAAATATTACTTTGAAATGTGATCATGAGTGATTTTTATTGGCTAAGAGAATTCAATTCACCCAGTATCTTAATGAAATCCTACGTTTTGAACAACATGGTTGAGTGCATATACAAAAAATATCTATGGATTTAATGGATTTTTGTAATTGGTGACGTAAGGTGAGTTCTTGTTTCAAACTAAATCATTCGTTTCGTACTTAGGAGGTAGGCAGGTCGGTATGTATGTATTTTGATTGTGTGCCAGCCTATAATGGATTGCATGTGCTTAGTATATTTATGTAAGCGGTTAGGTAAGTAGTGTAATGTAGTTTTTGTTGCACTTACTATTGATTTGTTTTTTTTATTGTGGCGTATAGAATATATTCTATAGCTCTCCGTATCAAAAAAATTTAGTTTCGTAAACAACGGCTTTGCCAGAAAAAAAAACACAGTTTCTGTGAAACGTAATTGGGGCTTAACTCAACCTTTTTACGATTACGTCACAACATTTTCGACATTTTTTAATTTATTGTTGCATATCATCTTATATTTAACGGCATTACAATAAAATTTACTGGAACTTTAAATTAAATTCTAAATCAAATAATAACAAAAACTTATAGTATACCTAGTTCAAATCATCAAAGTCTAGAAGCGGACGTCGTGAACAATTTTAGAGTCGAAATAATCGTTAATTTTATTATTTTCTTTGCCGTAAAGCCTCGGAATTGTGGGATGGCGTGATTCACGTTCCAGTATTAGATTATGGGTACCTATATCACTCGGTAATAACTGAAGAATTGAATGCAGCGTTTTAATGGCATTTCACTTGCTCGAGAATTTTTACTTAACCAATACTTTCTAGGAAAAGGTTGCTCGGAGAATGCTGAACTTTGTAAGTTAGAAGTGCATTTTTTTTATAAAAACAGCTTTATTAGGCCAACTTGTGGTCGTAAATAATAAGAAAAATTGTATTTTATTTTTGTTTTAAAGTGCTTTCTAAATAAGGAGTACCTACCCTGTGCGAGCTAAACTGACAAACTTAGACATATTGTAAACTGAACGTGCGGAGCTCCAACAGTGTAAAAAGTAGCGCGCTACAATTCCGTGTAACTCGTCATTTTTAAGGTTCTGTAAAACGTAAAAACGGAACCCTTATAGATTCGTAATGTCTGTCCGTCTGTCTGTCATCCAAAAAGTTAGCCACTCCGCTGCTCCGCCGCAGCTCCGACACTACATCGCCACCACTCAACATCACCGCCCGTAATAATTGGCATGTCATAAGATTAACCCCTACCAAAAATTGTTGCGTTGAAAGCTAAGTAAGTTTTCACTTTAAAAACACTTATTTCTAAGCTAACTTATATTCTACTCCACCCTGCATAGTCCAAAAAGTACAAATATATAAAAACCATTCGTCATCGCGGCTGTCATAACTTGAACTGCAAAAGCCAATTACCGCTGAAGTAACTTACGTCCTGAAGTAGGTATCTACAGACGAACGCGATAGCGATACGCCTGCATCGTCGCGTGGCTTAATTACGAGTCGTGATGTTATCGGATCTTTTAGTTTTCCTGTGATCAATGACTGAAAATTAAAAGTGGAAATGAGCTGTTATGTAAGAAATGAGGTTTCAACACGATTTTTTTGTAATTTTCAGTCGCTGAAAATCAAAAGTGGAAGCGGTGTAGTATCAATCCTCTATCCCTGAATCTAAAAATCTGCTTTAGCAATAATAGGTTTATTTTGTTGCTTCTTATGCTGCGTTGATATTAAATTTATATTCTACTAATAGCATTTGTTACGTTGAAACGTCTGAACGAATCGGGTTAGAATTTGAAAGACTGATAGTATAATCTGGACACTGAAACACATTGGCATTGCCGGAAAATAACTAGAACGGGAGCTACTTGGGTGAAACCGCAGCTTTGCTAGTTTTTCATATTTGTCTACATCTGTCTCTATAAAAGGATGTAACAACATTATTAAGTTGTGATATATAATTTTGAGGATCATAGATTTTCATGTTTTTTTTACTGGGCAGGGCTTTTATTAAAAAAAAGTAAATTACAATGAGACGACATCAAACAAACTCAAAGAGATATAATTGAGCATAAAGCAGGTTTTGTAAAATTTCGGTATAGTAGTGGTAGGACTCTTGGCAGAGTCCGCCTGCGGAAGGACCACACCTTTGCCAGTTTTTCTACCGCCAATCAGTAATGTGCAAACATTTCTGTGTTCCGGTTTGAAGGGCAATGTTTCCAGAGAAATTATAGGGCTTAGAGATATAACAACTTAGATCTCTGGGTGACGAGCGCAGTGCAGTGTTAGGTAATGATTTGAATTTTTTATGTTCCAATAGCTGTGTGTCACTGTGTTGTTATAATGTGGCAGGCATGTTGGTTACCATCAGGCACATGTCATGCTCGTCTCGTCACTCTTTAATTTAAAAAAAACTCGTAAGTGTTTCATTCAACATTGGGTGTTTCAAACAAATTCATTATACGGAACATTTTTCCAGTGTTTAACTTGCCCTTGTCATATTATTTTCAGGCTGAGCATGATTGGGAAATGACTTCCGAAGTTTGTTTGATTAGCTCATTTCACGTCTGAACTCGTTGCGGTATTTCTTTCAAACAGTTCAGTGTTTCTACAGCTGCATGTGATTTTTATTTAGGAAAACCTTGATTGTGGTGACAAATAATAAAATATGTATATTCAAGAGATAGGTACTACTATCCTACTAATATTGTATTGACTGGCCTCGTGGCTTAGTTGCTAGTAGCTCTGCCTGCGAAGCCGAGGGTCGTGGGTTCGATTCCCACCCAGTGCAAATATTTGTGTGATGAATTCAAATATTTGCACTGTGTCTGGGTGTTTCTATGTATAATAAGTATGTATTTAAAACTATATAAGTATTATATTTATCAGCTATCTGGCCGCCATCATACAAGCTTTGCTTAGTTTGGGGTCAGATGGTGTTGTGTGTGAATTGTCCACCAATATTTATTTATTATTTATTTATTATTGTAAATGTTAAGGTTTGAAATATTGTAAATGTCAAGGTTTTTAATGTTTGTTGCTCAATCGACGCCTGAACGAATCGGGTTGAAATTTAAAATACAGTTAGATATTATAATACTATGGACTAGCACGTAGGACGTAGGTTACCCCGAAAAATAACAGGAACAGGAACTACGCAGGTAAAATCACGGAGCACTGCTAGTAAAATAGTAAATGGAAAAGTTCAGATGTTTGTTGCTCCATCACGTCAGAACGCCTAAACGATTCAGATTGAAATTTGTAATACATATTTATTATAGGTTGAATCAGCATATATGTTGCTTTTTTAAATCACGGGAGCGTGTGTAATAGTGATATAATATCTTAGATCTTTGGGTGACGAGCGCAGTGCAGTGTTAGGTAATGATTTGGACTTTCATGTTCCAATAGCTGCGTATCACTGTGCTGTTATGTGGCAGACATGTTTCTTACCATCAGGCACATGTCCTGCTCGTCTCGTCAATCTTTATAAAAAAAACATGTCCTGCTCGTCTCGTCACTCTATGTATGCTATAAAACACGGGAACCAAAACTACGCGGGTAAAATCGCGGGGCGCTGCTAGTTTTTTTTTTTTTAACTATAATAGGTTTACACTTGACCGCCATCTCGCCTGATGTAAAGCGACGATGCGGCCTACGATGAAGCGTGCTTACCTAGAAGAAACCGATTCACTCTCGACTTGAAGACACCAAGATTATAACTATCGGGGAAAATCCACTCAGGTAGCTCATTCCACAGCCTAGATGTTCTTATCACAAAAGTAGAGTCAAACCTCTTTGTTCGTGTCTTTGGAACATCAACCATGAAACGATGACGCTTTCTCGAGCTACGAGCAGTCCGATAAAAAAAAGGGCAAGGTGGTATTAAGTTATGCAGATCAGTCGCGCACTCTCCGAAATGTATCCGATAAAAAACCGATAAGCTAGCAATTTTGCGGCGATGTTCAAGACTTTGAAGTCGTTTCCGCACAAGAGTATCATTGCCTATGAGCCTTTTGGCACGTTTCTCGATCGATTCCAAAGCCTCGAGCTGATACTTAGCCGATCCATCCCAAAGGTGCGAACAGTACTCCATACAAGAGCGAATCTGTGCTTGATATAATGTAAGCAACTGTTCAGACTTGAAATACCTTCGCACCTTTGAGAGGACACCTAGTTTTTTGGCAGCTAATTTAGCTTTGGACTCGATATAAGAGCCAAAGTTGAGCGTAGATGACAAGGTAACACCCAAAAGGTCGAGATGGTCGGTAACCGGCACGGATACACCTCGAAAAGAAGGAGTTTGTTGAAATGGACTCCTTTTTGCAGAGAACAGACACGCCTGTGTCTTTTCTTCGTTAAACTTGGCCAGATTGGTATCGCCCCTTTCAGAGACTGCCTCAAGGGCCAAGTTCAAACGCTCGATCATACTCTCTCTCAGTAACTGGGTTTGCTGCCCACTGGCTCTCGCGCTAGATATGTAACTCTCTACAACAGTGCTATCGTCTGCGTACCCAAAGATACCGGGCTTCAACAGATCGTTGATATGTAGCAGAAAGAGCGTTGCAGAGAGTACCGACCCTTGAGGGACTCCGGCATTGATAGCCATTTGATCTGACGAGCAGCCATCAATGACGACTCGTATGGATCGATCCCTCAAGAAGTCCGATATCCACGCAACAAACCCAGGAGACAAACCAAAACCAGAAAGTTTGCTTATAAGGCCGTCATGCCAAACCCTGTCAAAGGCCTTCGATATATCCAGAGAGACTGCAAGTGCTTCTCCGTGTTTATCGATGGCCTCACTCCAGATGTGAGTGACGTACGCTAGAATATCCCCAGTGGACCGGTTTCGGCGAAACCCGTATTGCCGGTCGCTAAGGAGGTCGTTAGATTCTAGGTACGTCAGGAGCCTGCGGTTTAAGACACGTTCCATAGTCTTACAGAGTATGGACGTGACCGAGATGGGCCTGTAGTTGGCAGGGTCAGCACGACTACCCTTTTTGGGCACAGGTTGCACGTTAGCAACCTTCCATGATTTCGGTACTTGCGCAGTCTGGAGAGAGAGTCTAAACAGGCAGAGTAAAGTAGATAGGTAGTTTTCTATTTTACCGATCATGAGTCAATGTCTCTTTAACCTATTATTACATGTATGAAACAAGGTGGAGTCAGGAGAAAATAGTTTGCCACATATTGTGCTACTGTGGGCTCAGAATCTAAAGCAAATGGCTCAAGCTAACTATATTCAAAAGCATTTGACAGTAAGATAAGAGTCTTACTCAAACTACAAGATATACAGCAGTTATGGGAATTTAACCCACGAATATAAATAGTGTGTATCTTAAAATATAAAAATTAAGTGTTACGATGTTTGTTCCCAATGAACTCTTCTCGAAGTCAATCGAAATTCACGCGAGTTAGTTTTTACGTGTAATTTGGCCCAACTTGAGAGATATAATTGTTAATTACTCAGTTTATAGTCGCATTTCTTTTTAATTTCTAGTTGTTAGTTAATTTTTTGCAACACGCGACTGAAGCCGGAACGGACCACTAGTAAATATATATATTCTAGCTCCTAAATTTATCCAATTAGATAGATTAATCAACCCAAAAAGTTTGCAAAGATCGTCTGACTCTTCTTTAATAGGTAGGTTTATTGTATCTATTTATGCGTCGTTCTAGTCATTGTACCAACTCAGGCTATGCAAAGAAATAGTGAGGTACTGAATGCCACCGAATTACGAAACACAAACGTACCAAGCAATAAATATCGATTATCTTTACTCGAACATTTAAGCCCGCAATCAGAGAATCGTGTATATCTACCGCAAATTTATGCACCCTGCGGGGCTGGCTCCGGTGTACGTGGATGATGACATTGGAGATCCCGCGATAACACGAGGAATAGTGCTCCATCACGGAACCCTTCTACGGCCTAACTAGATCGGCTTTCGCTTTGCTATTGCGGTCTCTATCATTTCAAGCGGAAAGAAAAGAGAGAGAAACATCAAAGCTAAGACAGTTCTAGTTAGGCGGTAGACTTCCGATAGATAAATAGGTATTCATTTACTGCAGTACAGTATCGTACTTCAGACTTTGGTGAACTCAAATCCTACTAATGTTATAAATGTCAGTGTATGGATGTTTGGTGCTCAATCACGCCGTAACGTCTGAACGGATCGGACTGAAGTTTAGAACATAGATAGATTGTTGTCTGGAAGAATACACATGCTAACTTCAGGAAAATAACGGAACGATTCAGGAACGGGAACTAGGCGGGTGAAACTGTGGGGCGCTGCTAGTATCACATAATTTAGGTTTTGTTTAATTATAATTTCATAAATTTGAGCCGCTACATACGAGTATGAAGCATAGGTATTTACAAACATATAAACACCTTTGTAATATTAGTAGGATTATCAAAGACTTAATTTTAAATACAAATTTTACCAGAATCTGGGGGCTCCGTTAATTTTTGCGTCGTATCGAGGTCTAGAGTCGGTCGTTTGGACTTGCAGCATGCAGTCAACCCGTAGACCCAAGCCATCATCATTGGAAGTAGTAGGCTATTTACGAGGATAGACTGGGTTGCTCTGTCCGAGCCTAAGCATGGACCCCATATGTACAGCGTGCTTGTAAAAAATGTAGGAGTTATTAGTAACAGTAATGTTGCTTTTGGGAATAAAAAGTTTTGCATATTAATAGTGTAGGTACTAACAGTTTTACCCACGCAGTTCTCGTTCCCATTATTTTCTCGTGCTGAGCCTATGTGCTATTTCAGATAATCTGTGTTCCAAATTTCGAACCGATCCGTTGGAAAATTCCGACGTGATTGAGCAATAATAATCTAAACATGCAAATATAGATGAATATAGCTTTATGGCCGAATTTCGACCACTTGGCGATCACTAGTTGTTATAAAAACATTTGGGTCGCCAACTAATATTCAAAATAAATTCCTGTATCAATGTGTTTTGGATATTATAATATGTATATCCATTGTAGCAGTGTCATGTTTCTGTACTCTATTTTGTCAACCTGTACGTCCTTTCCTTCTTACGTACACGCTCCATACGCCTCTGAACCCCAAACATTACTGCCTCAGCCCCATCGTAACTCGGAAGCGCAATCCCTTTTGAATAATCGGATCATACCAAACATCAGACAGGATTTACGACGTAGTCTATTTCTTGGCCTGAACCCGTACCATGAGTTCTTTATTGCATTAATTCAAGTAACGTGTGCTACGACTGTGAATCGTATGACACTGTAACAAGGTTCAATACGATGGACAATACTCGTAGCTGTATGTCATCGTCTCGCAAAATCATCGAACTAGGATATCATGGTACAGGGATTTGCGCGGTTGGCAGGCCATTCGTCATGTCAGATAGGTAAATAATGGGAAAATATACCATGTTTACCCAATACCCTGCCCTATTGGGTGTGGATGTTTGGGCCACTTTGCGCTATTAATATTTTATAGGTATCAGGATTTATGGATAGTAAAAGCTAGGTATTTCGTATTGGAAGAAATTCATGGGGTATTTCAATTCAGTGCAATGTGTGCGATTTTACTATCATAAATGGTTCCAAATATTTGTTTTATGTATGCCACTTTTCTTGCCGAAGATATTGTACAACGCTGTAGGTAAATAAAATTGGTCATTTGTGTAATGCTAAAACTAATCTAAGGTTGAACATTTGAAATAAATCAATGAAGTTCCGCTTATACCTATATGGAAATAAAAATCTCAATTATGTAGACGAAGATCGCTTTACGTGATTTTATTACAGTAATATAGGCCGCACCGGTATCACCGCGCTGGTTATTGAATGAAAAGTATTGAATATTCAATTTAATATGTCAACAAATATATTGCAAACGGGTTGTCTAAAAATTTCAATCCCGAATATTATTAATTAACAATATTTTTAACGGATTATAAACAAAACTGTATTCCATAACTTATTATTTTGGCTTTACTCAAAGCTTAATAAATTAATAATGTTAAAAGAATAAAAAGTTTCATACAAACTTTTATCTGTCTTCATGCCAAATATGTTATGGAATAAAAAGTTTCATACAAACTTCCATCCCCTATTTCATACCCTTAGGGGTTGAATTTTGAAATGAAATTTCGTAAGCATTGAGTAAAGCCAAAATAGTATGATGTGTACTTCATACAATTTTTTCAAAAAAGCAATCATTTTAAGTAAAATGTAAAAAAAATGTTTGATTAATCATATTCTGGACTGAAATTTTTTAGGCGACCCATTTGCAATATATTAATTGAATATGAAATACTGTTCATCCAATAACCAGCGCGGTGATGGTCGTTGTATAGCGGGATCTCCTACTACTAGGACCAGAACTCTATGAAAAGAGCCTGTGGTAGCTATTCAACTACGGAACAATAATGTGCAAACGCTACTGTATTCCGGCCTAGACGTCAATATTTCCAGGAAAATTACAGGACAGCGAGAAAAACCTTCTTAAATTTCCGAACGAAGAAATTGCGCCGTTCTAGCCAGTGACTAGAACAATTCATTCAAAATAATGCTCAGTTTCTTATACAAGGGGTTTTGAAGTGAAAACTCATTTAGCCGCGGTGAACAATTTTTGATAGAGAAAAATCTTATGAGTTTGCTTCAGTGACATGTCAATGTCGGGCTGTAGTGGTGGCGACGTAGCGTCGGAGCGGTGTCGGAGCAGCGAAATACTATATATATAGCGGCTAACTTTTTGCTTGAATGAAGTCTTGTTAGTTCCCGTCACCGACATGCGTAATAGCCTTATATCTGTAACTATACAATACAATACAAAACACTTTATTGGCACCACAAAGTTGACAACAAGTAACACATAAAACCTTACAGGCCTTCTACCGCCTAACTAATTCGGCTTTGATTTTGCTATTGCCATCTTTATCATTTCAAACGACAAAAAAGATATAGAAACATCAAAGCTAAGACAGTTTTCGTTCGGCGGTAGACCCCCGGGTGACGTATTGTTCAACATTAACATTGCTAAGTTTTCACTTTTATCGGCAGTTCCTATCATCATCAACATCATCAACAGCCCTCTAAACGTTCCCACTGCTGGGACTCGGGGCCTTCTCTCGTAAGGAGATAGTTAATAATCCACCACGCTGGCCCAGTGCGGGCTGGTGGATGACACATGACTTCGAATGATTCTAGGTACATGTCGGTTTCCTCACGATGTTTTCCTTCACCGTTTTAAGTTAGCGGCATTACGCACATGACTTCGAAAAGACAGTGGTGCGTGTGGGGTTTGAATCCGGGTCTCCGGATCGACAGTCGCCGTTCTCCTGACTAGACCAGCCGTAACTTTTCAGTTCCTAGGACTACCATTTATTTATCGTATCTAGTTTTAAATTTGATTATTAACTTGGCTGATCTGAAGCGACAGCGTACCAGCGTACTCAAACCTACAGGGTTGCACAGAAATTGCTTGCAGTCGAAAGGCATGAGTGATTTGTAATGATAATATGACGTTAATATATGTTAAATCATAATTACAAATCATAATGATATTAAACTGTAGTGTATTTCTGAAATTACAAAAGAATCTATTGTTAAAACAATTTGCCTAGTCCAAAGTGAAAGGAGCATCTGATTTTTTTACAAGATTGTGAATCGGACGCTCTGGACCATGACTACGAGTGTTCCTGAGGCTTACAAAATTTTATGTAACGATATTGTATACGTCACCGTAAAATTGTCAACACCTTCAAATTATAATCTAAGGTGGCAGATTATAATCTCACGGTAGGTAAGTTTAGTTTGTAATCTGACGTAGTTAAATTATACTCTCACGGTTTTTACAATTTTACGGTGGTAACTATTTAATAATAAGACTGTAACTGACCGTGTTCTGTGTATTGGAGATATTTTGAATTACTTTTTTCGGAGTATTTAGTTTCCATAATCAGTAAATTCTGAAGCCAACAACAACAAAAAAACAACAAGCCAACAAAATTGGTTTGACAAACAC
Organism: Ectropis crepuscularia; assembly: GCA_963693475.1. NCBI lineage: Eukaryota > Metazoa > Arthropoda > Insecta > Lepidoptera > Geometridae > Ectropis > Ectropis crepuscularia. Next base: position 6,333,377 of record OY856344.1, on the reverse strand, counting down.
AGATAGTTTAGAATCTCCAACAGGTTTCATAATTTCCACAAAGAGCACATCATGAAGTCCAAGCTGACAAAATCGTGGGTAACAGCTAGTTAAATATTAATTAAGATGCTTTTAAATGTTGTGGAATGTTTCCCACATCAACATAAGCGGCCGACGCGACGGTTACCACTAAAGCCGGCGGTACACGGCGCGACCGCGAGAGGAGACCGCGACAAGTGTCATGGTCTCCTGTCGCGGTTGCAGCGTGAACTGGTACCATACAAAATACAAAGCCAAAATGTTAAGTCCATGTCGCGGTCTTTCGTCTCGGTTTCCTACCTCGGTCTTGTATCGCGGTCGGGGCGCGAACCGATGCTTTAACCAGTAGTATGGGTGTCCTTATTACTAATACCATTTTGAAGTTAAAAGTTTGCAAAAGTTTAATGCATTTTTTACCAGTTACTTGTTTTGGATAAAGAGTAAGTAGGTAGCTCTGAAAACTATGCAAATAACTCATTTTGCTCGGGGACGCGCCTTAATTTAGTCTAATAATAAAAGGGAATATTATGATTGTCCAGGAGGCGATAAGCTATGGGTCGCGGCAAAGAACCGGAACTGCCTACGAGCAACCCTGTAGAGGCGAAGAAACACCGGGACGAGGCCTCCGGACACTTGAAGAATGGGAACTATGATCGAGCACATAATTCCCTCAACAAGGTAATACTAATTCTATAGTTCGCAATAATTTAACTTTATGCGAAAAAACTAATACCGACTTTAATTTAAAATTAACTTCAAGCACTCGACCAAATTTTTTAAGAAGCCATCAGTTCAGTTTTCAGAGCTATCTACTACGTCATCGAGGTATATGAAAGTAATTTTTAACTTTATGTTCATATTTCATAAACTACCACACCGATTTCGATAAAATTTAAATGGGACCACCTTTTTAAACTAAGATCTACCAAACGAAAAAAAGATTCATCAAAATTGATTCACAATTGGAGCTATTGCGTAAGATACAAATACACCGAATTTAATTAACCGAATTGAAAACCGCTTCCTTTCTTTAACTTGGTTAAAACATAATTATATTGAGGATTTTTTTGTTAAATAGCACAATAACTCTACATTGTGAGTATTTTTTTAAAATGACGAAACAGTCCTGGTACACTGTCATTTATAGACTACAGGCCCATGAACAAAATTTACGGGTCAAATGAACCACCAAAAGACCTATGTAGGATGACAGAAGGGTACAAAGTAATAAGATTCGGCACCATGCCTTCACTTGTAAGCTGTCCAACTGAGTGCAATTGAAGAGGGGGGGTTGCAACCCTCGATCATTTCTCCTTGTCGCATGATTTTTGTACGGCGTTGCGGAATAGTAGGTTAGAAGAGGTATTGAAACTATACAATTTATAAATTTTTAGATTTAAGTTACTAGTTTGACAGAAAATTTCATGATTTTCCGACGATTTACAGAGGAAATTTGGTCATTTGATTTTGTATGGCGTTAGTTCCATACAGCTTCAATACCTCTTCTAATCCATTATTTCGCAACGCCGTACAAAAATCATGTGACAAGGAGAAATGATAGTGGATTGTAACCCCCCTCTTCAACTGCACTCAGTCGGACAGCTTACAAGTGACGGCATAGTGCTGAATCTTATTAAGGCCGATTTACATCAGACGAGCGAATGCTCATTCTATCCCCACTGTATCAAATTCATTTGGTGTAAACAAACGTAGAGCATTATTTCGTTGTTTTGTTTGCGTTCGCAAAGATTCTATGGAATATATAAAATGGAAAACGCTAATAACGATCTTTCGTTTATACTAAAAGATCGAGAATGAATGCTCTTGTTCCAGCTCTAGCTCTATGTTCGTTCAGTTTAAATCGGCCTTTGCTTTATACCCTTCTATCATCCTACATAGGTCTCCTGGTGGTTCCTTTGAACCGTGAATTTTGTTCATGGGCCTGTAGTATATTATCAATTAATTTATTATCCAGAGAGAATATAATTATTATGTCTTAGTTGGTGGTCAAAAGTGGACGTATAATAATTATTATATAAAAAACGTCCTACTACTTTTTAGGATTTCGTACCAAAAATAATACCCCGTTTACATGATTCCAGTCCAGCGACCGAATCCAGCGCTGGATTGCTTACTGGAATAATACCCCGTTTACATGATTCCAGTCCAGCGACAGAATCCAGCGCTGGATTGCTTACCGGAATAATGGAGACCGGCACTGGAATGCATCAATCCAGTGACAATGCATTCCAGTGCCGGTCTCCATTATTCCAGTAAGCAATCCAGCGCTGGATTCGGTCGCTGGACTGGAATCATGTAAACGGGGTATATGGTATATTTTTATGGTTCCGGTATTTTTTCTGTGTGTCATTTTATTTGAGACTATTTATCTTCTGAATCACTATTACTATCTAAGTACTTGTTGATAGTTGAAATCATAATATATAAGTTTACACAAAATATTTCAATGTTTAAAGAAATAAAAATATTTTTCTTTATTTAACGTAAGATTAATTTAAAATTAAAAATAGTTTATACACGTAAGCTTAAAAAATATCAATTAAAAATATACACATACTTATACATTTATTTACAAAATATACATGAACTTAATCTAGAAGACCAGTGCCAGTGGGAATTGTGCCCAAAATGCTGGCCCCGTTGCCACGTTGAATGGCGATACTTATATACTTGTTACGGCGTATCAGATATCAAATGATAACAAATGAAAAATTATAAAATACGATATGACAGATTCTTTTGAAATTTGGTAAAATGTCCGAATTTGATTTTAAATTGAAGTCGTTTTTTGTTTTTTGCAGTTAATAGGTTATTGGTGACTTTTTTGATATTGATATTGGTACTGGAATACAAAGAAACTAAAACTCCATACAAAAAAACAGGACTGGTCAACATCACGCCGAGGCCAAGGGAGGCTGCCTACAAAGCCGGAGGTCGTTGGTTCGATTCCCACCGAGAACAAATATTTGTGCGATGAACACAAATTGTTGTTTCTATATCTACTTATCATAAATATGTAGGTATTTACAATTTTGTTTAATTATCATTAGATCTGGCTCCAAGACAATAGAAACTTTGCTTAAATTAAGGTGTTGTGTAAAGTCCAACAATATATTCGAACTCTACATAATGAAGATATTTCAATGTCAGATAAAAGCAAATAAAAACATCAAAATAAATCTCAATGGTGGCACTCAATAACGCAGGTATAGTGCTCGCAGTATAAGTCTGCGCGCGACTGGTGGCGTACTTAATGTTGCCAGGTCAAGCTAAAATAAGTTCCCCGTGCACTGAACAATTTCATCATCATATTATAATAGGTAAGGGAAGGGATAATTCTGGGCAGCTTTAATTCTGGGTAGGAAGTTTATAACACTCTTCCCAAAATAGTTATATCGGCCCCAAGTTTCGGCAGCTTCAAAAACAGATTAAAGTGCTGGCTTATCAATCAAACTTTTTACTGTAGAAAATAAAATTTTGCAGCATTTTTCTAAAGGTCAGTTTATTTTCTACAACAACGACTTTAATAATTTTTGCCCTAAAGTTTAAAGATTCCGAGATATTGGCTAACCTCGCAGCAATATTTTACTTTTAAAAGTTCTGCAACCGTTCGGGACTGATTTTTTGCTGGCAACCTTATACCACCGTGTTCATAATAAAATAATCTAAAATGTTGTTTCATTTCAATTCAATAATCAGAACGTTGCAAAATGCTAGTATCGATATATCTGTTTATACCTGGTAACCCGAGAGTTGAGACCGGAAAAGAATAGACAACCTAACGTTTGCATATTCTATTCTTTTCACGTTTGACTCTTAATGTTATATTTCGACCAGCACTTTTAATAACTTTCGGCATAATTTAGCTATTTGAATTAAATAATAAAGTAGCCAAGTGCGAGTTGGACTCGCCCATGAAGGGTTCCGTTCCAGCAAGTAACGTAATATACATAGTACACACAGTTCTTGTAGTTCGTTGTAACTTTGATCGAAGTTTTAATAATAGTGTATTTATGACGTACTAAAAAAACTACTCATCAGATCGAGTTCAAACTAATTTTCGTTGGTAGTTTTCATGGTAATGTACATCATATATTTTTTTTAGTTTTTTCATTCTCTTACTTTAGAAGTTAGAGGGGGGGGGGGGACACACATTTTACCACTTTGGAAGCGTCTCTTGCGCAAGTTATTCAGTGTAGACAAAAACTATATTAGAAACCTCAACATCATTTTTTAAGACCTATCGATAGACACCCCACACGTGTAGGTTTGATGAAAAAAAATATTTTGAGCTTCAGTTCTCAGTATGGGGGGCACCCCTAATTTTTTTTTTTTTTTTAACTTTTGTAAAAATCTTAATGCGGTTCACAGAATACATCTACTTACCAAGTTTCAACAGTGTAGTTCTCATAGTTTCGGCAAAAAGTGGTTGTGACATACGGACGGACAGACAGACAGACAGACAGACAGACAGACAGACAGACAGACATGACGAATCTATAAGGGTTCCGTTTTTACGTTTTACGGAACCCTAAAAACACCGACCACAACAAACACTTGACACTTGACGTAAACAAGAGAAGATCAATTTTCTATTTCATCCATCCTATGGTTACAGCTGGCCAGTATTTCGTGCATTTGCTGCTTGAAAACGTTCATATCCTGTCTTGAAAGTTTTATTTAACTCAGCAGCAAAGCCAAATCAGGACAACTGAGACACAAGAACTAATGTCTCGTGGTAATGAACGCCGTTGCAGTACTGTTTTGGTTCAGTACGACCAAGTATCATTGGTACAGGTTAATAGCTGTCGGACTCTCTTACCACCAGGATAACTTTATCATAGTTTAAAACTTAATAAAAAAATCTATCATTTTCAACCTACATTAACAACGAAATAACAAGAATTTAATATAACCTTGTAAATCTTTTATTAAGTACATAAATAATACTAATTGAAAACGTATGAATGCTCTCTTAATGGCTTCCATATGATCATCTTGTTTTTTCAATAGGATTAAGATCACGATGGACCACGGCGGTAACCACAAAATCTCTTGCCCATATGCCTTTGCCGTCAAGTGGCCCAGGTCTTCTACTTGGTATTGTGGGTATTTGTGCCTCTTTATTCAAGTAACTGCAGTTTTGTCCAACAATCGTCGAAATCATTTAATTTTTGTTAAGCCACTTTTGTAGTTCTGTCTTTACATTGCCCATTGTAGGTGCTTTATTTATCTGAGTGCAGTGGTATGATGCGTTGTCCATTACCACGTAACTGCATTCTGAAACGCCTATAATAAAAATTACAGTAATTAATACAGAGTAAGTGATCAAAGTCAATTACCAAAAGAAACTATCCTTTTTTTTCAACGTTAGCGTGGATCCTCCACGCTAACAGCTGACGCTGTTAGGTGGAAGGCTCTATTAGGTGAACGTAGAACTGCCAAGTGCATGCGCGGTCCCAGGGAGGGGTGGTCACAGGGGACATGAAAAAATCGTATACGTTACATTAAAATGGGGCGCTACAGGTAGTATTTTTACTCGATTTATTATATATATTTACCCCCCCCCCCCCCCCTTAAATTTATAACTCAGAATAGCCAATGAAATATCTGTCTGTAGCGCCAAAAGAAGTTTTCACTTCAAAAAAATCTAAGACTTGTTTCTCACATTCGGTTTTAAGCACACGCATTTTCCCCCCACGTGTTATTGATATTGGCGATGAAAACAATCCAGCATCAAAAATAAGCCTCAGCTTAAAAATATGCCGATAATAGGTGGAGATTTGTTCGCTATGGTATCCTTAAAGATTACATGTCAAATAGCTCTGCTTTTGGAAAACTGCACTTTTGGCTCGTTATTGTTTTTTTTTTTTTTTTTTTTTTAACATTTATAGGTTTACACTTGACCACCATCTCGCCTGATGTTAAGCGACGATGCGGTCTAAGATGGAGCGTGCTTACCTAGAAGAAACCGATTCACTCTCGATTTGAAGACACCAAGATTATAACCATCGGGAAAAACCCACTCAGGCAACTCATTCCACAGTCGAGACGTTCTTATCACAAAAGTAGAGTCAAACCTCTTTGTTCGTGTCTTTGGAACATCAACCATGAAACGATGCCGCTTCTTCGAGTTACGAGAAGTCCGATAGAAAAAAGGGCTAGGTGGTATTAGATCATGCAGATCAGATGCACACTCTCCGAAGTGTATCCGATAATAAACCGATAAGCTAGCAATTTTCCGGCGATGTTCAAGAGTTTGCAGTCTTTTTCGCACAAGAGAATTATTGCCTATGAGCCTTTTAGCCCGCCTCTCGATCGATTCCAGAGCCTCAAGCTGATACTTAGCCGATCCATCCCAAAGGTGCGAACAGTACTCCATACAAGAGCGAATCTGTGCTTTATATAATAAAAGCAATTGTTCAGACTTGAAGTACTTTCGCACCTTTGAGAGGACACCTAGTTTTTTTGCAGCTAATTTAGCCTTGGACTCGATATATGAGCCAAAGTTGAGTGTAGATGTCAGGGTAACACCCAAAAGCTCAAGATGATCAGTAACCGGCACGGATACACCTCGAAAAGTAGGAGTCTGTAGAAAGGTTGTCTCGTTCTTCTTTACAACCACGATTGATTTTTCAAGAACCAGTCACGGCCAGCATTTTTAATCACTTTCGGCATAATTAAAGCAATTAATTACTTTAGAAATGAATAAAAACAGACAATGTAAACAAACTCTTGTCATCTGACTGATCTGACGTAAACAAGAAGATGACGGCGCGTCAATTAGTTCCATATTTTGCTACGCGCAGAGTTATATTGCGAGCACTCTAGCGCTATTGTACCATTTTTACTCGATAAAAAAAAGATTTTAATGTGTTATCATGTCAATGTTACGAGTACTAATGGAACATTTGGTCGCTCGTATCTGTCGACATGTTTGAAATATTAATTTCAATTTTAGGGTTTAAATTAGTTCAGTCATCAGTTTTATATATATATTATATTATATTTATAAACCGTGTAAACCTGTAAACATGGCATGAAAAATACTCTTGCTATTGTCAGTTACTATACGTTCTCTCCACACACCGTTCCAACCACCACTAGCGTTAGCCTAAGTGGGTGCGAAAACACATTCAGTCGCCATGGCGACCACAGCTCCGGCGTCGATACTCACACCTCACACGCCACACATTACATCACATCTGCGGCAAACCTCTCGTCGCGATGGAACTCTTCATGGACAATGCAAAGGCCCAAGCGCGGTCCATTCTTGGACCGACAAAAGATTCGGAATTCTTGCAAAGCTTCGTCCGCGTCGGAATCGGCGATGAGGAAGAAGAGGAACCGGTACCAAAAGCTTCCATCAGCAAGCGGGCTCCGGCCACCGCCAAGTCCGAAGCGGAACTGGTCGAGGAAAAGCAGTCAGCGAAGGATAGGAAGGAATCTCCGAAGCCGAAAAAGCGACGGGAGCGGAAGCCGAAAAGAGAAAGAAGGAGACGGGAGGAAGAACTCTACACGGATAAAGATAGAGCTGCCGCCGTGGTGATGGGCTCGAAGGACATCAAACACTCGCTGTCGCTGAAAGACAAAGCAGAGAGGAGCAACGCGTTGCAACTGCCTGAAGAAGCGGACTCCGGAACGCTTTTGGCGCTGGCCAGAGCTGAGATGATGAGGGAGCGGTACCGGACTGCAGTATGGTTTGTCAGTAAGGTCAGTAAAAAAATCGAAGAAATTATTAAATTCAACTGTGATACACTGAATTGTACTTTGTACAAATTAATATTGTACCAACTTGCCTGAGAAAAATAAGTAATATTTACCCGTTTCACATGTCACCAACTAACTCTATACGATGCCAACATATTAAGGAAGCCAACTGTAATTATACATACATCATTTTAAATACATACTTATGCTACATAGAAACAACCAGGTATAGAGAAAACATCCATGCTTATCACAGACAAGCATATCTTGCTTGGGAGTCAAACCTACGACTCACAGCTCAGTGAGCAAACTTATTACTGACTAATCCACGAACCTTGGCAATAAAACGAGTAATGCCCAATCGAATGGTGAATTACGGTGTACATCATTTCTTACTATTCGTATTTTAATTTGGACACTTGGACAGGTAGATTAATCGCTGTTCAGCGAATAATGTTTATGTCTGTGCCGAGAATCTAGGATTTCTAACATCCCAAGAATAAGAACTTAAAAAAAAAAAAGTGTTACCAAATCGATACCAAAATAATTAATGTTAAACTAACAACTCAAATGTATTAATTCTAGGCAATCGAGCTAGCACCGGAAGAAAAAGCAGCTTACGTAGCCCGGAGCAAGTGCTACCTACTTCTGGGCGAGCCTCGCTCAGCCCTCAACGACGCCGAGGCAGCCTTGAAGCTGGACCCGAAAGATGCTAAGGCACTGCTCCGAAAGGCAGAAGCCCTCTACTACTGCGGGGAGTTCGAAATGAGCCTCGTGCACTACCACCGAGGACTGCGACAAAGACCAGACCTAAGCGACTTCAGGCTTGGCGTTCAGAAAGCGCAGGTAAAATACTATACATACAAATTCAAAGTTAAAGTTTAAAGGACACCATGGCAACATATTAACAGTAGATAACATGGCAACAAGGTTGTTATCATTTCACTAATCATAGAAACAGAATTTCACGCTGTACTGAACAACGATATTTATTGTTAAACATTTAAATTTTAATTTAACAAATAAACCGCGGCTTTGTTTTCTATGCATAAAGAAAAAGAAAACCAAGTGAAAGATAACTCTATATTAGCAGTTATTGCAGGTACCGCTGCAGCTGAGAAAATAAGGCGAGTTGCAAACCAGAATGAGAACAATAATCATTTGATTTCCTACTAACCTACTTTTATTAAATGCACTTATTAGGCGTGTGGGTTCAACTTAAATTACTCCCCACATAAACATTAGACCTGGGATAAACAAAAACCTTTTTTGTCAACTTTGTCAAATGGTGCCTGTAAAGTTTATTTATTTCTTAGGGCTCCCACTTAGGGCACAAACCCACAAATTCGCATCGCATCGGAAATATCTGCGATTTTGCACGAATCCGTCGCAAGAACTTCCGATTTGATTCGCATCGCGCATTCCTCCGATATTACGTCATACTGATCATAATGGTGTCACTACCATTTTAGTCAGCTCTGAGACAGAAGAAGAGAAAGACGCTCTTCAAATGAAGATATGCTCATTCTAAAATAATCAAAAACAATATCTTCTTCTATTCTCAACCCATAATACTTGCGAGTAAAATATTTCCCATCAGCATTCGTAATCGTAATATGTGTATGAAACCAAATACTTTTTTTCTTGCATATCTACTTAACAATAACAGCAGTACTTACAACAATCTTTTTACGATTCCGAAAAACACATCCAACACGGTTGACTACCGTTGAAGGTATGGTTACCCTAACCAACGGTTTGCGCACGAATTCGCATCGCAGCAATTCGCATCGCAAGTTCTTCCGATGTGGCGTCGCATCGCATCGCATCGCAGTTTTGTGTGGGAGCCCTTACATATTGCATCTTCTTAGTCTGTGCATATTGTATCATGTTGTGTATGTATTTGAAAAGACACTATGGCAACAGTAAATTTCATGTCAACAAGACAACTATATTAACAAAACATAAGAAAAGTATTCGAAAAACATCGTAACATTGTACTGAAAGAGGAGTGTTTATTTAATTAACATTTCGCATTAATTTGGTAGGTAACTTTAATCAGTTTTTTCTAACCTCCTAAGGTTTAAATTGTATTATGCTCTAGGGAGCATAAGTACCTAATTCAGATTTTAAGTAACCCAAAACGAGCAGTTATTGTTGCTGCTGTTTTTAAAAACCAAAAAGAGTTGTAATAATCTTAAATACATAAAATTCAAAATAAATTAAACAAAACTTTAATATCCTTGTTACAACTATAACTTTTAATAATAAAATACACATCATAATCGTATCTTCAGCTCATAAAACTCCCCAATCTACACACTCATCAACAATTTCGTTCAGTCTCTTCGCATACAGTTCCCCGGTAGGTTTCGAACCAAATTCTAATGTTTCTTTTCCTATTTCTGGAGCTTGGTCTTCCGGCACCGTCAGGATAGGCAGGAGGAATGTCAACGCCAAGAGACCGAAAGGCAGTTTCTGTGAAACATACGCAAATTAAGAAAATAAACGGATGAAACGAATTGAACAAGTATTTTTGCAAGGCTAACTTCACAGTCTGCTTGACAAGTAGTTGATTCAAAAAACAATGAACAAATCATGTACAAAAAAACTGTCTTCCTTTTTCTTAGGAAAAAACTAATAGAAAATTTTTATTGGAATTGAAAATGAAGTTCGGCCATTTTGAAACTAAATTTCAAATGTTTGTTCTTGATTTGTGGTGCATCTACATAATATGTAATTAGTAATTAAACTCATAAGCTTCGTAGTCTCTTTAAAATTTAATACCTACTTGACTACTACTTCGTGAACATTCTCCGATTCAAACTCAAAAAATACGTCAAACCGAAATGAAGATGAAGCTAGATTGATCATCATCGTTTTGTACCTATATTTATGCTGCTGGGTATCTCGTACTTTTCTCTGTCTGTACTGTCTCATACACAAGGCACAAGGATAACAAAATGAAATGAAAACTTACCGCTGTGAGTTCAAGATCGAAACATTTGCGTGGATATTTTTGTTCAACATTCAACTCCAACCTCTGAAGTGCGACACCTAGTTTCTCGTAATAATAATCAATTAATTTATTAAAGTACGTTTTCTAAAAGGTCCATCCGTCGCAGTGAATATGAAGTAATATAGGTATATGACGGGACAGCCGGCCTGGAAGGTCTGGTAGTCAAGGAGAATCACCACCGTCGTATCATTCTAAAAATAAACAAACTTTTATGGCACTGCTTGCATTGTAATCAAATGTTCATCAATCAAAATTTTCCTTGCCTTACCTAAACTCTCCCTGCTCCCCCCAACCAATTCTTCAGATCACAAAATCATTATTTTTATAAAATCTATTTAACTTTTCTTTATTCTCTTCACGAACCGCTGCCAAAGCAGACGCAATCATTCCTTCGATTATCTTTTCAGCGACATCATTTTTCTCAATAACTCTTTAACCATCGGGAAAAACCATACGAGTACGAGCCAACATCTTTAAAACGGTTGAATAACTAGCAAATATGATATTTTTGAATAAATATTGGTGGACAATTCACACACAACACCATCTGACCCCAAACTAAGCAAAGCTTGTATGATGGCGGCCAGATTGCTGATATATTACTTAGATACTTTTAAATACATACTTATTATACATAGAAACACCCAGACACATGGCAAACATTTGAATTCATCACACAAATATTTGCACTGGGTGGGAATCGAACCCACGACCCTCGGCTTCGCAGGCAGAGCTACTACCCACTAAGCCACAAGGCCAGTCAATATGGATTATTTCAAATGAATTCTACCTCTTAGTACATACCAAAACTTTACGATGTTGTAGGAAATTTGGGTATCTACTAACAGAAATCATACTTTTTACAGGAAGCAATCGAGAACACAATAGGCTCAGTGAAGCCTTCCACCATCGCTGCTGTCAAGAAGAAGCCAAAGCGTTCTTCTTCCAAGTCGTCTCGGCCTGCGCTCGGGCAGCTGATGTCAGACAAGATCTACCTGGAGAACTTACTGAAGAACCCGGACCTCGCCATCGCGGATAAGAAGAACGACGTTGTGATGAAGCAAGCGGAGGAGGCTATTAGGTTTCTGGAGAACAGAGAAGAGTTCTGGAGACAACAGCAAACTCAGTGATGTTATATGTTTTCATTAATTTGTGATTGGTTCCTTCCTCGTACGCTAGGGATGTAATTTTAATTTTTCATACATTAAGCGAAAGTTATAAGCATCGTCTATACCGTAGCCTTTAAGTGTTAATGAGCTACGGTATCGATGACGATTATACCTGTTCAGACGTAGATAAGGAATAGATAACGTGGATATTCACAGTAAAGCAGATTCGCACGTTTGTTTTACTAACTCAAGGAGCTAAGCTCGGTGTCTCTGCGATAAAATCGGGAACAAAGATGTGCGTATTAAACATATAAAATTACCGACGCTTTGCAGGAAATTAACTAGCAGTAGTGACAGTGAGTTAACCACATTGTGAAAAGAACCGTTGGGATAGCCAGCCTTTAGACCAAAGACCGCGTTTGGGTATATTTTAAATAGTGGGCCCTGCGGCCACATAGTGTCAGTTTGCATTATACTTTTTGCGTCACCGTAGTGAGGACAAAAATGTTTCCAAAAACGAACTGGTGATCTAACTCGGGGGTGAGAATTAGGAGAGGCATACGTCCAGCAGGGAACATCTGTAGGCGGGTAATGAGCTGACATAATAAACGCACGCTGAACACTTGTAGATATGGCTTGGAAACTCACTCACAATCAAACTACCCATGGTATTGGTTGGGGAAAATTGTCAAAGACTTTTCTCCTCAAAAAAAAGGGATCTTGTGTGGAATACCGGGTAAAACACGGTGTGGCTACTATATTAGATAAATACTTACTCTAAATCGGAATTTAGGTATTTTATTTAAGGGTTAAAAATAGTATGTGTACGTTGGAGTAATAAGTTTTCGATCCCATTTCTTCTCGCCTGAAAAGTATAAGTTTAGGGCCCTTCATTGTTATACAATTATTAATTGTTATGTTTGTAACGGAAAGGTGTAAACAATAAAAAATGATCAGTCAACCAATCTTTTATTTAAACATCAACTACAAGTCAGTACTTCAGTCAGTCTTTAGAATAAGTATGTTTTTTTTTAGTTAATAAGTGGAAACTACGTACCTACATAATTTAATGTAGGTACATATGCTCGCTATACGCGCTAATGCTCGCCTAAAAGCTTTTCCTTGAAGCGCCGTCTGGCCGATCGCTCAAGATAGACAAGGAGACATGCAGACAGAAAAAGATTTAAAAACGATTTTTTGATTATGTAAGCGCATGTACTTTTATATGCATTAAGAAACAAGCTCTCAATTTGGAATTACAAACAGATATTTCAATTATTGAAATGGATATGTTTATATTTTTCTATCCTCTCCGCTTTCACAACTCTCCCTGTGAGAGAAGGCCCCAAGCCCCAAGTCAAGGCCATATTATTATTCCACTACGCTGGCTCTGTGCTGGTTGGTGGATGACACAGGACTTCGAAAGATTCTAGGTACCTACAGGTCCCCTGCTGGCCTCTGCAGGTGTGCAAAATGTCTAGTAGAACAGTTTATACCATGATAAAAATAATAGTCAGCTGATAAAATACTACTTTCATCTGCGTCTTCAACAACAACGACAATTCCAACGACAAAGTCCAATTCATGCTCCGGTTTAAATTTCAAATACAGTTAGACCAAAGTCTGGCACAACACATAGGTTAATTTTATCTATTGAGAACTAAAAAGTTTGATTAATTAAATTAAATTATTGTGACATAAGATTAGATTTGCTTGTGTGTTAGAATTATGTCCGAATTGTTGTCACCTCTAGTTTTTGTCTCGTATTTGTGGACCCAGTGGCCAAGCTGAATTTTTTGGGCGACATGTAAAAAGCCGTTCCAATGCGGTGTCGGGTTTTCAGTCCATATAGAAGTATTTAATAATAAAGTGGCCAAGTGCGAGTTGGACTCGCCCATGAAGGGTTCCGTTGCAGCAAGTAACATAATATACATAGTACACATAGTTCTTGTAGGTCGTAACTTTGATCGAAGTTTCAATATTAGTGTATTTATGACGTACTAAAAAAAAACTACTCATCAGATCGAGTTCAAACCAGTTTTCGTTGGTAGTTTACATGGTAATGTACATCATATTTTTTTTAGATGTTTCATTCTCTTACTTTAGAAGTTAGAGGGGGGAGGGACACATTTTACCACTTTGAAAGTGTGTCTCGCGCAAATTATTCAGTGTAGACGAAAATGATTTTAGAAACCTCGACATCATTTTTGAAGACCTATCGATAGGACACCCCACACGTGTAGGTTTGATGAAAAAAAAATGTTTGAGTTTCAGTTCTCAGTATGAGGGGCAACCCTAATTTTTCTTTTTTTTTTCTTTTTTTTGTTCAAATCTTAATGCGGTTTACAGAATACATCTACTTACCAAGTTTCAACAGTGTAGTTCTCATAGTTTCGGCAAAAAGTGGCTGTGACATATGGACGGACAGACAGACAGACAGACATGACGAATCTATTAGGGGTCCGTTTTTACGTTTTACGGAACCCTAAAAACGGGTCAAAACGGGGCATTTATATATGCGACAAAATGTTACATCATTAAATAATGTTTAGTCATGATGTGTAGAACGAATGTGAAACTGTTTAGGTATATCGCATTTTTATCATTAATAGATATAAATATGATAAATCTATGTATACAGATTACGATAAATCTTTATTAATACTACAAAAAAGAAGTTTATTTGTTTGTTTGTGACTGATCGAGATATAATTTAGAACTTTTTAAGGCCAGAATGAATGGGTACTTTCTATGTCAGTTTACGTAATCTTCGACCATACCGACGCTTACTATCAGGCGTGTTGATGGTCAAGCGCGGAGTTATGTACTCACACAATGGGGCGTTTTCAAGATGCTAAAAGACCTGTCAAAGTCAGTTCCCAATTTCACCATGGGTGGCGCCCATGTTTTATTTTCTTAGAGAAATTTCACAAAAACCAACTGTGGTGCCACACTTGGCAAAAATAGTTCTGAATAACTATTTTTGACAAGTCAATTTGCATTTGGAAACCGCCGCATAACAAAAATATTGGCAGTCATAGGAACTGCTGATAGAAGTGAAAACTTATAACTCAAAATTTGATAGCTTACTTAGGAAACTACGAAGGTGAGAAAACACCGGAGGGCGTAGCCACGAGCGCGGCCACCTAAAAATACATCAGCATGGCCAATGGCCATGGTCCCGAGTTAACCCAAGGATTTCTGATCATTCCCGATCGTGACGCTAAAATTTAATTCACAGCCCACCAGAAATCTGCCTGTGGCGCGCCGAAAGAAATTTTCACTTCAAGCATCTCTGCAATAACTTTAAAAGATGTTTTTGTTTTGATTTTGGTCATCGCCTACATCGCTAACCATACCTGAGCGACTTCAAACTTGGTGTTCAGAAAGCGCAGGTATAAATACCAAAAACTATTGTTATACCGCATGTTATACTGTTATACAGTGAAGCGAACTCGCACATTTCACACGTAATCGCAGTTCGCGTAGATGTATATAAGTATGTATTTTCCCCAGAAACTGCCATTTGCTCTTGTTTTCAAAATACATTCTAGTAGGTCCCTCTCCTCACCTCTCTCTGGTACTCTACCCTGGTTGCGCCGGAAGACGAAGCTCCAGAAGATGTTAGACAAATATCGTAGATTTTAGTTTAAGACCTTTCAGGGAACTCAGTGAAGTTGTTGATGAGATTATATATGTTTTATTTAGAGAATATTATTGATGTGTTCTACGTATGAGACGTACACGTTTTCCATGTACATTTTATTTAGAGGAAGCATAGCTAGTAAATCAAATTTGTTATAACTAAAGACAATACTAATGTTTATTATTTTGTTTTCTTTTTAACTGTCAACTTATATTTTTTCCTTATAAAGCCAGAGCCCACGTAACCCACGTCTGTCAAACCTTCGTTAATGTATAAAAGCTTAATAGAGTAAGATCCCAGAGCTCCCAGACGTCACCTATTTTCTGATGAATGAAATGTGGACGATTGAGTAGAGTTAGTAAGTACTAAGAACACATGCTTACTCGCTAACTTGCTTAGACAGCCAATTTTGAGATATGGGGTAAGGAAGGTACATACAAACATTTAGGGGATGATTGCCCTTTAAAACCCCACTTTAAAACCCCAAATTCCGCACGGTTTTCTTGCAAGATTGAGTGACAGTTGAAAGATGTACTCGGTAACTTTTTAATGCGTAGTTCAATTTCATTGAGAAAGTACTTTGTTTTTTTTTGTCGAATATTTCATGATCATCTGTCCGATAGTTCGTATATTATAGTACATCAAACGATATCGACGCGCACCATACGTTTGGTACATAGCAACTGCTAGAAAATCAGCTTAAAGTAGATAGTAAAAAAATTGATATAATATAATATCTTATTAACCTTTTGACCGCCAGAACTAGTTCAAAATTTAAAAAAAATTGTGCTGTCACCATTTGATATCTAACACATAATATTTTGGTATAGTCCGTTTTTTGAAGTGAAAACTTCTTTTGGTGCGCCTAGGCAGAATTTCGTGGGGTGTGAATTGAATTCTAACGTCACGCTCGGATATGATAAGAAATCTTCGGGTAAACTCGTGGCCATTGGTCATCTAGAAATGCGTCTGCCAATGGGAAATGCTGAAAGGGCGTGGCCTGGCTATCATGGCATGGCCATCTAGAAATGCGTGAGCCAATGGGAAATGCTAACGCATTTCTAGATAGCCATGCCATGATGCACAGGCCACGCCCTCCGGTTACACCCGCGTAGTTTCCAAAGTAAGCTATCAAATTCTGAGCTATAAGTTTTCACTTCTATCGGCAGTTCCTATGACTGCCAATTTTTTTTTGACAACTATAGTTGTCGTTGGCGCAGGGCTCGCTAGCGCTTGTTAAGTATAGGTGACTATATGAAGTATATATAGACTCTGGCGATCAAAAGGTTATAAGTAAGTATAATGAAACATTATCGACGCTGAACGCCTGGGGGTCTACCGCCTAACGAAAAACGCTTTGATGCTTTGACGGTTTGGCATTGCCGTCTCTTTCATTTCAAGCGAGAAGAAAAGAGACAGCAATGTCAAAGCATCAAAGCGTCAAAGCGTTTTTCGTTAGGCGGTAGAAGCGCTGTTCGATACATAGTACCTAACTGTTGAAAATTCAGTGTAAAGTACACAATGTTTTTTTTTTAATATTGTTCTACTGTCTCATTAATATTAACTAGCAACACCGGCGGTTTTACCCGCGTAGTTCTCGTTTCCGTTATTTTCCCGGGATAAAAAAGGCCTATCTGTTTTATCAGAACATGTTCTAACTGTATTTGAAATTTCAACGAACAGAATTTCACGTATAGGTACCATAGGCGTAGAACCCACGAACAAAAGTCAGAATCTAAAGAATATTATCCAAAGGATAGTAGACTAGACACTTGTAGATACAAATATACTATGTGTACCTATCCTTTAGTTGTAATGTCTGTACAAGTTCTAGTACTTATTTATTGTCTCAAATATGAGTAGGTTTATGTAATATTTCAACGGCGTGTTATGTATTTATTTTTATTGATATTTATGTACTTATGTATTTTGTATGTATTCTTAATGTAAGTAGTATATTTTAAGTATAATTATTAGTTACTTGATGTTATAATTTGTTATCTATTTTCTACATTAATTTACCTAAAATATTAAGGGCCGCATTATTGTATATGGAATCCTATCCATGCACGGTTGCCTGGAAGAGATTACTCTCAGCAATAAGGCCGCCATTTAAAATGTCATAAATGGGTAATAGTTCTTAGTTTCTTTTGTAATTTTTCTTTTGTTTGTGCCTTTTTCATAAAGAGTTTTCTTATCTTATCTTATCTTTATATACTGGTAGCGCCCGCGGTTTTACCCGCGTAGTTCCTGTTCCCGTTGTTTCCGTGGTTTTATCGGGATAAAAAGTAGCCTACGTGTTCTTCCAGACTATAATCTGTGTTATAAATTTCAGCCAAATCCGTTCATATGTTAGAACGTGATTGAGCAACAAACATCCAAACATTGACTTTGATAATATTAGTAGGATATCATTTTATCGCACTGACTAATCAACACGTATTTATCAAAAGATAAAATGAAGTATCGAGGTCGATAGGCGCGTGATGGTGAGTCTCCAGCTGGTTAGCCGATCCATCTCAAAGGTGTCAAAAGTACCTACTCCGTTTATCAGTGAATCTGTGCTTGCTATAACGGGAGCAATTTTTCAGACCTTTGCACTTTCGAGAGTAAACCTAGTTTTGTGTGACCTAACTAAAGGTGCGGTTCCACTGAGGCGGAGCGGAGCAGAGCGGAGATAAGCTGTGCCACGATTCACCAATCACATGGCTTGAAACCCAGGTATAACCAACTGATTGATGAATCGCGGCACAGCTCGTCTCCGCTCTGCTCTGCTCCGCCTTCGAGTCCTAGGATACTGGCGGCATTACCACGCTGAATGACAATGCTTATGCGTTGGGCCAAAGAAACGCCAGCGATTTGGTCATAAATAAATGTCAGCTAAAATATCATTACAATCATTTATGAGGATTATGATGACGAGGGAAAAATATAAATATTTTCACAACAATCCTATCTATTGCTAGCCTATCTTGATATTATTACTCACCGCCCACGTATCGTGACTTCTGCTTTTCGAAATGTATTTGTTCCCATCACTGAACATCTTGAGCTTTTGGGCGCTATTTTGACATCTACGCTCAATTTTGACTCTTTCATCGTGTCCTAGGCTACCCTTAGCCGCCTTAGATGCGAACAGTATTCTATACAAGATCGAATGTGTGCTTGGTATAAAGTGCGCACCTGTTCAGGACCTCTACTCTCTTTCTACGAAAACGTAATTTCGAAATAAACTCGCGACTTTCCAACACCGATTCCACTTCGATCCGTCGTTTTGTCCGTTTAAATGCTCTAAGCCTACTCTAATTAGAGTAGGCCTAGAACATTTAAAACGTCAAACAATGTTCTATCGGACGAAACGAAGTAGAACGGGAGTAGGAAAGACGCCAGTTTTTTTTTCGAAATTACGTTTTCGTAGAAAGAGAATAGACGTCCAGAGATGTATAGAAAGTACCTTTTGGTTTTCGTATTTTGGCAGTTTACCTATATAGCTTTGGACTCAATGAATGACGCAAAGTTGAGTGTAGACTATTATAAAATTGTATTGGTTAATGCTGCAGCTGAGAAAAAGGCGAGTTGCAAATCAAAACGAGAACAAAATAAAAACTTGGTTTTCAGTAATCAATATCAAAGTTTAATGTCCTACCCATACCTACTTGAAATCAAGCGTACCTTCTAAATGTGTAGGTTTAGTTCATAGAACTCCCCACGCTACATATTCATCAACAACTTCGTTAATCCTCTTGGCATACAGTTCCCCGGTAGTTTTCGAACTAAAATCGAACATTTCATCTCCTATTTCTGGAGCTTGATCTTCCGGTACCGTCAGGAGAGGCAGGGCGATTATCGACATCAAGAGACCGAAAGGCAGTTTCTGTAGAGAAAATAAAATTAACTATAATACACAAATAAATAATAACCCCAAAACAACTTGAATAAATATTTTTAAAATTCTCTAAGAAGAAGAAGAATAAAAAAGTTGTTTTACGATCAATTTTAATGGAAAATCGTTTCCTCTTAACCTCAGGAAAAAAATGAAATAAAAAAATTATGTACTGCATACCTATGCAATGCAAAATGCCCATTCTTGCGTGAACATTCTTTGCCTCCCAGAACAGTTTTGTCACACATGTATGCATTCTATGCTGCTATTTACATGCATCTCTTACTTTTCCGTCTGTTCCGACCACAGACTAGGTAGAGAGGTTCCGACTTCCGAGCTGTCCACCTGATTAACAAAAATAAACTTACCTCTTTGAGTTCAAAGTCGAAACTTTTTCGAGGATATTCTTGTTCAATATTCAATCCCAGCCTCTGAAGTGCGACACCAAGTTCTTCGTAATAGTGATCAACCAATTTCTTGAACTGCCTTTTTCTAAATGGCCCGTCCGTTGCAGTAAATATGAAGTAATATAGGTCTATGACAGGACACCCAGCCGTGAAGGTTTGGTAGTCAAGAGGAATCACCACCGTCGTATCGTCCTGTAAATAAACAAACTTTCATGATACACTGCTTTAGTTCCAATTAAATAATAAAAATCATTTGATTATTAGAGGAAAGTCACCAAACATGGAATAGTATCCTAATATGGAATTCCTTCATTTCTCTAAGACTATAAGTATGAAACGCAACACTCGACCATCTTCTGTTTCATTCGGTCTACTAACTATCGCACTCACACCATCGAGTCAGTTGCGAGAATGCTTCACGTGTGGCAGGCGTGTTTTTAAAGGTAGGTAATAAACGGGTATTACCAGCTGTTTGCTGTTTGTTTACATAAGTGTTATACTATTTAGTATATCGGTATTATGTTTATTTCACCATTTTGTGATCTTTTGTCATTAAAATATTGTGACTTTCAAAAATATTTAGAAAAGTTTGAACTAGTATAAAAATCCAAATATGGACACTATGGAGTTTGATACTTAGATCTGTGACTTTTGGAAGTAATTATGTAACTTTTTTCATTTATCACAATATATTATATTCATTTAATTGATCTCAAAGATATTAATGCCCATTTTTGTTATTGTTATGGAATATAAGCATAAACCAACAGATTTATGCTTATATTCCATGTATGGATACCTATTTCATATTTGGTTACTCATTTTTGATTTTGTTTTTTGTGTTAAATTTTAATTTGATAATTAATATATTTGATTAAATGCTGTTAATTACTACATATAAATGTATGACTGAGTAAAAACATTAAACTGATTTAATTTATATGAAGTTTTTTTATATCCCAAAAACAAAATGGTATTCCATATTTGGTGACTTTCCTCTATTATTAGTAAAATGTAAGTAGATTAAGTTCACTTACGTTTAGTATTTTATGTACCATATTATTAGGCCTGAAATCTGAGTGTAGAATCACTTTACAGCTCAATGGTTTAGATATGTTATTAACACAGGTCACAAAATCATTATTCTTGAAAAATCTCTTTAACTTATCTTTATTCTCTTCACGGACAGCGGTTAAAGCAGATGACGTCGTTCCTTCGATTAACTTTTCAGTTACATCATTTTTCTCAAAAAATCCTTGAGGAAATTGTCCAACAAAGGTATCAAAGCCATTTGGATCTTGGTGTTTATAAGCCAGCGATAGGGAGTGAAATTTGGCTAGTTCTGTGATGGCAGACGCAGCGTACGACCAGTCGACAGATTCGAACCGATTCGCCGGACCGAACCCTCTGCTCGTCAGATCTTCGAGGACCAGTATCTCTCGACCGTGAGTAGATTCAGCTCCGTAGTATTCAGGTACTCTCAACCTGTCTTTCTCAATCAATTTGTGTTTATCTTCTATCTCCCTATAGGTTTTCATTAAAAAACTATAAAACAGCCGTTCTCTGTCATAAAGGTATTTCATTCCGGCTTTTTCTCGTAAATTTTCTTGGATAGCAGCAACTTTAGCAAACATATGCAGATTTTCACTGTTTTTGGAACCGACCTTGATTTTAAACAATTTCGAGGTGTAGTTGGCTCCACCGGAGGTTACAGGAGCGATCACTATATTGACATTCTGCAGCTTTCTTTCTTCTGCTATTTTATTTAAGAATACCCGAAGGTCTTCTTCGCCTGCCTTGATTTCTGTCATTTTGTTTAACACACTTCCACTACAAGACATCAATTCTATTTGATAAATACATTAAGTAATGGGGCCCTTTTATACTCGTATACAATGTACCTTTATTGCTGATCGTGAATTATCCGTTCAGATAACCGCGATAATCTATCATTGTTTTGTGTTTTCAGGATAAAAATAGTATTCCGAGAGCTGGCACCAAATTTTAGGTAGGTATTTGAGGCAAGCCGAAATCTTGTCACATATCTCCTATTATACCCCATAAAGGACGTGCAGACCCGGCTGGTGAGTAGCGGGACAAAATGATGAATCCCTCAATTTAGATCACCTGGCAAGTAGAAAGTCCCTCCAAAATTATCTGTCTTTTCGATAATCCCTATTTGTTGGTCATTAATAATCCAATAAAAATTTCAAATTGTCTCAAATACATGTTTTATATATATTATTTTTCAAAACAGGTTTGCTCGCGTCTGGCAATGTTAAATCCCCGACTAAATTGTCTGGCTTATTTTTTATTTCACTTACAACATATGAAAATTGCGTATTACCTCAAACATATTTATTGAACAAAATGAAAAAAATCTAATGGATGGATTATTTTTACCCCTTTACTCACTAGCACGGTCTGCAGTCTGCACCTCCGTATCGGGGTTTCATTGGAGAGCTATGTGATCAGTTTTCAGGTTACTTTAAATAACTACCCAAAATTTGGTGCCAGCTCTCGTACTATAGATGTTATATAGGTAGATAAACACTAGATATAAATCATTACTACTATTTAATCATATGTAGGTATTTGTTATTTTATGGGGTCACTGTCCGTAGTCGCACGTCTGCGTAAATGAAGCAACAATTTGTAACAAATTAAAGAGTAATTAGGGGCACTCCATGGTTCAAAATATAACAGCAACATTTTGCAGTATTTTAACAAAGTCTGGATGTTTCTAAAAAGGTTTTTTTGTGATTGAATTAGATACTAGGAAAAGTGGCATAGGTACTTCAAATAAGTTGAAATATGAGTATGTACTTATAGAAATCATACTTTTTTACAGGCAACATGAATATTCTAAAGATAAGTCATGATCAGAAGTTTTAATTATTATGAATAGTCTGTACAAAAACTCATGCTGACTTTAACTAATGATATATATTTATGACTGACATAACAATTTAAAAAAAAATGACAGTCATAGGAACTGCCGATAGAAGTAATACAAAAAAAATGTCAACAAAATAATTACAATTGTACATTTTACAACATGAAATGATTTTATCGGTTTAATATATACATAAACAATATATATGTTTATAAGTATTGGTGTAAACTCTTAAATTAATTTCATAAATCGATTACATTCTGGACATAATTATTTCTAAATTCAGATCCTAGTCATTGCTGTATGATACTCTGTGTTGCAATGACTAGTGGTCTTCTAATGTTCTCATTATAATGATTGAAGTGGTAAAAGGAAATTATTTATAATATTGAACACAATAACTGGGCAAAAACGCACTCATTCAAAGAAATAACAAGCCAGTGTGTGCTTGTAGTGTAGGTATGTAGTGAGTGAGTCTGTATGTGTGTAGTGTGGTACGTGTGTGCGGTGCGAGTGAGTTTGGTGTTGACACGCCATGTAACGGTTTCGTGTCATTTGTGGGAAGCGGATGCGATGCGCGTGGGAAGTGGATTTTATGTGTTTGTGTGGTATGACTGTGAATGTGGATGTGTGCACTTCGAATGAGTTTGTGTGTAAAAGTTGCATTAATTTGGGCTTTGGGTTATGGCCAGAGCCATAGAACACTATCCGTTGCGGAAATTTAATGAAAAATACAAATTCAGTCTAGCTAATAATTCTGATCAAGTCTTCAGTTTCTTTGTGTTGTTGGCCGTTTAGACTTGATTTTGTTCCTGCTGATGTATCTAGAATTATTGTTTATTTGTAGTTTTTTATTGAATATTGTGTATATCTATATACATATATTTTATTGAATATTGTGTTTATATAGCAACCGCGAAATTCGTAACTTCTTTGTCCGATTACCGTTTTTGTTCGTGGAACTGGCCAACGATTGCTTCGCTTCTGTTTGGAATCTTCTGATAAACCAATCTGTGAACTGAGGGCAACTCGGTGGAAACGCAGCACAGTTGCCAATATATAAATTTGTCTTACTGTTAATTGCGCAGTTTCTTTGTACAGTAAGTTGGTTGGAAACCTGTAGGTTTTACTGTAGGCGACTTTTAAAACAGCCCTTTGTGCTCGTTCAAGTCTCATCAAATTACGCGTAACGGCTGAGCCCTAAGAAACAACGCAATAACTAATCAGAGAGACGCAAAGGGAGGTATACACCATAGCTATTATTTTGCTATTTGCAACGGCTCTGAATGTCTTGAAAACGAATATCAGTTTTCTAATTCGACCACTAACTGCTTTAATCTGCTTGGTCCTGGGTAGCGATTCTGAAACCATTCGGTTGCATCCGACACGGAATCTCATCTCCCGGTCTTTGTCTTATCTGTTTAGCATGACAAAGACCGAGAGATGAGATTCCGTGTCGGATGCAACCGAATGGTTTCAGAATCGCTACCCAGATGCCCAGATACTTCAAATTATGTTCTTGTCCTAGTTTTGGGCACGTACAGTGCGATTCCTTTACATTTTCACATGTGTGGAGCTTAATGCAGAGAGTCATGTTGGGTTTCGTTATAGCTGATATCCGGAAAGCTATAATTTTTGTTTTGTTAGCATTAAGGGTGGGTAAATTATAGCGTAACCATCTGACAACCTGTCGCAAACCCTTATTTGCGTGTACACTCACGTCATTCCAGTCATACCCATCACATATGATCGCTGTATCATCTGCAAAGGCAAAAAGTTTGGCCTGACTGATTGAGATGTTGCAAACCTCATTCAAGTACTCGTATATCCATGCGCGGTCCGAAGGGGGGAGGGGGTCACAGGGGACATGACCTAAGTAGTGCTAAGTAGATCTAAGTAGGGCCTAAGACGCTCCCTTGAGGCACGCCAAATGACACTTGCATCAAGTGACTAATATGATCTCCAACTTTAACTTTTTGGTTTCTATCTGTTAAATAGGACTCGAACCAATTCAGTGCCATTCCTCGCACACCTATTCCCTCAAGCTTCCTAATGAGGATCTTTCTGGAAATAG
This sequence comes from Ectropis crepuscularia, assembly GCA_963693475.1. Lineage (NCBI taxonomy): Eukaryota > Metazoa > Arthropoda > Insecta > Lepidoptera > Geometridae > Ectropis > Ectropis crepuscularia. Next base: position 6,308,594 of record OY856344.1, on the reverse strand, counting down.
TGTAAAAAGCCTTAGCCGAGTCAAGAAAGACACCAATGCACTTGCGACCAGAATCTAGGGCGCCCGACACGTAATAGATGAGGCTTACAACTCTGGCTCTGTTGACTTACCGGGTCTAAAACCAAATTGGTTCTCGGAAAGAATACATTCTCTCTCAAGAAACGATACTAGCCTACTATTAACAACCTTCTCAATTATTTTTGAAATAGAAATTAGCAGAGAAATCGGTCTATAATTAGAGATTTCATTGACGTTGCCTGATTTGAAAATCGGGCAAACGTTGGCTCTCTTAAGTTCGCATGGAACAGTTCCCGTTTCTATGCTAATATTGCAAATGTGTGCTATCGGTTCTATTAGAGCATGTTTGCATTATTTTAGTAAACTGTTGCTGATACCGTCGTCCCCACACGCAGATGCTGTTTTGAGGTTGCTTATAATTGTGCCAATCTCAGAAAAGTGAAAACTTACAACTCAGAATTTGATAGCTTCCTTTGGAAACTAGGCGGGTGAAACGGGAAGGCGTGGCTATGTGCATGGCCATCTTGAAATGCTGACGTATTTCTAGATAGCCAATGGGAAATGCTGACGCATTACTAGCTGGCCAATGGTCGTGGTCCCGATTTTACCGGAAGATTTCTTATCATTCCCGAGCGCGAGGCTAGAATTCAATTCACAGCCCACGAAAAATCTGTGTGGCCGTGTCGTGCATTTGTTTACTATTTATTAAGCTAAAGTTATAGTCGTCGTCCGTACCACATCCCTCAATCAGCGCTCTACCTATTAAGATTTACCTACGGAATAGAAACATGGACAGGCAGGATACAGCTGATCCAGATGCAAAGGCGGGAGATGGGGGTCATGACCCTGGGCTGGGTCCAGAACCTAGATGGACCACGAATCCACTTAGCGCACGGTGTTGTGACATGACCACGACTATGTGACCTCCTCACCCCTGACAAAACCTGGTCATAGAACTATATGACGATAAGTGAGGCCTACCTACGTATAGCAGCGAAAATAGTTTTAGGCGGGGAAAGAGCTAAAGTAATAATAACCGCTCGCTGAATACTTATAGATATGTGTTTGATATTCACAATCAAAAAGACAAATTTCAATGGTGAAATTTATCACTGAGTTTCCTCATTTTCGTAAGAAAAAAGTCGTTTGTGACGCAAACATATTGCTGATATTGATAATTAAATATTGCGTAGTCATGATGCGTTGGAAGAAACAGAAATAGTTGTTATCGCATTTTTGACCTAAAACAAAAATAATGATAAAGATAAATATGATAAACTACCTATACCTACAGATTACGAAAATTCTTATATATATATAATGAAGCGCAAGTTTGTTTGTATCAACAATTTCGAGCCATGGATGAGCCCTGAGTATACTGAAATTGGTAACAAACTGCGTCTGTGTCTAAAGCGGAGTGATTTACACACCACCATTCTACTGGACCCCTATATAGAATCGCTAGCGGCGAGGTATGTTGTGGTTATACTTGTTTTGGTTGTTGACAACGAATAGTGATAGGTAAAAACGTCCGGCGTTCATCTCTTCCTGCAGCCAACTAGAACGGAAAGAGTGAGCTCACTCTTACCAACCATAATATCCCAATAATATAGTACGCACCATCGATAACACAATTCCGTGCGCCTTGAAATTTGGAAGAGCACATCTGTTGTCTAAAGCTATGGTCTGTGTGCGCTAAAATCTGATAGTCTAAGAACCGTCTGCAGAATTAGTACGTTCATCAAGTACTTACATTCTAAAAGTCTATTTTTGACCGACTTCAAACAAATCGAAAATAAGAAAGATACGGAGGAGGCTCTCAATGTGACTGTTAGATACAAAGCTAACAGCCGAATTGAGAAAACATACATACAAATGTACCTATGCTACGCGCGAGCTCCGCCAATTGTGAATCTGTTTTAATGATTATTGGATTGGTTGTGATTGATAGAAAATAGTTTAGGGTAAAATTTACATGAGACCACCCATATAAATTTAGCGGTGTAGCGATTCAAAGCGATGTAGCGGTTTTCGAAATATGAACAAAAACTTACACTTGCTTATCTGGACGATTTTGTGGCATAATTATTACATTATACAGGACTTAGTTTTTACACTCTAAATAATCGTTTTATTACCTCGATGTTTCAGCAGCGTTACAACCAAAGTGGTTAGGAGAAGACTGAAAAACAGCGGGCGCTATGTTTTAATGAATGTTAAGTACTAAATATGGAATTCTAATCATGATCCACGTTGTGTGTTTATTGGTTGATGGGAGAGGAACTTCATATTTGGGATTGCCATGATACCATGACCTTGTTTTATCCATACTGATATTATAAATGCATAAGTGACTCTGTCTGTCTGTCTGTCTGTCTGTCCGTCCTTACCGCCTAAGCCACCGAAGCGATTTTGATGAAATTTGGTACATAGATATAACAGATCCCGAGAAAAGACATCTATGTCCTGTCAGACAAAAAAAGTAAATAGCAACTAGGTATATATTTGTTTTTTTTTTCAGTTTTGTAGCAAGCACAGTAGTCTGATTATAAAAATCATTCCAAAATTCTACATAAGTGACACATAAGTTCATTCCAACCAAACGAAGAACAGAATCTCATGAATACCTACCATAGGTGAAACCACGAACAAAGGTTAGTGTCCAAATGATATTATCCAAATGCTAGTACCTAGACACTTGTAGGTATTTGTATCATATCATCATCGAGCATGATCGGCGCGTGATGGTGAATCTCCAGCTGGTACTCAGCCGATCCACCCAAAAATAGCGAACAGTACGATCCGTACAGCATGGTCTGGAACACCACATAGGCTATTTTTGTCCCAGGAAACTTACAGGACCGAGAGCTACGAGAAATAAAAAAATTGGGAGTCATAGAGACCGCCGATAGAAGTGAAAACTAATAACTCAGAATTTGATAGCTCACTTTGAAAACTACGCGGATGAAACCGGAAGGCGTGGCCATGCCCATAGCCATCTAGGGTCGACAACGTTTCGGGAGTCATGGGCCACATGGCGAAAAAACTAGATAGGATAAAGGCGGGCCGCACTTCTGAAAGTTTAATTTTTGAAATGTGTGTTATGAAATGTTAACTATTAAAAACCATTGAATAATTTTAATAAATAAAAACGATTACATATTTTAAATTGAATATAGTTTTAACACAGCGATACGACAGGTATCTCAGGTATCTCTCTACTTAGTCTGTGAGTAACAGAAGCAGTTGAAGGAGCATAAGGCCAAGTATAAAAAAAAATGGCAGTCATAGGAACTGCCGATAGAAGTGAAAACTTATAACTCGCAGTTTTATAGCTTACTTTGGAAACCACACGGGTGTATCCGAAGGGTGTGGCCTGGTCATCATGGCATGGCCATCTAGAAATGCGTCAGCATTTCCCATTGGCTTACGCATTTCTAGATGGCCATGCCATGATGCCAGGCCACGCCCTTTCAGCATTTCCCATTGGCTGACGCATTTCTAGATGATCAATTGCTTTGGTCCCGAGCTTACCCGAAGATTTCTTATCATACCCGAGCGTGACGGTACAATTCAATTCACACCCCACGAAAAATCAGTCTAGGCGCGCTTAAAGAAGTTTTCACTTCAAAAAAGACACGTCTGGTCTGTGGTGCGTCAAAAAAGTTTTCACTTCAAAAAAATCTATACTAATAAATAAAGCTGCAGAAATGTTAAAAAAAATGTTTGTTTGAAGGCTCTAATTTCAGGAACTACTGGATCGATATCAAAAAATCTTTCACCGTTGGATACCTACATGATCCCTGAGGCTGATGGCGTGGCTGATACTACAACAGGCACCCTCGGCAGTCCCGAGGTACCCGAACGAATCTTTTACTTACAAACGTGACACTTGGAGTTCAATTCACAGCCCACGAAAAATTCTGTCTGGTGCACCAAAAGAAGGTTTCACTTCAAAACAACTCTGATGCTGTTTAGCTTACTTGTTTCGAATTCATAGTTACTGTTAAGATTATACAGTGTTATTTTAATTGAATGACACTTAAACAAATGTAATTTAAACTCTTTTTTTCCCGGCTGAAAGAAAGGTTATGTTTTTCGCACATATCCTTTAGACTACAGGCCCGTGAACAAAATTTACGGGTCAAAAAACCACCAGGAGACCTATACAGGATGATAGAAAGGTATAAAGTAATAAGATTCAGCACTATGCCGTCACTTGTAAGCTATCCAACTGAGTGCAGTTAAAGAGGGGGGGTTGTAATCCTCCATCATTTCTCCTTGTCGCATTTTTTTACGGCGGCGGCGTTGCGAAATATTGGATTAGAAGAGGTATTGAAACTGTATGGAACCAATGCCGTACATAATCAAATGACCAAATTTGCTCTGTACATCGTAGGAAAATCATAAATTTTCCCGACAAACTATATAATATATATAGATAATTAAAAGATTAAAATTTATAATTTTTGTAGTTTCAATACCTCTTCTAATCTTAAACTGCACTCAGTTGGAAAGCTTACATGCGACGGCATAGTGCTGAATCTTAATACTTTATACTTTATACTCTTCTATAATCCTACATAGGTCTCCTGGTGGTTCATTTGACCGGTAAATTTTGTTCACGGGCCTGTAGTCTACTTGTTTGTTTGTAAATTTCTTTATGAACGTATCTTCCAAACGGTTGTATGGATTTTAACAATAAGATATCGTTAGACTTGTCTCAATCAAATTAGCCACTACTACATCTGAATTGCCTAATAATGAGGGTGAGTTGTTTTCTACTTGGGTTTGAGTACTATGGACTGAGGACAAGAATACCGAATTTTACATATATAAATCCAATACAAGAACGTGTACTTACTTGTATTGTATTTATATTATAGGTATGCCATTATATTTAATGTCGTTAGATTACCCATAGTCTCAAACGTTTTATTGTAAGCTGACGGTGATTACAATTTGACGGTGACATTTAAATAAAAAATAATGATCAATAATTACATCATTGTTACATCATTAGTGATGATAATTGAGTCGGAACTTGCGAATCTGTTTATATCGCACTATCTGTTTACACGGATTACGATAAATTAGTATAAATACAACGAAACAGAAGTATATTTGTTTGTTTATTATGACTGATCCAGATATAATTTATACATTTTTAAGGCCTGAAAGACTAGTAGACTACAGGCCCATGAACAAAATTTACGGGTCAAATGAACCAGCAGGAGACCTATGTAGGATGTTAGACGGGTACAAAATAATAAGATTCAGCACTATGCCGTCACTTGTAAGCTGTCCAACTGAGTGCAGGTGAGAATTCAAAAGTGCAAGTAGAGTGGGTACATTTTGGTCATTTGTTTCTGTACGGCATTCTTACCATCCAATAGATTCATGAAAAATAATGAGAAAACGCGTAGTGCCGTACAAAAATAGTGATCCACGAAGTCGGAAACATTATTGATAATCCGGAAATTTTGAAGGAAAATTTGGTCATTTGATACTGTACGGCATCGGTTCCATACAGTTGCAATACCTCTTCTGATCCATTATTCCGCAACGCCGTACAAAAATAATGGTCCAAGAGGAAGTGATCGGGGGTTCAACTTCCTCTTTTCAGTGATCCGGAAAGGTGATTTGACACAACGTAAAATTAATTTATTCCGAAAGTATTTTGTGCATAGATACAAATTTTATACGTGCCGTACATTTTTGTTAGTCCAAAAATCAGTAAATGGCAAGAAACCTCCAGAACATTGCATATGACTCATATGCAATATATGACGAAATGTACTTTATTAAGGGTGATAGTTGGTACGATTTTTTAACGCCATTCTGATAATTTATTTGATTTTAATGTATGTCTAAGAAAAGTTAATGCCGTACAAATCTGAAAGTTTATATTAAAGGCCAGTAAAAATAGAATTTAACTTATAAATTTTCGATCCAAATTTATTTTTTATAAGGTGTACGAGTATGATCACTTACTGAGCATAAATTAACAAAATGTTGACAGATTCAGGTGGATCTTTAAGTGTCATCTTGAAAAAAACGTTTTCTCGGGACTATGTACTTTAACTAAAAATTATTGGGGCATTATTGTAGAAAGTATAATTTTACACCTTTTGTTGCCCAAAACTTTTTTGTTAAACGTACCATTTACGGCCCATTTAATGAACCGGGTTTTCTATCGCTCCCGATAACTCTTGAGATATTTAGATAAATAAGAAGCATCAATCCACGTTTAAAGACCAGTTTATTCTCTACAACTTTTGCCAAAATTTTTTTTTTTAAGTCTGTACTTTTTGAGTTATAAGAAGTTTAATATTGGACGAATCACTATATTGCCATAGCTAACATACACCTCATCTGCGTGAAAAACCTGATCTATTTATTTACTTATTCTTTATCAGAGTTTTCATCGTCATCGACAAACAAAATTATTGTTTATTTTAATACTATCCATTGATTTATAATATTTTTGGCGGAATAACAGATTTTGAACGTCTTATAAATCAAAACGTATGGACATTACAAAAAAAAGCTTTTCACAAAAGTTGTAGAAAATAAACTGATCTTTAAGAATAATTCAATCTGTTTTATTGATTAAGCTAATATTTCAAGAGTTATCGGCCGTGTTAGAAAAACCGGTATTTTAAATGGGCCATAAATCGCAAACGGTACGTTTCACCAATAAGTTTTCTTGGAACAAAAAGTGTAAAATTTTATTTTCTACAATAATAATCTCAAAATTTTTTGACCTAAAGTACATAGTTTCCGAGTTTCTGAGTTTCTAACTAAGTGGTACATATTTTGTTTGATTAAGGGTTAAAATGTACGGCATTATTTTTTTCAAATTTATTTACTTGAATACTATTTAAAACAATAATAATATGTTGAACATTGCTATAGTTAATTAATCTATGGTTATTCAAATAAATGAAAACTTGCATGTTGTGTATTCCTCTGTAACTTTTTTTAGAACACTTTCTTTTGTACGGCATTATTATACAACAATAGTTTTTAGCAATGTCATGTAGAAAAATAAGGCGCCGTAAAGGATCAAATGACCTACCACCTTTATAAATGAAGTATACGATGAAATTAAGGTAATTATCGATATACATTCAAATGAACAGTAATTTTTAGACGGCATTATTTTTAATTGTCCGTTTGAGTGCAAGATAATCATTTGGAACCAATGCCGTACTTTTTCAAATCACCTCTCCGGATCACTGAAAAGAGGAAATTGAACCCCCGATCATTTCCTCTTGAACCATTATTTTTGTACGGCGTTCCGGAATAATGGGTTAGAAGAGGTAGTGCAACTGTATGGAACCGATGCCGTACAGTATCAAATGACCAAATTTTCCTTCAAAATTTCCGGATTATCAATAATGTTTCCGACTTCGTGGATCACTATTTTTGTACGGCAGTACGCGTTTTCTCATTATTTTTCATGGATCTATTGGATGGTAAGAATGCCGTACAGAAACAAATGACCAAAATGTACCCACTCTACTTGCACTTTTGAGTTCTCACCTGCACTCAGTTGGACAGCTTACAAGTGACGGCATAGTGCTGAATCTTATTATTTCGTACCCGTCTATCATCCTACATAGGTCTCCTGCTGGTTCATTTGACCCGTAAATTTTGTTCACGGGCCTGTAGTCTATAGGTATTTTGTATGTCAGTTCGCGCTTTATCTTTGACCATACCGACACTTACATACCATTAGGCCAGTCAGTGGTTACGCGAGGCCTTATGTACTCGTATAGTAAAAATAAACTCACATGTAGCACTTTACGTATTCTAATTCTATCACGCCACAAGGCACAAAACGTTACAACTTTTTCGTGAGATTTTTTTCCGTCTAGCTCCCTTTCATAACGCGCGATAAGGAACTTCGTTCCAAAAGTTTGATTGATTAAATGAAATTATTATGATATAAGATTAGATTTGCTTGTGTCAGAATTATGTCCGAATTATTGTCACCTCTAGTTTTTGTCTCGTCTTTGTGGACCCAGTGGCCAAGCTAAATTTTTTGGGCGACATATAAAAAGCCGTTCCAATGCGGTGTCGGGTTTTCAGTCCATATAGAAGTATTTAAAAACGGGTCAAAACGGGGCATTTATCTATGCGACAAAACGTTACATCATTAAATAATGTTTAGTCATGATGTGTATGTGATCATGATGTGGACGAATGTGAAACTGTTTATATCGCATTTTTATCATAAATAGATATAAATATGATAAATCTATTTATACAGATTACGATAAATCTTTATTTATACATCAAAAAAGAAGATTATTTGTTTGTTTGTGACTGATCGAGATATAATTTAGAACTTTTTAAGGCCAGAATGAATGGGTACTTTCTATGTCACTTTACGTAATCTTCGACCATACCGACGCTTACTATTAGGCGTGTTGATGGTCAAGCGCGGACTTATGTACTCACACAATTAAATGGGGCGTTTTCAAGATGCTTAAAGACCTGTCAAAATCAGTTCCCAATTTCACCATGGGTGGCGCCCATGTTTTATTTTCTTAGAGAAATTTCACAAAAACCAACTGTGGTGCCACACTTGGCAATATTTAGAACTATTTTTGACAAGTCAATTTGCATTTGGAAAACGCCGCATAACAAAAATATTGGCAGTCATAGGAACTGCTGATAGAAGTGAAAACTTATAACTCAAAATTTGATAGCTTACTTAGGAAACTACGAAGGTGAGAAAACACCGGAGGGCGTAGCCACGAGCGCGGCCACCTAAAAATACATCAGCATGGCCAATGGCCATGGTCCCGAGTTAAACCAAGGATTTCTGATCATTCCCGATCGTGACGCTAAAATTTAATTCACAGCCCACCAGAAATCTGCCTGTGGCGCGCCGAAAGAAATGTTCACTTCAAACATCTCTGCAATAACTTAAAAAGATGTTTTTGTTTTGATTTTGGTCATCGCCTACATCGCTAACCATACCTGAGCGACTTCAAACTTGGTGTTCAGAAAGCGCAGGTATAAATACCAAAAACTATTGTTATACCGCATGTTATACTGTTATACAGTGAAGCGAACTCGCACATTTCACACGTAATCGCAGTTCGCGTAGATGTATATAAGTATGTATTTTCCCCAGAAACTGCCATTTGCTCTTGTTTTCAATATACATTCTAGTAGGTCCCTCTCCTCACCTCTCTCTGGTACTCTACCCTGGTTGCGCCGGAAGACGACGAAGCTCCAGAAGATGTTAGACAAATATCGTAGATTTTAGTTTAAGACCTTTCAGGGAACTCAGTGAAGTTGTTGATGAGATTATATTATGTTTTATTTAGAGAATATTATTGATGTGTTCTACGTATGAGACGTACACGTTTTCCATGTACATTTTATTTAGAGGAAGCATAGCTAGTAAATCAAATTTGTTATAACTAAAGACAATACTAATGTTTATTATTTTGTTTTCTTTTTAACGGTCAACTTATATTTTTTCCTTATAAAGCCAGAGCCCACGTGACCCACGTCTGTCAAACCTTCGTTAATGTATAAAAGCTTAATAGAGTAAGATCCCAGAGCTCCCAGACGTCACCTATTTTCTGATGAATGAAATGTGGACGATTGAGTAGAGTTAGTAAGTGTTAAGAACACATGCTTACTCGCTAACTTGCTTAGACAGACAATTTTGAGATATGGGGTAATGAAGGTACATACAAACATTTAGGGGATGATTGCCCTTTAAAACCCCAAATTCCGCACGGTTTTCTCGCAAGATTGAGTGACAGTTGAAAGATGTACTCGGTAACTTTTTAATGCGTAGTTCAATTTCATTGAGAAAGTATTTTGTTTTTTTTTGTCGAATATTTCATGATCATCTGTCCGATAGTTCGTATATTATAGTACATCAAACGATATGGACGCGCACCATACGTTTGGTACATACCAACTGCTAGAAAATCAGCTTAAAGTAGATAGTAAAAAAATTGATATATAATCCTACTATCTTATTAACCTTTTGACCGCCAGAACTAAATTGCATTTCCGTGCCCTGTACGCCAAGCGTACGAAATAGCTCAAAATTAAAAAAAAAATTGTGCTGTCACCATTTGATATCTAACACATAATATTTTGGTATAGTCCGTTTTCTGAAGTGAAAACTTCTTTTGGTGCGCCTAGGCAGAATTTCGTGAGGTGTGAATTGAATTCTAGCGTCACGCTCGGATATGATAAGAAATCTTCGGGTAAACTCGGGACCATGGCCATTAGTCATCTAGAAATGCGTCTGCCAATGGGAAATGCTGAAAGGGCGTGGCCTGGCTATCATGGCATGGCCATCTAGAAATGCGTGAGCCTATGGGAAATGCTGACGCATAGATAGATGGCCATGCCATGATGCCCAGGCCACGCCCTCCGGTTACACCCGCGTAGTTTCCAAAGTAAGCTATCAAATTCTGAGCTATAAGTTTTCACTTCTATCGGCAGTTCCTATGACTGCCAATTTTTTTTTGTCTACTATAGATGTCGTTGGCGCACAGGGCTCGCTAGCGCTTGTTAAGTATAGGTGACTCTCTGGCGATCAACAGGGTTAATAGTAAGTATATGAAACATTATCGACGCCGATCGTTCGATACATAGTACCTAACTGTTGAAAGTTCAGTGTGAAGTGTTTTTTTTTTAATATAGTTCTACTGTCTCATTAATATTAACTAGCAACACCGGCGGTTTTTAAAAAAAAAAAAAAAAAAAAAAAAAAAATACCCGCGTAGTTCCCGTTTCCGTTATTTTCCCGGGATAAAAAAGGCCTATGTGTTTTTTCAGAACATGTTTTACTGTATTTGAAATTACAACGAATAGAATTTCACGTATAGGTACCATAGGCGTAGAACCCACGAACAAAACTCAGTACCTATCTAAAGAATATTATCCAAAGGATAGTAGACTAGACACTACTTGTAGATACATTTATATACTGGCAGCGCCCCGCGGTTTTAGCCGCGTAGTTCCTGTTCCCGTTGTTTTCGTGGTTTTATCGGGATAAAAAGTAGCCTACGTGTTCTTCCAGACTATAATCTGTGTTCTAAATTTCAGCCAAATCCGTTCATACGTTAGGACGTGATTGAGCAACAAACATACAAACATTGACATTTATAATATTAGTAGGATATCATTTTATCGCACTGACTAATCAAAACGTATTTATCAAAAGATAAAATGAAGTATCGAGCTCGATAGGCGCGTGATGGTGAGTCTCCAGCTGGTTAGCCGATCCATCTCAAAGGTGTCAAAAGTACCTACTCCGTTTATCAGTGAATCTGTGCTTGATATAACGGGAGCAATTTTTCAGACCTTTGCACTTTCGAGAGTACACCTAGTTTTGTGTGACCTAACTAAAGGTGCGGTTCCACTGAGGCGGAGCGGAGCAGAGCGGAGATAAGCTGTGCCACGATTCACCAATCACATGGCTTGAAACCCAGGTATAACCAACTGATTGATGAATCGCGGCACAGCTCGTCTCCGCTCTGCTCTGCTCCGCCTTCGAGTCCTAGGATACTGGTGGCATTACCACGCTGAATGACAATGCTTATGCGTTGGGCCAAAGAAACGCCAGCGATTTGGTCATAAATAAATGTCAGCTAAAATATCATTACAATCATTTATGAGGATTATGATGACGAGGGAAAAATATAAATATTTTCACAACAATCCAATCTATTGCTAGCCTATCTTGATATTGTTACTCACCGCCAATGTATCGTGACTTCTACTTTTCGAAATGTATTTGTTCCCATCACTGAACATCTTGAGCTTTTGGGCGCTATTTTGACATCTACGCTCAATTTTGACTCTTTCATCGTGTCCTAGGCTACCCTTAGCCGCCTTAGATGCGAACAGTATTCTATACAAGATCGAATTTGTGCTTGGTATAAAGTGCGCACCTGTTCAGGACCTCTACTCTCTTTCTACGAAAACGTAATTCCAAATAAACTCGCGACTTTCCAAGACCGATTCCACTTCGATCCGTCGTTTTGTCCGTTTAAATGTTCTAAGCCTACTCTAATTAGAGTAGGCCTGGAACATTTAAAACGTCAAACAATGTTCTATCGGACGAAACGAAGTAGAACGGGAGTAGGAAAGACGCCAGTTTTTTTTCGAAATTACGTTTTCGTAGAAAGAGAATAGACGTCCAGAGATGTATAGAAAGTACCTTTTGGTTTTCGTATTTTGGCAGTTTACCTATATAGCTTTGGACTCAATGAATGACGCAAAGTTGAGTGTAGACTATTATAAAATTGTATCGGTTAATGCTGCAGCTGAGAAAAAGGCGAGTTGCAAATCAAAACGAGAACAAAATAAAAACTTGGTTTTCAGTAATCAATATCAAAGTTTAATGTCCTACCCATACCTACTTGAAATCAAGCGTACCTTCTAAATGTGTAGGTTTAGTTCATAGAACTCCCCACGCTACATATTCATCAACAACTTCGTTAATCCTCTTGGCATACAGTTCCCCTGTAGTTTTCGAACTAAAATCGAACATTTCATCTCCTATTTCTGGAGCTTGATCTTCCGGTACCGTCAGGAGAGGCAGGGCGATTATCGACATCAAGAGACCGAAAGGCAGTTTCTGTAGAGAAAATAAAATTAACTATAATACACAAATAAATAATACCCCCAAAATAACTTGAATAAATATTGTTAAAATTCTCTAAGAAAAAGAAGAATAAAAAAGTTGTTTTACGATAAATTTTAATGGAAAATCGTTTCCTCTTAACCTCAGGAAAAAAATGAATGAAAGGCCATTTGGAAATTAATTCTTAAAATTTTGTTTTCGAATTTGTGGTGCATATGCGATGTTTTGCAACGTAACTTCTAAGCTGTGTATTGTTTATATACTGCATACCTATGCAATAACTGCCCCTTCTTGCGTGAACATTCTTTGCCTAATCCAACGTCCCAGAACAGTTTTGTCACACATGTATGTATTCTATGCTGCTATTTACATGCATCTCTTACTTTTCCGTCTGTTCCGACTTCCGAGCTGTCCACCTGATTAACAAAAATAAACTTACCTCTTTGAGTTCAAAGTCGAAACTTTTTCGAGGATATTCTTGTTCAATATTCAATCCCAGCCTCTGAAGTGCGACACCAAGTTCTTCGTAATAGTGATCAACCAATTTCTTGAACTGCCTTTTTCTAAATGGCCCGTCCGTTGCAGTAAATATGAAGTAATATAGGTCTATGACAGGACACCCAGCCGTGAAGGTTTGGTAGTCAAGAGGAATCACCACCGTCGTATCGTCCTGTAAATAAACAAACTTTCATGATACACTGCTTTAGTTCCAATTAAATAATAAAAATCATTTGATTATTAGAGGAAAGTCACCAAACATGGAATAGTATCCTAATATGGAATTCCTTCATTTCTCTAAGACTATAAGTATGAAACGCAACACTCGACCGTTTCATTCGGTCTACTAACTATAGCACCCACACCATCGAGTCAACTGCGCGAATGCTTCACGTGTGGCAGGCGTGTTTTGTTTTGCTGTCGTGCAGAAATTTTTAAAGGTAGGTAGGTAATAAACGAGTATTACCAGCTGTTTGCTGTTTGTTTACATAAGTGTTATACTATTTAGTATATCGGTATTACGTTTATTTCACCATTTTGTGATCTTTTGTCATTAAAATATTGTGACTTTAAAAAATATTTAGAAAAGTTTGAACTAGTATAAAAATCCAAATATGGACACTATGGAGTTTGATACTTAGATCTGTGACTTTTGGAAGTAATTATGTAACTTTTTTTCATTTATCACAATGTATTATATTCATTTAATTGATCTCAAAGATATTAATGCCCATTTTTGTTATTGTTATGGAATATAAGCATAAACCAACAGATTTATGCTTATATTCCATATATGGATACCTATTTCATATTTGGTTTTTTAATGTGGGCAGAGCCTTTATTAACAAAACTAAAATACAATAAGAACTACACTACGCTACATACCTAACAACTACTTACACTAAGCACACCTGAATTATCCATAGACCAATGAAGGTCTAGAGATAATCAAGATATTCAAGCCCACTACCAATCGGAAGCGTACCCAGTATGCTGGCGGCATTACCACGCTGAATAGCAATGCTTATGCGTTGGGCCAAATAAACGCCAGCATTTTGGTCACGCGTCGCGTCGACCAAGCGCTCGGAAAGGCTTTTGAAAATGAGGTGAGCTCCCGGCCCCCACGGTCCCAATGTCTCAACCCCAAAGGGCCGCTGCACCAGCCCTACAATGTGTGTCTGGAAGATGTGATGGTGCCAGAGTATCGACGCAAGTTGCGTCCCACACTAGGGGCCGACCCAACTTCCAAGGCACAACAGTCATGCCGTCAGGTCTTTTGCCATCGTCACGCGCAAGCCCACTCGGTTCGAGTATTGCTGGGACATTGGCGGTGGAAAAAGCCCGTATGATGTCGTTCAGGCTGGCGTGGCGGCTAATATGACCCGCGCTTTTCGAGCAAGAGAGACCGTGGTGACCGAGTTGGTCGACGGCAGTACCACAATGGCAGCGATGGGCTTCATAGCACCTCGCACCCAAGCGCAAGCTAACAGCTAGACGAAATGCAGTTGGATCTAATAGGCTACCGGTATTGAAAGATGGCAAAGCTTGTAACCAAAGGCCCGATTCCCACACAGACACAGCAAGGATACGAGCACGATCCGCGATACTAGGACACGTATCGAGAAGAGAGTTCCGTGCTAGATCGCAGATCGGTCGATCCCACTGTCTCTGAGATGATAGACATCTGGGGAAATCGTTGTTTGGACAAGCCAGCCTCCAAGCATTCTTAGCCTCGCACAAATTAGCTACTACTACATCAGAATATTCCGAATGGCTTAAAGAGGGTGCGAGAATTTTGTCTATTAGATTTTGAGTACTATGAACTTAGGACAAGAATGCTGGTAAAGCTACACTTGAAATTTGGCGGACCCCTAGGCCTCCCAACCGTATGGGTAGTGAGGCTTGTGACCAGGCCCTCCCACTCAGATCCACATTCAACACCGATATTAGAGATTCCTTTACGACATTGTCTAAGCTCCCAAGGAGCTCACCATGTTTCCACAGTGGACTACATCTTAAAGCGTACATAAATTTCGGAACAAAGAGACATTGCCGAATAATTGTAAACGCCATATGGGCGTTTACTTTGAGTAGCCTATCGGAGGCTTTCGTGAAATTTTAAATTTTTTCCTCGACAAAAGGTGGTAACGACTCATCTAAAATCGGTGAACCCAGGAGGCGCAGGGAACATTTGTCAACTGATTTGATGTTAGGGGCCAGATCATTAAATTTCTGTATTATCGAATCTTTATCTGGACATTTGTCGCAAACGAAAAGTTCGCATTTCGAGAAATTTAGTTCTAAACCAATCAGACGAAAACCGTCTATGAGTTTTTGTAAATCAGTTAGAACAGTATTCACATCGCCCCCCAAAGTTCCGTAGTCCAAGTACCAAACGTTTAGTTTGAACTGGAGACGTTGAATGATAGGGTGAATGGCCAAGGCGAAGGTCGCAGGGCCGAAGGGATCACCCTGTTGACATCCGACGGAGGATAACATATGATTGTTTTGATAAGTCAATTTTGTGGGCTCGCCATAACATTGCCAAAGAAAATTGTACAGGTCAGGAATTTTATCCTGCACTTGGGCCAACAGGGCTCCTCGATCAACCGAATTAAAGGCGTTTTTGACGTCCACCTTTAACAGCACCTCTCCCCAATTTTGGTAAAGGAAGGTCCGGACAGAATGAACGGCAGCCTCACATCCACCCCGCGAACCGAAACCAAGTTGTATTGGTTGGAAAAGGGAGCTCAAAAGAGCAACCTTTTTCCTACAACCCACCTTGGCACCAAGGCGACGATATGTGGTGCCGACAGCAATTGGCCTGATCCCACCATCTTTTTTGGAAAGTGCGCACAAATTGGCGCCGTACGAAACTTCGACAATGTCACTACTGACTCGACCAGATAACATGAGGTTAACTAAAGAGGTTAGATCTCTCAAGAGGGACTCTGCTACCTCACCAGAGCTAAAAGATAGAAGATCTTTTAGATGTTGAGGTGTCAGGCCATCTAGGCCTCTAGCTGAGCCACTCAAGAAAGATGTAATCGCAGCCGAAACTTCTTGCAATGTGGCCTCAATAGTGACGTCATCTGATTGTGGTGGAACAGGAAGGTGGAGATTAGCTGTTGCGGATGAATGTTTGTCACGAAGTGACTGAATGGTGTGTGGTGTGTTTGGCGCAATGGTGTCACTGGAAAACAAAATACGTGCAGCGCCTTTGATGTCGCCATCGCTAATTTTGTTCTCTACAATCTTAATTATAGCCGAATCATCACTACTTTTAGAATTTTGGTTATTCCGCTGCTTAGGCGGAATAAAACTACTCCAATCTAAAGGGTTTTCCACGGATGCAGTGTATTTTACGCAGTTCTCCTTTACCCTAGTGGTAAGGGACTTTTTGTTCGACGGTTCTAAAGGTACATAAAGCACACTGTATGGGAAAGTCAGTAAATGTTCCCAGGCATCTTTCGAATTTTGCGAAAGAACACTTTTGATAACTACCTAATGATAAACTTTGAGCCACCAAAACACGAGCACCACGCGGGATGCGCTTTAGGGCCGGAAATGAATTTTTGAGTGAGCTCAACACTTCTCAAAAAGGTTGGGAAGGCGTAGTAGCGCTCACGGAACTGCCACTTGTGGTCGGCTGACCCGTAATCGGAGCCGAAAGCGGAATTTGTATTTTTTTGTGGGATTTAGCCCGATGAATTTTGACCCCTTTTTGGCCTCTGAAATTTCGGGAACATTCTACGCACTGTATCTTGGATTCCAGTGACACCAGATTAGTCAACGCGGTATTGCGTCCAACCGGGGTGCAAGATACCATACTATAACTAAAACTAAAAATAAATAAAATTATCTTAGTGTCCCTAAAAGACGGCGCGCAGGCTCGCCGGATGGCGTCGTCATGGAAACAGAAAAACACAACTAAGCGGTAATCTGTCAAAATATATGGAAATTATAAGCGCTATGAAAAACTAATATCTGGTCTAACCCCAGCTCTACAAACAATACCTTGCAAAAATCCCTAAGTATACTTGCGGCTGGTATAAAGAAACCAGCTCAACAACGAAGAATAGCTGAAAGAAAATATTTGCCGAAAATTTGCCAACTTGCGTTGACAAGTCTGTTTTTTTTTTTTTGTTACTCATTTGTGATTTTGTTTTTTGTGTTAAATTTTAATTTGATAACTAATATAATTGATTAAATGCTGTTAATTACTACATATAAATGTATGACTGACTAGTAAAAACATTAAACTGATTTAATTTATATGAAGTTTTTTTTATATCCCAAAAACAAAATGGTATTCCATATTTGGTGACTTTCCTCTGTTATTAGTAAAATGTAAGTAGATTAAGTTCACTTACGTTTAGTATTTTATGTACCATATTATTAGGCCTGAAATCTGAGTGTAGAATCACTTTACAGCTCAATGGTTTAGATATGTTATTAACACAGGTCACAAAATCATTATTCTTGAAAAATCTCTTTAACTTATCTTTATTCTCTTCACGGACAGCGGTTAAAGCAGATGACGTCGTTCCTTCGATTAACTTTTCAGTTACATCATTTTTCTCAAAAAATCCTTGAGGAAATTGTCCAACAAAGGTATCAAAGCCATGTGGGTCTTGGTGTTTATAAGCCAGCGATAGGGAGTGAAATTTGGCTAGTTCTGTGATGGCAGACGCAGCGTACGACCAGTCGACAGATTCGAACCGATTCGCCGGACCGAACCCTCTGCTCGTCAGATCTTCGAGGACCAGTATCTCTCGACCGTGAGTAGATTCAGCTCCGTAGTATTCAGGTACTCTCAACCTGTCTTTCTCAATCAATTTGTGTTTATCTTCTATCTCCCTATAGGTTTTCATTAAAAAACTATAAAACAGCCGTTCTCTGTCATAAAGGTATTTCATTCCGGCTTTTTCTCGTAAATTTTCTTGGATAGCAGCAACTTTAGCAAACATATGCAGATTTTCACTGTTTTTGGAACCGACCTTGATTTTAAACAATTTCGAGGTGTAGTTGGCTCCACCGGAGGATACAGGAGCGATCACTATATTGACATTCTGCAACTTTCTTTCTTCTGCTATTTTATTTAAGAATACCCGAAGGTCTTCTTCGCCTGCCTTGATTTCTGTCATTTTGTTTAACACACTTCCACTACAAGACATCAATTCTATTTGATAAATACATTAAGTAATGGGGCCCTTTTATACTCGTATACAATGTACCTTTATTGCTGATCGTGAATTATCCGTTCTGATAACCGCGATAATCTATCATTGTTTTGTGTTTTCAGGATAAAAATAGTATTCCGAGAGCTGGCACCAAATTTTAGGTAGGTATTTGAGGCAAGCCGAAATCTTGTCACATATCTCCTATTATACCCTATTATACTCCTATTATAACGGACGTGCAGACCCGGCTGGTGAGTAGCGGGACAAAATGATGAATCCCTCAATTTAGATCACCTGGCAAGTAGAAAGTCCCTCCAAAATTATCTGTCTTTTCGATAATCCCTATTTGTTGGTCATTAATAATCCAAATAATAATCAAATTGCCTCAAATACATGTTTTATATATATTATATTTCAAAACAGGTTTGCTCGCGTCTGGCAATGTTAAATCCCCGACTAAATTGTCTGGCTTATTTTTTATTTCACTTACAACTTATGAAAATTGCGTATTACCTCAAACATATTTATTGAACAAAATGAAAAAAAATCTAATAGATGGATTATTTTTACCCCTTTACTCACTAGCACGGTCTGCAGTCTGCACCTCCGTATTGGGGTTTCATAGGAGAGCTATGTGATCAGTTTTCAGGTTACTTTAAATAACTACCCAAAATTTGGTGCCAGCTCTCGTACTATAGATGTTATATAGGTAGATAAACACTAGATATAAATCATTACTACTATTTAATCATATGTAGGTATTTGTTATTTTATGGGGTCACTGTCCGTAGTCGCACGTCTGCGTAAATGAAGCAACAATTTGTAACAAATTAAAGTGTAATTAGGGGCACTCCATGGTTCAGAATATAACAGCAACATTTTGCAGTATTTTAACAAAGTCTGAATGTTTCTAAAAAGGCTTTTTTGTGATTGAATTAGGTACTAGGAAAAGTGGCATAGGTACTTCAAATAAGTTGAAATATGAGTATGTACTTATAGAAATCGTACTTTTTTACAGGCAACATGAATATTCCAAAGATAAGTCATGATTAGAAGTTTTAATTATTATAAATAGTCTGTACAGAAACTCATGCTGACTTTAACTAATGAATGAATGAAAATTCTTTATTGTTCACACCAAAAAGGATACATACAATTTTGAAAAACAGTAAGACTAGTGATACAACGGGCGGCCTTATCGCTAAAAGCGATTTCTTCCAGGCAACCTTGGGATGGACAGAAACATTTGAAAACTTAAAGCGTGGTGCGCAACAATTACTATTTAAATAATAAGACTATGGGATAGACGTACATTCTAATAGTACTACGTACGAATACATAAAACTACATAAAAAATAAAAATACAGTAATAAATAAACTAATCATATACTTACATACATAAATATACTGACAAGGTAAATAAATTTACCTAGTTACAAAGATGACAAAGTGACGAGCAACAAATAACAGCAAATAACATTATTGTAAAGTTAGAAGTGATCACAGAAAGTGTAAAAAATAACATTAAATAAAATAAAAATGTCATAGATTACAGTTTCGACAAATAAAACTCCTTCAGGTGATCTTTAAAAGTTGGTAACGATTGCAGCTTTCGGATACAAACTGGCAGATCGTTCCACAGTTGAACAGCCTGAAAGGCAAAGGAATTGCCATAGAATGTTTCAGAGCGTGCAGAAGGGCACATTAGGGTCAGGTTGGTTTTTGACCTAAGAGGACGAGAATGGCAATCCTGCAGTAACGTAAACCGCTCTTTAAGGTAACGCGGTGTGTATGGGTTAAATAAGACGTTGTACAGAAGGGAAAGAATATGAGCGTTACGACGTAAGCGAATCGGTAACCATTTGAGTTTAGCGCGAAATTGAGAAATGTGATCAAATTTTCGTAACCCAAATATAAACCTAATGCAATAGTTTTGGAGGCGCTCAAGTTTATCAAGCTGGTCCTCTCTCAGATCAAGAAAACAAACGTCAGCATAGTCCAAGATGGGGAGTAGGAGAGACTGCGCTAGTGCAATTTTAGTGGCAGTGGGTAAGAAGTTTCGTAGACGCCTAAGTGAGGCACCTGATGCAAAAAGCTTACTGCTGATAGATTTAATGTGACTGTCCCAAGAAAGAGTTTGATCCAATGTCACACCCAGATCCCTAACTGAGTCACTAAAAGGTATTACAATCCCATTGAAGATAATATCAGGCATAGTAGACCAGTCTATTCTAGAAACCCAATAAGAACTACCTATTACAATAGCCTGAGATTTTGAAGGATTTACATCCAAGCCAAAAGATTTGCTCCATTTGAGAATTGAAAATAAATCAGCGTTAGTTTTAGATATGGCTACTGCAAGTTCATGAAATGGGGCCTGTGTATAAATTTGAAGATCGTCTGCATAAAGGTGGTAGGAAGAAGTAATATATTTAGAAATAGCGTTTATGAAAATAGCAAAAAGAAGAGGAGATAAGACACCGCCTTGAGGGACACCAGCTGTTGTATTACACCAAGAAGAGAAGGTATCTTCTAGGCGAATCCGTTGCCGGCGTCCTTGTAGGTAACTACGAAGCCATTCGATTACCGGCGGAGATATGTTAATTGAGCTTAATACTGCTAGTAAAATATCGAAATTGACGGCGTTGAAAGCATTACTGAAGTCTAACAGAGTTAGAACAGTAAGCTTGCCGTCATCCATCCCCAAGCGAATATCGTCAGTGACTTTAACAAGTGCAGACACAGTGCTATGCCCAGGTCGGAAACCAGATTGGAAAGGATTAAAGAGATCTTGTCTATTGAGGAATTCATTGAGCTGTGTATGGACAAGACGCTCAAGGATTTTGGAAAGGAAAGGTAGGATAGAAATAGGTCGAAATTCTGAAAAGGATTTAGGGTTTGACTTTTTGGGCAGTGGCAAAATATGGGCGTCTTTCCAGATTGAAGGGAAAACATTACTTCCAACTGAATTGTTAAAAATGGTACATAGGACAGGAAGGATAATATCAAGGATGGGCAATAACATGTTCCGACTTATATTGTCACTTCCTACCGCGTTGGAAGAGATAGACATAAAGCTCTTCTTAACATCACACTCGGTGAATCGATTAAATTCAAAAGAAGGAAACTGAGGTTTGGGAATGGCAGCAAGATAACTAAGTGTTGTGTCTTTAACTGCATCAGACATAGCTGAAGCAGAAGTGAAATGTTGATTAAGAGCATTAAGGTCAGTAAATTTAGAGGTGAGATTAGAACGTGATTTGCCAATTCCCACAGACCTGAGAAATTTCCAGACTTTCGCCGGGTTGTCATTATCTACAGATGCATGAATATGGCGGCGTATTGCATCCCTACACGCCTTATTGCAGCGATTACGGGCCTGAACATATTTTGTTTGATTGTATTCAGAGCAACGCAACTTGTATTTGGTCTTAGCTACTGCTTTCCTATGCATCAAAACCTTAATATCTTCAGTGAGCCATGGTGCTGGTAGATGCTTAATTTTTATGGCACGCATTGGAGCATGCACATCATAAAGGCCAATAATCAAAGTATTAAAGATGGCAATCTGTTGATCTACCGAATCAGCATTAATAACAGGACACCAATCAATATTTTTTGCATCTTCAATGAGAGCATCGTTGTCCATACCACTAAAATTGCGCTGCACAAGGATTTGAGGTTTGGTTTTAGGAGGACGGATTTTATAAGATAAAAAAACCAAATCATGGTATGAAAAATTGTCAGCAGAAAATTGACCATGCTTAGCGACGTTATTAGGGGATGAAACTAATATCAAGTCAAGAAGAGATGGAGTGCAGTTTGGGAAATGATGGGTAGTATTTAAAGGTAGTAAATGTAAATTAAAGGATTTGAGAGTTGATTCTAGTGCTGAACTGCGGTGGTCTCTTCTAACAAGACAAGTATTAAAATCGCCCATAATTATGGAGTGATTGTAAGAAGGAATTAAGTTAAATAAGATAGCCTCGAAAGAAGAAAAATAATTGATACTACTGGATGGGCAATAATAGACTCCGAGAAGAAGTTTTGTATGGGAGAGTGAAATTTCTATAAAAAGATGCTCGCCGCCATTCACGGGAGGCGGCTGTGGAGATTGACTTAAAATTGTGAAAGGGATGTTAGCTTTCAAGTAAATGGCCACCCCGCCCCCGCGACTGGCGCGATCATTTCTAATAAGAATAAAACCAGGTAAAGAATAGGATGTTGATGGGAGACTTGGGTGAAGCCAAGTTTCGGAGACTAATATTGCGTGTATATTGCTCTGATCGAGAGTGGCCAGCATTTCGGGATAACAAGATGGTATACTCTGCGCATTTATGTGATCTATGTTTATGACTGACATAACAATTTAAAAAAAATGACAGTCATAGGAACTGCCGATAGAAGTAATACAAAAAAAAATTTCAACAAAATAATTACAATTGTAAATTTTACAACATGAAATGATTTTATCGGTTTAATGTATACATAAACAATATATATGTTTATAAGTATTGGTGTAAACTCTGAAATTAATTTCATGAAAAAAACGATTACATTCTGGACATAATTATTTCTACATTCAGACCCTAGTCATTGCTGTATGATACTCTGTGTTGCAATGACTAGTGCTCTTCTAATGTTCTCATTAAAATGATTGAAGTGGTAAAAGGAAATTATTTATAACAAGAGTGCAAAGTGGCTTTTTAACCGCGTGCTCAATTTTGATGACCGAGCAAGCGAAGGATTCTAAAGTTGAATCACGAGCGCAGCGAGGGATTCAAAAATTAGAATCCTGAGCGTAGCAAGGGAATCAAAAGGGCACAAGGTGAAAAATCTTTGCACTCGAGTGTAACACGTAATTTTTCATCCCCCCCTAGCGAGGAAATTACTAAACGCTTTGCGCATTTTCAGTTTCAGTCGATTCTGTTGGCGTTAAATAAACTTCTTGGTCGCTAGAATCACTTATTATTATGGTATTTCGGTTTTTCACTTGTATTCAATTTTATAAGTTTTAAACTTAAGTTTATTTAGCCATGGTTTTAACAATAACATAATGACGTGAAAAAATGAAGAGTTGACCGATTGAGGTAAGGAGTTTCATATGTGTACATGAAAAAGCGTCCGCCCAAATGCATTAAATTATAGTAGCGCTAAATTTGCATCAGGGTACATTTTAAAGGAAATTAATAAACGTACTATTCAGAATTCATGAAAGAAAAATATTGGCAGTCATAGGCACTGCCGATAGAAGTGGTAACTTATAACTCAGAATTTGATTTTTACTTTGGAAACTACGCGTGTGAAACCGGAGAGCGTAGCTATGAGCATGGCCATCTAGAAATGCTGACACATTTTTAAATGGCCAATGGGAAAGGCTGAGGCATTTCTAGATGGCCATTGGCTATGGTCCCGAGTGTACCCGAAGATTTATTATCATTCCCGAGCGTGACGCAAGAATTAATTTGACAGCCCACGAAAAATCTGTCTTTGGCGCGCCAAAAGAAGTTTTGATTTCAAAATATATTGTACCTACATGTTTTCTCAAAATAGTAATTATTTATTTGATGTTATATTTACTACATTATTTTGTACTGCACAAGTAGTTGAAATTATCTATTAGTTACTATTTTAGTAGTCAATAATATTTAATTATTTAACTCGGCAACTCGGCATACTTCAATTCGATTACAATTGATTCATTCATAGCATTTCAAAATGTTTTGCCATTTGAAATAACATTCTTTACCTCTATCCTCCATACGTGAAAAGAAAATTGCGCGCAAAGCATTTAAAAAAAAGTACACCAAAGAGGTTCCAAGTATGAGTTTTTAACAAATTAAAAATAAATGAATGATGAATTCGGCACCAAGGAGGTAGAAATAAATAGGTTAAATTATGTTTTGAATTCAAAACCTCAGTACACACGATGTTCTAAATTCAAATTTACTTTAACCTCTAGAGGGTAAAAACGACTTTTGCGCCCTGATATCGAGGAGCAAAAGTACTCTTTCCGAGCTGGTGGGATGAAAATTTGTTTTTTTACCGTTTCTTGCTCGATGCTAATAATGGTGACAGGTAGACGCTTCAACTGTTCACAGAATATTTCGTTTTATGTTCTATTTAAATAATTAATTAAAATTAATGATTAAGGAGAGCCTCCTTACAATTAAAGAAGTTTTCGCCGTTTATTTGGTAATGGTACGGAATCCTTCATGCGTGAGTCCCACTCGCACTTGGCCGGTTTTTTAATACCTAACATAGAATTCAGTAACCTTACATACTAAATTCAGAAGCAAGGATTGCATCCACAAACACCAACCGCTTAATTTTTAAATGTAGTTCGACTTTGGTTGATAACATTACATTACAATGTATTCCTGTTTCTGTGACATTACATATTTTCTAATAAATCTCAGATCGTGTTTCGTACCATGAGCCATCTGTAGTTGTGGAAAAACATTAGAAAGGCATTGTCATATGACCTGACGATATATGTCACCGATGTCACCGATGGCGGATTTGAGTGCGGTGTACCAGGGATGAGCTTCGCCTCCGGTTAGTCGGAGCTTCCGATTACAATTACACCTTCGGTTCCGATTTTGGCTCCAAATTTTTTAAAACGGAGGTTACAATCGGGGTAAGTTGTATAAATATTGCAGACAATCCCTTGTTGTGGTGGATAGTAAATAGAAATACAAAATCCCAACTTCCTAAATCAATTGCTCGTCAATGTTTACCGTGTCAACGTGTTTGGCAAAAAAAAAATACTTACCCAATTAAAATGTTTCTCCTGCCACCACTTCTGATCCTGCCTCTGTCTCCGACTTCGGTTCCGACTCCGATAAGTCAAATTTATTACCTCCGACCGTGCCTTCGGTTCCGATAAAATTACCTCCGTTACATCCCTAGCTAGTGTTTACAATACCACAGAATACTTAGAAGTCAGTATGTACCGAACTTATTTTTACCGTTATTATTTAATTTCTATGTAATTTCTGAACCACACGACCAATATTGTTAAAAACTTGATGAGACTATATTAAAAATGTGTTCTTTCTAACAAAATAAGAAATAACGAAATTGAACAACGCAAACATGAGTTACAACCAAATAAACAATCTGACTTTCACCCCTTTCTGCAAGAAAACCGTGCAGAATTTGGGGATTAAAAGTAGACAGCTACCATCTACTTAGTATGATCTTAAATCATGTCAAGTTTCATTTGAATTGAATCAGTAGTTTCGGCGTGATGAGAGTTCCCTATACACACAGACAGACAGACAGACAGACAGACAGACAGACAGACAGACATGAAAGAAAAAAAATGCAGTTTCGCCATGAGTATCGACTATGGAGTGCCCCCAAATTTTTTTTTTCAAAATATCTTCAATGTACAGAATTCGACCCGCTACAGTTTTATTATAAGTATAGATAATAGATAGATAGTATAGATATAGATATTGAACACAATAACTGGGCAAAAACGCACTCATTCAAAGAAATAACCAGTCAGTGTGTGCTTGTGCTTGCTTGTTTGGAAGTGGATGTTATGTATTTGTGTGGTATGACTGTGTATGTGGATGTGTGCCCTTCGATTGAGTTTGTGTGTAAAAGTTGCATTAATTTGGGCTTTGGGTTATGGCCAAAGCCGTAGAACACTATCCGTTGCGGAAATTTAATGAAAAACACAAATTCAGTCTAACTAATAATTCTGATCAAGTCTTCAGTTTCTTTGTATTGTAGGCCGTTTAGACTTGATTTTGTTCCTGCAGATGTATCTAGAATTATTGTTTATTTTTAGTTTTTATTGAATATTGTGTATATTTAGCAACCGCGAAATTCGAAACTTCTTTGTCCGATTAGCGTTTTTGTTCGTGGAACTGGCCAACGATTGCTTCGCTTCTGTTTGGAATCTTCTGGTAAACCAATCTGCGAACTGAGGGCAACTCGGTGGAAACGCAGCACAGTTGCCAGTACATAAATTTGTCTTATTGTTAATTGCGCAGTTTCTTTGTACAGTAAGTTAGTTGGAAACCTGTAGGTTTTACTGTAGGCGACTTTTAAAACAGCCCTTTGTGCTCGTTCAAGTCTCATCAAATTACGCGTAACGGCTGAGCCCTAAGAAACAACGCAATAACTAATCAGAGAGACGCAAAGGGAGGTATACACCATAGCTATTATTTTTCTATTTGCAACGGCTCTGAATGTCTTGAAAACGAATATCAGTTTTCTAATTCGACCACTAACTGCTTCAATCTGCTTGGTCCATGTCAAGAGCTCGTCTATGTAGATGCCCAGATACTTCAAATTATGTTCGTGTCCTAGTTTTGGGCACGTACACTGCGATTCCTTTACATTGTCACATGTGTGGAGCTTAATGCAGAGAGTCATGTTGGGTTCCGTTCTAGCTGATATCCGGAAAGCTATAATTTTTGTTTTGTTAGCATTAAGGGTGAGTAAATTATAGCGTAACCATTTGACAACCTGTCGCAAACCCTTATTTGCGTGTACACTCACGTCATTCCAGTCATACCCATCAAATATGATCGCTGTGTCATCTGCAAAGGCAAAAAGTTTGCCCTGACTGATTGAGATGTTGCAAACCTCATTCAAGTGCTCGTATACCCATGCGCGGTCCGAAGGGGGGGGGGGGCGGTCACAGGGGACATGACCTAAGTAGTGCTAAGTAGACCTAAGTAGGGCCTAACACCCATATTCCGAAACCATTCGCTACCCTGCTCATTAGCCTTTTTTTTGAGAAACTTTTATTTTTGTGACGTTTTACTACTTTTATAGCGTCATTTTTTAAACCACGCCCAAGAGTGACGTCATCAGTTTTGTGCCTGAGAAGATATTGATCAAGCTTGAAGACGTTTTTCAATAGTAATACTGGCTTAAAAACAGGAATACTGGGGATTAATTGTCTATGTAAAGTCTATACCACAGATTAGATACTTAATCAGTGGTCTATACCATGGCGTGGAGGTTAAGCATCAATGAGCCTACTATATATTTACTAAAAAGTATTTACCTGAACTTGTTTAAAAATATTTAGCTTCGATTGAACTATCAACGGACTGAACGTTGTTGCAATTTCATGTAATGTTCAATGAAATTTTTCTACAATTTGGTTTATACACGTACGTTAATATAGTTGTAGAATATATTTAATAACTAAAGTTTTCATTTCAAGAAAACCATTTTATATGATGAAGCTAATGCTTACATATACCATAGAGCTCCTGACACGCAACTGCTAAAAGGCTCCGAGAGCTATTTACATTCTCTCTTCCGGGAGAAGTCCTAAGGCGTGGAAGCATCGTCATGGTTTTTTATAAGGGTGATAAAACACTTTTGAAGAACTATCGACCAATATTCCATCTGAGCCATATCTATAAGTTGTGTTCAAGTGTCATCACGAATCGTCTTATTCGAAAACTCTACGCATTTCAACTCTTTCTACGGCTTTCTCCGTTGCAGTGTTAGCCATTCACATCATCATCAGGTGTCTCATCAGGTTTCAGCATTGGAGGAAGTGAGGGGCGACAGACTTAACAAACTTAAACAAACGCTTTGCTGCCCGCAGGGTATGAAGCTAGTTTTTCCCTATTCGACTAATGTGTCAAAACGAGCCCTCTGAAGAACATTTTTTCATGCCTTAGCAGCCTTGTTGAACGCTTTCTTCCTCTGGTGTATGTCCCTTGCCCTACGCTGTCGAGGGCCGTAAAAACCGTCATCTTAATATTTACCTGTAGATCAAAACTCTTACCCAGTTTCAGATGACATAGAAAGTTCAAATTGGATATTAGCAATAGGTAGTTACGTCAATCTTCTATAGTGGTAGGACTCCTTTAGTGGTAGGACTCTTAGCAGAGTCCGCCTGGGGAAGTACCACACCTTTGCCAGTTATTCTACTGCCAAGCAGTAATGTGCAAACACTACTGTGTTCCGGTTTGAAGGGCAATGTTTCCAGAGAAATTACAGGGCTTAGAGATATAACAACTGAGATCTGGGTGACGAGCGCAGTGCAATGCTAGGCAATGATTTGGACTCTTCATGTTCCAGTGGCTGCGTGTCACTGTGCTGTTATGTGGCAGGCATGTTGCTTACCATCAGGCACATGGCCTGCTCGTCTCGTCACTCTGAATAAAAAAAAACAATGGAATAAATCAGAAACTACTACATTTTTTATTATCATTATTATGATATTTCAATTAATTAAACAAAAAAAAACAAATTGATAACTGCTCCAGACAATACATAAATTAATTTTATTAATTTGTCTGTATCACAATAAAGAGTTTATATCTATCTATCTATCTATCTATCTAATACATCTAATACTTGTAATAGCATAGTCGACTTTCGAATTTAGATCATTCTCCAGTTTAACACATTAGAATAAAACATACAAATATAATAATAAAACATTAGAAATAACGAATTCAAATAAAAACCAGCTTATATGTTATGATTAATAATATTATCATAATAGGCATTTTTCAATCTTGGTGATATTCGTGAAAAAGGTAACAAGGACGGCACTGAATAAACAAAATAAATAATATATTCTTCTTGAATAACTAGGATAAGTGTCTTTTGTGAAGAAATGCCTTTACGCAGCCTACATCATGAAGGGACACGGCAGATGTGTCGAAATTGACACTGAATCCACAAACACAAAAAAATACAAACGCGCATTTTACATTATGAAACAAACATGTTTTTTTCATAATGTATTAGCCATTTGGGTGGAAATGCGCGTTTCAATTTTTTTGTGTTTGTACACATACACGTCCACCCTCACGCGCACCCCCAGACGCATACACACGTATCTTCATTGTATTAAATAACTAGGAGTGCCCCGCGGTCTTACCCGCGTAGCTCCCGTACCCGTTAATTTTCCGGGATAAAAAATATAACCCTATGTGTTCTTCCAGACTATAATCTGTATTCCAATTTTCAACCCGTTCCGTTCATAAAAATGCTACGAGGTTATTGAGCAACAAGCGTTCGAACATTCAAACATTGCCATTTACAATATCAAAGGGAATAATGAATTTTCAATTTCAAGTATTATTTTCAATTTCAATCATCATCAACAGCCCACTAAACGTTCCCACTGCTGGGACTCGGGGCCTTCTCTCGCAAGGAGAGAGTTAAGGCCGTAATCCACCACGCTGGCCCAGTGCGGGTTTCAATAAGCCGTTTTAATCTGTGTAAAAAAATAATACTTTTCAGTTTAAAGTTTAATGTGTGCACAATTAAGATAGCTCATCATCATAACCAACCCACATTCGTCCACTGCTGGACATAGACCTCTCCAATTATACGTCACTCAGCTCGATCCTCGACTTTACGTTTCCAACCGCCACAAGCCGCCTTTCGTAAATCGTCACTTCATCATAATATAGTTGCAATAACACAATTTAAAAATACCTCGTTATAAATTCTGATCGGACCAGAGCACCTCTCACGGAATCCTGTGTGATTGCAACCGGAGGGTTAACTTGTCTAACTAACTGTTGCGGTATTGGAGCTTCGTGTGTTTGTATGGCTATATTGTGCAATACAACACATGCAACAATGATGTTACATGTGTTGGGAAGCGAATTTTCTAATTTTCTGTTAAGACAGGCAAAACGTCTTTTGAGTACACCGTTTACCCTTTCAATAACATTACGGGCTAACACGTGGGCCTGGTTGTACGACTGTTCAGCTGTTGTTTGTGCATTTAAGATTGGAGTAAATAAAAATGTATTCTGAGCATAACCACTATCTCCTACTAGAATCCCTTTTCCAACCAAGTCCCCTTCTTCGAAACGGAGATTGCATCTGCTATTGGCAAATATTCTAGAGTCGTGAACAGACCCTGGCCAACGTGATACAACATCGTAAATTGTCAGATCTGGTCCACACACCAACTGAACGTTGATGCTGAACCATCCTTTCCTATTTCTATATATCTCTCCGTTCCGTCTATCGGGATTTTTTATAGGAATATGCGTGCAATCAATTGCCCCTATAACACCGGGAAACTTGGTTTTTCGAAAAAATATGTTTTTGTTATTTTCCATTTCCTGTTCCGGTAGGAAATTTCACAAATTTCGCGTGATTTAATGCAATTATTTTAGAAAGACATGCAACTATCTTGCTGACGGCAGGTTGAGATATTTTATGGAGATCAGCACACACAATCTGAAATAGGTGAATAAAATTAGAAATAAAGAAATTTATAATTACTTACTACTTGCTAATTTTATTTTAGTCATTTGTTAGCATCAAAATTTCAGATTTTGATTGGATGTACCAGATTTGTGAAGAAACAACTACAGCCTGGTTTTTATTGACAATTTATTAAATTGGACAAAATCACGACAAAGTACCAGTAATATCACAAACGACAAAATCACACTCTCTATCGATCTATGCTCTCAATGAAATTTATGAGGAAACAGGACATTCATAGGGATAGCAGAGCCTAAACATGCTAGATATTACTCGTAAGTTACTTACTTGAAAACTACCGGTGGCATAAAATCTCAAAGCAGTTAATAACTGCAATAGAATAGGCAGATGTCCACGACTATTCCTTGCATAGGGGACAGATACCAAAGGTATCAGAATTTGCAGCACAGTATCTTTAGAGAACCTATACCGTTTCCGAAAATTATAATTGCTGTACGCTTCCACAGGATTTTCAAGATCTCTTAAATAATTACTTCGATAACTGTACGAGTATGCATCATCATCATACATGTTCTCCAGGAAATCTTCAAAATTCATTTTTGTGCGACCTGGATACTTTTGACACTGAAATGATAATGGAAGGTAAAAATTAAGAGCAATTTCAATTCATTGCAATTCAATGCTGGTATTCAGCATTATTATAACATATGCTAACGGAATTCAAGTATGTTGTGATTGAACCACGTACTCACCCAAAAAAAATCCGTTAATTCAATTTGTCACAATTTTGCTATGAAGATCGAGTAGGTATGTGATTTTAGGGTAAATTTAACAGTGTATTGAACTAAAAACCAAACTTTCTATCTATAACCGAGAATACAAATACATTAAAAATTATCACGACAAAAATAAATTAAAATTATTAGGAGAAAATGTAAACAAATATTGTATGTCAAGTTGTGAACTGCCAAGTTGTGAATTTAAATATGACAAGTCTTCTTATTGGTTGAATTTTTTATTGAGTCTGCTTCATAGTTTTGGAGACTGTTCCAAAAAACTGTGAGCCTACATTTAAGACATTAAAAAACGTCATGACTGACGTCATTATTGCCGATGTCTAATAAAATCATCGAATCCGCCCCCCAACGGCGTCACACATAAATTTATTCCTCAAGTCACTTGAAGAAACTCTTGAACTACGTAGTTACATATAAATGCTAGCGAGTATAAGACAGTAACGCCACGTGAAAACGGACAATACTGTTGGCAAAACATAAACGTGCTCAAGGAAATATTGATATACCATACACTTTCAATTCGTTCAGCATTTAAAAATATGTTTCGAATATACCATATTATATAATAAATATACATTACGGGGCGAGATTAGCTATTTTAGTTCCAAATGTAGTCAAAACAAAATGAAACTGTGAAATAAAACAGTTTTAGAGCCTAATTAGTATTTTCATTGCGCCTGCTACCCGGAAATAGAAATCCTATAATTGGGCTGGAGTTATTATCGTCACAAGGAAATACAGATGGAAAGTTATATAAAGACCACAACAAATGTTGGTACCTATCTAGTGGGGATTTAAAAGCCATTTTTTTAAATCAAAACTAACCAAAACACTAGCTCCAGTCAGCCTGCCTCCAGTCTAAATCTGTTTACAATAATAAGCTAGATGACATTAGTTCTAGATCTAACATCAGTCAATCGACAACAGCTATCCCCGATCAGTCAGCTGATTATATAGATTAGTTCTGGGCCACCACACTACGCAGCCGTAGGTGAGTGCTGGTGGAACTATTACTGTGTACATCCATCGACACAGTTTTGGTTTGAGTCCCCAGTCTCTACCTACGGCCTTAGTGCATTGCCATAATATATTTGTAGCCTTTATGGTTACGTGATCTAGTTGTTTTCCCCACTGTCCCACGCTTACTGTCCAACCAGATACCAAGGTACTTTACTTCCTTACTAAACGTCAATTGCGTTCCAAATAAGGTGGGGAGTTTTAACTTTGGTATTTTGGTTTTGCGCGTGAATAACACCATCTCTGTTTTGTTTGGATTAGCGGAGAGTTCCCGATTACCACAAAACTTTTCGAGTATTTTGAGTGCCTTTTGCATTTTTTCACATAAAGTCGATTCGCAGAGTCCTGAGACCATGATTGCTAAATCGTCTGCGTATGCAACGGTAGTTATACCTTCGTTGTTTAGAAGCCCGATCAACTCATTTGCTACAGTTAACCATAGAAGAGGAGATACTACTCCTCCCTGTGGGCATCTCCTCGTGAGTACGCAGCGAGACTCATTCAAGGATTCTATGTTGGCTGCTCTACTTGACAGCATTTTAGTGATCCATCCATTCACTCTGTCGTCGACGTTATGTCGCCTTACTCCTTCCTCTATACTCGGAAAGGTCGTTTTGTCGAAAGCTCCTTCAATATCAATGAAGGTTACCAAACATGACTGTTTGTTTTCTATTGCGCTTTCAATTTTGTGAACTACCTGATGTAGAGCGCTTTCGGTCGATTTGCCCGATTGGTAGGCGTGTTGGTTTTCGTGAACTGGATTGTGCCTTAGCGGTCCATTTCGAATATACTTGTCACATAGTCTTTCCAGCGTTTTTAGGAAGAAGGAGCTAAGGCTAATGAGCCTAAATGACTTTGGGTTTGTGTAGTCTGATTTGCTTGGTAAGAATACTACTTTCACTTCCCTCCATGATTAAGGAATATACTTCCATGCGAGACATCTCTTATATAAGGCTGTGAGGGGTGTTTTTATTTTACCCATGCTCCACTGTAGAAGAGCTGGAAAGATGTCATCAGGTCCTGTAGCCTTGAAAGGTAGGAATATGCTAATCGCCCAGGTCAACGCCTCATCAGTGACTATAGATGATCCAAAGTCCCAGTCCTCCCTACTAGGTTTCTGGTGTGTTTGGCTTTGGCTTTCCCACCCTCTTTCCGACGCTAGTCGACAGTCTGGAAAGTGGGTTTGTAGGAGTAGTTCAAATTGTTCCTGTTCGGATTTGGTGAACGATCCGTCCGGTTTCTTTAACGTTCCCAGTTTGGTTTGAGAATTGTTTGAGCTTTCTTAGCCTAGCTTTCTTTCTTTTGGCGAGGTTAAAAAGCGAAGTGGCGAGGTTAGGTGGCGACGATGAGCATTCACAACTTACGAAAATTATGTGAGTGATGAATTAAAAGAATTTTCAATTTGATAATTTAACAATAATTAATTACAACAATAATGAAACGTTTCTTTTGATTATGTGATATAAAAGACATCATTAAGAAATCACGTGCTGCTAGGTTAATATAAACTTCGTTGGTCATGGAGTATAGTAGTAGATTAAAACTAACAACCTCTTTGTACGACATTTAGGATTACACTTTTACAAAGGTTGACGTAATTTTGGGTTAAATCTGGCAGCATTGTAAATCAAATTAGGGTTCCATTGTACAGATCTTGAAAAAAAGTACCAACATGAATAGACTTCGTGCTCTCTATAACAATAGTTAAAAACTTTATATAACTTATTTCCTCGATTTACTGGAGTACAAGAATTTACTGGGTGTCGTGCGTGGCCCGAATTTTGGGGGAAATTTTAAGATTACAAACGAGCGGGTTTCATTCCACTTTCAGAACGTCAAGGCTGTGAAGCCATTTATATACCTAAACCATTGATGTGTCCTCCCAAACTTCAGGCGCACGGGGAATTATGTCGTCATTGGGAAGTGTGAGCTTACTCTTTCCGTTCTAGTTGGTTGCAGAAGCAGTGAGCGCCGGACGTTTTTACCTATCTAATTTTTTACCAATTCTAGGGAACAAGTAGATTGGTGGTGTGTAAGCCATTTTCGCTACACACACAGACGCATTTTCTTACCAATTTTAAGGTATTCAGGGCACATATAATAGTTTATATCAATGTGTGAAATCTGTTGGCTGAGTGAAGTTTTCCCGGTCTGGGGTTATAAGCTAATCTTGGTGGTCGCCAGTGTCTGATGGCAGCATGACTGCAGGGCTAGAAGAGTAGGTAACCAACTAACTAAGGAGTCAGACCCTCGTAATACATTCGCAATTATCTGACAAGCTAGTATTGTATTATTTCGTATAGGTATGACGTAAAAAAAAAGACTTAAGTCATGAAACTGAAAAGATAATTGAAACAGTCCTGAACTGATTTAGTTTTTAAAGTTACTAGCTGAACCGTGCGCGCGATACTACGCCATCTTTCGAGAATTGGTCGTACCAATTCCAATTTTGAACAAATTTGGTTACCTTAGTTTCTAATGGCGCAACCTTTAGCTCTCAAAAAGCGATATTTGGTCCCGTTTTTATTACATTATTTATTCTTGCTCCGCTCCTGTTGATAGTAGCGTAATGTTAAATAGCCTATAGCCTTCCTCGATAATAAATCCAACAGAGAAAGAATCTTTCAATTCGAACTAGTATTTCCCGAGATCCTTGCGTTCAAACAAACAAACTCTTCAGGTTTAAAATATTGGTATAGATGATTTAATCAAATATTGCATCAATGAGTTCATGAAAAATGATAGTAAAAACAGAATAAAGTAAGTGATTTAAAAAAATTATGTTCAGAAATATATTTTGAAATTGACACAGTATATATGTCGTAGCCGCGTATTTCCAAACTATACAACGCCAGAACGCAGCCATAGAAAACTGCTAAAGTATATATTGTAATGTTGTTTTAAAATCTGTTATTACAAACCATACAAGAGTTTTGCGTACTGATGGTGTATAGTTTGTAACGTGGATGCTCGCGTCGCGTCTTTCCATTCTATACAACGCCAGAACGCAGCCATAGGAAACTGTTCGCGTACGAGTATATTATATTGTAATGTTGTTATAAATCTGTTATTACAATGCATACAGTAATTTTTCGTACTGATTGTCTATGTTGTCGATCCGATGCTGAGATTTGACTCTAGGTGGGCTCCCGCCAGAAGCCCTGCGGTCAGCCCTGAGTGTCGCTTCTCCATACTCGGCCTGAGCTCCACTACGGAGGTCGCCGGCTCGCTTCGCTCGCCACCTCCCCCCTGCGTTTCGCTAGGCCTCGTATGACTCGCTCCACTCAGGACCTCCCTTAAGCTTCTGGCTCCCGCATTTTTTATATACACTCTAGGGGTAGTAGCGACAAGACTAGGTAGAGTCGGGGTGCTCCGAGTCGGATCTGGGAAACCAACATCTACAATAAATCAGTCAGTATAACATCTTGATAAAACATCTTAGATCTCTGGGTGACGAGCGCAGTGCAGTGCTAGGTAATGATTTGGACTCTTCATGTTCCAATAGCTGCGTGTCACTGTACTGTTATGTAGCAGGTATGTTGCTTACCATCAGGCAAATGTCCTGCTCGTCTCGTCACTCTTTATATAAACAAAAAAATGCAACAGCTCACGTACAAATTGTAATGTTAGTTTCGCGCGATGTTCCAAAACATACACGATTAGTCCGTATGCGTATTGGCGCTGTATATTTTGTAACAGCATAATACTTCTACGTTACTACAAAGTTTACGCGAGTATTTGCTTACTGGCCTTGTATGGTTTGGAAGATCTTAGTAAAAAAACTTATTTACAATCTATACGTGATTAGTTTCATACCCTTGCGTTCTGGCCTTGTATAGATTAGAAATACGCGTCGTAGCCGGATTGTATAATTCGCCATATAACATTACGGCTAGCCGTTTTGAAAAACAGATCCGTTTTGAAATGCGGCGGTTCAACAATTAGCCGCATTGTATTACTGCATAAATTGTGGGACGACCATACTTACAAAATAAATACAAATAAATACAAATACAAAAATCTTTATTGCTGTTTGTAGGTAAGATAAGATAATACAAAACATTTTAAAAGTTGCCCCATACAAACTGGCCTCTGCGAGAGGCATGCAATATGTCTGGCAAGACAATTTGTTAGTCCTAATTTTTAAATAAAAACAAAAAAAAAAATTTTTTTAAATAATAGTCAGCTGATTAAAGTCTTCTTCTTCCTCATCTTCTATTAATTTCTGGTTTTTATTTATGTCATCTGATTCTTCATCTTCGATTCATTTCTGGCTTCTATTTGGTTGTGATATATATTTGTGTGAGATAAATGTTTGGTGAGCACAATTTCGCCAACGTCTTGTGTTTCATCAGGATATTGTCTTGTGTTTTTGAGTTTGATCAATATGTCCATCCAGGGTCTAAGGTCTTGCATTAGTAGATCTTGCAGTTCATCCATGTGAGGAATGTCAAAGAATGTATAAAGTGCAATAAATGTATATAATCAAAAAATCTAAAATGTCGTTAATTATAATATTCATGTAAATACTCAAAGAATGTCAAAATGTAATACAGTACAAACTAATTCATCATGATACAATATATCATTATTTGGTCTTATGTCAGTTGAATGTCAAATTTCATAATGGAATAATAATATCCATTGAGATATTAATGGAATAAGGTTTAAAGATTGTAAAAATTTCATGTTAAACAATGTCTAAAATATTAGTATTCCAATTAATTTCCTTATCATTTAAAAATTCAGTTACAGTATAATATAAGCATTTGTGTATAAGCATTTTTTTTAGTTTACTTTTGAACATTGTTATGTTAAGTTCTTTTATGGCATTTGGCAGCTTATTATATAAAAGAGGAGCCATACAAAAAATGCTGTCACTCATAATCTTTTTTTTGCGTTTGTCTATGAGCAGTCTACACTTATCACGCCGGTTACGTTTTACTTTGTCACTCAATAGAGGAAAATAATGAGGGTTATTCCTTACAAAACACATAACTTCAAATATGTACAGGCATGGCAGGGTTAATATTTGGTTGTCTATGTTAATATAAACAATGTTTAAAATGAAAATTAATCTTATTCATCAGCAAAATCTGACAGATTTACTTCCTACAATATTTCTTACTAATTTTTTACCTCTCATATAAAGCTTGAAAGCCCCTAACTTGATATTGGTGAGGTTGGGTACACCTAAGAAACACTTATTGTGCACTTACATAGACAAGGGTCTATCATTGAGATTTGACTCCGGGTGGGCTTCCGCCAGAAGCTCAAGCTCTGCGGTCAGCCCTGAGTATCGCTTCTCCATACTCGGCCTCCCCTCCACTACGGAGGTTGCCGACTCGCTTCGCTCACCACCTCCCCCTTTCACTCCGCTTGGCTTTGCATGGCTCGTTCCACTCTGGACTTCCCTTGAGCTTTTGGCTCCCGCATTTTTTAAATACACTCTCTAGAGTGTAGTAGCGACAAGACTAGGTGGAGTCGGGGTACACCAAGTTGGATCTGGCTCCTATGTAACCTACCGGTCCAATTTGGTCTTAACAAGGTGGATGGTGAACACTAAATAATTTCCAAATAACACCCAGGTGGTCAAAACTGAGCCGTCTCAAGAGGTGGACGGTACTGCGACATATACCTACATTTTGACTAAATGTATACACTGTGCTCATGTGCTATGTCATATTAATTTTCGTATTATTTATCCTGTAATTGTGTTTTTTTACTGATGATGGATTATAAAAGTTGACTAAAACTTGGGTTTCTGCTTAGAGAAACTAATGTAATCATAGATTATTATCACGCGAGTGCGAGTGAAAAATAGGACACGCTTCTAATCACTTCACTACGCAAGTTACTATACACTCGCACTAATCATAACGCAAACAGGCCTCAACATAAGTAAAATATGACAAGCAACTACGGAACTCTATATTGCGACCCGTCACACACTTGCCAAGTTACATTGGAATTTACACAATTAGCGAAGATAAAAAAATTGTGAAATTGGTAAAACGTTCCGGCTGGTCTCTCGGAGGGAGAACGGTCACTAGCAATTCGAAGCCCCGGTGGTCACCAGGAGTGGCCTTAACTTATTATATTTTACTATCAATAAAAACATGGTTGGTTTAGATTTGTAAACTATAATTTATTCCAAAGATAATGAATATAAAGTATTTGTATGAATATAGATATCACACAGCAAGAAATAAAAGAAATGATCATGGTCTTATCGTTATTTCATTTTCAATTATTTAAGATTTCTTGTTTTTATAATTATTTTTATCATGTAAATATGTTACAATATCCGAGGGCGCCAGCAATCCCAATGTAGTTAATGATTTCTCTTCCATATAATCCAATGAATATTTATCTAGATTAGTATCTCATGAGCATTGAGCTTATTTAAGACTTTTAAGTAGGTATGAAATTATGAATCCAGCCACCAGCATATCGCCTTATTTCATATAGTTCATGTCGTGTATAAGTGTAGGACGCTGTTAGTTTCTTTATTCATTTAATAGAAAGGGATACTTGTAGCTTAAAAACTCGTTCATCATGATGTTAAATTATCTTCAAATAGATAGTGGTTGTGACTATTTTTACAAGTAAACTGTTATTGACACATTTACATTATGTTCAAAATGTAGGCCGTGGAGAGTTTGGGCTTCAATTTCTCTTCATGGTTACCGTTACTATTTCCACTGAAATTTTAAGCTTTACCCAGGGCATCGAAATGTTTTTGCTCCAGTTTTATCACATAATTACCTATATCTGAAATCTTTAAATAAAATTACGGTGTGAATTTTAAAATCATGTTGTGTTTTTACATTATCCTTTTGCTCTTGTGCACCATCGAATAAATATCAAATTAAAATTAAATATTTTTGTGTTTGTTATGACACACAGAATACATGTTTGACGTACCAAAATAAACATAGACAATTATAATAGAAAAGTTTAAAAATGACATTCAAAACGTGCTCATAGTGGACGGAGCCAGGATTTTATTCAAGGGGGGCAGGCAAAGATAAACTAATTATTCAAGGGGGGCAGGCAAAGATAAACTAATACTTTATACGAATATCAAGGTTTACTCAAAATTACCATACTTAATTTTGAACAAATTAAACTGAATAATAGCCTACATTAACTGACTTGTGCCATTAAATAAGTTTATTTTTTACAAATATAATGTTTGAGCTTGACAAGACGTATGAAAATTTAAAAATAGTAATTTGTTTAATCTACTCTTAGGTATATTACAAAAAGAAAATATTCGTACTTTCGAATTTTTGTGTTTGTTATGAATAGGTTTCGAAACTAATGAACCGATATGAAAAACCGAAAAAAATTTATGATACATAAAAATAAGAATACTTTTTACTCTCTTTCCAGTGACACAAAACATGTGTTATAAATTTATAAATCTTTGGGAAACTATTTTGAATACGAATACATGTACATAATTCGATTAGAGTTTTCACAGATACTTGAAAGACATTTATCACGTAACTTTTTGTCAGTGTGCGCATGTTTAGTAAAAATTTAACTATCATATATCATTCCAATTACTTACAAGTAAAACAAATATGTCTGGAATAACGTTTTTTTGTATAATGCTACGTCGTTCATGATCGTCGACGCAGCACTGACATAGTTCGCATGATTTATGACAGATGTCGCTGTTTTTGCTTGTATTAAAAAGTTTTCTATAAAAGGATAAGTAGGGCGCATCCTTCTTTTTAAAATCGTTGATTGGTACATGTTCTAAGATAGGCGTTATGATGACAACTTAATTGGGGGCAGGGCTGTGGTAAACAATTACCTATTAAAACAACTAGTCCTGTTATGTTGCGGTATTTTTAAACTTTTATGGGTTTCCACTTGACTGCCATCTACCCTGATGCATTGTTTTTTTCTGTGTTTCATTTTATTAGGTGTGTCAATAAAGAATATATCTATCTCTCTAAAGAGTATACCTAACTCTGGGAGCGGTGCCGCTGTATTTATATATTTTTGTTATAATAACGTGATAGAATGTAATAAGGTCAGTGTTCTTTTCTGTAAAGTACTCGTACCTAGTTTCAGTCTGGTCTTATTTTCACATGGTTTTCTGTAACGGTTTTGTATGATTTTAGAATATTATTTTTTAGGTACCTACTTTTCGGAATGTATTTTTGGGCCTGAAACGGTATTGCAACGCCTCTACGACGTTCACGGAATGGCGAGTAGACTCTTTTAACGCCATTCAACGGAAAAGAATAGCGATATTTATGACCAGAGTTGGCGCGTGTAAAAATACGATTGTCAAAAGTCTCGCGGACCGACTGCATTTAACTGCAACATATGAACGTTGGGTGGCTATCGCCACCTAACTTGTTTTTTGTTTAGTGTGACAAATGTTTTTAGCAACTTATTATAATGACAAATTTTATTTCATTTTTATTTATTTTTAATTTTTAATTTCATTTTTATTTGTAATATGGAACTCTATGTTTTCTGCAATAAATGACTATTATTATTATATTATTATTATTATAAGTAAAACGAACGTCGATGAGATTATTTTTAAACAAAACTGCAACACTTTGTACCATTGGCGGGGCCAGAGTTATTATGCGAGGATGCCATCGATGTCCGCGGGCAAACTAGGATCCTAAAAGTGCATTTTCATAAACCGAATACAAAAATCACGACACACTCTTCAAATACGAAATACAAGACTCAACAATACATAAACAAGCAGCTGACAACTGCGCATTTTGTTTCGACAAAATTTACAAGTTAGTGGTTCAAATTAGCAGACGACTATTTATACTGCACTCCGGAATAATTGTTTTTTATTTAATTACCATTAGTACATGATTTCGCTTCTTGTGGCATCGTGAAGTAAAATCAGATGCGATGGAAAACCATTACATAAAAAAGTATAGCTACAGTGTTAGTGAACTTAAAGCAACT
Source organism: Ectropis crepuscularia (assembly GCA_963693475.1). NCBI lineage: Eukaryota > Metazoa > Arthropoda > Insecta > Lepidoptera > Geometridae > Ectropis > Ectropis crepuscularia. The sequence goes on along the minus strand of OY856344.1, from coordinate 6,267,285 downwards.
TGAAGTGAAGCTGAAGTGGAAATGATCTGGTCACATTGCTTGCATGTAAAATGACGTGTGGATTAAAAAATAGCAATTTTGATAGGACCACAAAGCAACGAACCAAAGACAGGCTAAAACAAAGGTGGGCAGATGAAATAATACGAGTAAAGCTAGCTGCCACAAACTGGATAGAGAAAGCAAAGGAGAGAGAAGATTGGAGAAAATGGAGGAGGTTTAGACAAAGAATAAGTAAATAGGTCAGGTTTTGCTGCACGGTTCCTTTGTACCAATCGTAAGCAGATGAGGTGTATGTTAGCTATTTCGACATAGTGATGTGCCGCGACAAAAGTATGACACTTCCACAAGAGCGACAAGACAAGGGTGATCGGATCTGTGCTTTCGGTGTAAAGCGTTTGTTCTAACTCTATAGTATGTGTATATGTGTAGTATGTGTAAACTCTTTGGGAGGAGGCATTTTTCGAGTATTTGATGCCAAAAAAAGGGGGAGGGGGTAACTACCCTTCTCTGTCAATACCTTGGTACGTCCCTATGTAACTGAGGAAAATCTAAGTCAATTCTCGATGACGTCATCGTTTGCGGACGAAAAATTTAAAATAATACAATGACGTATTTCCGTCGTAAATCTGCTCACATGAGCATGCTCATTGATCGGTAAAATACCGGCATAAGACGCTCCCTTGAGGCACGCCAAATGACACTTGCATCAAGTCACTACCATGACTTTTACTTTTTGGTTTCTATCTGTTAAATAGGACTCGAACCAATTCAGTGCCATTCCTCGCACACCTATTCCCTCAAGCTTCCTAATGAGGATCTTTCTGGAAATAGTGTCAAAAGCCTTAGCCGAGTCAAGAAAGACACCAATGCACTTGCGACCAGAATCTAGGGCGCCCGACACGTAACAGATGAGGCTTACAACGGCGTCCTCTGTTGACTTACCGGGTCTAAAACCAAATTGGTTCTCGGAAAGAATACATTCTCTCTCAAGAAACGATACTAGCCTACTATTGACAACCTTCTCAATTATTTTTGAAATAGAAATTAGCAGAGAAATCGGTCTATAATTAGAGATTTCATCGACGTTGTCTGATTTGAAAATCGAGCAAACGTTGGCTCTCTTAAGCTCGCATGGAACAGTTCCCGTTTCTATGCTAATATTGCAAATGTGTGCTATCGGTTCTATTAGAGCATGTTTGCATTCTTTAAGTAAACTGTTGCTGATACCGTCGTCCCCACACGCAGATGCTGTTTTGAGGTTGCTTATAATTGTGCCAATCTCAGAAAAGTTTAAACTTACAACTCAGAATTTGATAGCTTCCTTTGGAAACTAGGCGGGTGAAATGGGGAGGCGTGGCTATGTGCATGGCCATCTTGAAATGCTGACGTATTTCTAGATAGCCAATGGGAAATGCTGACGCATTACTAGCTGGCCAATGGTCGTGGTCCCGATTTTACCGGAAGATTTCTTATCATTCCCGAGCGCGAGGCTAGAATTCAATTCACAGCCCACGAAAAATCTGTGTGTGCCGTGTCGTGCATTTGTTTATTATTTATTAAGCTAAAGTTATAGTCGTCGTCCGTACCACATCCCTCAATCAGCGCTCTACCTATTAAGATTTACCTACGGAATAGAAACATGGACAGGCAGGATACAGCTGATTCAGATGCAAAGGCGGGAGATGGGGGTCATGACCCTGGGCTGGGTCCAGAACCTAGATGGACCATGAATCCACTTAGCGCACGGTGTTGTGACATGACCACGACTATGTGACCTCCTCACCCCTGGCAAGACCTGGTGATAGAACTATATGACGATAAGAGAGGCCTACGTATAGCAGCGAAAATAGTTTTAGGCGGGGAAAGAGCTAAAGTAATAATAAACGCTCGCTGAATACTTATAGATATGTGTTTGATATTCACAATCAAAAAGACAAATTTCAATGGTGAAATTTATCACTGAGTTTCCTCATTTTCTAAGAAAAAAGTCGTTTGTGACGCAAACATGTTGCTGATATTGATAATTAAATATTGCGTAGTCATGATGCGTTGGAAGAAACAGAAATAGTTGTTATCGCATTTTTGACCTAAAACAAAAATAATGATAAAGATAAATATGATAAACTACATATACCTACAGATTAAGAAAATTCTTATATATATATATAATGAAGCGGAAGTTTGTTTGTATCAACAATTTCGAGCCATGGATGTGCCCTGAGTATCCTGAAATTGAAATTGCGTCTGTGTCTAAAGCGGAGTGATTTACACACCACCATTCTACTTGACCCCTATATAGAATCGCTAGCGGCGAGGTATGTTGTGGTTATACTTATTTTGGTTGTTGACAACGAATAGTGATAGGTAAAAACGTCCGGCGTTCATCTCTTCCTGCAGCCAACTAGAACGGAAAGAGTGAGCTCACTCTCCCCAACCATAATATCCCAATAATATAGTACGCACCATCGATAACACAATTCCGTGCGCCTTGAAATTTGGGAGGGCACATCTGTTGTCTAAAGCTATGGTTTGTGTGCGCTAAAATCCGATAGTCTAAGAACCGTCTGCAGAATTAGTACGTTCATCAAGTACCTACTTACATTCTAAAAGTCTATTTTTGACCGACTTCAAACAAATCTAAAATACGAAAGATACGGAAGAGGTTCTCAATGTGGCTGCTAGTTACAAAGCTAACAGCCGAATTGAGACAACATATGTACATACAAATGTATGTTACGCGTGAGCTCCGCCAATTGTGAATCTTAATTGTTTTAATGATAATTGGATTGGTTGTAATTGGTAGAAAATAGTTTAGGGTAAATTTACATGGGACCACCCATATAAATTTAGGGGTGTTGCGGTTCAACGCGATGTAGCGGTTTTCGAAATATGAACAAAAACTTATACTTGCTTATCTGGACGATTTTGTGGCATAATTTTTACATTATACAGGACTTAGTTTTTACACTCTAAATAATCGTTTTATTACCTCGATGTTTCAGCAGCGTTACAACCACCGTGGTTAGGAGAAGACTGAAAAACAGCGGGCGCTGTCTTAATGAATGTTATGTACTAAATATGGAATTCTAATCATGATCCACGTTGTATGTTTATTGGTTGATGGAGAGGAACTTCATATTTGGGACTGCCATGATACCATGACCTTGTTTTATCCATGCTGATATTATAAATGCAAAAGTGACTCTGTCTGTCTGTCTGTCTGTCCGTCCTTACCGCCTAAGCCACCGAAGCGATTTTGATGAAATTTGGTACATAGATATAATAGATCCTGAGAAAAGACATCTATGTCCTGTCAGACAAAAAAGTAAAGGAAATAAATAGCAACTAGATATTTATTTGTTTTTTTTTTTTTCAGTTTTGTAGCAAGCACAGTAGTCTGATTATAAAAATCATTCCAAAATTCTACATAAGTTCATTCCAACCAAACGAAGAACAGAATTTCATGAATACCTACCATAGGTGAAACCACGAACAAAGGTTAGTATCCAAATGATATTATCCAAATGCTAGTACCTAAACACTTGTAGGTATTTGTATCATTTTATCGTACTGACTAAAGTATTTATCAAAAGATAAAGTGAAGTATCGAGCATGATCGGCGCGTGATGGTGAATCACCAGCTGGTACTCAGCCGATCCATCCGAAAGGAGCGAACAGTACGATCCGTACAGCATGGTCTGGAACACCACATAGGCTATTTTTTGTCCCGGGAAACTAACAGGACCGGGAGCTACGTGAAATAAAAAAATTGGTAGTCATAGAGACTGCCGATAGAAGTGAAAACTAATAACTCAGAATTTGATAGCTCACTTTGAAAACTACGCGGGTGAAACCGGAAGGCGTGGCCATGCCCATAGCCATCTAGGGTCGACAACGTTGCGGGAGTCATGGGCCACATGGCGAAAAAACTAGATAGGTTAAAGGCGGTGAAATGTTAACTATTAAAAACCATTGAATAATTTTAATAAATAAAAACGATTACATCTTTTAAATTGAATATAGTTTTAACACAGCGTCCTAAATATCTCAGGTATCTCTCTCTACTTAGTCTGTGAGTGACAAATGCGGTTATGGCGAAAAATTACGAAGGTGCATAAGGCCAAGAATTGAAAAAAGACATGTCTGGTCTGTGGTGCGTCAAAAGTAGTTTTCAGTTCAATAAAAATCCATACTAAAAAATAAAAAAAAAATAAAAAATAATCCATACTGCAGAAATGTTTTGTTTCAAGGCTCCAATTTCAGGAATTACTGGATCGATATCAAAAAATCTTTCACCGTTGGATACCACATGATCCCTGCAGGTGATGGCGTGGCTGATACCACAACAGGCACCCTCGACAGTCCAGAGGTACCCGAACGAATCTTTTACTTACAAACGTGACACTTTGAGTTCAATTCACAGCCCACGAAAAATTTCTGTCTGGTGCACCAAAAGGAGATTTCACTTCAAAACAACTCTGATGCTGTTTAGCTTACTTGTTTCGAATTCATAGTTACTGTTAAGATTATATAGTGTTATTTTAATTGAATGGCACTTAAACAAATGTAATTTAAACTCTTTTTTTTCCGACTGAAAGAAAGGTTATGTTTTTCGCACATATCCTTTTGACTACAGGCCCGTGAACAAAATTTACGGGTCAAATGAACCACCAGGAGACCTATGTAGGATGATAGAAAGGTATAAAGTAATAAGATTCAGCACTATGCCGTCACTTGTAAGCTATCCAACTGAGTGCTGTTAAAGAGGAGGGGTTGTAATCCTCGATCATTTCTCCTTGGCGCATGATTTTTGTACGGCGGCGGCGTTGCAAAATAATGGATTAGAAGAGGTATTGAAACTGTATGGAACCAATGCCTTACATAATCAAATGACCAAATTTGCTCTGTACATCGTAGGAAACTCATAAATTTTCCCGACAAATTGATAATTAAAAGATTAAAATTTATAATTTTTGTAGTTTCAATACCTCTTCTGATCTTCAACTGCACTCAGTTGGACAGCTTACAAGTGACGGCATACTGTGGCAGACTGCGCGACGCAAAGGAGTAGTAATGTGTTTAACAATCTATGTATGTATGTATGTTTGTATGTTCCTTTGAAGCACTATACAGACCAAACCCCTGGGCCGATTTTTATGATTCACACGTCAATCGATTCCTCTTAATCTGGCGAGTGACACTAAAGACATGTCATTAGTGTACCTAAGTCCAATATGGCGGATTCAGGACGCCATATTGTCCAAATTAAAAAAATGAATATCACTAAAATATGTCAAGAGGGGTATCGTTGAATAGGTATTTTAAAATAATGTTTAGCTTTCTCACAATGTTTTTCGATTTGGCTGACCGTTTAGGATGTATATCGATTTAAAGTTGAGTAACAACCATTCTCACATTTATAGGTTTTTAGGTAGCAGAAAACTTCGTATAACTAACTGTACGTGTGAATGTGAATGGACATTATATACTAATGTATCTAGTAGGCATCGATATAAATCAATAGATGTGCCCTGAGGACCCTGAAATTGGTAATAAACTGCGTCTCTGTATGGATCGTAAGTGGTTTACAAACAACCAATCTACTTGACCCCTATAATCGCTAGCGGCGAGATTTTCTGTGGTTCTACTTATTTTGGTTGTTGACACCGAATAATGATAGGTAAAAACGTCCGGCGTCCACCGCGTCCTGCAACTGACTAGAACGGAAAGAGTGAGCTCACTCTTCCCAACGTTGACATGATTGCGTGCGCCGTGAAGTTTGGGATGGGGCCCATCTTGGGTTCTACGATCTATGCTAGTAGGTATATTGGACTACCTTTTTTTCGTACGTGCAGGAAATGTATTTACGCATACCCTACTGCCCCGCCCGGGAGACACAGCCGGGTTATGTTGCACTCTATATCATGTATGGATATGGTCCCCCTATCTACTAATAAATCTCCATGGGGTTTCAACTCTGCCGCTGATAGTGGGAACACGGAACCGCTCTCGGATTGCTCCACCTCGGTCGCCCCGATTTAGTTCTCAAACGATTTAGTAGGTACTCAACGTCAATCGAAAACCTATACTAACACAAAACTATAAATATGAATTACAAGCAAGAGAAAATCCTACATATTATATCAGTAGAAACGAAGACATTTGGTCAGCAACCAAAAAATGCATATTATTATGTTGAGCATATTAACATTCACAACATTGTTCATAACTAAAAAGTATAATATAAAAAAATATAATTTAAAAACTCAAAAACCCGACTGCGTAAAAAAACTGAAAAGAATAAAACAACCATTTAGATTTCTGGTGGTCTAGAATTCTATAATATGTTATTGTATAAATACTATTGAAATATAAAAACTCAAAAACCCGACTGCGTAAAAAAACCGGTCCAAACGGTTGTATGGATTTTAACAATAAGATATCGTTAGACTTGTCTCAATCAAATTAGCCACTACTACATCTGAATTTCCTAATAATGAGGGTGAGAGATTGTTTTCTACTTGGGTTTGAGTACTATGGACTGAGGACAAGAATGAATTTTACATATATAAATCCAATACAAGAACGTGTACTTGTGTTGTGTTTATATTATAGGTATGCCATTATATTTAATGTCGTTAGATTACCCATAGTCTCAAATGTTTTATTGTAAGCTGACGGTGATTACAATTTGACGGTGACATTTAAATAAAAAATAATTATCAATAATTACATCATTGTTACATCATTAGTGATGATAATTGAGTCGGAACTTGCGAATCTGTTTATATCGCACTATCTGTTTACACGGATTACGATAAATTAGTATAAATACAACGAAACAGAAGTATATTTGTTTGTTTATTATGACTAATCCAGATATAATTTATACATTTTTAAGGCCTGAAAGAATAGGTATTTTGTATGTCAGTTCGCGCTTTATCTTTGACCATACCGACACTTACATACCATTAGGCCAGTCAGTGGTTACGCGAGGACTTATGTACTCGTATAGTAAAAATAAACTCACATAGAGCGCTTTTAAAAGTTTTTTGAGACGTGTTTTGTTTTGGCCAGCGAGCGCCTAGATCAAACCAATATAAAATACAAGCGACGAGGTGCATCAGTGAGTTGCTTTAGTAACGAGCCAACTCGTTGTATTAATGAAGTTTGTGTTAATTTCTCATAGGTGCAGCTCGCAAAGGTGAGAAGCTACTTGAAATGTGAACAGTTGTTCATGTTATACCTAGCACAGATTCTTGTTCGGAGCACTGTTCGTGCCTTTGAGGTGGTTCTAATTACCAGCTGGAAGTTCTGGAATCGATCAATAGTCGTGCCGAAAGTCTCATATATATGCAACGACACCCTTGTTCGAAAAAGACTTCAAAGTCTTCAATATTGCCATAAAATTGCTAGCTTATCGGCTTTTTTATGGAATACACTTCGATTAGTGTTAGTTGCACACATCTTACATAATCTAATACCACTCGCCTTTTTATTGGACTGCTACGGAGGCGAAACTGGAAAAAATCTGACACAAGACCGCCAGAAATAGAAAGAGGGAGAAAATACCTATCCAAAAATTTACTACAAAAAGGCCGTGAAGATAATGACGATTTATTTGTAGAAATCTAACGTCGTTAAATTATTAACGAATCTTTGGAACATCAACCATGAAACTTCATCGCTTTCTGGAGCTACGAACACTCCGATATAAAAGAGGGCAAGGTTGTATAAGATCATGCAGATCAGCTGCTCAGTTTCTGAAATACACCGTTTTTTTTAAGTGATAACTTCTTTTGGCGCGCTTTTGCTTTGCTTTGCTTTTGGTGAATTGAATTCTAGCGTCACGCTCGGGAATGATTAGAAATCTTCGGGTAAACTCGAGACCATGGCCACTGGACCAAACTAGAATCTATTTCAATAAGTGTAACGTTACATATTGGCTACAATATGTAAACGTACATCCCTATTTTCATTCCAAAAGCACCATTTTTCATAGGAGAGATGCGTATACTTACATACCAAATTTTCATACAACTAATATCTTTTCAATCGTTTCCATACGATAAAGAATAATTTTCTCATCATTATGATATTGTTCTGGAATTATATATCTCACTTAAAACCTGTAAAATTTACGTTTTTCTAAAATCTTATTTGTTTACATTATCATACTTCAAACAACAACCGTCGCTAGGCAACCTCTACCCTTTTCATAAGGTCGTATAGTTTTTCGACCTAATCCTCTTTGGACTATTAATATTAAAATAAAGTCTTCTTTTCTAGATTTAAAACACTGAAAGCTTTCCTTATGAATCTCAGAGGCTGAGATGGGCAGTGAGAATCTGGCTCCCAAGAGAGCAACATCAAAAGAACAGTTGTCTTCCAAGTGAATAACATCACCAGTGAACAGTTGGCTTCGACCAATACATAGCCATTCCCTGCTGCCGGCTGGAGCCATTCCCTACTGCCGGCTGGAGCCATTCCCTGCTGCCGGCTGGAGCCATTCCCTGCTGCCGGCTGGAGCCATTCCCTGCTGCCGGCTGGAGCCATTCCTTGCTGCCGGCTGTGAACCCTACCGCTCAAGATACTACTGTTCCTGAAGTCGACTTCCGTTCCTGAAGCAGACTACCGTTCCTGAAGCGGACTACTATTCCTGAAGCAGACTACCGTTCCTGAAGCGGACTACACTATTCCTGAAGCGGATTACTACTCCTGTGAACAATTCCCTGCTGGAAGCCACTGCACTCACTTAGCCCCTCAAGCCAGTTAACTCTCAATTCTTTTTATTCTTTTACACTCCTTTACCTTTTCTTATCCCCTTTAATCTTTATTTCTTTTAATATACTTGTTTTATAACTGTTTATTACTTCCCCTTCACCTATCTCCTCCCTTTTAAAACCTTTTTATGTTCACTAACGTGACATAAGGTACATAAAAAAATTGGTGGACACTTCTATACTATCTGACCTCAAACTAACCAAAGCTTGTACTAAGGAAGCCAGATACTTAGCTGATATAATACTTATGAAGTTTTAAATACATACTTATCATACACCAAGACACAGAACAAGTACTTGTATTCATCATACAATTATTTGCACTGGGCAATCAAACCCACGACCCTCGGCTTCGTAGGCATACCTACTTACCACCAACTAAGCCACGAGACCAGTGAAGACGTATGAATACAATGAATTCGTTCCAGTGACGATCGGTAAACCAATTCTTATTCATTCAATTTTTAGGCATTCGCGAGATCATTCATCCAATTCTTAGGCGCGGTAGTTTGAATTTCACAAGAAGTGACATTAGCATGAAATCAAATTAATGTGCGCGCAAGTTAACTCTGCGCGCGGCCTAATACGGAACTAATTCATGCGTCAACATGATTCTTGTTTACGGCATGTGTCAAAATTGTGTTTGTGTTCGGTGTTTTTATTCATTTCTTAAGTAATTAATTGCTTTAATTTTAACGAAAGTGATTAAAATTGCTGCCCGGTATATATGTAATTTTGAAAGTCAATAGTGCTTGTGAAGAAGAACGAGACAATAACGGGCCAAAAGTGCCGTTTTCCAAATCAGAAATCAGAAAAAAATATTGTTGAACTGTGTACAAACTAGTTGGTATACAATATTTCCAGTACTTACAACAGTCTGCCCTTTGCGAGCATACAATAATGATTAAAGTTAAATAAAGTTCTAATTAAGATTACAAGTCGTTAAAACTGATCAAACTGCTAAATGATCTAAATACCATATCACCATCCATATTATGTACTATGCATAATGCATTTAATAATTATTTACAGTAAAGTACAGTTACACTTGCTAGTCGTTCAGATATTCTATTTGTTTATAATACGCTTTAGAAATTAGCCATGTTTTTAGCCTAATTTTAAAATGATTATCAACCAGAGTTTTAATATCTGTTGGTAACTTATTATAAATCTTTAAGGCCATGATATACGGACTATTATGGTACATACTGTTATTTATTTGTGGCATTAAGATGTTGTGCTTATGTTTTTTCCTGAGAATCTCTGATCGACTAGACTTAAGGCGCGGGCCCACCGCGGTGCACGGAGAGGCTACGCACGTGTATTAAGCTTCGCTTTGTAAGAAAATGTATGTGGTTGTGTCCACTGCAACCCACGCAGAGGCTACGCATGAATTGACGTCATTGATACACGCGTGGCTTGCTCGAATAGGCGGTTACATAGCTGAACGCTGTCAACGTGGGTCTACGTTTCCACTGGAGTACACGAATAAGACCCACGACTATGTACAGCACGGTTATCGCAGAGCAGTTTTCAGTTCTTCCCCGCCCGTCCCACCTCCCGCAGTGAAGCCCGTGTCCGTAGATTGCAGTGGCATGTGTGTAGCCTCTCCGTGCCCCGTGCCACGCTAAACATAGTCGTGGGTCTTCGTGTAGGTACTCCAGTGGAAACGTAGACCCACGTTGTCAAACAAATGAATACACGCAGCTAAAATGCGCCGCGTGCCCGTGCACAGCATGCGCCGCGGTGGGGCCGCGCCTTAAATTTCGAAAAAGTAGTGCTTTTGACAAAAATATAAATCTCATAAATATAAATACAAGTAAGAGTGAAGATATTGTTACTTTTGAAAATATTACGTAAACTGTCCTTAGCGTTGAGCTTGTATATTGTTCTTAAGCAACGCTTTTGAAGTATGAAGGTTGATTCTATTTCAACAGAATTGCCCCAAAATATCACGCCGTAAATTAATTGAGGGTAAACATAACCATAGTAGGCGTTCAATGCAATTTCCTTTGATGATATACTAGCTGTGACCCGCGGTTTCACCCGCGGCTATTTGAGGAAAATCTCTACTAAAATATCCATTGCTATAAAAAGCTATGATCAGTAAGAGAACTATACCAAAAGAATAAAGAAACGCTACGTAAAAGTACTGGGTTCTAGTAAAATGTGTTTTATAGTACAGGTATTTTAAAGTACTTCTGTATATACGATATTTTTAGTTTTTTTAATTCTTGGGGTAGAAGAACAAATTGGTTATCTCTGTAACCAGATGATCTTGATAACGCTTCAGATACCTAAGTAGTTGTCCAGATGAAAAACAGTCTGGGCGAAGAATCGATTTCTAGGTGCTTAAATGTTTGCCCCTGTGCTTTAATAATAGTTTCAGTATAACATACGACTACTTAACGGGAAACTGTATTATTTTGAAATTAAAATGCAAATGGTACCATTTTATGTGGAGGTAATGCATTAACATACCATTGCGCTTGAAGGGAATCGTCGATTTGTGTCGGATTCGACACCATGCCCTACCGGCCCTACCCTACCGGCTAAAACCTCGGCAGTTTTAATTAATCTTTGCCACAAACTGCGCAAACACCGGGATGTTCTTGCACTCTTCTGTGAACCCGCCGCGGGACAAAGCACACCGTGGTCACCAGAGTGGGTTCCAGACATCTTCACGTCTAGACACCCTTTGTCTCTCACGGCGGGCCAAATGGTCGGCCTCGTCACCTAACACCATCCGACTGAAGGGGACGGGGACAGCAGCTCACCGATATACCGGCACTCTTCTTCCTCTACACTCCCACTGCGTTCGCCATCATACGTTGGCGACCACGCAAGGCCACAGTAGGCAGGGAGAGTGGTGCACCGTTATACCGGTATTCCTCTTCAGCCTCTCATCTCATTCATCCTCTTCTCTACGGTCACGGTGCATACCACCAAACATCGCGGTACGTCTCATTCGCGCTGACACCGTCTACGCCGCGCAACTCCCTCCTGACCGCATTGCTAGGAACGCAAGGCTTGGAGCCCATAGCCCTGGTTAGCAGTCCCACTGCAGGTTTCTCTTAGCTTCACTGTGGATGATCAGGCCACGGCTACTGAACCCCTCGCCTTGTCTATGCGGGATCCCCTCGGGATGGAAGCAAATGGTATCTCGTAGAGCAATCGGCGGCTGTCCGCTGTCTTCTCTCTATTCGCCGCGGTCATTTAATATAGTTGAAAATTATGTGCCTTTTTTACGTGGGAGAATACATTTACGCATGGTCACGCATTAGCATAGTGATGGCCGCGGTTCCGCCTCTGTTGCTACATCGCCTCGAGGATCTGGAAGACAACGCTAAGAAACATCACTGTACCACGTGCTCACAATAAAGTGGTCTATTATTTTGTTGCAGAGTTATTTTAAAACTAAGACATTTCCTAAAATATTCATTAAAATCAAATATGTTTGCACATTACTGCTTGGCGGTAGAATATTGGCAAAGGTGTGGTACTTCCCCAGGCGGACTCTGCTAAGAGTCCTACCACTACTAAAAATGCAACAATTATTTATAGAAAATTAAAGTGATCTACAGAATCGAATGCTTTAGACAAATCAAGAAACAAAGCAATGCCAGGTTCTTTTCATTAATATCTTCACTTAGTTTTTTTATCATTTTGAATATTGCACCTGAAGTATTCTTTCCTTTTCGAAACCCGAATTGGTTGTCATCTATAATACCATTCTTGGTAAAAAAAAGCCGTGATCCTGTCATATATAACCTTTTCAAATATTTTTGAGATACACGAAAGAAGTGCTATAGGCCTGTAATTGTTCGCGTCGTCTTTTGCACCTTTCTTATGAATAGGTTTTATCAGAGCTACTTTAAGGAAATCAGGAAATATGCCAGTCTCTAGGGTTAGATTAATGATGTATACGAGAGGTTCTATAATAATATGGATACTTTTTTTTATTACTTGCATAGATATTTTATCATGACCAGTAGTTTTTTTGGCTTTGAAGCTCTTAACAATCTTAGTTATTTCTGAATAGTCCACTGGCGCTAGAAAAATAGAGTTACAATTTTGAGGATTACTATTCAAGTGTATATTTTTTGACTGAAGATCGTTTTGAACTTTTGAAAAATGTTTTACCAACAAATTTGCTATTTGAAAAGGTTCATTAAATGTTGTATTGTTTATTTTTAAAGTGTCAATAGAAGTTCGAATAGCATTAGTTACTGCAGTATGTTGTTTTATTAAGCCCCAAGTGGCTTTCATCTTGTTGGTACTCCTATTATGTATCTTATGTTTGCTATCTTTTTTGAACGCTTTATTATCTTTTTAAGGGTGTTCGAATATGTTTTGTAATTGGCAGATTCATTTATGTCATTTTTTGAAATAGAATTTAGGTAAAATATTCTCTTATTTTTGCAGGATAGTACAACGCCTTTGGTTTTCCAATTAGGTCTCTTTCCGTGAGAAATTTTTGTTTTTTCAACAGGGATCGAGAGCTTACAGATAAGTGTGTATATTTCTATAAAAGTATCAAAGGCCTCGTTTGGATTATCAAAATTATATACATTTGAGAAGCTTATTTGACTTAGATATTTTAAAAATATATCCATGTATTTATCAACGTTTCTTCGTACTACAAACCAATACCGTTCATAAAAACTTAAATTTGTTTTCAAATCTATTTTCAACGCAGAGTGATCAGACGCAGAGTGATCAAAGGCAGAGCTATCTGAAAGGTAATATTTAGGGATACCACAGCAATCAAATCTCCACTTATTATCGGCATATATTTAAGATTTAGTTTTGAGGTTTGTTTGTTTTCATCGCCAATATCAATAATACTTATGTGGGTAAAAAAATATGTGTGCTTAAGACCGAATGTGAGAAACAAGTCATAAATGTTTTTTTTTTTATTCTTTACAAATCAAAATAGGAAACAAAGTGACACAGCAGTGAGAGCAGCTATTTGTCTCTTTCACGCTCGGGTACACTCAGCGGTCCCGCGTTCACCCGATCCAGTCTTTCACCTAATAGCGTCAGCTTCATTTACCACCTACGGGAAAATCTGTGGGCTGTGCGCCAAAATAAATTTTACTTAATTTGTTTTTTCAACGTTAGCGTGGATGCTTTTAATCACTTAATCTGTATTAATTACTGTATTTTTATTATAGGCGTTTCAGAACGTACAGTCACGTGGTAATGGACAACGCATCATACCACTACACTCATAAATAAAGTGCCTACAATGAGCAATATAAAAGCAGAACTTTACTGTGTGTCCTCTCAAAGGTGCGAAGATACTTCAATTCTGAACAGTTGCTCACGTCATATAAAGCACAGATTCGCTCCTGTATCCTGTACTGCTCCTGTACTGTTCGCACCATTGATTGGGATGGATCGGCTAAGTATCAACTGGAGACTGGAATCGATTGAGAGACTTGCCAAAAGACTCATAGGCAATGACACTCATGTGCGTAAAAGACTTCAAAGTCTTGATCATCGCCGCAAAATTGCTAAGTTATCGGTTTTTTATCGGATACACGTCAGAGACTGTGCAACTGATCTGCATGATCTAATACCGCCTTGCCCTTTCTTCTATCGGACTTCTCGTATCTCAAAAAAGAGACACAGTTTCATGGTTGATGTTCCAAAAACACGAACGAAGAGATTTGACTCCACGTTTGTGATAAGAACGTCTAGGCTGTGGAATGCGTTGCCTGAGACGTTTTTCCCGATAGTTACAATCTTGATGTCTTCAATTTTTTTTTTATTAGAGTGACGAGACGAGCAGGACATTTGCTTGATGGTAAGCAACATGCCTACAACATAAGGTGACACACAGCTTTTGAAAAGTCCAAATAATTACCTAGCACTGCACTGCGCTCGTCACCCAGAGATGTAAGGTGTTATATCTCTAAGCTCAGTAATTTCTCTGGAAACAATGCCCTTCAAATCGAGAGTAATATAATACAATGTAAAATAATATAAGTTCCGGAGAAGATGGCATTACAACCGAAGCCCTCAAGGTTGGGGAACCTGCACTTCTTCCTCATCTAACCAACTTGTTTAACTCAATTTTAGTAACCGGTAATCTTCCTTTTAGTCTCTGTCATTCAACTATTATTCTACTCCACAAAAAGGTGACAAAGCAGACATAAACAACTACCGACCAATTTAGCCTCATCTCACATGTTTATAAAATACTCATAAAAGTCATCGAAAACCGAATATCAGCCCAATTAGATTTTACCAACCTCCCGAACAAGCTGGCTTTCGACGTGGTTTTTCTACAACTGACCATCTTCACTCCTTAAATCGACTTATTGAAAAACACCAAGAATATAATCTTCCCCTTTACATAGCATATTTATGTCGATTACTCTAAAGCTTTTGACAGTATTAGCCACATTTCGCTTTTCGACGCATTGAGCAATCAAGGTATCGATTCCACATATATTAACCTTCTACGCAAAATCTATCACAGATCACAGTAGCACAGCAGCAGGTAAAGTACATAGCAGTGGTCCATCATTTAACATTACTAGGGGAGTAAAACAAGGCGATCCCCTGTCGCCAAAACTATTCACTGCAACGCTTGAAGAAGTTTTTAGAAAACTATCGGGACGCTGGAAAGAGAAAGGTATTATAGTTGGCGAAAAGAACCTCACAAACCTTCGTTTCGCCGACGACATTGTACTTTTATCTTCTACAGCCAACGAACTAACAACAATGCTCGAAGATCTGGGTAAGGCAAGCCTCGATGTGGGTTTAAAGATGAACATGTCAAAGACCAAACTCATGACTCACCATGCTACACACCGCATAACAATCCAAGGTGATGAGATTCAATACATACGTCCATGAATACATATACCTTGGCCAAATAGTCTCATTCCAGGCGAGACAAGATAAAGAAATTGCTAGACGCACCGAAAACGAACGCCTGGAAGAGTTATTGGGCCATGAAAGACTTTCTAAAAGGTAATCTCCCTCTATGCCTGAAGCGTAAAATCATGGACGTATGCATTCTCCCAATTCTTACCTACGGTGCACAACGACGGTGGTTTGACTAGAGATCAGAAAAATACACTCGGGGTTTACCAACGCGCTATGGAACGCAATATTCTTGGGGTTAGTCTCACAGATCGAATTAGGAATACCACAATTCGCTCAAACACAAAAATCACGGATGTCTGCTATACATCTATATACATCTATACATCTAGCCAATTAAAATGGGATTGGGCAGGACATGTTCGCCGAATGCCGGAACACAAATGGGCAAAAATTACCACTGATTGGGGTCCAGCAACTAAACGACCTCCGGGTCGACCCAGACGAAGGTGGCGTGACGAACTCGAATCGCACGGTAAAGACTGGGCCACCAAAGCCGTAAATCGGGCTATCTGGAAGGAGGGAAGAGAGGCCTTTGCCCAGCAATGGGACAGTTTAGGCTAGTAAATAAATAATATTGGTGGACAATTTACACACAATACCATCTGACCCCAAACTAAGCAAAGCTTGTACTCTGGCGGCCAGATAGCTGATATAATTACTTATATAGTTTTAAATACATACTTATTATACATATAGAGTGAATCGGTTTCTTCTAGGTAAGCACGCTCCATCGTAGATCGCATCGTCGCTTAACATCAGGCGAGATGGTGGTCAAGTGCGAACCTATTATGGTTAAAAAAACATGAAATAGATTTTGACGATTGTTGGACAAATCTGCAGTTACTCGAATAAAGAGGCACAAACCCACAATGCCAAGTAAAATAACTGTTAAACTTCCTAATGAACGGGAAACCTATTACCTTGACTTGGCAACATTAAGTACCTACGCCACCAGTCGCGCGCAGAGTCATCTTGCGCGCACTATAATGTTACGGTGAAGTAATAAAGTAAGACGCGGCGAGCAGAAGTGTCGCATGAGATATTCAGCTCGTGACATGGATACCTATGTACGTTTTTCTATGAGTTAAGTTACCGGTAGTGTCCAAAATCAGCATTGGACGGTTTTGACGTACTATCTTTGCTGCGCAGAATAATTATGTCATTTCATACAGAATTTCAGCTTTAGTTTTTTTTTCATGCTAAACGTTAATTTTTCCAGTACCTAAAACTGCACCATGCACAGCGGTATAGCGACCCTATAAGCGTTTCCTCTCACACGTTGCAATTACCAAATTTAGTGGTCCCTCCACAAAATTTGTGGAGGGGCGTTCATTTTTAGAATTATCTATCTTCTCATCATCATCATTTTGTGTTTTTGTTATTGTTTGTAAGCATAACCATACTTTTACGCAGGATTTTGTAAATTTGAACTAGTTGCAGGTTTTATAATATTGAGTTTAAGATTTATTTTATTTTTTTTATATAGCATAGAGTGACGAGACGAGCAGGTCATGTGCCTGATGGTAAGCAAGATGCCTGCCACATGACAGCACAGTAACACACAGCTATTGGAACATGATAGTCCAAATCATTACCTAG